>OX463838.1:50564327-50994773 GCA_949825065.1 Odontocerum albicorne | reverse complement strand
ATATATATATATATATTTAAAGAGCGTTTTTGAAGTGTTCATCAAAATATTAGAAATTCATTCTTCACTTGATTTAATGCAAATCCTATAATTGTAAGGTACAAAGCATACCCTACATTAGTACTTAAAATGAAAATATATATTCAATATTTTTTTAAATGGTTTTAACCTTATTTATAAAAATTACTGCAATTCGTTTCATACCAAGGTCGAACAAGGCCATGGTTCGATAAAATATACCAAAACGAATATTGATAAATTAATATATATTTTGCTTTAACGTTGAATACATAGCGCGATAAATAGAAAGTAAACTTATATGTGTTTCTTGTTCTCACTCTTTAGAACTGAGTTTATGAATCTCGTGTCAGTAATATCTTAATGTAACTCTATAAAACGACACGCAAGTATAATATAATATAATAGTTGCCTGCAATGCTGTTGACGTTTGACCATTCCTTTCACTCTGGCCCATTTGGTTAGTTCTACTAAACTGGTTGGAAAGTTTCACCACTGGAAATCATACTCTATAAAAACTATCAATAAAATATCAAAACCACTTCTCTTCGAGACATTTTTTGATAAATTCAACAATGAAAATACCTATTTTTTACAAAAAAAAATAAAATATCTATAAATGAAATGAAAGATCTGATATTGAAGAATTAAAAAAAATATATAATTTTTGATTTGATGATTTTCACCAATATTTAAAAAAAACTAACCGATAAAAATCGAGTGACCTGTTTCGCTCATAGAAAGCATTTTCAAACTATTTTTCATGGAGCAAAACAGACTTATAAGATTATTCTAATGCCCGCTATAAAGATATTTTACTTTATGCAATGAATATATTTTACAGATTCAATTCAATTTGTTGAATTCATTAATACCTCCGTGGCCTAGTTGATAAGACGTTTGTCTTCCGACCCGGGGGTTTCGGGTTCGATTCCCGCTGGAAACCAGATAAAAAAATGTTTTCGGTCTGGTTTTTACTTAAGGCCTCATAAATTTCTTTCTGGTTAGCTGGAAGAGATTACCACATGGCAATAATCCCACAAAGTTGTCCTGTATACAAAAAAGTATTATACATGATTCGCTCGGGCGCTGCTATAACTTGTTTAGTAATAATGGGCTCGAATTCAATTATAAAATCCCGAGTTGAATTATAAAATTCTCCTAGGGTCAATAGGCACTATATAAAATCTCCCTTTAATTAATTAATCAATTAATTAAAAAAATTAAGATATTTTTTTAAATCAATATCGACTTCGGATGAAATAAAAATAAATAAATACTAGCGCGAACTCACTGAAATTGTTATTTGATTCGGAAAGTTGTGTGCAATTTTTTGATCGTGTCTAGCAGTCATAAGCTCATGTTATGTAACCAGTCAAGAATCTCACTTAGTGTTTATAATAAGTAGCGATTTGTATATGTGTTTTAAGTATGAATAGCAGTTCGTACTTGAATGCTAAAGAAAACTGCAAAAAAAAAAAACACGTTGGCATGCTGAATACTCCTAAAAGTTTCGTAACTGCACGATATAACATATACACGTATTAAGATATATTATACTCGTATAGTGTAATGTGATATGAATACGTAAGATTAAAACATAGTTTAGGGTTTATCACATTTCGAGGGAAAACGTCTAAAATTAAATTCTACAATATCTATTCAATAAATCAATGGTCATTATTATTCAAAATTACCCGTAAAGCATATTTTCAATGCTTGTTTCTAGGCTTTCGCTTTTATGAATTGCTGATTGCTGTTAAGTGCTATCGAAGATATTTCATTTCTTCTATATGTCGTAAAATATCTTCTAAAATATTAAAGCAATGATTATATATAAAATAGACATTTTTATTAGAAATATTCTCAAAATTATTTTAAATCAACTTATTTTTTAGCTTACCTATTTTTTTTAACCTGACAAGTTGATTGCCATGTGGCAATCTCTTCCAACCAAACATAAATATGTTTTTATAGGCCCTAAGTGTTAACCAGACTGGAATCCTATTTAAAAGAATCTGGGTTCCAGCGGGGATCGAACCCGCAGCCTCCGAATCGGCAGACAAGTATCTTACCACCAGGCCACGGAGGTCGTCTACCTACTCGATTTAATTAATAATTACCTACTCGATTTAATTAATAATTCATATATCACACACCTCATATGATAAATTAATACCAATATGAGGATTAAGTACAATACATTCATATTTTTTTAATAAAACACTTATCTTTTATTTTATATTCACCGCCGTTTTATTTCGGTTCACTACCGGTTTCAAAGACCTCCGTCTTCCTCGTCAGGTAAAGTTGAACTTCAACTTCAAGTTCAATTTCACCTGACGAGGAAGACGGAGGTCTTTGACACCGGTAGTGAACTCAAATAAAACGGAGATGTATACAAAATAACAAATAAGTGTTTTATATTTATTTTGTTAAATAAATATAAACACGATACTACAAAGTGAAACACACGTATTTTCTATGATTCGAGAAATACTCGTAAGTACATTCGATTCGATCTTATTAAAACATATAAGATAAAAAAAATGTATCAAACCATACCTTGTTATTTGTATCGAGGTACACTGGAAAATAATATGGCAATCCCACAAAATAACCAATTCATTCAACAAATTAATAAAATGATCAACCTTAAATTAAACCATCAACCTCCGAAGCCTAGTCGGTTATAACGCGTAGTTTTCAACCCGGGGGCTCGTGATGATACATATTTTTTGACCTTCTGTCTGATTTTCTCATAAAGCCCTTCTGTCTGGTTTTCTCATAAAGCATATGTAACAACTTTCTAATTTGAAAAAGACCTTCTGTCTGAATTTCTCATAAAACCTCTGTAACAACTTTCTAATTTGAAGAAATTACCACACTGTATACAACCAAACTTTAACACAATAAAACATATACAACGCAATCATAGATATTGTGCAATTCCAGGTGGATAGCTACGGCTTCCCAACTCTCGAGGGACTGGTGCGGCTGTACTCCGAGGGGGTGAACGAGCGCGGCTACTTCACGACGGTGGTCGAGGCCAGCAGGGATTGTCTCATGCTGTCGCACGACCGTTTCTCCAGATCCATCCCCGTTGGTCAGTTGTAATCTTTAACTATAAGTATTTTCCTGTCTACTCTTTTCTGAAATTTGAAGTCAAGATGAGCTTCTTCAAAATTAACGGAAATTGTATTCTACTGATCACAAAACACACCAACAATGGTGTATCAGAAAACAATAAATTCCTCAGTTAATTAGATATATATATTTTTTTATAAATAATTTTATTTCAATCGGCAATTTTAATAAATTACTGATTGAATAGTATTTTAATTAAAAAGGTGATACATTTTTTAATTTTAATGCCTTTCATAAAACAGATTATGCTGTCGATTTGAGTGGAAATTAATTATTATTTCATTAAAAAATACATGTTTCACATTATATATGTTCTTCTTCCTGTTCGTCTCACTCTTGGCACTGCTCATCCCCAACTACTCTGTGGTTGGGGATGTGATGAGTTATGGTAATTCCGTCTCAACACTGCTCTGATTACTTGTCTCGAATTTGCGCGGTCCTTAGCATCTCTGAACCATTTTTTTCCGTGAGTGATGTGTCACCACTTTGACCAGATATCTTCTACCAACTACGGCCTCACGTGCCATCTATTTTTTCTTGAACAACGAGTCTCTTCATTGCGTCTTCCCTCCAGGTGATATGGTCGATGTATCAAAAAAATCTTAACTCATCAGTCGACGATAGACATACTTTTTTATATTTATTTCTGATAGCATTAAATAATTACTTCGATGCGCTATCCAAGATATTCTGAGCAATTGTATCCAGCATCACATAATCAAGAGCGTCAACCTACTGGCGACCTTTCAATTTTAGGGTCGTTTCTCAACCTTACACAAGAAAATCGGGAATACCAGGGACTTAATAAATCATTATTTTGTGTTCGTGATGACAGTTCTATCACGCCATATTATCTCGAGTTTTTCCACAACAGATGTAGTCTTTGCGTGATATACACATTTCCCAAAGGCCATACCCATACACACATTTATTACTTAAGAACTAATCTTATTTCTGTATTATAACCATAAGCCAACTTAATTTTAATTTCCAATGTATATTTTTTTATTTAATAATCTTAATATTTAATTTCTTAGAAAAAGTTAATACCTACTAACTTATACAAGTAAGTAGATGATAATTTTTACAACTAATTATTTAACACGTACATGTCCAATAGTTTAGGCTACTTGCATCTTATCCTATTCACTCAGACCTTGGTCCTCCCTACCAATACTGTAGGTGGACTAGTCAGGAAATATATGATGGATGCTTCGGAAGCCTTTACTTATAAAGAAAAGGTAGGTTAGACTTACTCTTGTAAGCCCCCAAGGAAAGCACCCTTGTTTGATACAAGAGTTATATATGTTTTCAATACCATGTTTATCAGCCGTTGTCTGCCCTCATCACGCTATCCCTGTGAGCGGGTACGGGATATCTTACATACTTTAACTTCTCTTGACTGAGTTCTATTCTATCTCGTATTCCTATCTTAGTCCAGGATTTTGCCTTCTACCCTCTCTGCTTGCAGCAGTCACATGCATGAAGCCTCTTTAGAGAAACCAGAATTTAAAAAATATCAAATATTCGTAACATATGAAATGAACAAGTAAATAGCAAACGTTTGTGATAAGTTTTAACCAACGTATGTACATGTACAAAAATAAAATATTGTGTTCGTTTCAGATAACGGCAGGAACTGCGATGTGTCCTTTGACGTGTTCGAATGTATCTCAGACAGGATCGGAGACTACTGTGGAAACTCTGGATTATAAAATGAGGAAGTCTCTCTTCTGCTACGCTGTGTTACCTTTTGTATAAAAATTAACTTTTAACTTGTGTGGCAGCATTTGGGAAGCTAACAAGTGTTTCTCAGGGATGCAAATAACGACCAAGTAGATAAACTATTGTTGTTTTGAATTTTTTTTTGATAAAGAACCAGATCTTCAGCAGCTTTATAATTATATAATATTTACTGCGTTGGGAGCCATTTTCCTTTTCACACTTAGGTGTGTCGTCACCGGAGAGGGAGTCCTTTTTGGCAGCTCATTCTTCGCCACTACGTGACGTCGCATTCATAAAACGTAAAGAAGATTTTGATCTTCTAGAGTAGATCGCGCTGGACGGGGGTTTATTTTGTCCCCCATAACAGTTTGGGTGAAGGTGGGATCGAATTGAACTGGAAAAAGAAAAATATTTGAGTTGAACAATCATTGGATATTTTGTAACAATACTAAATAAAGATGATCTCCAACCTTGTACATGGGAGAATATTTACTAAAATTTGAATGCAAATCTAATAATATATAAACTTAGAAAAGTTTTTTCACAGAAATCTGGATTAATACATTCGTAATCAAATTTTACTAATTGACTGATTTGTTTGGGTAATTGGGTAGAGGTTACAAAACTTTGTTAGTAAAGAAATATGTTTAAATTTCAGATGTTATTTTAATTTGGTGACATGATGTTTAGAAAACAACGAAGTTTCTCTGCAGTTGGTCACTATATTTTCAACATATTGACAGGAAATAAAAGTTATCAAATATGAAAAAAGGCAAACTCAATTTTTCTGAACTTTATTGGATATTATTTAAACACAAAATAAAGGTTTTTGGATTTTCGTGTCTTAAAGTACATTAATTCAAAAGTTTACTAAATATAATATAATAATTATTATTACATATATAAATATTTAACATTTAAAAAAACACCTTCTCTTTCGAATGAAACCAAATTCACATATATATTTTATACAGGTTACGTGCACAAAACAAAGATTCTCACGTCCATACAAATGTTGGCAATTTATATTAAATTCATACAACTTTGTGTATCTTATCACTCGTGCGGGAATTTGATTTAGATGCAACTAATATTTTAAGAGTGTGAATATTTCATGATCACATTTTTTTTTCAAAAAAATATTATTTTATTATATTTACCAAATATAAAGATAAACATGTCGTTTAAAATATATTTTTATAACATTTTTTATATAGATTAAATCAAAAAGTATTTTTTAAGTAAAAATCAGTTTACTTTTGGATTATTTTGACGTTTTAGTTCACTATTCCCAAAGAAATGAAATGTGAGTTTAAATAATATTCTAGTTTTATAGATAGGGTTATTTTAATGGTAAGATATAAACTCGTATACCATATTTCTCATCTTGAATATAGTATGGGAATCTTACGAATAAAATAACATCTTATCTCAAGTAGAAACGAATATTCACCTTAGTAAATAACACTTGAAATTTTGAACTTTTCTCATTTTGTCGTAAATTTTCTCATATCCCTGAAATAAAAAAATTAAACCGTTCGTCCCAAAAATTGTATCAGATTTAAAAAAAAAGTTACAGCTAACTTGTATTATTAACATAATTCACCAATTCCTTAGCGTAACATCGATGTGTTCCTTTTTGTAAAATAATGTCTGCATTTTTTTTTCTAAAAAAACAATTTATTTATCCATACATATTTAAATATGCATTATTAATAATAATACACATTTTGTCATCAACCGAATACCATCTTATAAAAAATTTATTTATCAAATCACACTTCTTAAATATTTAAAACATATGTATTAAATATTGTACATAACCTTAAATTAAGTGTCGAGAGTATAAGGCTTACTGTAAAATATTTCCCTTAACTGTAACATAGTATGAATGAAAGCCATTGTGTGTAGATTTACATATTACATGTAAAAATAACAAAATTTAACCTGAAGAAAAAATGAAATCAAAATATGTCCATTGTATAGATTTATTGAAAAATAAATTATAAAATATTTCCATGTTTTTTTCTGTATTATCTATAAAAAATGTTGATTTATTGATATGTGGTATATGTATTAAACAAGCTCTGATTTTGCTGGTCACAAGCAAAGCTCGCTAGATACTGTATCAATAAAATTGAATTGTTGATTGCATAAAAAATAACATATTTTGAGTTTGGCATCGATCATGGAAGAAATATATATACGAGTAATATAAAAGCGCATAGTGTGCAAAAAATACATAATGTCTCCATACAATAATGCATTCTTAGCTCTCACGCTGGTCACTTTTTATTATATAGTTTAGTAAGACTATGGGTATGTAAAAAGGTATCGCGAAATGCTATCCTTCGGTGCTACACTCTTAAATATTTAAAATTAAGCATCGCGCGGTCCATAAATTTCTTATAAAGGTTGAAACAGCGGGCAGAAATGTGTTGTGATGCTATGTTATGTATAAAAAACCTTATCACTGAATAATGGGCTAAACGATTTTCTTTAGGGAGTGGTCCATTAAAGATGGCTGTCATCTAGATAGGTCAGTAGAAGCACTCAGTTATCTGGAGTCGGTAACAATAATAAAAAGATGGTGTAGTATAGGGAAGCTACTCGAACACTTCTAGGGGTGCGGAGTCTTGTACCGAGTAAAGTTATCTGGACGAGGACTCATCAATTTGTCTGCGCTTGTGAGCTAAAGATAGCTGAGGGGAAGGAAATATGTTTTTAGACTAAGATATAAGTACACTTGTGGGTTAAAGATAGCCGCGAGGGGGAAGAGATACGTCTAGGTCAAAGATTCCCAAAGTGGTCTATACGGACCCCCAAGGGTCGATTTTGACTTGCAGGGGGTCTATGTCAGCGAGAAAAGAAGATAGGGGTGTACGAGATGTAAATGGGGTCCACGTGAGCGGATCCCATTTAGGCAGATCATAATTAATATTTAGGCGTTCCGTAAATGTCTTATTACACCTAACACAGATTGTGTGTACATATAATATATGTATATACGAGTATATTACAAGAAGAACTGATTGGAATAAGTACAAACGAAGAACTTAAGGTGCAGTTCAGAAAGAAGTATCAGCAGTTCTGCCTTTAGAAAGATATTCCTGTTGCTTATCCTGCATTATGGACTGTTGCAAAAAAGTTTTTGTTAGCTTTTCCATCTTCATACCTCGTGGAAAGAGGTTTTAGGGCGGTTGACAATCTTCCTACGAAAAAAAGAAATCGAGTGCAAATCACTGAACGTGGAGATTTAAGACTATACCTTACTAATTTGAAGCCAAATATTGAACCATTGCTATCAGAGCATCAGGTTCATCCCTCTCATTAACAGTATTATTTGTGTTTTATTTTTATTTAAGAATTTTACTAGGTTTTGATTTGTTTCGTTCCAAAGCCAAATATTCCCTTGCATTTTGTTTCTTTTCAATAAAGGTGTGAATAAAAATTGTACATGTTTTTATTTTTATACAATTGTCCACTCTACAAAAAACCTTATCAAGTTGAACAGCACTGTGTCAGCTGTCAAAAACACATTTGAAGTTAATAAGTGTAGGAAAATTCAATATTAGGCAGGCAGGGGGTCTACGGAAACAAAAAAAAATCGGCAAGCGATCTACGGGGCGAAAAAGTTTGGGAAACAATGGTCTAGGTTTTAAAATATCTGAAAAAGTTCGTGTATTTTGGAAGGTTGGCTAATATTTTTGTTGACTTCACAGATCATATAAAATAATTTATTAAAAAAATGAAAATAATAAAAGCGCAGCAGAGCGGACAGTGTCTACAGACGATAATTCTTAAAATATTTATTCTCGAGATCTTCTACATATTTAAGTAAAATAAAGCAATTTTTTCAATTAGTAAAGGAAACATATTCTATTCTGAGATTTCAGAAACCATTCATAATATAAAAATCTATGTTTTACTCGTTAAAAATGCGTAATAATGTAAATATTCAAGCTATGGGAATTGTTCTTGAAAAAAGGATCAGTGCCGCGGCCGAAACTGTAGAGCGAGTTGGCATTGTTATTGGAGTAACTCTCTACCTGTAATGGACGCGACATCTGTCGAAGAAATATCAAAAGAATTAGGAACGTTTATGAACGAAGTCTGAATTTACGACTAGTTTCTTTAATGAGTTTCGATTACAATATTTTTATTTCATAAATAGCGTATAGATCGAATTTTCTTAAAAAAATATATTTATTAAATATCAACGCATTGAAGTTTCCATGAAAATATTAATATTTTTTCTTAAATAATTTTTCTTTAATAAGTCCTTGTATTTTTTAAATGTTGGAAATCATATTTAATTACGTAAATAATATATCCAAGTAAAGTCTACATTTAATCAATTTGACGTATTACTTGCATGTTCACACTTTTGAGAAAAAATCCAGCTAAAAGAAATGAAATCCAGAAAACACAGAAGGGTTTGCTTTCCACGTATATACACAAAAAGGAAGCTTGCAGTGACATAGAAAGGGAAACTCCTTATAGCATTCTTCAACCAGAAATCTTTAAGCACTACACCGCTCACACCATCAAGAAGTAGACGTGAGGGTATGACACTATACCACGCAAAGACTGGTGACAACATTACATCCTGCAAAGCCAGTAACCACCTGGGTTGTACATGTATTTTCTGAGAACCAGTATGCAACAGGTCGTATCTATGAATATGCCATCAATCGATACGTGCTAAATTATTTAATTTTGTATGTATTCTATGTTATTGCACATTTGTTGAATACGGAAAAACTTTAGGAAGGATTTACTTTAATGTGCTTATTCTTTCAATCAAACGGATATGTATGTTTAAAGATCTATTGGTGAAAATATTAGACTAACACACTTTGATTTTTTCACCCCTATCTGAAATCAAACCACAAAAATTTAGTGAGATACTCGCGTTAGAGTTCCAGCAGGTTTATTTCACATGATTCATTGGAAGAATACTCAAAGCCACATAGTCTTTCTATACACGGTTTAGCATCTCCTCATATATATTTGTTACTTAATTATTATTTCTTTTTCACCTAACATTAAGTTACAATTTCGTGTTTATAGCGAAATTTCTTTATAAAAAAAATATAAAGTAAATTTCAAGATTTAAATTGGTGAGATCAAAAACTCAAAGGATTGCTTAGTCGTGATATGTTATTTATTCGTAGAACCTCCAGAACACATTGTATTTAAACGTCTTTTAAGCTTCATATGAGATTGAGAAGAAATATTTTAAGCTTCATATGAGACTGAATAGAAATATTTAAGCTTCATATGAGACTGAGAAGAAATATGTGAAGCTTCATATGAGACTGAGAAAAAAGATTTTAAGCTTCATATGAGACTGAGAAAAAAGATTTTAAGCTGCATATGAGACTGAAAAGAAAGATTTTAAGCTTCATATGAGACTGAAAAGAAAGATTTTAAGCTTCATATGAGACTGAGAAAAAAGATTTTAAGCTTCATATGAGACTGAAAAGAAAGATTTTAAGCTTCATATGAGACTGAGAAAAAGATTTTAAGCTTCATATGAGACTGAAAAGAAAGATTTTAAGCTTCATATGAGACTGAGAAAAAAGATTTTAAGCTTCATATGAGACTGAAAAGAAAGATTTTAAGCTTCATGAGACTGAGAAAAAAGATTTTAAGCTTCATATGAGACTGAAAAGAAAGATTTTAAGCTTCATATGAGACTGAAAAGAAAGATTTTAAGCTTCATATGAGACTGAGAAAAAAGATTTTAAGCTTCATATGAGACTGAAAAGAAAGATTTTAAGCTTCATATGAGACTGAGAAAAAAGATTTTAAGCTTCATATGAGACTGAAAAGAAAGATTTGAAGCTTCATATGAGACTGAGAAAAAAGATTATAAGCTTCATATGAGACTGAAAAGAAAGGTGTTAAGCTTCATATGAGACTGTGAAGAAAGATTTTAAACTTCATATGAGACTGAGAAGAAAGATTGATTGGAATCGAATAATTAAAAAAATAATAACTCGAAAAATTGTTTGAAAGTAATATTTCTTTTTTTTATTTATTCGTATATTATTGTTTTTTTTTATTTTGTTATTATTATTTAAAAAAAATAAGATTTCCTCTGTATTTTTGTATTGTGTTTATACATATGCATTAATTTTATAAAGTTCTACTTTTTCATAGTTTTCATATCGTCGTTGTTCTGCAAAAAGCATTTAAGTCCAAATATTGAGTTTTGAGAAATGCAATTTAAGTTTCGGAAGGCGATGGAAAATCAAGTTTTATAACTTTTTATATTTTCATAACAGCAAAACCATACAACTTTTGGACATAAATGTTTTTCCATGTGTAGATATTTTTATTTTAAGTAAAATGGCATCAAAACGTCATTTTAAGCAAAAAATGGACTTAAATGCTTTTTACAGAACAACGACAATATATTGCACACTTGCCGACATAAACATTTATTCTTAGAAATGAAATATTAGGGACAATTTCGACTATCAAAACTATGATAGTCGAAGAAAATAATGATAGGGAAAATGGATTGACGAGGTACACATTATAAATGCAGTAAGTACTTAGTAAACATTTTTTTTCAAATATATAACTAATTATCGATTGCGCTAACTTTATTTTACCTGCAATCACCTAACCTAACTTTATCCAAGTTCACAGCTTTTTCTCCATGTCTGTCGATCAGTCATCTTATTACCCCAACAGTTTCTGATCAATTTTCAGCTCAAAGTTTTATAAATTATCCGCGAGTAAAATAAATAAATTTCACCAATGAATAATACGAAAGGTATGATACTTTGTTGTTTAGTATACAAGTATAGTATAGTTAATAAGTATATACATTTACTTAATCAGTATTCAATATTCTCCCCTTTGGCCTAGTGGTTCACGTGCTTATTTAGTGTTATTTACACCTAGAGGTCACAGGTTCGATCTTCAATGAATTCACTTACAGGATAATTTCCTTTCAGACATTTTTACATTTAAATTTATTGTTGTGATGTCACTAAAAAACGCTTTCGGGAAAACAGTGCTTTATAAATGTTCTTTTTATATCATTAATATTTTAATCACCAATTTGATATCACCAAGGTGTCAGTACACACTAATTCTGTCGGCCATTCTGACTTCCGCTGAATCAAGTCTAATGCGCTTCCTCTGTTCCTGACAACTTCCTCGAGTGGAACAATATATCAGCATGATACGAGTACATACTTCAGATTTTATCACTAAGCCAAAACAATCCAAAAAGAGCCAAAATCAAGGTAAAAACGTTTGTAGAATCAAAAACACATTTTCACTAAATCCCTATGAAAAACCTTGAACCACGCACTAGAAGTTTGAAATTGTAGGAAATAGGTAAAAATGTAACAAGTAATAAGAAAGAAACATTACACAAATAATGTTTTCAGAATAAACACTTAAGGAATTTTAATTCACCAATAATTAATAAGTAGCGAAAAATGAGATGACCTTGGGGTTATTTCAATAACACACTGGTCTTCATTATTGTGTCGTTTATTTCCAAAAATGATGACAATTTAAAATATATATATATAATTTGACCATCTGTGAAAATGTATTATAGGGATTCCACCATCTCTTCATCTCTCCCATTTCTTGCCCCATCCAAATTTATTAGAAATATGAAATTATATATTTTAACTGAAGGTAAATAATTTTTTTTGAGCCATTGCCTGTTATGGGTGACCAGTAAGCATTTATGTTTTTTCTACTCGAACTTGAGCCATTGCCTGTTATGGGTGATCAGTAAGCATTTATGTTTTTTCTACTCGAACTTGAGCCATTGCCTGTTATGGGTGACCAGTAAGCATTTATGTTTTTTCTACTCGAACTTGAAAATAATTTCTGCGTTTTAACACTTGTTTATTATAATAGTTTCAAGTTGTGGGCCTTTGATTAAATATACTTAATTCGTACTAAGTAATTAAGCAACAGTATTGTCAAATCGTCTTCAGATAATCTGATTTAAAACGAAGATAAAGGTTCTTGGAATTTATGGATTTCGTTATCACATATATGAGGATCATTTGATTAATTATTTATTGGTTTTGATATTGTTTTGCAGTATACATGTTCACATTTCATTATTAATACAATGATTCTAGATACTGTATTAAGCGATCTAACTATGAATGTAAAGTTTGTTAAGCTAGAAGTATAGTAGATATATTTTACATAATGCTGATCATTTCCTATTCCTCTTCGTTCTATTGATTCTCGGTCGTGCGTCCGGGGTAATTATTAATTCCAGCAAAATACATGCTTATAGACCCGATACAATAACAATTTGCAGATGGACCAAGAAGAATGAGAGATGTTGCAACATTTCCATTGTAAAAATGGAACCTTCACCTAGAAACAGCGGAGCGGAAAAGAGGCGATTATTAAATTTATCGCTGCGTGGAACACTTAACTACACCTCATTGAGAACCTTTTTTAGTCTTTCCTCACACATAGGTTGGCCATATTTGGAAGTAAAAAAACTTAACCACTGATTGTAATGCGTTAAAAGAAAGAGACATTAAAAAATATCATTTTTAAATCCATAATATGTTTTAGTATGTGATCACAAATGTTGTCGCAGTATTGGATTAATATACGAGTACATCCTCCTGATGATTCTAAACTCGGGGAATCGTATATGCCTTATCAATTACTCTTTTGAAGATCCTTGGGTACTTGATCATTTTTATACATATTTTATCGCATATTTATTTATGATTTCAGTTTATTATGTGAACAGTAAAAACTTGGCTTATCTGATGCACTGTACTTTGGTGCTGTGTCATTAATTTTTTGCAAATATTTACAAAATTTACAGAGTTTTATAATTTAAGTTAAAATATATATTTTGATTCAGTTCTGCATTCAATTAATTTATTTCAACAAAAAATTTCATCCATATATGTCGTATTTAAAAAAAAATCCTTTGTCCAAAGTAAATTTCAAAGTCGTTTGCATAGGCATGCGTCCATCTTTGAAAGAATGTGGGAATATAGTCCACAAAGATTAAACAAGTTGCTGATCAGGGCAGTAATTACTGTGATGACTGGACAATCTTATACAAATACGATAATATAATTATAATATGCCGCGCATGAGAATGGCGCCGTCTGCTTCCCAAAATTGACTCCTTATGTCGTCTATCATTGGCTGCTTTATCTCTTGTCTTCTCAATTCTAAATTCTTCAGCTATTATGATTATGCTTCTCACTGGTAATCCGGGGCACCTCCCACAATATTCAACGACCCAAGGTATGTATAATATTTCCCATAAACTCATGTATTTTCAAAACGCCAGAGTATTTTACAAAAGTTCTTATAGCTGAGACTCTGATCTCTATAAGTTCTATTTGTACTACACTACATATAAAGAACGGCATTGACCATCTGACTATGGCCCATACGGCGCATGTGGCCGGACCAGTGCAGACATCTCTCTTTATGGATGAAAAATGTTGATTGATTTTTTCTGCGTGTCTTTCATGCTTTCATTGTTCCCCTGTCAAGAATATGTCAAAGCCATGTCGTATGAGGATTGGTATTTTTATGATGTCTCCTTTAGTGTACCCAAGTTAACTACCATTCAAAAGTGTGCTCAGAATACAGAATTTACAATAGTATAATTTTAGTGAAGAAGGTCAGTTTATTTTTATATACTCGTAACACACTTCTTAATTTGTCGACTTTAATTAAAGCTTTATCAAGATGGCAGTTAATATCCTGATCCGACAATATGTTAAACGATAGTATAAAGCCCAAATAACATAAATCAAAACATGTTACTAACTCCATGCTATTTCTTTTGATGTTTTGGAGTGATTCTATCTCTTCTTCATAAAAACAGTTTTATTTTGAGATTTTTGTAAAGTAAATATCACACAAAATAAACAATCGAGTGGACGATGAATACTACGTTGTGATCATACAACATATTGTTTATGATAGCCTAGATCCTCTCTGTTCTAATTCTTAAACTGGAGATATTATATAATCTTTCTTCTAGCCTCGTTTAATTACGATACTGGTATTTACGAGCACTTCATTGTCTTACAACACATTCTACTTGAAATTCGTTTGCTATTTTATTATCGTCAGAAATATGTTCAAAAAGTCTTAAACTAGAATCCTTTAAAAATGGATACCAATAAAATTACACCTCCAACTTTCGGGCTGGAAGACAGGCGCTACGAGTCATTCTGTGTTGATGGTATGAAAAGTAAAAAGTATTTCAAATAGCCATTTTCTACGTCAAGCGGTTTGCGTTGCTATCAAAATGTGTTCGTCTTAAGACAAAAAATATGTTAATCGTTGGCCGATTGCTTTTGAATCTACTTTTCTATAACATATTTAAGAAAACTATTAAAACGTATGTATCATACTTTTACGCGACACTCAAAAGAGATATCCCACGGTACATATTATAGTCTCCTGTTTTACTTTTGTTCTCATAAAATTTATTATATTTGCATCCCGTCATGCCTTGAAGAAATTTTGTTCACTGATTCTATTAAGCTGATATGAGAGAGTCTTAGAATATTTTAAACTTCTTATTTATTGTATTCAAAATAATTGTGATGGTTTTTAGATCATCACCGGAAATTAAATTGGGTCACAAAATCTTAGTGAGTCCAACAAGTTTGGATAAAATAAAAAAAAAATAAACTGAAATTTGGAACGTATGGACACTCTATTCGTAGGCAAAGAATGAAGTTTTTCTCAACAAATCATTGATTTTCTATGTTGTGAAAAGAGCTTTGATAAATTTTCTCCATGATAAAGCCTTATTTCAGAAGAAGGCTTACTTTTGAAAAATTTATTACAGATAATTTCGATGAAAAAATAACTGACATATTGAGGTTAATATGTTAGCTTACTAAATATCAAACTGAGTTTTTTGAAATATTTTGATGTTGTAGGGTTTAAACAAAGGTTAAGTTAAGACATATGAAACCTGTTTTCTATATTTCTAGTTAAACGTGTATTCAATAAATTTATTAATATGAAAACATTTGGATAATATAGGTAAAGTAACGAAAAAGACGTTTAAAAGTTGCATTGTAGATTTTTTTAAATGTAATCCACCATTAAGTTTTATGGCTTAAACATCCATTCAATGTACACCAAAAATTATTCAAGTAAACAACAGATAATATTTTAGCGAAAATTCAAAATCGGACCAAAAAGTTTGCATTAGGAATAATAAAGATATCTTTCTATCTACGAGGCATATCCAGAAAGTAAGTGTACTGAATTTTTGTAGGTTACTATTTTTTTTATTTAAACAAAACAATTACGTGTTTACCGTAGTACATATGTAAGCTATTTTTCGACATAGTCGCCATTCTTCTCAATGCAGGTGGTGAAGCGGGGTATCAACTTTTTGATGCCTTCCTCGAAGTAGTTTCCCGCCAACCCCTCCGTCCACTTCTCCACCTCCTCCTTTACCTCCTCGTTGGTTGAAAACCTTTTTCCACCTATGTGCAGCTTCAGGGAGGTAAAGAGACAGTAATCTTAAGGTGCTAGGTCAGGGGAATGCGCAGGGGAATCCACAGTCAATCTGCGATCGTCACGGAGCGCATTTTAGATTTTTTCCACAATTTCGTCAGTCACAATTGAAGGTCTTCCGCTCCTCTGATCATTATGCACAGACGTTTTTAAACTCGCGAAACCACTTGTACACACTCGTACGATTCATAGCTTTATCACCATATGCAGTTTTTACCTCATTATAAACCTCAACCGGAGGTTTTCCCTTCCAAACGAGATAACGGATGACGCCGCGTATTTCGCACTTGGCGGGAGATTAGATTGACATTTTTCACGAAACGTGTTGTCGCGTCGACACTTCTCAACCTACTGACCTCGAACCGGTCTCGTTGCGGAGGGGAAGGGTCAGGCTACACGGAAGTGTATCCAACATGTCGAAAATAAAATCCATCCGGTCGTGAGAGCCTCAGTACACTTACTTTCTGGATACGCCTAGTAGCTTGCACTTCTTCACACGTTGGCATCATGTATAACGAATGTGCCGATTCCTTGTCAATTGAAGCATGTTCAATCAATCGACCCCTGATTTTTTATAGCCAGTAACTGAGTTTTTTAAGAAAATTAAACAAGATGCTAGGCACCAATGATTTAAGATTCAATGTTACTTGTATATAACATATGTGTATGTATAAGGGGTCCAGATATACGAGTAAATCAATCCAGAAATCTTTCCCCCAGAATCCATGGTTAAATATGATGTTAATGTTAGTCTTGTGACACTTGCAGATGGACCACTAGATGGTGGCTAACCACCTTTACAGAATGGATATTGTAGAATGGATATTACAGAATGGATATTCAGGTATCGTTTACATACGATTTGCTAAACTTCATATCTTTGTTACGTGCAATGAATTATTGCGTTTATTTTATCTACTGTGAACTTCGTAACTTATAGGTTGACTGACAAATTATTGTTTATATAATATCACAAGGAATTTCAGAGACACGAAAAATTTGTTTTTTTTTATATTCACTAGTGTTATGATCTATGAGAAGGAGAAAGGGGTGGTGGGTTAAAAATAACAGATAAGATTAATCGTACGTTACAAATGTTGTTGTTTATAGTTAAGGCATTAACGTTGTGGAGGTTTAAAGACATTGTAATTTATTTTTATCAAACACTGTTTATTCCACTTTTTTGTGACGGTATAACCCTACCGGTTTTGGGATCTACTCATCTTCAAGGGAGCGCAAACAAGTGAGGTGAAAGCCTTGAAACCGATAGGGTTATACCGTCACAAAAAAGTGGAATAAACAGTGTTTGATAAAAATAAATTACAATTACAAATGTTGATTAAGGAGCCAGGTATAAAGTAATGACCTTAAATATATTATGTAGGTATTATTAATTTGATCAATTAAGTTTTAAGTTTGTATTAAACGATATTGTTACGGTTTTGTGTCATTGCCTATCAATGGAATCACCTGCAATTCTTACTAGCTTAATTATACTTTAAAATATTTCTTTAGAATATTATTCTTTTAGTATCTTTTGTGAAGGCGTTCACTAAAAAGTAATTTATTTGTTTTAAAGTTGAATTCAATGTCTAACGACTTAATACACGGTAAAATATATTAGAAACATTAATGGTCATTGTGTGGCTCACCAAGGCACCGGCAACAATTAGCATTGCATTGCATTCAACCTGTGTGAATCCGAGTCAATGAAACTGCCACCTTCAGCCGTACACATACACAATACGAGTATAATATAATCGTAAAGAGGGTCGCAACATTCAAGCCCGCCGCCCACCGCCCGCCGCCCACCGCCCGCCGCCCGCCGCCCAAGGACCTGAGTAATAATAACCGTTCCCAAAAGAGACAACACGCTTTTGAATTTGAAAATTGAATTATCCTCTGATATGCGCAGATAGAAGGAAAACGTTATAGAGTTAATTTGAATACTTAATTATGAGAATTTCTGTGTTATTGTTCTGGGGTAACTCCACGTAATATTTATGTAATTAACGTAATCTTTATCTCTTTTTGGCAACGTATCTTAGATGTACTAAAATGCGAATTTATCTACTGACTTCTTTTATGAATGAAGATAATACCGTACAATACGAATTGTGATATTATGTTCGAGTTAACAATGTTACAGGCGCTTACGAAAATGTGATACACTTTTATAGTTTCCTCATTTATGTGTGAATATGACGTAAAACATGCCAAGAAAAGTAGTCACATATGAGTATATTACGGTAAATAACAATCTAATTAACACCATTCGTTTCGACTTTGATATATTTTTATTCTAAATTATTATTTGAATACACGTTGATTTTGCATCATGGCTTCATAAATTTTGACCCAAAATATTGTATTACACTTTCATTGTACACAGTTTAATCTGGCGGGTGTATTGCAAAGGTAATCTCTTCCAACCAACCAGAAAATGTTAAAGAGACCTTTAAAGAAAACAAAACTGAAACTCTTTTAAAAAAATTGGGCACCGCCCCGCAACCCCCGGTTTAAGATACAGTTATCGTATCAATTAGACCAGTGCTTCCCAATTACTTTCATGTAACGGCCCCCTAAATCTGAAGTAATCAATTCCCCCCCCCCCCAAAAGAACATTTTTTTTATAGTTGAAGATTTATTTGGCAATAATTATTACAATTAAAATACACATATTTATTTTCAACACAAAATTATAGGAACTTGCTTAAGAACTTTTTTTTTAAATAAAAACTATACTCACATGAAACAATTTAATACTCACATGAATATTTGTACTTTGTACTGAATATTTTCGCGACCCCCCACGAGAAATCCCGCGGCCCCCAATTTGGGAAGCACTGAATTAGACCACAGGTCGTCAAAGAAGGAAGAGGACGTAGAGAAAGCTTGAAAATTTTAAATGTATTTAATTGCTATGACGATTTCTAATTCGGATTAATAATGTCCTCAGTGAGATACAGACAAAAACTTAGTTTACTGGGGACACGACAAATGAAAGGCCACAAACCCAGATCCATTAAAAATGTGTGTCCAAATTAAATTACCTGTTGTTTTTTTGCAAATTATGTATATTTCTTATCATGTGTAAAAATAAAAAAAAAAATCATATTGTCGCTTTCAAACAAGATATTATGTTATCAGGAAGAAATTATGCGTATTATAAATAATTCATTATTAAACGAAATTGTTCCTTATCATGAATAATTTTAAAATTATAACGCCATATTATGAAAAAGAATAAACCATGATTTTTTAAATATTTGTTTATTTTTAAATTCACTATAAAATGTTGCTGACCCGAAAATTTAATTTTAGTTTGGTTCTACGCAACATACAGATTTTTACTTCTACCTATTTTTTTTTAATTACTTAAAAATGTTTCAAATAATTTTCCATATCAGTATAAAAGTATATTATGGAAGCTTTTAATTCTCTTAATACAGTAATTCAAGATTATAAAAAAAACGTGTATTAAATGTAATAAAATATGATTTTACTTAATAATCATCCTTTTTATAATTAATTACCCTTTCAATGGAGAGCGAGGAAAAGGTTAAGAAAAAAAAGGAATCTAATTAAATAGTACGAAACATTTTAACTGTAGAAGGTAAGGAGGATGAGAAATAGTAGAGTATATATAAACATATATATGGATGTGTATGAGGCAAAGGCTGTATACGTAGATACAAAATCATGGTGATCTGTCCTCTTTGCATATGCCAAAACGGACATGATATAATGGTATATGTGTGAATGTACATTTTCTCACAAGACAAAGTTATTTGAATCAGTGAAAATCTAGCTTGGTAACTATGTTGGATATCACGAAGGAACAGCTGGACAAATGACAGCGTCTTCAAAATGTTTGTCTAAAATTTATTTAAGGCCTAAAAAAAGTACGATCACTTCACTCCATACCGAAAGGAGCTGAACTGGTCGAACGTGAGAAAAAGATGCCAAATTTACACACTGTCGCTGTTGTATAGTATACTTAACTGTCCTGCCGCCCTCTCTTATCTCACGGAAAATTTCCAGCTTTATTCCGATCATGGACTTGCGCTACGCTCAAACAGAGATGGTTTATTGGCTTTCCCAGTTCACCGATTTTCTTTGTGTCGTTCTTTACTGTCCATGCAGTGAAACTCTGGAACCAGTTACAAATCAATGTTAGACTTGCTCCATCATTGGCATGTTTTAAATCGCGACTGAAAGAACTTTTAATTTCAAGCCAGTAATATAACATGTTTCATTCCAGATTATTATTTCCTCTCTTCCTTATCTTCCTTTTCCTTTGATTGATGAAATATCACTTTTATTTTTATTATGATTGTGATTAATCATTTTAATATTGTTTGTTACTATGTAACTTCTTTTATTTACTTATGTCTGGTTGGTTGGAAGATTTTGCCACCAAGTAATAAGCCACCAAATCGTTTTCTTCTGAAGTGTTAAATAAATAAAAAATCTTTTCCACAGCTTCTCTAGAGATAGAATTGTGATTTCTTTGTAGTTCTTCTTCCCTTGGTATTTTTCTGCGATTTTCTTACCAAATATGTTTTTTAAACATTTGCAGATGCAGGGAAGTTCCTTATGGCCTCAACCACTTATTTCTTATCGTTACACTCAACTTATATATTTATTTTGTAATATTTTTTATTTGTCAAGTAGTTTCGAATCACGTGGAGCTTCTATGAGGACAGTCTGCTCTATACAAACATTACCGCTTTTTATTTGTCAATACAAGTAGTTTTGAATCACGTGAAACTTCTATGAGGACAGTCTGTTCTATAAACATCGCCGCTTTTTATTTGTCAATACAAGTAGTTTCGAATCACGTGGAGCTTCTATGAGGACAGTCTGTTCTATAAACATCACCGCTTTTTATTTGTCAATACAAGTAGTTTCGAATCACGTGGAGCTTCTATGAGGACAGTCTGTTCTATAAACATCTCCTCTTTTTATTTATCAATACAAGTATGTTACACTCAACTTATATATTTATTTTGTAATATTTTTTATTTGTCAATACAAGTAGTTTCGAATCACGTGGAGCTTCTGTGAAGACAGTCTACTATATAAACGTCACCGCTTTTTAAATTGTCCTTTTATTATTTTAATTGTTTTTTTAATAAGTTGTTATAATAATACATTGATTTTCTCCCTTTGGCGCTGACGATGTAGGCCAGATTTGAATTGCAGCGACTTGTTTTTAAGTTTGTGTATTTTTTCATTCAGTCAGTTAATTTTGGATACAGTTCATAAAACTTTGAGAAAAATCAATGCAAAATTCCAAATATTTATATTGCGAATTCTATGTCGAATCAAAATTGTTTGAGGTGGCAACTTCAATGCGCTTAAGTCATTCTCCGATCACCATTAAAGACAACACTATGGGATATAACTCACCGAGAGAATAATATATCGCGAAGGTCATCGACACAGGAATTAAAAATAAAGAATGGGGCAATTAAGTCAGTCTTTCTAATTGCCGATACAACGCAGGGTCAACACTTCCGAATTTTGGGCAATAAACACCCAAAACCAAAATCTTATGCCAAAACAATGACACAAAGGATGAAGAACGGCTAATAATTATCCAAGTACCTACTCTTCGTTTGTTCGTTTTTATGACAAAGACAGAATTGTTACAACCAAACCAATCAACCACTTGAGTTTAGTAATAAATGTGGCTGGTAGACCTTCGTGGTCCTTTACCAAAATACGTCTCAGGGTCTACTAAGTTACATCATACTGCATCCAACGAAAAGTAAAATAATTCTACCTTATTTGATTTCGTGATCTTTATTTTATCCCTATTTCCATCCTGGTGTATGACGTGACCTCTCTCTTTTGAAACGATGCTACCATTTATACAATGTAATGTAAATGTATACGTAGTTATGAGAAATTAGTAGAATCCTCCATTTTATTTTTTAACGTATGTGATTACGATCATGGACTTGCATCACGCTCAAATATATATTATTTACTGGCTTTCCCAGTTGTCCAAGCAGTGAGACTCAGGCACAAGTAACAAACTAATGTTAGACTCGCCCCGTCATTGGCATGTTTTAAATAGTGACTGAAAAACTTTTGATTACCAGTCAGTAATATGACGTGTTTCATTCTTTATTATTCTTTTCTCTCCCCCATCCCTTCCATTTCCTTTGATTGATGGTATCTCACTTTTATTGTTCATGAATTTTGTCTAGATGAATAATTATTTGAATATATTTTTTTACCATGTAAATTCCTTTATTTACTTGGGTCTAGCTGGTTGGAACAGATTGTCGCCTGACTTATAGCCCGCCAGATTGTAAATAAATAAATATTTCTTGCCAGGTACACAAATAAACATTCAATTTTAAATATTGAGGAAAGAAGTTTAGGCTTATAATTTTTGTTATATTTTATATAAGAAAAAAGTGTAACATTTTATTTAACGTATTTTTTCAGTAACCAAAGTCCCACCAAAGGATATTGATCGAGTCATTCGAATCTTAATGATTTTTCAATTTGAGGGAAAACTTATATGTAACGTGATCAATTCTTGATGTATTATAACATTTTAATGGATGCTTATTTATTATTCAATAAAGAGTTTTAACATATTTCAACAATAAAGTTACGAGAAAAAAATATATATTTGTTGATAAGTTAATTCAAATAAATTCGTACCTACTAAAAATTCTCTAGGTGTTCTGTTAAGTCATGTAATTATTCTAGGCTAGAATAAATACAATATATGTAAACGGATTCCGGATCTAATTTTTTAAAAACATTACGATGTTAATAAAGAATCAAACACTTCCGATGAATGACGCCAAACCATGAACCGTAGAGACCAAACACATACAACTTTATATTTTTTTCTTATTGAGTAAGCCCACATCCTGTACGATCCATCGAACGGTCTTCTTCTCTCGGGTCTCGGGGAGTATTCAAAGATTTCCCAACACGAGGCATTGTTTCATTTTGGTAAAACTGATTGTTTGGCCAACACACTATTTAATCAGGGTCCATTAATAAACTATCCGAATGATCTCGACTTAATCATCGGTTTATTCTTTAATCGTATTGCGCAAATTTTCGCTTTATTTTTTACCAGTGGCAAATAATAATTGGTTGTTGTATTTGACTATTATCTTATTTTTATTGTTTTATCGCAGCTTTTTTAAAAATGGAACATTTTGAAATGTTTTTAACTGCTTGTGTAGTGAGAGAAACAATCAACATTATTGATGACTATTATTTTAAAGATCTTTATCTTTAACATACTTACATAATATGTAACGAAGCATTGAAAAAATGTTTTTTTTAAATTTATTTATGAAGATTGTCATAATTTAATCACATGAGTATAATCGACCACTTATGATCCCTTTTTACTCCCTGAAATCCCTGAAAATGACTTTCAATGTCACCTATAGTGAATGCTTTAAAATATTGTAAAATATATAGTTTCTTGCAGTTGCTTAAATGTATATGAGAGTGCTACTTCGGAAAATCGCCTCTATTAAACCACCCAAAAATTCCTTAGCAGAGTAGCAAAACAAAATGACCAAAACGTTTTACCAAGGAAATAAAGAACATTTTCAAACAACGTTGATGGAGAGACATTATAAGAAAAATAGAAAGATAATGACTATGTATGAGCATCAATTAATATGTACGAGTAAGTTTTGAAAAAAAAATTGATTTTAAGTTTTTTTTATTATTTGACTCTTATTTTTTTGGTTATTGGATATATTTTTTTTCTTCTGAAAAATAAACTGAACATATAATTGCTAAATGTTGTTTACACCTGACTTCATAGCAAAAATAAGTATGGTTCAGCGAGTCTGGTTCGAGATTTGACCGCGATAGTGCGTTAGATTGAAAGCACCAGCCTTGCCACCCGACTCCTTACAGCGGCAACCATGCAATGCTCCGCGGTGCATTGTTCTTTGCCGAGATAACTCGATTATCACTTCTTTAAAATTACATCCCGTCGGAAAGAGCACGCAAAGTGGCAAAGCATTTTACGCATCATTATGGAAATGTGATACGGCTACACGCCTAATCAACCCTAATTATGGGTAAACTTTCAAATCTCCAATTGCTTTGATATTTTTTATTCCGAGCCAACGTTATTCAAAGCACATATACATTTACACTTAATACATTGTTCGTATGTTTTGGTTTGTAAATGTTGCACTAAGTGGCATGATTGGACGAAGTTTTGCAAAAAAGACCCAACCCCACACAACATATTTGTTTTCTATTTCAAAATATAAATCAACCTCTGTACACAAAAAAATCAAGTCACATATCATAAATGAGTATATCATGGTTTAATTATATTTAAAAAAAATCATACAAGCTCGTAGAAAGTGGATGAATGTTTCCACAATTATCTTAGAACAGGTAAAATGCGGGTTGAGCCATTTTTAACATAAATAGAAACATTTCCTTTGTAGACGGAGCACACTGATGTCATCAAGGTTTCAGAAGGGGAGACATCTTATTAGGGTGTAACAGTAAAACAAATCAGTTGACTTAATTGATCTTTCAGAGACACTGGTATTTTGCATGCAGTAAATTTGATCTCCAGTGTCAGTTTGTTGAAGACACAGAAGACTTTAAGAAGGTTCTTTAGTTAATTATTTTGGGAAGGTTCTAGAAGGTAAGAGCAGCGTTCTAGAAGTGACGATCACCAAGTGATGTTGAAACAAACAATTAATACTTTATGTGATGTAATTTTAACTATTAATTATTTATCCTCAAAATAAAATAGTGAGACATTTTTTTATAATATAAAATGTTTTCTTTATCGGTTCATTAAAAAAAATATGAATTGTGCAATATGTTAGGTACTGTTTTTTAATTTCTAATAATTTTGCTGTGGAATATCGGATACCACAGTTTTAATTAAGATACTTAAAGTGAGTCTTAAAAAAACTGCACTATACAAGATAAGTTAAGGCCATAAGACATGGCAAAACGTTATATTTTTATGAACTCCATACAATAATATAATTTGCCATAAATATGCAACATATACTTTTAAAACTAATTATACACATATAGATGATGCGAATTAATTCCATCAACTTTTTTGTAAGCAGTTGATTGCATACTGAAAAAAATAAATTAGTGGGTATCATTGAAATTTGGCGATTTGTATAAATTCGCATGTATTTTTTAACCATAGTGACTTCGCAGTTATAAAACTGATTAATGAATGATGTGAAAATCCTAGTTAAATAGTAGAAGTATTAAAGCGCGCCTGTTTCGTGAAAAAAAATTGACGAAAATTTTGTATTCGTGACTGATTTTAGAAGTGGCTGATAATTTTATAACAATGTGACTGTCATTAAACTAATCAGTGAATTATGCGAAAAATCAACATTGTAAAGTTAACATTATCTCACATTTCGTATATTAGTTTCTTACACAATTAAAAGTAATCATTATTAAATAAGCAAAGTAAAATATGAACTCTTTCAACTTTCAAATATATTTTTAGTTCGAAATTTGACAAATCCCACCAAGAACGGAATAAATTTGACAAATCTCACTTAGAACGGAATGAATTTGACAAATCCTACCTAGAACGGAATAAATTTGACAAATCCCACCTAGAACGGAATAAATGCTTGTATTAACAAATCAAAATACGTTTTTAAAATTAAAATGTATTAATTTTCAGTAATTTATCAAAAATCTACACAAAACATTTTTTAAATATGAGAATTCTTTTCTAAGCGTTTTTTTTTATCGTTTGCTGGTCTCACGATCAGTAAATGCATAAGACTTAAACCTAATCAAGTCGGCGCACTCTTCTCAAAGTTGTTTACTTAACGACAAAGCATCCCGGGTTCTATATCGATGTTAACCAGTCTAGTATCACTCATAAGCTTAATCTAGATTCATTCATGTCTTAGCGCTGAGTACCTACGGAACATAAATTCATGCAAAGTTTTAGGTAACGGTGTTACAAAATTGAGCTATGTATGTAAATTCTAGTTTTTTTCTAACTCAGTGTATTAACGGCGCCTCCTCTTGGTTCATTAAAATTACCACTTTCGCTTTATTTATTGATCCATTCCTCTTGTTTACGACTTTGAAATACCAGCGACATAAGAGTTGACTGAAAAGCGTGAATTCGCTTTGTTTACAGAACAAAAATGACTCACTACTCATCGCATAGCCAAAGGTATTTTTCAAAATAACTTTTTGGCCATGAAAAGAAAGATAGTCAATGTTTTAAAAACAAAGACATAAGAACTTTTAATTAGACTTTCATAACAAAATATACACGTTTACTTCTCAGTGAATATTTGGAACCTATGACTTTTATGTTATAAATAGCTGAAATATTGCCAGTATAAATGTACGAGTATATAATAAATCAAACATTCTCTCCAAGTAGATTAATGAATACATAAAAATTAGAACTATTTAACATTATTGACGTCTCGTTAAGGATGAGGAGTGAATTCGGACAATTGAGCTGTGAGCTGCTGGAGGGAGTGAGGCGCTGTATGAGCAGAAAGCCGAGGACATCGCTGGATCTTTCCACTCGACGGAGCACCCTCCCACGAGTGGGGCCACAGTTGCGTCGCTGCATTGGCAAGCTGAGAAAGCCCCGGCCGCGGCCGTTCAACGTGCGCCGCTCTAACTCCTTAATCGAAATTATATGCAAATTCTTTTACATCATTTCAATACTTTATTTTTCAATATATTTATTAAAGGCAACATTCAAATATTGTAGACAGAAACAATAAAAAAAGGTTTTTTTTATATATTTTTTTGTAATACTAATAATTTCATAAATGATTTATTTTTATCAAAGGTTTCGGCTTTGACTTTATAGGTTCCATATTAGAATATTTAACAGTAAATGACATTGTTATTCCGCAAATTATTTATTTTTGTTTCTTTAATATATTCTCAAGAGAGGTATATAGTTCAAATTCGAGGATAGTTTTCCCACTCTAGAGCAATTCGTAGTATCTATGGTTTTAAAAAAAGTTTTCCTTTTTCAAATCTTTCGTTTTTTATGGTTCCAGTTTAAGGAGCTTGTAAGTAAAACATTGTTGGGTATAAATTTCCCCTTAATTCATTTAACAAAGGTATTCCATCATCTATTCGTGAAAATATTCTTCCCTTTGTATCAGTTGCACTAATAGTTGCTAGACACGATTCAAAAATTATATTCAAATGTTAAAAATGTAAATTGTATACAATCTAGCATAATGTTTAGCGGATATGAGATAGGTCTACCATGAAAGCTGTGAATTGGGTGGCACTCTCACTTATATGGATTAGATCATCTATGGTGAACGTCACTGGACAGCTTGATCATCGTATTAAGGGGGGTTTAAAAACTCTTCGTCACATTTTAATCATATTTTTAGCGAGTACCTTATACAGAACCACATGCTTGATAAAACTTTCGATTACATCAGAAACCATATCATTAGATTGAAATCAATTGACGGAAATTGAAACTTAACATCAAACTGTATGGTAGTCATACATAATGAAAATCATTTCCTTTGCACTTGTTTGAGCCTACAAAATGAACTGCGCCTACATAAATAATGGACATGAGATAAACAAAATAATTTAGGCAGATTAATACAATCAGGCGGATGTATCTCTGGCCGGATGAAACTTTGCTAGAAGATTGATTGAATTAGGAAAGGGCCGTCTCATGATGAACACAAAATAAAATATGTACGTCTGAAATTAGTATTTATCCTTGTATTCTTAAAAAACTGTTGATAATTAATATTTCTCCTATGATACATTTATACTTATTTCCAAAAAAATGCATTTCTTTCCTATATTATATATAAGTCAAACATCGCATGACGTGATGTGATTATATATACTCATATATTACTTTATTAAGTAACATTGAATTCGTTTTTGTGCCTTTTGGGGTAAACAGAGAAAAAGTATATCCACACATTCCTGTCCACGCGTACAACATTTGGTTTTTCCACATCGATACATCTCAACAACTGCTTTTCTGTTTTTCATACTTCTTACCTTCCCGTCAGTTAAAATTGCTCAAATTATCTCCTTACATTATTTCCTTGTTCTACATCTTCTTCGCTCTCCGTTGCTTTCCTCGTTCTACACCTTCTTCGCTCTCCGTTCCTTTCAGACAAATGTATTTGTTTTGTTAGTCTATCGCAACGCATTCTATTAATGTGGCCAAAACATTTCAATTTTCTTTTCTTAATACTATTTGTAAATATCCGTCTCTAAAACAGTTATTTTTTATCAAACCATTTCTTACTGTTATCATCTTTATTTTGTTTTAAACGCCCAGGCTTAGAATATTTATGTATGAAATTTGGTCTTATATGTTTTAGAAATTTGATCTTAAGGATATAATTATAAAAGATGTTTCTAGTGACAAACTCAATAATCATTGACGAAAATCAATTCATTGAGAATACATTTCGCAAATATTTAACATTTTATTTTAGTTACACATTTGTATTATTTTTCATTGTAAGAAGGTTGCCGCGTTTGATTTTAATGAAATATTAATTTAATTGGTTACTCCAACCATATAACCCAAATCATTTCATTGATAAAACAGAACGACTTCTCATTGGTATAATTCAAAAGTATAATTAACTTTTCCACATTTATCAAAAAACAAAATGTCAAATGGAAAGACCTCGATTTTATCTAAAGACCTTGTCCTACCTCGAATTCACGCCGAATTCTTAAACAATTGGACGGGCAATATTATGTAAACATATTAATTATTACACTTTCATTAAAAAAAGCATTGAACTTGTACGCAGAACAAATAGCTCGGTGATATAACTTAGCTCGTGTGCAAGTTTCCTCGCGTGGAAAAATAAAATCAGGGTCACACGCACAAATCTTGATGTCTAGCTCATTTCCATTCATTTAGGTACTCCATACATTTTGTTGCGTGAAGTCAGATTAAAATAGTTCACATTTTAACATACTCGTACTATCGCTTTATATTAATTTGTCAATTGGTTTACTGTGAAAAAAAACGTTAATTAATTAACGAGATATGTAAAAGTCAAATTCCCTAGATGAGAACGATTCACACTTGTATGTGATCAATCATTTTTATTGAAAACAGGAAAACTTGACAAAATTATGAAATAATATTGTGTTTATAGTAATACTTTACATTTTTCAGAAATTCAATGTACTGCTGTTATATTTTGAATTGTGACATTCTTGTAGTTAAAAATATTAAGGAGAAGTTTTTCAACATTTCAAAAAAAATCGTAAATAATGTAGATATGAGTTTAAAGCATAATCCAAGGAAAACATATAATTGTGTATAGCTTGTTTTTCAAGTTAGAAAAACACCTTTTAAATTTTACATTCAAATGCAAAATGTCAGGCAAAAGAAAGAAATAGATATATAATAAAATAATTATATGAAAAATGTTTTACGTCATGAATATTCTACTTTCCAAAATAAATAAAAGTAGTGGCAAAGTTAAAAAGTTATAAAGGATGTTCCAAGAGCAATTGGAATTTGAAATTGCGTGCCATTTTGAAACTGTCAAACGTGAAGCAGCCATATTTTACGATTATCACCTAGACAGGTAGGTAATTAATTATACAGTGCTACACGGCTGCATAACGCGTACAAATCGTACAATTTTATTATGAAAATGACCGAAATATTACAAATGCGCTTCGTAAAATTCTTGCTACTTTTCCTACCGATCAAGTGCTAAAACTCAATAAAGGGAAAAATAGAATGAAACAAAAAATTGAAGGAACGCGTTCGGTTGTGAATAATCAAGCACCGATATATCAGCGTTCTGCTTTTTCAATTGAAAATATTGCTCCGGTGAGTAAATGTGTCGAACAACCCCATCAACATCAATTCGTCATCGTTCTCAGCAATTTGACATTTCTAGAAGATTATTGTAACGATTTTTTTTCAAGATTTACATGTGCATGCTTATTTCAATTGTGTCAGGAACTTAAGCCAGTTAATCACTTTTGACATCGTACATTCATTGATTGGTATTTAGAAAACAAGCAAACTGATACTGATGTTATAAACAAAATCATTTTCAGCGATGAACCACATTTTCATTTAAGGGGGTATTCTACTCTAGAGGCGTGAATTTCGGGCGTTTTTTCAGACTAAATAAAAAAAAAACAATAAAAATTTACAATACATTTTTTACAGTTTGTTTATTGATGATATGAGAATGTACAAAAATTGTTTTTGAAAAAAAAAAGGATTAAAATTCAAAATGTTGTCAGCTGTTATATCCTGTAAAAAAGGGGCTACAAGATTGGAACCCTTTCATAAATTCGAAACAAAAATCATACACAGTTTCTTAATAAGAAATAATGTCGTTATCATCATCACCATCAGCCTGTATCTATCCACTGCAGGATGTAGGCCTCTCCAAGTTGTCTCCACAAAATCCTGTCCTTTGCACATTGCTGCCACATAATACCTGCATGCTTACGTATTTCGTCCACCCAGCGCGCCTTAGGTCTTCTTACAGGCCTTTTTATACCTATTGGGTACCACTGGATTACTTCATACGTCCAACGATGGTCTGTTGCTCGGGCGATATGTCCAGCCCACTTCCACTTGAGTCTTTTTGCAACCTCTATAACATCTTCAACCTTTGTTTGGGCTCGTATCCACTCATTACGTTTTCGGTCTCTTCTGGTATAACCTAGCATGCACCTCTCCATGCTGCGTTGTGTTGTTTGGAGCTTTTGTAACATTCGTACCGATAAAGTCCAAGTCTCGCATCCATATGTTAGTACTGGCAAGATGCATTGGTTAAATACCTTCCGTTTGAGGCAGATTGGGAGATTGCTCTTGAAGATGTAGTTTAGTCGTCCAAAGGAACTCCAAGCTAGTTTTGATCTTCTATTTATTTCATTTAAAGTACAGTCTTCAAATATAATACTTTGTCCTAAGTAGATATATTGTTGGACTTGTTCTAGCTGTGTACCGTCCACCTGGATAGTTGTGGCATCAGCAAAGCGGTTTAACATATATTTTGTTTTATCAATATTCATTTTTAAACCTGCTAATTTGCTTGCCTTCGCTAATTCCAGTATTTGGCTCTGCAGTTCCTCAGGACGTGTAGCGAAGGTAATAATATCGTCTGCAAATCTAAGGTGGCTCAGATATGAACCATTAACGCAGATTCCTTTATTTTCCCATTCAAGCTTTTTGAACACATCCTCCAGGGTAGCGTTGAATAATTTTGGCGAGATGGTATCGCCCTGGCGGACACCTTTACTTATTGGAAATTTATCGGTACTTTGGTGGAGATTTACTGTTGCTGTCGCGTTATTGTATATATTACTGAAGAGATTGACGTAGCGTTTTTGAACTTCCTGATTAAGAAGGGCCCTGATAATAGCGGATTTCTTGACCGAATCAAAAGCCTTTTCATAATCTACGAACGCCAAATATAATGGAAGTTGGTATTCTTGACAACGCTCTATTATTTCCTTAACTACCTGAATGTGGTCCATTGTGCTATAACGTCGTTATAGTTGGTACCAAAGAGAAAAAAAATCGTAAAATGGCTGCTGTCTGAAAAAAATTACCAATTTAAAAAAAAAATAGTAACAAAAATAGTTTTGAATTTTCCAAGGTAGGGACGATATAAAACATTTATCAAAGTTTGTTACCAAATTTGAAGGCAATGAATTGGATAGAACTTGACATTTTATGTCGACCCGGTCGAAAAAAATAGTTTCGAGAAAAACGCGTTTAAAGTTTTGAGATTATTGTCTGAGTAATTCCGATGCGGCGTAATTCCTGCCCCATTTATAGCTATAACTTCGTAAATATTGAGAATTTTAAAATTTCCTTTTGATTACATATTTTTCAAGGTCTAAAATTTAAGAATATGCAAAAAACAAAAAAACTATTTTTTCAAATTTCTAGAGTAGAATAATCGCTGTCGAGGCATGATTCAAAACATTTTATGGCATAAATGTATATAATTGACTTGGAAGATATCCTATTTCTGCAGAATGGTACTACTGGTAACACAAGCAATGGAACAATGACGTTGTTACATGGGGATTGTTACGTCGGGGTAGGCAGAGAGAACTGAGCGTCAGCCTGTCCTTTCCTGCGCTTCTTTCATACACATTCTCATACAACTACGTTTTCCCTGACTTTTTACGTTTTCTTCTTTCAGAATATCATTCACTTTATCTAACCCTACTTTCCTTGGTCTTCCTCTCACACGCCATCCCCTCACATTTGCATTATATATTATTCCATTTTGTTAATCTTTTCCAATTAATTCATTCCACATGTCCAAACCATCTCAGCGTGCTCTTCTTCATCTTACTCAATACATCAGCTTTCAGTTCACATTCATCCCTGGCGTTGTTGCAAGATAAGTTTCCTAGACGCAAAATTTGAGAAGAGAAACGTCAATGGGCTCCCAAGATCGAGTGATTTAACGCCACTGGACTTTTCTTTGTGGTTTTGATAAATCAAAAGTTTATGCTGACAATTCACAAACGATTCAAGAGCTAAACGACAAAAATTGTCAAGTTATTGTTGCAATTTATCCACAATTATGTGAACATCGAAAAATTCACTTAAGGAATTAATATCTGTCAAAAGAACACAGGTCATTTGACTTATGTTGTATTCTATATATAATTCCCAAGTGTCTACTTAATGTAACAGTCAATAAATGTGAAAATTAAAAAAAAATACTATTTTTATTAATCTAATTACTTTTATAGTTGCTATTGGGACATCCTATATTTTTACGATTTTTTACTTTAACTCAATTACCTCGAAACTATATTGTTGACTTGTAACATTCTTGCATAAGAGGTGCGATACATAAAAAAGCTAATTAGATACATTATCTCTGGTCAGTATATCGTAGTTCACATGCATTATATTAACAAATTTATTAATATATGTAAATGACATAGGTCAAATCAAATGCTACTGATGTTTTGGTCTCAATTGCGAGCTTTGTGCACGTGGCTAGTTTAATATAACGAAATAGATGAGATTTTTTAAGAAATACACATTCAGCACTAGAACGCCTTGGAGAAAATATACGTTTAAAAGAACAATTCAAGTTTAAAATGATCTCTAATAACGTTTTATTTAACTCACACAGTTGTAGATGTTGCATGGATAATCAATATCCTAAACACATAATTCAAACAAAAGACGTATCTAACTTCTACACTTAATAAAGAAGATGAATATCTAATATCTGGTAAAAACCCATAAAATTAAATTCATCACAGGTTTCGGCTTTTACTGTGTGGAACTCCAAATTAGTAAATCAAATTATAAATTACTTTATTATTCCTGCAGCACGTGTTTCTACATCCTATTTCGAGGATCTGTGTAGACAGAATGCTCTCGGTTTTTTACTAAAGCAGAAAGTTTTTTTTTAAGAAGGCTGAATAATTTTTTTACTATCTTTGTTATTATAGCTTCTATTACTGCTTTATTTTTGTCAGTGGCTAATGTTACTAATTCATTGTTCTGTGTAAGTTTTGTGACTAGATAAGCTTATTTCAAAAGCACTTGAACAACAATATATTACTTTTAATAAAAAAAATATTCTTAAATATTTAATTTTTTTACTTGAATGCATATTTGTAAATGTTTAATTTACGACTTTTATTGTATTTCACGTCCGTGCACACCACTTAAATAAAAAAAATATTAATATTTCAAAGTAAACAATGTATCTACAATATTTTTTATACTCGAAGGAAACCTTAAAAATTATTTAGGAAATATAGGAACTGGGAGTCTTTAGAGAGAGAGAGAGATATTTTAAAACATAATCAGAATCCTACATGTTTCTTTTTATTTAAATCTTACATTTTATATTTTAGTTTTATACAATAAAAAACGTTCTCGTATCTATTCACGATTCTCGATTGAATAAGCAACAGGTTTAAAAAATTTAAAATCTTCTGCGAAAAGTGAAAAGGTGTAGTAACAATCCACGAACAATTTTTATTTATTTGACACGAATCAGACAGGAATTATTTGACACGAACCAGACAATAATTATTTGACACGAGCCAGACAGGAATTACAAAGTTTACGTCAGTTGTTGGATGAGAGGTTACTTAAGTTAAATTAAGAAAAAAAAATCAACAAATTGAAAAAGTATAGAAATAATTTTTTTTAAGGAAAATATAATATTACTAGAGTATTGCGTCTATAACTATGCAACTGAGTAGTGACAGACTAGAGGACCATGAAATTGATGTTCTGACACTTCTACAAACGAAAGAGGGCACTACATAGCATATGCACACGTGGTTATGAATATACTTTGTTACATTTATTTAACACAGAAGGAGTAACTTTTAAGGTTTAATTTTAGTATAATAATTAGAATACGAGTAGAATATAATGGTAGAATAATGTGTAGGAACATCAGAGATGCGCCCAAATATGCCAGTGAGGTTCGCAACTCACTGTACCGTATCTCTGGTGGTGGCGGCTGGAGGAGGGCGGGGTTAAGAGGAGGTGTATGGAATATTTGGGAAGGAATGAATGGAAAAATGAGTGAACTGTATGATGTTATGAAATATAAAAGTTTAGATTTGTGCTTGAATTAGACAAAGAGGAATGAATGTGGGTCTGAAGAGGAGCGAGGAATGTTAGGTATATGGTCTGATGTGGATGATAATAAAGAGTCAAGCAGGGTATGGAAGCTTTGATATCTGAGTTTAATATTTGAGATAACGTATGAAACAGTATGCGAGTGTAAGCCCAAGAGTTATGTTGATCAGATTTATGTTAAAGTAGGCATAATGCGTATTTTACTTGTGATAGGGTATGCTCTGGTCAGCGATGAAACGAATGCAATCAAGGCAGATTTTCGGAACTGTATAAAAAACCTTTTAGAAAAATAGAAGAAGAACGACAAGATTATATTGGTAGGTGGCTTGAATTCATGGGTTGACGTCAAAAAAAATGGTTTTTGAGTCGGTCTTAGGCAAGTTGGTGATAGACTAACAAATGATAATGGAGAAAGAATGCTAGAAGCATGCGTGGACGATGACCTTTTGGTGTCAAATACGTCTTTTGACCACAAAAAGAATCACGTGTACGTGGGAAAGCGGAAATAGACGATCGCTAATTGACTACGTATGCGTCAATTCTTCACTGCAAAATAGCATTCTCGATACAAGAGTGTTTAGAGGAGTAGATATCAACTCAGCCCATTATTTAGTAGGGAGCAGAATAAATATTCTCCGTGGATGGCGATTTGGTATACGTAAAGAAGGTGCCGGCCATGAGAATCAGATGTGAAAAACTGCAAGTCGACTAAAAGATAGAAGAATTTAGAAAGAGTGTGGAAGAAAAATTGAGAATGATAAGTGCTGGATTAAGTTTTAAAGAATAATGAATGACATAAAAAATATACTGTTAGGCACAGCAAAAAATGTCTGTGGCATGGGGAATATTGGATCTGAAAAAGGCGATGCATGGTGAGACAAGGAAGTTAAAAACTGCATGAAAAGGGAAACTAGAGCATGGAGAATATTTATTGAAGCGAGAAAGGGAGATAGTGTGGATGCAATGGAAAGAAAAAGAGAGTGCAAATAATGGAAGATATTAACAAAAATACTGGTTGAGGGAAAGAAGAAGAAACTTAGAGATGAACAAGACAGAAAGTTGACTATGAATGCGGAGGAAAATATGAAAATATTTTGGAAGGAAGAAGATAAAATGCGAGCGAAAAACTATACGAGAGGTATAAATAGAATCAAAGATAAAAATGCAAGGGTTTTGTTAGACGAAAGGGTTCGTTCGAGATGGAAGAAATATTTTGAAGATCTTGAAGAGAGTGGTGATACTAGTAAAAATAACGGCGAGTCTGGTATAGCTAAAAATGGCGATCATTTAGAAAATCTGAATGGATCAGTCTACAAGAAGTACGAACGGCTGTAAAATACATAAAAAAGCGTTAGGTTGCGATGCAGTGAGCATATATGTTAACTACTCGTAGTAGGGTGAGGGTGAACAAATAATCGAGTTGCTGAGACAGTTTTTCAATAAATGTTGGGAATCTGACTTCATTTAGAAATACTAGAAAAGTGCATTGATTGTTCCATTATATAAAGGGAAAGGTGCAAGAATGGAGTGTGGGACTTACAGAGCCATAAGTTTGCTGAGTTTAGTAAATGAACTGTACGGAAAAATTCTGATAGAAAGAGTGAGAAGAAAGATTGAAACGAAAGTGTGGGATACTCATTTTTAGGTGGAAAGGGGTGCGTGGATCAAATGTTCTCTTTTCGTATGCTTGTAGATGAATGTGTGATAAAAAATAAAAAAAATATTATGGACTTTGTGATAAGGGACAACTTATGGGAAATATTGAATGAATATGGTGTTAAATGTAAATTTATATGTCATAATGCGTCATTATACTCCGAAAGAAGAGCATGTTTTTAGAATGAATGGTACCTTGACTGAATGGTTTAATATTTTGAAAGGGGTAAAACAAGGATGCATTATGTCACCCTAGTTATTCAATATGTATATAGATTCGTGTGTAAAGGAACCACAGAGATCAATTGGTGGCAAACAAATGTGAAGGGGAACATATGGGACTTGATATATGCAGATAACATGATAGTTGGTGGAGAGTGAAGATGAATTGCAGAGTTTTATAAGTAAATTGAGAGATGCGAAGAAAAAAAACTGAAATTAAATGTTGCAAAATTCAAATGAATGGTGGCAAAAGGAGTGAAAGGAAAAATAAATGCGATATATGGGTGAATAATGAAAGATTGGAGCAAGTTAAGGAATTCTGCTATTTGGATAGTATTTTCTCAAATTATGGAAGAGTTAAGAAGGATATCGAACGACGTGTAGCGATAGAAAACAAAGACAATGGGGTACTAAAACATATATATTTGAACCGGACAGTCTCAAAATTTGCTAAAATGAAAGTCCAAAACAATAGTTTGGTGTCAACTTTGATGAAAAAGACTGAGAGAAGCCGAACAAATGCTTTAGAAATGCGTGTATGGTATTGAGAAGAATACATAGAAATACAATGTATGATATAATACAGAGTGAAGTGATGAGGAATAAATGTGAACTTAAGGCTAATGAGTTTATTAAGATGAAGAAGAGCGCGCTACGATGGTTTTGTACATGTGGAACAAATGAATGAAGAAAGACTAACAAAACAGATATTTAGTGCAGATGTGAGTGAAAGGCGTGTAAGAGGATACCAAGGAAAGTATGGTTGGATCAAATGAATGATATTCTGAAAGAAGGAAACGTAGAAAATCAGAGAAATCGTAGAAATTGTATGAGAAAGTGTATGGATATAGAAGAGGTTAAGGATATGTGTCGAGATAGGATAATGTTGCACTGAGGACTGCCGATGAGGATTGCTTGAGACGTTGTAGAATCGATGAGTGAGTGAGCTTTGTGCCTCGGTTTATTCGGAAATCACTCTAAGATATGTATTGACATTTTCATGTACCGTTCGGAAACATTTAGGGTTAAACTGTTTATATATGTATGTACTCGTATTCACAAATAAATTGCATCAAGGCGATAAGAGTAATGAAGCGTTGAAACAATTGAAACAAACGTTGAAAAGACTATAGTTTCACTTTGTGGTGCCATTTTTTCATAAAAGGGAAAAATAAGTAAAATAAAAAACTTATTTTATATTTTTGTGTTCACCACAGGTTTAATTAAGGTTCACAACTAGTTTCGAAGACCACCGTCTTCTTCGTCAGGTGAATATAAACTAAGTTGCTAAAATATATTCTGTACAAGTGTAAATAACATAATATAAAAGAGGGTAGGTAAGGGAGTGAAGTGGGGAGAGATGTAATACATTGGTGAAGGGGGCGTGGAAAAAATATGTGAAAGTGAATGTGAATCTTTAAGACAGGGAAGGATTTTAAATTGGGAACATATTGAGTAGAAAGTGGCCCTCTACTTAATATGTTCCCCATCAAGTAGCAGAATTCTGGGAGGAAATAATTTAGTTTCTATGTAGATCAACTTAGTTACTGATGTTCTATTTACTCTCAGACAAATTAATGAATGAACATTCAATTTAATAAAACCGCTCATGTCTATTTAGCAGATCTAACAAAAGTATTTGACTGGACAAGACAATGAAAACCTTTAGACATTGCAAGAAAACACTTAGAGATAGAATTAAAAACTCCCGTATCCGAGAAATACGTGACGTAGAAGAAATTGTGTGATAAGGTAGACACCGCACAAGACACTGGCGAAGCCATGTGGAAAAGATCAATAACACAAGAGTTCTGTACGTGGCAATGTATGAAATACCCACTGCCAGTCTTTCCGTAGGAAGATAGAAGTCATTACTGGGAGCCAACATTTCAAGGAAGGCAATCCTGATGATAACAAACCACAACGCAACGCTAACAGAAGAGAGAAAAAAGATCAAATAAAAGTTTCATCAAAGGCGATTCCCGTAGCTTAGTTGGTAATATGCAAGTCTTCTAATTGGGGGTTTCGGTTTCGATTTCCAATGGTATCCAAAAATAAAGGGATTTCAATCTGGTTAAGGAGTTCCTCTAATAACAATAATTGCACGTGATAGAGATATGTAAGTATTGTTGCCTCTACATGAACGATAATATTACCAATACGTACAATGGTGGTCAGCGAGTTTCGTACCTACTCTAGTAGTTCTAAGTGCGAAGACAACATTTGTGTAGTCTCAATGTTGATAAGTGCGGATAGGTTGAGGAGTATTATATGAATGAATGATAACCGAGTGTATGGCATTTATTCAATTCCCAACTCTCTAAGTGCTCTATTTATTTGTTTGCGCTCGCTCATCAACAAACAATTGGTTTTACCTAATATCAATAGAAACACAAGCTGATGTTGATTTATTAAATTTTTTCGAAAATTTCAAATAATCGTTACCAGATAAGCTACAAATAACCTTAAAATAAAGCTATAAAGTCATTAATCATTTAATGATAATGTGCATCCTGCTTCAAATCGTTCACTTTTGAATAATTTTCCATTTTTCGTTCGGAATAATTCTCCATTTTCCGTTCTGAACAGATCAAAAGTTCATTAGATCGGCACAATGGGATTAGGATATTTGGTCAGATAACCCAGCAAGAGAGAAAGAGCGTAGAGGGGGGGGGACGGACTCTCAAATCTGCGAAGGATCCCCGATTTGATGGCCCGTATAAAAACTCAAAACAATGGAGATTCAAAATCAGTTATTATCACACCACAGCGGAATACAACTCACTGCGGGAAATACCATTGCAATTAGCTTTAATATATCCGCGTTAACCGACAGTCAATGTTGTCTAGTGCTCACGGATCTACTAGCCCTTGTGAATTGCATTATTTAAACAGTGTTTTTTTTATGAAGTGAAGTTCTATACTGAAACTTAATACGTGTTGAGTACAAATCAGTGAAAGCCACCGGGAACAGTGCTGTGATTGAGTGAAATAACGATTTGGATTAATGAGTTTACAGTGCAAGTGAAGTCAGTACTTAAGGGTGAGTTGCGATAATGCGTTACAGATTTTCTTGAACAAAACTATCATTGACGTTTATTTATACATCTTTCAAAATGTCACAATTCGTTTATTTTATCATAATATAAATAATAAATGGACGGTTTATGATTACTTTATTTGAACAATAAAGAAATGTAAAATTATTTGGTTGATAGTATTCTTATTTAGCTGAAACAAAGTTTTAGAAACTTCCTTGAGAGATAATGGTTATTATAGAAATATGATTTTTTATTTATTTAAAAAAGGTTTTTTATAACTTGATAAATAATTATTAGCAACTAAATAAATTATTATTGTCACAAAGAGTGAATTGAATACATACATGTTTTTTTAAATTTGTTATTTAGAAGTTTTTCTTTTTTAGTTATACTTTTTTATATATGACTTGTATTGCATTGCACACCCTTGCACACATGCTGGAATATATGACTTGTATTGCATTGGACACCCTTGCACACATGCTGGAATATATTATTATTATTATAATTTGTAGTTTATTGCTACCGTTACATTTTCAATAAAACAATTTTCTATTATAATTTCAATGAAATTATTTAAAAGTTAAGTATAATTTAAATATGACTCACACAATTTGGAAGTTTTCAATTTTGTTTCTCATCAATTTAATGAACCGTTTGATTTCTACATCCATCGCCGTTTAGTGACCTGTGTCCCTCCAAGGGCGTCTCCGATTCGTACTAATATTTTAAAGTTTTTTAGCTTAAATTCGGACTTAAAAATACGCATCAAATTTAATATTATGTTGAAAATATAACGCGCATGATGATCGTGTGGACAAGGTTGTGTATCCGGGGTCCGGGGCCGGGGTCCAAGCAGCATTGAGTGGCCGGCGATGCGCCGCCAGATAAGTGTAACATCTTCCTTCCACGCCAATTAGCTTCTGGGCTATTAAATACATTCATAATTGTGCGGTAAACAATCTATTATCAACTTCTTCATTTGAGTTAAATTATATGATCATCCTTTTCAAGGACCTTTATATTATGATTACACTCTTTTCTGCATCCATCGTCATGGGTATTTATTTAAAAAAAAGTATTATTTAAAACAATTTATTAGAGTTTAATAATATGATAAAGCGCTTTAAGCTCGTTGAAAATGAATTTCTATTAATTTCAATAAATTGAGAAAAAATCCTTTCAATCATTTGTATCTGCTGATTACAATCGTAAACATCGAATAAAAACCAAATAATTGTAATAATAAAATCCAGGAGGCAAAAAAACGTTCCAAATAAACTTAACAATTGTTTAAACTGAAATCTTTGGAAGAAAGATGACGAATTTTAAAACGAATTAGCAAGAAACTAAAGAAAATATATTTAATCCTTAACAAAGGGACGGAAATTTGCATTTCGCGAGAAACCGAAAATATTTTAATATTTTAGTTTTGAGCTTAACTAGTTATGTACCATATATCCAATAAGTAAATATAATACTTAAAATAAACAATAATTTGAAAAAATCCTTGTACCTTCACAGTAGATAAAATCCTTATGTACTCGTATAATAAAATATGAACATTGTTAATGTCATTTTACGAGTACTTATTTGATGTATTATGTACTACAGCGATAAAGGTGTGAAAGTTCAGTTATACGGATTGTTATACGTAAATTATCTTAAACTTAGGATAATATGATTGTTGGTTCATACGCGAAATATAGTAATAATATTTAATAATCACTCTAAAACATGACGACATAATATTTACAATATCAGGTTGTTTGATAACGACTCGGTAAGTTTGATAACTTACTGAGTCGCTGATCGAAACTTTAGTTACTAATACTTAATTAGTAAACAGTTATTTTTAAAGATATGTTATATGATAATACTTGTATGTATGTAAGTACATATTTTTTCTTTTCTACTATACGGTTAATGTGCACGCGGTCAATAGCGTTGGAGGTCCTCATTGATATATATTACAACAGGTTACTAGTTTCTTTAATGCAAACTCCAGTTATATAACATAGTGTTACAGTACCATATACGAGTGTGTTGAACGAGTAGAAACAGGGTGTAACAGGAAACTTGAAACATTATCCGATCCACATACTTTTTCATCGAGTTTTGCGTCAGTTTTTCCTATTCATGTCATTTAAATCTTAACATCTTGTTCAAACTTTTTTTGGTGCATTATTTTTAATCATTATATTACGCTTCTTCGTAACAAGTAGTTGTTGGAAGTCATGAAGGTTATACCCATCATGAAAACAGTTTAGCAAAACAACAAAGAAAGTTGATTTTTTAGATAATATATATAAAATTATCAACCTATCATATCTACGTAACATGATTGATCACCAAACATTATAAATTAAATGAAGTATTGCTTCAAAAGGAACCCCATGTTTTTATGAGAAGGTTAGACTTTGTTAAATTATATTTCGCAGTGAGTAACGCTAAATTTATTATTATAAATTTGTCTCCATTCGGCGATATAACAACAAAAATTAATTATTTATGAAAGACAATGGCGTCCAACAATTATATACAGACAATGAATGATAGATTCTGATAAGATGTATGTCAACAAAAGATGTCTTAACTTTGTTCATTTTCTACCCATGTTAATAATATGTTATCCAATACACAATTTCATTTAACAATCGTTATAAATCTTGGAAAACAGATTCAAATTAGCACTGAAGTTTAGCAGTGACATAACTTGATTCAAATAATAAAATGAAAAAATTAAGTACACACTACATCTCCTAAATTAAACAGTAAAAAAGGTAAATTGTAAGTTGTGACGGGGATATAAATAAAAAATTTTGCGACCCTCTAACTGATCTGCAAAGAAAAAAGATTTGGTGTTGTACTACGTTTTTTCTCAATTGTTTTTAAAAGGTGCACCAAACACTGAAAATCGTATAATATACGAGTACAATACTTAAAAGTACTGTTTTTTTTTATAATCTGGTATATAAGTCTTTACATGCCTGTTGAAATAACACCTCTTGAATTGTTGTGCCTGAAAGTAACGTCTAGCTTCGATAATCAATATATCAAGTACTGGTAAAGGGATTTCATGTCACATGTATCTTGAAACGTTTGCTTAAGAAGGTGGTCATGGTCAAACTGAAAGAATAAAGGTTATTCGAAAGTAGGCTGCGAGTTGAGGCTGTTTCAGGCAAAGATCATGACTTCAAAAGTGAATAACAATTTTAGCGCTACAGCTCTGATAGAAAAAGTGCCAGAAGATGATAATATATTTTGATTAAAGATAATTTTTCAATAAAATTAATAAATTTTCAAAATAATTATAAAAATGTTCCGAACTCTAACACATGTCGGAATATAGTTTATAAGATAAGTTTTAAAAAATAAACACGGATTTTTTAAAAATAAAATAAATTATTGAATTTTATTATATACAGTACATAGCCTTAATGAACTTGCGATTTGCGATACCTTGATGCTAAGTCAGCGTACTAACCACTAGAGCACGGCGTAGTCATAGAGTTTATATGACTGAAAATTGACTGATAAAAAAAGCGGACCCAGAAAAAGTGACAGATGCGAGTCCCATTGATAAATATTTTTATCATATTTAACAATTTATACACGTAAGTTGCTAAAATTTTACTTGAAAGGGGTACTGTTTTTTTATTAATTTAATCAATTATTATTTAGAATGATTACTTATTTACATTATTTTCAAAACGCCAATTATTTGATAATCCGCCTCACCATACATACCTCATTATAAATAAGGCATTGATAGAGCATACACTCAGTTGTTCAATAACATCTATAAGGATGCAACAGCAAAAATACATCTCCACAAATCCTCGGAAACCTTCCGAATCGGTAAAAGAGTTCGTCAAGGAGACACTATTTCCCCAAAATTATTCACAGCTACACTGGAATACATATTTAAAAAACTAGAATGGGAAAGTAAAGGGCTGGCGATTGATGGAAAATACCTGAGCCATTTGAGATTTGCAGACGATATCGTTATATTCTCACAAAACCCGAATGATCTTCAGCACCAACTGCAAGAATTGGCAGAGGTCAGCAGGGAAGTTGGTTTAAAAATGAATATTTCAAAAACCAAATATATGATGAACGGCTTTGCTACCCCAAAACCAATAAACGTGGATGGAAAACCGCTAGAACTTGTCCAGGAATATGTGTATCTAGGCCAACTTATTTCCTTTGTAGGTGGCATATCGGAGGAAATAGCACGAAGGACCAAACTGGCGTGGAGCTCATTTGGACGTTTGAACAACATCTTCAAAAGTAATCTCCCAATATCCTTGAAGCGAAGGGTCTACAACCAGTGCATTCTTCTAGTACTTACGTATGGCTGCGAGACATGGACGCTCACAGTAAAGAACACGCAAAAGCTCCAGACCGCACAAAGGAGCATGGAGAGATGCATGTTAGGATATACTAAAAGAGACCGTAAACGAAACACCTGGATTCGCAATATAACAAAGGTAGAAGACGTTATAAAGGTGTGCAAAAGAATGAAGTGGCAATGGGCCGGACATGTAGCCAGAATGTCAGACTCCCGATGGACATCCGAAATAATACAATGGTATCCAAAAGGCATAAAGAGGCCTAGAAGAAGACCGAAGGTACGCTGGATGGACGAAATCAGGAAGCATGGCAGCATCACGTGGCATCGGCGAGCAAAGGACCGAACTGTTTGGAGTCAGCTTGGGGAGACCTTCATCCAGCAGTGGATCGACCCTGGTTGACAATGATGATGATGATGATGATGATGAAATATAGTACTTTTTCTACGAGTATTGATTTTAATGAAAAGCCAAGAGCCGAAAGCTCGTATTAGGAGAAAGCAAAAAGTGTATTACGAATAGACTTGACCCCTGAGATCCCTAGTTTATTACAATAAAAACATTGTCTTAGCATTCATGAGTATCAAAAATTTCATTAATTTCCAATACAAAAAAGGTTTGCTGGGAACAATCATTGAACAATATTGTTGTATAAAAATTGAAATGAGAAAACTAATTAATCTTCGGCAATAAAGGACATCCAATGTAAATAGAATAATTGAATGATAAGAGATACAAATCTAAGAATGACCTTTGTACGTTTTCCCACAGATCACAGAGGCGGCACAATAGCGATGGCAAGGACGCTACGGCCGAGGGAAGGCGTTCTGGCGTTGCTGATACTGGGGCTCGCAGTGGCTCTCATAGAGGCCCAGGGCCCTCCACCCAAGTCCACCACTAATGATGGTGACTACAACAATGTCAATACAGATGGATCATATGATTTTGGGTATGATATTTTATTTTTATATATCGTCACTAATTATCATACGTGTCATATAAACCAACATTTCTGAAACAGATTTTTTTACATTCACATTTTTCTATCGAAGCTTCGTGTGCATGTTCAGAAATCCTCGAGGATTGTAGATTAATAAAAAAAAGAAGACAGTATTATACCGAATGTTTTACCTTGCCATATCGGAAGATTGGCAAAGACTTTATTTGATGTTCGTTTTCTCTTAGCAAGGTTTCTGTTCCTTGTTTCCAGAATATGTGTCAAATACGTATCTGTGCAAGTTTCTAAAAAATAAACAGCCGATATCTATCTATCTTCACGCTTACATAATCTGCTTCAACTTTTTTTTATTAACTATTTCATTCTATTTTTTTTTTATTTTTACAACGTAGATTAATTTTTGAGTTTATTTTATTTATTTGAATCTTGGATTCGATTCCCAATTCAGTAAGAGCTTTAAATTAATACTCGTAAATGCCACTGAAGTAACTTGGCTCACTAAATAGCAGTATATATAATCTCTTATCATTATTATTATTAGATTTTTCTCACCTACACAAATATATCTTGTTATGTATGCTCTACTTCTTCTTTTCCGTTCTGGTTTAGTTAACAGCTCTATCCATTATTTCCATGTCGTTTCTCTTTTTTGCTGTCCATTTTACGAGTATCAACTCGAGTATTTTTTTAGCCTTTCATAACTTATTTTTTTCTGTAACAACTAATATGAAATATTTTTTTATTAATTTATACTTCGTTGCACCATTACCAGAAGGCAATCTTTTCCACTCGATCTAACTATAGATCAAACTGGATGAGATTATTTTTAAATAAAGTTCACAGAATAATGGGAAATAACATACTTTTGACGAGAAGAGGTAAAAACTTTTAAACCTTTATCTATTTAAAAAAAACGATTTTCTTTCATTTTATCTGGCTGGAGAAGAAAAGGAAGGATCTTTAAATGTTTGCTGTTTTCTTTCATTCATTATCGAAATTGCATAAATTGGAAAAATATAGGCTATGCAAATTACATTTTTCAACAATAAATCATACACTTAGACATTTATAATAAATGAGTATGCGTCCACTGTTAAAAGACGAATGAGAGTAAGATAACAGTGGAATGCGTGAACTAACGAAAACAAGGAAGTAAGAAATATTAATAATATAAGTTGTGCATGGCGAAATGTATAGATGTGGAGGAAGCGAAACTTGTGTGCTTAAATAGAAGAGTTTGGAGATCTGTTCTCTTCGCCTACCCCGCAAGGGACACGGCGTAATAATGTGTATGTATGTATGTATCCACTAAGACTCATGGCTAGGTCATTCGAACCTCAAAAAGGAAAAAAATCATTGTTTTCCCATAACAAAAGTATAGATAATATTATGACACGATATAAAAAGAACAAAGTATTGGATATGTACATTACTTGCATATAAAAACTTTCTATTTGAATAAGCTATCCGAGGGAGGGAGCCAAATTTGATGAACACCAATTCAAATAATTATTTATTATGAAGTTCACAATGATTGAAGTTTCACTTACATTTCGGAAGCTTTTCTTTGTGGTAATATTGCAAAATTATTTTTGCTCTTCTCAATATTACCAATTAATCATATTCTCATTTTTGGCTCTCAACAATTTATGTAATATATTTGTACTTGAATTGTATAATTCATTATGTTAACTTTAACTTATCAGGAGTCCGTGAATAATTTAACAATAGTGGAAGATGAAAATGACATCATTTTAAGGGCATAATTACTTGATTTATATTTTGTTGATTCAGATGATGGCGTTCAACGCCTAACTAATGAGTTTTCCAGAAGTGATTAATTTGTATTTAATTTTAAGTTAATTATTAGAAGTACACATTTGCCGAAAAAAAGTATAAAATAGATACAAATCGTAAATTGATGCATTGTTAATTGTGACGAGTTCCGTTTTGCCATTTTTAATTATTTATTAATGTTTTGGTCGACTGTTACAAATGAAAATTGCATAATTTCAGAATAAATGAGTATTAAAGTGTTTAAGTATGCAACTAAAATTTAAATTTATTTTGGACAGTCACGATTGATTTCCATAACTTTATTGAGTTAAAACAGTTCTAGTCATTTTTTTTACATATTTCGTGCTCAGTCCATACAGTTTTGCATTAAAATCTAAAATAGTTTTTTTCTTAACTCAAAATATTTTTTTTTTCGTACTATCACAAATATATTTTTATTGCAAGATAGTCACACTTCGAATTTTGACAGTATCGAAAAAAAAATGTGACGTACACCGATCGTAAGTTGATCAAGATCTGAATTAAGAAGAATAACGATTTTTTTATTATGAAAAATAACGATATTAATGAATGTCTTTTTCAAAAATACACATAAGCGTGAAAAAATCGACTTATTCTACACTTGCATCAAAGGGGTTTTCTCTTGACTATTTTTTTCAATTTACAGTGTATAAAGAATAATATTTCAGTGGTATTTAACATAGTTCGATCCCACCTCCACCCACGCCATTATTGGAGATAAACTATTTAACATAGCAGACTGCATACATGATTTACACTTAAGCTGGGTATAGACGTTTCAAATTAGCAAATTGATTTGGAATGCTATGAAAAACTACAGCCAACCAAATTTGTTATCACTGTCCATGAACGATTTCTATAAATTCTTACTGTCTGTTCAAAATAATTGTTATTTTTACAACTTCAATAATAATAAATGAGGCGTTCATATTAAAATGTTAATAACTAAAAATCTCTGTAAAAAAGACTATAATACTTAAAGGCGAAGAATATGTTCTAAACAAACGGCAGAAATGTATAATAAAGTTCAGAGTAATCAATCATCAATGGTTTAAAATCTTACCAATTACTGGCAATTGCATTGTATTGTACTGATAAATATTCATTAGACACGAGATTATGATACTGGTTACTTAGCATTGTTATTAATGTACTTGCATTGTTACACAGGTACGACAATAAGGATCGCGGCGGGTCTTACCACATCAGCCAGGCCAACAGGGCGAACGTGGTGAGAGGGAGATTCGGGTCCCGAGACCCCACGGATGGTAATATCAAGGAGACTGTTTACTCCGCCGGTCCCAGAGGGTAAGTGATTCGCAACATTTTTAATACCCGAAAGATAGCGTCATCAACCCTGTCATTCCTCATTACTGAGGGTCGCAATCTATGGAATGTTGGTTGTACAAGTAACGACGATTCATCTCCACTCCTCTCGGTCACTTGCGTTTACAGGCTTCACCCTGTCAACTTCTTCACCTGATCACTCCATCTTGCTGGTGCTCTGCCTCTTTGTCCCGGGATACGCTGGAAGTATATCGAGGACAGTCGTTCCGTCATAACTCCTGGAATATAGAGACGTTCGTTCTTCTGGCGGCCCACAGGATTTTCAGCATCCGACGCTAACACCACATCCCGATTAAATCGATTCTTGCACGTTCTTGGGCTTTTTTGTCTATGTTTCAGCGCCGTACAAGAATATAGGAAATATTCAAGTTCGAACTAGCTTTGTTTTTGGTACGATTGGATAATTTGGCATAGTTTCGCTAATCGAGGCATGTCAATTTCGACAATTTTTATTTGCCTTACTATAACAAAAAGAATTTGATCATTTTTGAAGGGCATTATATTGGATGGGTAAGATCAATTTTTTTTGTAAAATATATATTCATCGTTGTAGGACGAATTAGTCTTTTTAACACAATACTAAATTCAGTTTATCAATTATTTCCATTTATGTTTCTTATCTCTCTTTGCAATGTGATGTCACGAAATTTGATAAAAAGTTTTTTTTGCGTCGTTTTAGGGCTTTCAGTGTTTTTTTTAAATATTCAGTTTATGGTCCTTGTAGTTTAAAATGAATCACATCACATGTTTATTTCCAGCTTTGTTTCAACTTTAAAAGTTTAAATAGTATTGTATTATATTACACTTTAGTTGTTTATTGCCATGTGACAATCTCTTCGGACTAACCAGAAATATGCTAAAGAATCCTTGAGGAAAGCCCGACTGGTACCTTTTTTTTGTTTTAAAAAGGGTATTGTTTGGGTTTTATTCCCGTTGTTTCTTACAAACTCGGCCATGGGCTCAAAATAAAAATTACCAAAATCATGATGTATAGTTCTATTTTGTAAATAAATTTTCAATTTCAAGTCAATAAAAAAGATCGGCCATAGGCTATATTTAAGAAGTATTGTTTTAGTACAAAGAGATATAATATATTTTTATTTCAATAAACAATATCTGGAGATGAATGATTTCAGTTTCCGTGCACGTGGGCCGCACGTGCACCGGAGGATGGACCTCGACCAAAGGCCCCGCGGACCCATCGGGAACAAGGACGACCCTTACTTTGACCCCAACGAGGACCCAAGCTACTCTTTTGGTTTCAAAACTGCGACATACGAAAAACAAGAAGATGCAAATAGAAGAGGCGATGTGACAGGTAACATAAAGAAATAAGAAATTCGCGATACAACTGATACCCTTGTTCAAAATATCAGTATTTCCCGTTCAGATTATTATAATATAGTACTTACCAAAATACTGCATTTCTTATAATAACATGTAAACTGGTTGAGATGAAAAGAAAAATTGTTTATAAATTGTGCTTCATGACCTTCAAGGACATCAGGAGAATGGCGCCGGACTACACCTCTGTGTTATAGTAACTTTCTTGAACTTTGAGGTCGAACATCGAAATCTGCCACTTCAGTGATGAATCAAGATATTGAACCAAACAAGGCTTGTAAGTCCTAACTTTCTGACAGTCTTCTGTATGTAAAGCTGTTTAATGAAACAATCTTCCAGTGGGGTTACGCACAGATAAGAATCTGGTGGCTTTCAGAAAAAAATTGAAAACGGTAACTATATGAAAAGTCGTCAAGGCGACCACAGAGCTAACCGGCACCGAAGACTAAATCACCATCATTTACTGAATGCTCGTCCCTAGTATCATGTGATTGTAGTACGAGTATGCCTTCGTTATGTACAGTACAACCTGGCGGATTTATTACCATATCGCAATCTCTCATAACCAATCAGAAGATTTTACAGACTGATATCCTTTGGAACAAACCCTCAAATCAGGTTCTAAGTCTTACTAACTAGGCCTCAGAAGTCGTCACTGAACTTAAATAGTCCGTATATTTTGACTGTAAGTGATTTAAACAAAAAAATTATAATATTGCTTAAATTTTAGGCCGATATTCATTTGTTGATGACATTGGAGAGCGACACAATGTGGAGTATATAGCTGGTAAAGACACGGGATTTCATGTAAAGAGCTCATTTCCAGACTCCAACCCAGGGTCTATAGGACCTTTGTTTTATAATGGTCCTCTGGTAAGAGGAGAGAAGAAACAAAGAGGCCACACTTCGATTCAGAGGGGGTTAGACGGCTCATACAGGTGACAAAAATATATTTTATTACACAAATTATAAATCGAAATGAGAATAATCATAAAAATCTACATAAAAAATTTCTTGTTCAGATTTATTTCCGCTGGCCCTGACCAACGAAGAACGGAAAGCAGTGACTCGAATGGAAACGTCAGAGGCTCATATAGTTTTATAGATGACAAAGGTGTTCAAAGGTATGTACAATATATAATATAACACTTCAAATATATTTTTTTCAATATTAGATATTCATGATTTGTTTGTAAAACGATATTTATATTTTTAGGACGGTTCATTACATCGCAGGGCCAGGAATAGGATATCGAGTGATCAAGAACAGCAAAGATCCATTTATTCCATCCTTCTTCCCGGTACTTCCTGATTACAGAGACCCAGCATTGAACAAGCCATTCCCATCAACCGGCCCATTTGTAAGCGACAATACATTCCCAAATGATAAAGATGACGCGCTTGATGACATTTTTGGAAGACCTGGAGGGTCAGCAGCTTCTGGTCATATTAAACCACCCAAAAACAATCGGAAACCTGGAAGTGGAAGCAGCGAAAACGGAAATGACCTTTTCGATAAAGATGACGGTTCTGTCTTTGGAACAGGCAGTCAAGAAAGGCCAAGTTCTGGACCAGGGAGTTTTGAAAGACCGGGGTCCAGTAGTCAAGAAAGACCTGGACTAAGACCTGAATCGACAAAACCAGGATCAAAACCTAGTGCGGGTCCAGGAGGAACTTTTGGAGATCAAAGTAACGAGAGGCCAAGCAACATTGGACCCGATGACGATGAAGATGATTTATTTGGTAAACCTGTTTCAATACCACCAGGAAGTAAGCCACCCAGTGGAAGCTCTGAATCAGGAGGTGGTGATTTTCCTAATTTAGACGGAATCAAACCAGGTTCAGGGGAAGAAGATGACGATTTATTTGGAGATTCTAAACCAAGCAGACCAGGGAATGGGGGAAGACCCTCGGGAAATGGAAGACCTGGAAGCGGAACGCGACCCGGAAGTGGTGGAAGACCTGTATCAGGTGTTAGACCAGGTGGTGGTGGAAAACCAACAAGACCTGGCAACGGTTTCGGAGACAGACCAGATAGACCATCTGAGAGTGATTTTAGGCCTGTAGTAAGACCCACGGTTAGACCAGGAGGTAGGCCCGGAGGTAGACCTGGAGGACGTCCCGGAAGCCGACCAACGAGACCTGGTTCAAGACCCGACAATAAGCCTAGTAGTGATGAAAATAGCCGTCCAAAACCAGATTTTGAAGAAGATGACGATATTTTTGGAAACACAAAACCAAGTAAACCAAGCTATGGTAACAGACCCGGAGGAAGTTATAGACCAGGGGAACGGCCCAGTGATGGCTACAAACCTGGACGCCCTGGAGTAGTTTCACGACCTGGAAGCAGCAATGGTGATAAGGGGAGACCTGATGGAAATGAATTCAAACCAGGTGAAAGTGGAGTTTCATTCGTTGACGTAAATGATGATGAAGATATATTTGGAGCAACACCTCCAGGAAGTGGACCCTCAAATTATCCAGGCAGGCCAGGAAAAGATGAAGGTATATATCTATTTTCTAATAGAATTTTACAAAATCAATTTATATTACCAAGATTTGTAACTATTAATTTTTCAAATATTTTTAGGGAAAAAGCCTGATTCATCTGGGGAATCTGGAAGACCGGGAAGTGACTACAGACCTGATAGTGGATTAAATAAACCCCCTAAAACTGATATAGGCACAGGACCGAGTGCATCTGATAGCAGTTCAACAGGCTCAGACAAACCAATAGGACCACCGTCTTCAGGAGGGGGCTTCTTAGATGATAATAGCGAAGAAGATAAACGCAGTGATAAGGACAAACATATTGGAACATATCCCTTGCCAGGTGGGGATACAGAAATAACTTTTGGTGGGCCAGCTGACAAAAACTCAGGAGGAACAATATTCACAAATTTAGGAGCAGAATCAATACACTTCCCACCAGGAAAATCTGTTCGAGCACATGTTCAATCTATAGATTTAATACCATTTGGAACAAAAGTACCATCTCCCGCAGAAGCCATAGACAATGAATTAAAAAAACATGGTAGTCGGTAGCCACATTTTGAACAAAACTTAATTAAGATCAAAATAAAAAAACTTAGAGCACTATTTATCAGTTCAAAAATAGCTTAAGAATTTTTCTTCCAGGAATAAGCATAACTGATGAAATTAATTATATGTTGCGATGATAAAGCATAGTTTGTTTTACTTTAGGTTACAATGAAAAAAATTGCAACTCGGGGTGATGAAAAATAAGATTTTTAAACTCAGATGATTTTTCTTAATTTTTCTAGCAAATAATTTTTTTTTATTATTGTTAGTGTCAATCATCTTGGATATTCCCTAAAAAGATTTTTCCCATAACATCACCAAAATGTGTACGTATTTAAAATGTCAAATATTCATATTTTTGTGTAAAATGTAACTATTTTACATTGATTTAGATCATGCGCTCACTTTATTTAGAATGATAGATATTTTCTATCAATTGCCTTAACTTGACAACATATCTGAGTGAACGAGAAATTAACTACAGTAAAATTAAGAGAGTTACCCTTAGTTAATGTTTTTCAGCATGACAATTGTTCATGATTTCTAATTATAACTAAGCAAAATTAGAAAATTGTTTTTAGAGCAGGGTGTCTACAGTTTTAACATTACCTTTAGTTAAATATTTTATTTGATGTAAAATAAGTTGTGCTAAAAGATGTTCAAGGATGGTATATACAAATACTAATTATCTAATTCCTTTCTATTCCCTTCTATGAAATGAACAGTACTTTATATTTATTTCTGTGTGATATTGTTGAGAAAGAATTTTGAAGTGTAGGTATTGAATGTATTCATAGAAATACTGAATAAACATATTAAAAAAATACCATAAGTTTTTGATTAAAAACATGTATTAGTCAACAATCAACACAATCTAGTCAAAATGACAATGGTGTTTACTAATTTAAACACATTAAAAAGAAATTCTACACTGAAACTATGATTTTTCATATAATATAAGATAATTATTACGATAAATATGATAGAAAAATGTTTTAAAATACCTCTAAAATTGACCACATGAAAAAAATGGAAAACCTATAAAAGGCAATGATACCCTTTTTCTAACATACTTATATAAGTATTTCCGCTTATGTTATGCATATTTTGAACTAGTTTTTCTGTGAATGAAAAGAGGTTGAGAAAATATTGATTTTGAAGTTTCAGGAAGAAAACACATGTCATCATACATCTAATCATATTTAATAACAAAATAGGTTTTATTTGAAGCACATATTTGCAAACCTCCTAAAAGAGTTTTTCGAATAATTTGTTTAGTTTAGTTATGATGAAATTTAAATTTTTTCTTGTTTTGTAATCAGCGTACTATAGGTTGTTTATTATCTTCCCGATTTTTATACCTTATGAAGTATCTTGTTGTCCTTCAATAAATATTTCTTCAGAATATGAACACAAAAGCATATGAGAAAAAATAAATCCTTGCTGCACACCTCTTTTATTTTTACTTCATCATTTGATATTTTAAGTAAATCCAAAAAGGAATTAATATTCATGCGAGTTTAAAGAAGGCCGAAGAGGTGTTGGCAGGAGGCAAATCTCCTGGCTCTGCAATATACGTGATTGGACTGGCATAAGGGGCGTTGGAGATCTTTTTCGGGCTGCCGGGGACAAAGATATCTACTCTCAAGTGATATTCAACATTGGGGGGACTTGACATGACACTGAGAAGAAGCAAGTTTAAAAAATACCCCATTGTTCAAGAATTCAATCCCTACCTTTTCAGATTTAAGAAATTAAATCAGTTTATAGGAAAACTACTGCTATTTAGGTAGTATTTTCTCAGATGATGCAAGAGTTACGAGTTACTCGTGTATCGAAAGATGTGTAGCAATAAGAAACAAAGTCAATAGGATACTAAAACATATATATACTTAAACAGAATAGTATCAAAATCTGCTGAGATGATATTCCACGAAATATTTTAATTCCAACTTTGATGTATCGGAGTGAAACTTAGACGTTAAAGAAGACTGAAAGCAGCTAAATAAATGTTGTAGAGATGCATACACTAAGAAGAATATATAGATTGACAATGTATAACAGAATACGGAATGAAGTGATTAAGGATGAATGTGATATATTAAGAATAAGAATAGCACTCTGAGGTGGTTTGGGCACGTAAAACTAATTAATGAGGCAAGATTAACAAAAAAGTGCAAATATGCGTGGAATGCGTGATACAGGAATAAGAAGGAAAGTAGAGTTGGATCAAGTGAATTATATTTTGAAAGAAGGAATTGTAAGAAGTAAGAGAAATGGTAGGAGTTGTATGAGAAGTTGTACGGATGTGGAAGAGACAAAATATGTATAGAAGAGTATAATATTTTATCCTTTCTGCCTACCCTAATAGGGAAATGGCATGATGGTATGTATGTATAAATCAGGTAACAAAATTGGTTTCATAGTTTTACATCGTCAATGATAAAACCTCTTTTTTTTTCAAAAATGTAATATAAGCATGTTATCCTTTGGCTGTATAAAAAATGTAATACAGGTAGGTAGGTATCCATTGGTGATAACATTTTACATTATTTAAAAACAATTTTAAAAAAATTTAACAAAGGCTAATTTGAATTTCACGATCACCCTGTGAACAATAAAGTTGCTTGTTAAGTGTAGATGATTATTAACACACAGTGTAAATTATTCAGTCTGTCAGACAATTTTTTGAAAAATTTAAATCGTCTACTTACCAATCACCCAGGGATTTTTTTCTTGATAATATCATAGATACTCTTTATTTTTTCTTTCCAGCGATTATGTTCACGAACAAACTGGTTAATTTAAAAAAATTAAAATTTGTCTTTAATTCTAATTCGCAGCAAATACAAAATGTTCAAAATTTCCAGCAATGAGATTGCGTACATACATACATAACAATGATTTACATACATAAATAAAATCAGGACATCTCCCTGTTGGGATAGGCAGAGAGGATAAAACGCTAGACTTTATTATCTTGAATCACATCCATAGCATCTTCCACATCGGTATAGTTTCTCATACAATTTCTACGCTTTCTCTGACTTGGACGTTTACTTCTTTGAAAATATCCTTCACTTGATCCGATAGTAGACTGTGTACCACACACTGTAAATCATTCTCAGAGGCTCTTAACAAGGTGATTTCATCCACATATTCAAGGTCGCCCAGCTCCTTGACTGTTCCATCAGTTGCCAACCTTTATGGCATTGGAAGGCCCCTCATGCATTTTCTGAGTAGAAAGTCTAGAAGGATAACAAAAATAAAGGGAGCCAAGATATCCATGCCAGACTCCAGTAGTGCTCCTGAATTATTCAGATACACTAACTGCTTTTACACAAGATTTGGAGTTCTGTTCAGGGCCTTGAACAGAGCTGCAGCCCTGAGAAACCATAAATGATATCATAAATGAGAAACCCTGTCTGTGGGAGCTGTTAAAGTATTTTTCAAAGTAAATCAAGCAGCAAGCAAGCTTTTACAGATTCAGAATTTGTTAAGCGATATTTACTAACTGTAACTGAACAAGTATACCCAGAAAAGATGACGTTATTTCAAGATGCCAGACTTGTATAAGATGAGAAGAAGAAATGGAAAACAGTTTATTAGAACAGCTTAAATTTAAAGCAATATCATTTGATTGTTATGCTCTGGCAATGGATGAAAATGCTGACATAATAGAGACTTAACAGTCAATAATATTTATTTGAGGCATTGACAGAGACTTTAATTTCCATAAAAAATTGGCCAGTTTATGTAGCTTAAAAGGAACTACAACAGGCAATGATTTGTTCGTAAAGGTAAAGGAAACTCTAGATTCTTTAGCATTGGGTTGGGAAAAGTTAAAAAGTGTGACAACCAAAGATAGCAGAAATATTTGTATTATAATACCGGTGCAGTAGACCTAATTTTCACGGAATTACACAATATAGGCCGTGATACTCCAATGGCGTTTCATTGCATCAATCATCAGGAATCATTTTGCTGTAAAATTTTATCATTAATGAAAGACGTTATGGATACCATATCAACTGTACACTAAATTCGCCACAACGGTCTGAAACACCATCAGTTTCAAGAATTCCTGAAAGAAATAGATTCAGAGTTTAAGGATGTTACCTACTAATAAGCTGTTAGATGGCTAAATAGAGATGCTGTTCTTAGACTTTTTAAATTTTTTGTGAAAAAATAGATGAACACGAAATGAAACACATGAATGAACACGAAAATGCTGTCCTACAACTATCGGATAAAAAATAGATTGCCTCTTGCATTATGGTAGATATTAGAACGTAACTCAATGAACTTAATTTGAACTTGCAGGGCAAAGGTAAATTACTCGCAGATCTGTTTTCTTACATAAAACTTTTGAGACCAAACTATATCTGTTGAAGAAACATATAATAGAAGAAAATCTACACCATTTTATATGTTACAATTCAATATATGCAGTTGTATAGCAAGCACAAAAGGTCACTTTCGCTGGTTTTATCAAAGATTTAAAAACTGAATTTTCAACAAGATTTATGAATTTTCATAAAAAAAGCAGCGAAATATGAATGTTTTATAACCCTTTTAATGTAGACATCAATGACCTACCAAACCAACCAATGATCGAAATTTTAGAATTACAACATAATGAAACGTTGAAAAATGCATTTTCATTGGATGATATCCAATAATTTTATCGAAGCTTACCAAAAACACCAAATGAGGGATTATTTGGTTTCACGAAGAAGATGATAGTCACATTTTGAAGCACATTCATTTGCGAACAAGCATTTTCTGCCATGAGTTTCAGAAAGAGTAAATTTTCTTCTCAGCTGTCTGATGAACATCTCCATGCTTCAATTGGACTTTGCACCTCAGATTTTCAAGTGGATACAGATAATTTGGCTAAGGGAAAACAGCCACAAGTCACATTAAACAGGAAGATAGACAGTGATGCAAAACTGTATTTTGTTTTTACTCTATTAATTTTGGTTTCACCTAATAATATTTTTTCATTCCGTTTCGTTTTTATAAATAATGTTTGTTTCATATCCAGAACTTGAAATTCTTTTGTATTTTTTGCATTCCACTCACTCGTGGGCTTATTATTAAAACTAAAAGTAAAATGTGGCCCGTAAGTCTGCAAAAGTTGCCAGCCCCCTGATCTATAGTATCCAAGCTAAATTTCATTTAAGTGATATGGAAATTAAAAATAAGAAAAAAGTGAATTTTAAGAAGTGTTTATTTATCTCATTCATACATATTCCATGTGTTATTTTTTGTTGTTTTGTTTACAATTAGGGAATATTAGAAATACTGATTCTAATTAAGTATGCATTTAAGATATAATTTGACTAATAAAGATCTAGTTATTTTTTAAACTTCGGTTCAAAATTAACAACAGTCCATAATAATGTTGACTTCATATTTAATTCTGAAATTTCAGAATCTGCAAATTTCGGGACAAATGGTGTTTATTTGAAAAGTTCAATTTATTATCCTAAACCCAATATAAAAAAATGAATGCAGTGTCATAAGTAGTTTATTTAGTATCAGTATTTCTAAAGTAAAAAAAAACATACTCATGGACAAATTCATATTTACAAATATTTTTAGAAAACAATGGTGAATAACAATTTCAAAATATACAAAACATTAAAAAACTTCAACCATATAAATTGGTGTTAAGATTAATAGATAACCTTTTATAAAGATTTAACTGTTATATTTTTTTATAATAATTAAGTACCTAAAGATGAAAGTTTACACTAAAACATGGATGAAATGTCAAGACTTATCTCTAAATATCAGTTGTTAGATTTTTTATCAAAATTAAGTCTTTTGGACTTTATTAAAGACAGAATGAGTTAATATCAGTTTCAATACAGAAAATGTATATAATATTTCTAAACTCAAAAATAAATATATGTAACATTAGATTATTCGAGCCTATTTCACAGAATTTTAAAAACTATATTCGATTTTTTAACAATAGTAATTCCAAGTATTGTACATTTTAAGACTACAGCTATGAATAAATGTGTAATGTAATAAATGACATAATACATAGATTTTTTTTCTTTCACTATTGAGCAATATTATGTTTAATAGGACAAGATTATGGGGAAAATTTTTGGTAGATTTTTTTTTCAATAATGGATACATTTAATATTGTTTACTCATAAATCAAAATATAATTCAGACATATTTTTAACTTTAGAATATATCAAAATATATATTAAAAAGAAAAAACAACCCTGCATTTATGAACAAAATGCCCAAATATAAATAAGATAATTTTAGTTGTATAATTCAACTTTTATAACCTATAAACTATGTGTAAAATTTGACACATCATGTTTTTTATAACCTTTTCAAAACAAGTAAAAAATAAAATCAAATAATGAAAAATTGATATAATTTTGAATCAAACTACACAAAACCATTGTGAAAGTAAGAATTAACTTTTCCCTTTACTTTTCTACATCTTTAATTAGTCAATTTTGGAATCCAACTATAACTGCATTATATTTATCTTATTTTATTTTATATATATATATCTTATATTCATGGTCATTTGGTGATTCCTCCCAGCCAACCAGAAATATGTTTCAAGAACTGTCAGTGACAAAACCTCATAGGAATACTTTGTAAGGTCACAGAACTCACTTGGTCACAGAGGACTGCTTTAAATTATTAATTGAAACCTAAAAAAAGGAAATATTGTGAAAGGTTTTTATATTTTAATCCAGTCACTAAAAAACACCTGAGTTTATAAACATTTCTACAAATGATTTTACACTTAATTACTTGTTAAATAAATGTTATTATAGGTAGTTTCTATTTCAACATTTATATCACATGCTATCATTTTTCAAAGAAACTTACTGCAATTGAAATTAACAGTTTAAAATTATTTATTTTCAATTCGCTAATAAAATATGTATTCAATAAAAATAATTTTCTATAAAATATTTATACATGGTAATTTTTTCGCACCTATATGAATCACAAAACTTAGAAAAAATATATGGAAGAGTTATATCCAAGACTACGGTGATGCTTCTCAATTAGTATTCGGGTTTTCTTTAAATTTCATAAAAATATTTGTTATATTATACAAATATTGTGTACGGAAACTTGCTTCGCTAAATACAGAAAACAAATGTTCTTTGAGTGGCAGAAGAGAAAAACGAAAAAATCGATTTTATGTATTTCACATTATATCTCCAAGGACTTAATGTATTCGTAAGTTTCCCTAAATTATCCCTAGTTAAACTTTGACCACCAAGAGAATTTTGTATATCTGGAATAACCAAGGGAAGTCAACCTCTATACATAATAATCCACAGGAGAAGCCAAAAGGAAATATCTAATTATATTTTATAGGAAATTACTATAACGACAAAACGAACTAGACGGTGGATGTCAGGTGGTATTCTGATTTGAGACTGGATGCCTTAAGAGGATAATGGGTGTCAGGTGATATGATACATACTGAATGACAATGTTCATCTTCAGATACAGCAACAGCTTATAATCACCACAACAAGAGTAAAGCATTGGTTTCCTAAGAAAGCGGGTTCGTTATATACCGCATGTAACATGATGTGATGCTGGCGCGCCGCCAGATGGCGGAAATGAGAACCCACAACTATCAGTTGAATACTTCAAACGATATTATTCCACATATTTTGTTTCGACTGGGCTTTTCTATAGTATTTGCTCTTCACATTATATAAAGTTTCATTATTTCTTACAAAATCAATTAATATTTCGTCATTTTCGCTGGTCCAAATTAAATTACGTTTGCGTCGCATCCGCCTGGCGTGCCGCCAGACGGCAGAAATGAAAACCCACAACTGTCAGTTGGAAACTTCAAACGATATTATTCCACATATTTTGTTTTAACTGGGCTTTTCTATAGTATTTGCTTTTCACATTATATAAAGCTTCATTATTTCTTAAAAAATCAATTAATATTTCGTCATTTTCGCTGGTCCAAATTACGTTTGCACTCATTTTTTATTTTAAAACGGTGTCCGCTACACGGGAAAAATCGTTCCACGACTGTTCGCTCCGCTATCACGGCCTTCATGCAAATGACAGCATTACTATTTGACATTACACTCACAACCAACGCACTCTAGGAAACCAACGCCATTGGTTTGCATAGACAATGTTTTGTTACGCGCGCTATATAACGACACAACCAACGCTCTCTAGGAAACCACGCCATATGGTTTGCAAAGACAATGTTTTGTTATGTGCGCTATATAACGACACCACTTTCTTAGGAAACCAAAGCTTAAGACACTAGAGTTGGTCGGGTTAGGTATTGAGAATGCCGCTTGGTAGCCAACCAAGAGCTGCAATGTTTTATCACCCACTTGGGACTTGAATCAGACGGCCAACTCACGTCATCCACTGACAGTACAAGGAAATTTGCTGTCATGGCTTGACATGGGAGCAGACCGGTGGACTGCAGATAGATCTGGATGGAGGCATTTTATATCATCGTTTTGTTACAGATAGAAAGAACAGCATGTTAGATAGATAGGATGTGGACAAAAGATTTAAAGTCAATGGTGTTTACATCAATAACATCAGATAGGCTGATAATAATTATCTACAAGAACTTCTAAACAGATTAAAAATAGCAGGCAAAGCACTGGGCCTAAAAATGAATATTTTAAAATGAAGCTAATGATGATCTTTAACAACCAATCTTTTTGGGTAGGGTGTTTCTTATATAACTTTGTTTGTTCAACAAAATTTTAAAAGTGCAAATGAACACCCTCCAAGTAAAAAAATAGAGCAAGAGCTACTATTAAATAATATTGTATGAATTTCAATAATCTCATTTGTAACCTATTCCCATTACACATCACACAAACAATATAATGTTCTTAAAATTCAAGCAGATCTCCTATTATATTTAATGAATACTAAGATATCTTCTATCCAATCTGTATGAATAAAGTTCTTTAAGCATACTTACAATTCAAACTCACTCAATAATATACTTCTCAAAGTCACATTTAAACAATCCTCAAAAAAAAAACTGTTTACTAAATAACGGGATGTTTAAGTGAAATAAAATGAAAATGACTTTGATAATAAGACATTTCTATAGTAACATTTTGAAGACAGTAATTATATTTGTAGTTCGAGTTTTAAGGACTATCTTAAATTAAACATAATTATATTTTTTCAGTAGATGAGATACTTGTTGGATAAACACTTTTCTCAGCCACTTGACTTAATTTCATTTTAGAGTTACCATCATTGCACAACAGAAGCCTTATCCACAAAAAAACTGGAGGCCATTAATATTTAAAACTATTTAGTTATTCGATCAACATACACAGAAAGTCTCCAAAAATCACAAGAAAAAGTAAGCAAAATATCACAAAGGATTTTAAATATTTCCTTCTGTTCATTTGTGCAATGCTCGCCTACACTAAGTCTAAGAATAAGTTAGTGTATATGAATATCTACGATAGAAGGCAATAGTTTCCTTGAAATGTTACATAATGCGTGTGCTATATAAAGTCAAGTGATAATATTAACTATATCTAATGATGAAAACTTTGAAAAATTCTCTAGGCTGAATAAAGATATAAAATTTTAAATTGTAATTTTTTTTATGAAGGATTTTAAAAAGTGCATCATATAATATTTCAATAAGTGCTCACATCACAAGACAAGTAACACCTTAAAAGCGAGGCCAAATGTAAAATATGATATATTGCACAGATTTTGTACGAGTATTACGATTTCGAGTTTTTATTTATTTCAATAAGATATTATTCGAGAAAATGGGTAAGAAATATTTTGGCATTAAAAATATAAAAATGCAAAGGAATTTACAAAAGAGCTTTAGCAACACATTAAAAATAATATTAAAACAAATTTAAATGATGTTAGCTTCACAAATGATAAATAAGGTGAATTGTATTGTAAAAATAATTTTGTAATACAGTCCACATTATTAAAAGATTATTCAAAGAATGCTTAGAAATATTTCTCCAGTGGAAATTGCTAAATAAAGTTTAAAAAATATAGTCCTCAAAAATGAGAATGAATATTCATGATGGATTGCACAGGTCACAACCATATTTTTCTAGTTGTAGTATAAATAATATAAAAATCATTGTATGTGGAAACAAAATAAATATAGAAAGACAATAATGTATAATTAAGTCAGCAATAAATTTTCAAATTGAGTTATGTAGAAAATGTTAAATTCCTAATATCAAAACAATAAAGATTGTCCAAATCTAAGTTTTTACCAAGTTAATAAAAAAAAGCACATGAACAATTAGAAAATATTATAAAATTGATAAAAAAAATTATATACATTTTTGTGCTTTATAAAAATTTATGCTTTAAAAATAATATTATTAGCATTATCTTACCGCAGAAGTTATCATATTATCTAAATAACTTTAGATTTGCACGATTTTTTCGCAGTCAAGCTTACATTATATTAAAAGTATACTTTAAAGTTTAAATGAAAAATAACATTTAAATAGCAAGCAAAACAAAATTAGTGTTACAGTAAAATTTTTGTTCATTTCAATAAGATAGTAAAGTGAAAAACATTGTATATTTTCCTAATAGATAATAAAGCAAATGAAAAGTTTTTCCGCAGAAGAGTGAAGTCTCATATCACGGAGAGTTTTTCTTCAGACATGAAGTGTGGACCAAGAAGAATAAATTTATGCTTGGTCATGTCAAGGACTCTAAAATATTTTTAATAAAAATAGCATCACTATAATTTTAATGGTAATGGCAGTCATCTTAGAGAATAGATCTTAAAAAATACTTGAGTTTGGAAGTGCTCTATGGAAAACTGTGTTTGTAGTAAAGAAAAGTGAATTAAGTGATTTGGTATTTGAACCAGAAAGTCCCACATAAAAATGTCATAACATTTAATATAGAAATGTTAATACACTCATACATCAAGTTCGTTCTTTCCTTGTTAGAACTATCATTATATAACTTTATTGATGTTTTTATAGTGCATTAATAAATAAATATAACTTATTCTATACATAATCACACAAACAGGATTAAATTGAGTGGCATTGATAACATATTTTAAAGAAACTCAAGTCACTGCTCACTTACTTTGGACAAAATTAATTTTATGTTGTACACCAATAATGTATCAAAAAGATAAAGTTTTATATTTCATTTACCAAATTTTAATTTTTTGAAAACAATGCTGTAAATAGTTACTTAAATACATTTGTATTTTAATATTTCTGAATGTTGAAAACCCATTTTTCTTGTAATCTATGTTTTTTTATGAATATTTAAATAATTGGTATAAAAAACAAATTAAAGTGTATTTTTGTTAACTTTTGGTGATTGGTTCCTAATTTAGACCCTGGTGTTATGAATATTGCAATACATGAAAGTATATTATATGAAATTATGTTGAAAATAATAACTTATATATTTAAAAAAGCTTTACAACTTGAGTTTCTTGAGAAAATACATGACCTTTCAATTGCATCCATTTTATATAAATCTTAGTAAAAAATGTCAAAAAGGTGGTCTGATCTTAGCAACATCATAAAGTAACATAGACTAGTCATCATTATTTTTTATCTTCACCAACAAATAAAATTTTAAATCCGATTAGTTAAGACACATGTTTTTTTTCATTAATTTTTATACTTAAATCATTTATGGACTTCTAAAAAATAAATATAATTCATCTGCATTAAAATAGAAAAATAAATACATTTTTTCTATCATCATCGTGGCTGGACCAAATGTTGAAAGAAGGTAAAGTGAGAAATATGAATAGAAGATTGTGAATGATGAGATGTATGAATGTGGAGGCCAAAGTTGTGCTTGGATAGAAAAGTTTGGAGATCTGTTATCTCCATACCCTGCAAGTGATACAGCGTAATGATATGTATGTATGTATCATTAAAATGAGCAACAGAAATTATAAATCGAAAAATCATGTCTAAAATCTCACCACAGTTCATTAAAAAGTCAACAAAATTGTCCTAATTTCTTATAAATTTTCAGATACTCAGAAGCTGTTTTCAGCTTATAAAATTTAACCACAAATTGAAAGAATTTCAACAGTTTTCTTGCTCAATATTTAATTTTGAGTATCACAACATGAAATTCACTACAAAGGATGAGCCAGATATCTTATCCTCAATGTTGAGGTGCATCGCCGCGTGGTAACGCATTGGACATCAGTACGGAAGGTTTCCAGTTCGAACCCCGCACTGTGCATCTCCCCTCAGACACAGCTATTTTTTTCCGCCGAGTGTTCGAGGTATACATAAAGATACCTATGACTTCAGTCATATCTATTCTTTTAAAAATAACATATGGTGTGCTCTGATCGTCTCACTTTGGTGTGCCATCGGGTTCAGTACAGCGGTTTGGTCAGTGAATTTGCTGGTGTGCAACGACCCACAAACTTAAAAAAAATCCATGGCAAAGCCTTGTTTTCCAACTAAATTGACGTTGGAATGGCGAGAGGATCCTCGAATATGAGGCCCAGCAGCGACAATGATCCTTAATGTTTTATAAAAATAACTCATGACATATTGAACTACTGTTTTCAGACGAGACATCAAAAATGCGAAGAAAAAACCGAGTTTGCTCTGTCTGGCATGATTGTGATAAATAATGACTAGTAGAAAAACCTAATAACAGTGACACCTATTAATTGCAATATGAATGATGTGTGGTATTTTCCTTTACAAAATATTAACACACAGCGGGCGGGATGCACAAATTTGTGCGTTTCAGAAACCTTCTGTTCTGGCGGGGTGCACATATTTGTGCGTTTCAACTCCATATTTATATAAACACATTTACATAGATGGCATAGCTATATTCTTACCCTTTATAAAAATGTCCTTCTTTATATACAAGGTTCATGTTCAACCTTATCAGTTCTCTAACACTTTTGAAGACGCAATTTGTATAAAACAATGACGACAGGTGGTAATTTCTTTCCCTTTATAATAATGTCCATCTTTATATACAAGGTTCATGTTCAACCTTATCAGTTCTCTGACACTTTTGAAGACGTGAACTAGGCTGGATCCATCCCGATACATATAATTTCATATGCGCAATTTGTATAAAACAATGACGACAGATGGTAATTTCTTCCCCTTTATAATAATGTCCTTCTTTATATACAAGGTTCATGTTCAACCTTATCAGTTCTCTGACACTTTTGAAGACGTGCACTAGGGTGGATGCATCCCGATACATATAATTTCATATGCGCAATCAGTATAAAACAATGACGACAGATGGTAATTTCTTTCCCTTTATATACAAGGTTCATGTTCAACCTTATCAGTTCTCTGACACTTTTGAAGACGTGAACTAGGCTGGATCCATCCCGATACATATAATTTCATATGCGCGGCGGGTTGCGTTTTCCAGCGATAGTTAAACCGTGTTAGTTCGACTTTATTGATGTCAATATATCGTGTGTACGAGTATAAAACATTTTTTTATTGTTGTGATTTGTAGACTAGCGATTTTATTTTGAACTATTAGATTTTTTAACCGTATTTGTATTTTTTCAAGTTCGACCTCATTGTGGTATTGTCTTATATTGTAACGTGTATCTGAATTTTGTGGTTTGTGTAAGCACTTTTGTGATTTGATTTTACGGTTTTTGTGATTCGCTTTTGGGACTTTTCGCATTTGCTAATTTTATCCGTCTAAAATGGATGAGAAAGATGATACTTTTGTCGAGGAAAATTTTGAAGACCGTCTTTCCGAAGTACCAAGTGACGCTGAACAAGAAATCAGTGAAGTTCGCGAAGATCAGAGTGATGCTGAAGAAAATGAAGAAGATGATGGACCAGTACTACGTACAAGTTCAAGACCACGCGTCATGCATTTATCATCTTCTGAAGAATCTTCGGAAGAAACCCCCGACATAACCTTGGATTGGTCAGAATTTGATCCACCTAGGAATCTGCCTGATTTCGAAGGTGTGCCGGGTTTAAAGGTTTTACCTGAAAACCAATCAAGTGAAGGGGATGTTACGTCGTTATTCGTAGGAGATGATTTGTTTGACACGATAGCCAAGGAAACAAATTTTTACCGGGAAAAAAATCATCACAACCATCCGAGGTCAGCTCACGCACGGAAATGGAAAGACGTAACTATCCAAGAATTGAAAAAATGGTTTGGCTTAGTTTTGATAATGGCGATAGTCCGGAAGAATACCATTGGCGATTATTGGTCTACGAATCCTCGAATAGAAACCCCATATTTTAGAAAGACAATGAGCCGCGATAGATTCAAACAAATTTTATGTTATCTCCACTTCTCCAATAACGACGAAATTCCGACCGCAAGTACAAACCGTCTTATAAAAATTCAATGGATAATCGACTATTTTACAAAGAAATTCCAGGAAGTTTATCAACCGAACCAAAATCTATCTCTAGACGAAGGAATGATTCCGTGGAGAGGCCGCCTAAAATGTCGAGTATATAATCCTATGAAAATAATAAAATATGGAATTTTAAATAGGATGATCTGCGAATCAAAAAGTGGATATATCTGCAATTTTAAACTATATTCAGGTATAAGTGCCGCGTTAGATACAACAATAACCAAATTATTGGGACCATACCTGAATAAATGGTATAATGTATACGCTGATAATTATTATAACAGCGTACGTTTAGCTAATTATCTAATGAACTTAAAAACCAGAATCTGCGGCACAATAAGAAAAAATCGTGGCATACCTTTAATACTAAAAAACATACGCCTAAAAGTCCAGGAAACCACATATAGACGAAAAGGGGATGTTCTCGTGCAAATGTGGAAGACAAACAAGAAGAGAGATGTACGGATGATTTCCACCATACATCAGGCGGAAATAGTGGATACTGGCAAAATTGACAGGAAAACAGGGTTGCCCATCAAAAAACCAAGATGCGTTATAGATTATAACAATTTTATGAATGGCGTTGATCTCGCAGATCAATATTTATCATATAATCCTATTTATCGAAAAACTTTAAAGTGGACTACAAAAGCCTCTTTATACCTTATAAACTGTGGAATTTTCAATGCGTTCCAAATTTTTTAAAAACTTAACAATATAAATAACATTCACTTCCACGACTTTTTGCTACAAGTTGCAGAGACCTGGCTTAATGATAGTTTTTCTGAACCAGCCACACCGTCCTCACCAGGTGCACAAAAACCTTCTACTTCTGCCACGGCGAGAGCTCCTACTTTTGACCCAAATGATAGACTGTCTGGCATTATAAAAGATCACGAATTGGTTAAAATAACTAGTGAGAAAACTAAAACCTTAGTGAGACGTAATTGTCGAGTTTGTGCAAAACTTAAAATAAGAAAACCGAGTGCGTTCATGTGTAAACAATGTAAAATTCCGCTTCATGTTGGTGAATGTTTCCAAACATATCACACAAAGAAAAAATATTAAATGTTTAAGCTTTACAATAGGGCAACCGGCGTTTTCGCGCGAAACTTACACGTAATACCGCACATTTCACGCGCGTAATCAGATTTTTAAAAATCATATCTTTTTACTTAGTTGAGAATTATTTCAAATAAAAAAAATGTTTGGAAGCATATAGTTTGCTGTATAAAAATGAAGAAACACCGGTTCCAGAAGTATGATGCACCAAGGAACAAAGCGAATCATCCAAAAGTATGTTGACATAGTTTATGAAGAACTAAATCAAAATAAGAATTTAAAACCATAATCCAAACGCCCATAAACATGTCAAATATATCAATAAGATATGAAACACACTTAGGTTATCTTATCTGCATCCATGAAATCTCAAACTGTATAGCCTTTTTTTGTGTTCACGTATATTATATTATATTATATTGGCTACTGTAGGCTAACAGCAGAAAACTTGTTTCAGAACTGTCGAACAAAAAGTTGCCATAGTTGAGATAGATTGAGATTCATTTTCTTAATCTAATTTCGTAGATGACTCGTATCGTATATGACTTGCAGCCTAATCTCAGAGTGCACTATGTAACATCTGTTGAGATTTAGGTTGATTGATTGATATTTGTATTTTGGAAATGTTGAAAAATATATTCTTCAAATACTTTATCGGAAAATTGAGAATGATTGTGGGTCACAAAGATTGGTATATTTTGATATATTTATAACAAAAATATGGAACCATTAATTCTTAAAACAGTTTAATCACATTATCTACACATATTTTTTCATTATAATAATGTTGATATAAACAATTTTTGTTTTATTGATACGCGCTCCACAGTTTGAGATTTACTTACGTACTTTAGTTTGAATAATTGTTCTACTGGCGTACTCGCAATTTACTGACATACTTTAGTTTGAATAATTGTTATTTTCATGCCCCGCTGTGAGTCACATATTTTAAAAAATCATAGCCGTCTTCAATGAGTTAATATACAAAACATATTTTGATTACAGAAACCATATGGACCTATTTTCAAAATTTACACAATGTCAAGATCAATAACCTCAGCGATTCTGAAATGAAGAAGTAAATACAATAAAAGTCTGTTAATTCGAAATTCAAGGAACCAAATTTCTCGGAAAAATTCAAATTACGAATTCCACGATCACAAAAAAAAAACAATTTGAATTTGCGCTGCACTTTCCGACATATTGCAGCCATTTTTTCTTACCGTAAAAATAATATAAGTCAAATAAAGTTTTTTCAACATATTTCTGCAATATTGAAACATAAAATATTTAATGGTAAAATATTTTTTTTTTAAATCCTATTTTTCGTGAGCAACCAATGCATACAAATTAACAAAAAACACTAAAATTGTAACTTATTTAAGTCTGACATGATCACTTGTTTACACATATTAACTTTTTTGTTAGCACGCATACTATAAATATGATGATGTAACTGGTTTTTATTTGGTCCGCATTTGATTACGATATTATTCAAAGTTTTTGAGAAATCAATTTTCACAGTTGTGAAATTATCAAAGGTAAAATAAAAAATTACTTAAAAATTCATTATGATTTATATAAAATGAATACTCAAAACCCCATACTTACAATAATAATCAAAGATCATACTACTAGAATTTCGTCTTACAATTAAAATTTCATCGAGAGAAAATTTGCTAATTTATAGAAAGTTTAAAAATGACAGCTACACAAAAAATGCTGAAATAATATTTTAACTACATCCTTTTTTACATAGTTTCCTTATTGTATCAGTGGACTTCCCCATATTTACGATAAAAATCTTGTAGGCTACAAGTAAATCTGTGATTTGTGTGGAAAGTTTTGAATTATTAGAATTCATCAATGTTTTATAGAGAAAAACATTACGAAATATGCAATTTTTCTAATTTTCAGTAAAATTTATTACGAAAAGGCGATTTCGGGACATTGAAAATGTAAAAAAAATTAAATAAGAATTATCATTGTTCTAATTAATGGACTTTTATTGTATTCTAAAAATAATATATGCAAAAATTAGCATAAAAATTTTGGAAAGTCATCCATTCAATTTTTTATAACATGCTTTTCTTCAAATATTTCTTTTTACTATAACAGTTCTTAGCTAGTAAAATTCAACTGAAAGATCTTTTGCAAAAATGTTATCTCTTTCAATGATGTTATTTAACATAAATTAAGAAACTTAACTAATACATATAGCAGAAAGAAAAATACCAAATAAATTTTACATAATAAAATTCTATATAAACAAAGATAAGAAAATAACAAAAAATTAGATAAGTAGAGATTTGCAAGCCAAAATGTAACATTTACTATTTGACTTTTGTCTATATATTTTATATAGAATTTGAATAATAAGAGTAACAAACAATTCGATTTATACATTTTTTTTATTTAAAAAGAAGAATTAATTTAGACTAGTTGTTAATCAAGCGTTTTAGCAAAAATGGCATGATACTATAATTTATGAGAAACAAATAAATATAATAGATCTATTAATATCGGTACTTAATATTTATTTGTGTTATATTTTCGTATTATTAGGTCATCCCAAAAATAAAGGCTGAATTTAACCTTCAAATTCAATCAAACATAACATTGGAAATAAACTTTATTAACACATCCAGTGCCATGATTTTAAAAGAAACGATTCAGCAGTCAATGAGTTAATCAAAGTAAGAGCCATTTGACACAACACATTTTTGCTAATGAATTACATGCTTATTTATGCCTATAAAATAAAACTGTGGTAGATGAGAAGAATCCAAGAATTCTTTAAAGGGATTTTCTGCAGCTTCTCTGTTATTGAATTTTTTCTGCTGTAAATAGTTATTGAGGTGCTTCAAAAGGTGAAAGTTGGTTAGCGATAGATTAGGTGAGTAAGGCGGATGAGGTAATGTTTTTGTAGCCCAACTCGTGGTTCTTTGACCCCATTTTTAATTAACATTGCGTGCCGTTTGAGATGCATAATGACCAAGTTTAAATTCGTCCAAAAAATATTTGTAATTTTTTCAAAATAATAAGAAAATTCTAAATAATATACTCGAACATAATATTAAAATCGGCCATTATTTTCGGAATAACCTAATAATATTATAGTGAAAATAAAACACCATTTACCTTTATTTTAGATTAAAACTAACATGAGTCTCATAAAAATGCATTCGTAACACCCTTTTAAATTTAATAATAAAAAAATAAGCCTTTTTAAAAGCATTAGATGCTTATTTGACCTTGAAACAATACAAGAGTGTAGATAATAAATAGATTTTTTTCATCTGGTTACTGAGCTATTGTTTAGCTTTTGTTACGAAAATAAGTTAAACTTAATGTTGTTTATTTTATCTTAAAATAAAACATTCGTAGGAGAATAAAAATTGGAAAAACTTCTACAAACTCATCATTTTTAAAATGTATCGAGTTTATTAAGCTAAAAATGTTACCTATATGTCACAAGTCCTCAATTGTAAATTTTATTTCATTTCAAGGACAAACTCTTCAACTTAAAAATAGTATACAGTATGCCAATGCAAAAAAAAAGAGAAATAAGAAACAATCAAGATAATCTCTCCTTGATCAACATTCATGTTACTCTATAGATTTTTGCACCATTCAAACTATTCTGCCATCCAATGGAAATTACATTTAACTTATTTATTTAGTAACTCATTTTTTTTAACATTCAAATGTTTTCATAAATTTTAATTCATTTTCATGAATAAAGTCATAAATACTTCAAAAAATCTAATCTTTAAGTTTTATCATCAAACTCTAATTGAAATATTATACAATAAGGAAAAATCAATAAACATGCTTAAAATACAAAAACTAAAACAGGGAAAATCAAAGCTGGGATATTTTTATATACAATTTGAAAACAATATTAATCAGTTCAGACCCATATTACTGAATATTTTTATATACAATGATTATTTTCAATATTAAAACAAGTAAGCAACTCGTTGTAAAAATACAAATTGATTATCGATAAAAGCATTGAAATACACTTTTATAATGTCACAAAATGTAGCAACTGTAGAGCACGACACTCGACACTCATTAGCAACAATCGATTTGAACATTCCGTTACAAACCGTAATTGTTTACGCATTTGTATTAGGTAACTAGGGTCAGTATTATGTAGAAGTGTTCTTCATTTTCTTGCTAGTGTCTCCTAAAATAGACTTTAATTTGGCTAAAGGAGACTTCTTCTTTTCAGAGAGATCGTCTATTTCTCCAAGTATCCCAGTATATGGAGGTGGAAGATGGATTTGAAGTGGATCTCGCAATCGTTTGAGATCTGACTCAACTTTGTTAATCTGAAACAAAATGTACAAGTTAAGAAAGTTTTGATACACTTGATTATATCAACGAAAAAGATTTGATTTAAACATTTGAAAATATTCATCATTGCTATGAAAGAAAATTTTATTTTATTTATTTATTTATTATTACACATGACAAGAAATATTCATAATTTGCAAAAAAACAACAGGTAATTTAATTTGGACATACAATTTTAATGGATCTGGGTTTTTTGCCTTTCATTTGTCGTATCCCCAGTAAACTAGGCTTTTACCTGTATCCCACTGAGGATATTTAGCATGAAAAAATAAATCGATACTTCTTTCCGATTTTTGATTACACAAAAACAAAACCCCGTTGCACGTTCTCATCAACCTGACAAACAGTGACACTCAATTACAAGTGGAAACATCATGCGATATTAAACTTCTCACACATCATCACTCCAGAAAGACCAAAAATATTCATCCCACAATATACCGCACACAATCATAAGAATAAAAATAAAAATAAAAACAAAAATATACAGAAACACAAAAACAACAAAAATTAAAACAACAAGAAGAAACCCACACTTACGAGCCCACACAAATCTTTTCCACACGTCATTCATCCTGAAAGCCCAAGTACTCAAAATCCTGTCGCAATAACAACCACACTCCGATCGACTGTCTAAATGGTTTTCCTACCTTTACCTTTATTAAAAATATGTTACATACACACATCTTATTGATAATATCACACCATATCCCTTCCATTCTTTCTATAGTCTACATTTTCCTCACTCTTCATTTATCCCAGACATATTTCTTGGGTTGTAAAATGTACTCATCCTGTTTTTTTTTTAAACATTTCTAAAATCATTTACTCGTAAATTCAGAAATAAATTTAACCAATTGTATGTGTCATTGTAATCAATGAACTTCTTCTATCTTTCTAGTAGCTGAAGGATTCCTCTCTTGTAGAATTCCTGGTACTTTTTAGCAAAACCTTATCTAAGTGGTTTTGGCAGGAGTTTAAATTTAGTAAATTTTCACCATTAAGAGAGTTCTATAAAGATCGAAATAAATGATGGCCAGAAGGTGCAAGGTCTGGACTATACGTCGAATGTGCTTAAATATCTCAGCCAAGTTGCAACGATTTTTGGTGAGTGACCAAAGCAATGTTGGTCTGGTGTCATGTTGAAACGTAATACCTTTTCTATCGGTCAACCTTCTCAATGACTCGCTTCAATTTGACCACTTTTACGCAGTACTTATTGGAATCAATAGTTTGGTTTGCTGGCAATAACTCAGTGTACACAATACCTTTTCAATCCCACCAGATACACAGCATGACCTTTGGGTGCATTTCAGTCTTTTCGATCCCCTGTTCTGGCTCAACCTGCTATGACCATGATATTTTTTGACTAACATTATTGTAAATAATCTACTTTTCACCGCCAGTTATGACTCTTGACTGTTTAAGTAGCAAGTTACAAGCAGAAAATTGGTAACCAATTTTTTTTTTCTCGCTCAATTGATGTGCCATGAATCTTGTTGACCATCACAAGCTTCTCAAATGTAAATGTCTCAAAACTCAAGTGGCAGTAATGTTTAGTGCCTACAAATCTAACGTGTCATCTAATGGTGGTTGCTATCAACCATGGCTTTAATTTAATCCGTCTGTGGTGATAAGACTTCCGGCGTGAGATACATCTTTGACATAGATATTTTCCTATCTCAATCTTCGGAATCACTTTTTCCATGTTGAGTCATCTACATCAGCTCAAAATTTCATAACAAAACACTAGGGTTCACTGAGCACGACAAACCTTTATTAAAATGACTGCTGAAACTTTATTAAAATGACCTTTAAAATGACAAAATAATTGTGTATGTGAAGTTGGTTGAAAAAGTGATCATATACCACCAAGCGGAGAAAATGGGACGAATATTTGTTACAACACAATATTCATTTTGTAAATTTTTGTAGTAAATTTTATCGATACCATTTTACCCTCTCGACATCTATCTTAATATTACATACAAAATATTTGTCCAAAAAAACTGTAAATAATTAACATTTTTGAAGATTTTGCAATTGATATTATGGCAAATATAATACTTAGCGCGCTGCTGACCTTTTTAGCTGCAACCATCTTTTCAATATCTTTCTTTGCCTTAGTATCTCTCAAAAGCATGCTTCCCAGATAGCAAAATTCCCCAACGTGCTCTAGTATTTTATTATTCATCCATAATATTGTACTGTATTACATTTCATTGTTTATACTACTACTTGGCGGGTTTATTGCCATGTGGCTGACCAACCAGAAATATGTTAAGGCATAAGTGAAAATCAGCCTGGAAAAAATTGGGTACCAACAGGTATCGAGCTTGTAACCCCCAGTTCAGATGACAGACATCTTACCAACTAGGCCATGGACCCATACATTATAAATAATCATAGAATCAGCCTTTTTGACAACCATCACTTCTTAGTTTTACATTCATTCTTAAAACTTAAAACCATTTTTACTAAATCTTTTAAATTTTCTGCCACTATCACTCTCTCGTTGCTCTTCATCTCATTTACACAATAATCAACATGAATATTGAAGTTCTATAGAGATAGCACCTAGGAAAATGTTGATTAATATACAGGATACAGCAAAATAATGTAGAAATGGAATAAAAGTGTATATTACTAATTACAGACAAAAATCATTAGAAAAAAATATATTTTACAATGAAACTTCATCATCACCCTGGACGTTCTAACAGAAACTCAGGGATGTCATGGATGGATACCGAGACAACCCAACCAGTTAACATGCAGATCACTTGCTAGTAGTTGGTCAGAAAAAGGCTCCCAGCCGATAAGCCAGCGTGCAGTGATAGACTAGGGTATGAGAAGCAAGACACTATTGTGGAGTCCCCTATACAGACCTCAAGCAGTGGACATTGCTCATCCCTAGCAAATCCAGCCTTTATTCCCCACTGCCATAGTCCGGCCGCCTAAAGCTCCTTACATTATAGATAACTATCCGATTCAATTAATAGTTGAGCTAATCATTCAATATTATTATGTTAGCCATAAATTGTCTTAAATTACAATGAAATATAGTATAATAAAATAAAATGAAAAGAGACTTACTTGATCTTTAAGTGTATTGTAGCGTCCTATATCTAGACCAAGTTTTTTTGCTTGTTTATGTAAAATAAGAAGATGTTGTCGGTCCTTTACTTCAGGCAAAAAGTATTCCTAGAAGTGAAATATTCAAATTGTGCATCAATATATTTATTTAAAGTTATAAATTATTCATTTTCTTAAAGATACTTGATAAATATACAGAAATGAAACAAAATATGACTACTGCATATTACAATGCTGTAGAAATGCGTGCTTTGAGACAAATACATGGAGTGACAATGTATGACAGAATATGGAATGAAGTAATTAGGGATGAATGTGAACTTAAGGCGTATTGAGTAAGATGAAGAAGATTACCCTGAGATGGTTTGGGAATGTAGAACGAATGAATGAAGAAAGACTTAACAAAACAGAGATATAGTGCAAAAGTGAGCGGAAGTCATGTGACAGGAAGACTAAAGAAATTATGATTGGATCAAGTAAATGATATTCTGAAAGGAAACGTAGAAAGTCAGATAAATCATAGAAGGTGTATAGATGTAGAAGAGGATAAGGATGTGTGTTGAGATAGGAAAGTCTGGCATTCTGTCCTCTGCCTACCCAAATAGGGAAATGGTGTGATAGTATGCATGTATATTACAATAATTGTACATTTCACAAATTGGTACTAAATTCATAGAACTTTAGGAAAGTTGACCTTCCACTTTCTTCAAATTCCATGGATCTTTGTTACTCCAGAAATGAAAATAAAATATTTTTGCAATGTTTCTGATCAACTTTAAAATATGGGTAACCTGTTTAGTAAGCACAAAATATGCATAGGTTGCCATAGCTGTTCCATAGGTAACAAAATAGGTGACAGGCTCCATGATATCCCAAGAGTATTCCCACCAGGTGAGCCGTGCCAGTACACCAAACTGCACGCCCATTAGTCCCAAACCAATCCAAGTCAGTGAATTGGTGCGGCGTACTGCCACCACCTCCAACCCTGCTCGTTTCTGAAAATAAAGTTTTCCTTAATATCTGACTTAACTCAACTATAAATAAAAAGAATACTTTTTTAAAACCCCTTTTAAAACTAATACTTGATCAATTGTCATTTCTTGAAAACTAATGAAAAAATGTCATGCTGTCGAAAATGTACTGTCTCAAACTGTAACTCTCGTCAAACTAAATATTTTCAAGAGATTTAAGATATTCAAAATTATTAGACATTATTGGAAAATAAGTTTTCAGGAACTAATACTCACTGTGTGTTAAATTTTTGTTTTGTGCAATCGGTCCGAAATGTGGAAAAATCTATTAAAAAAATCTATCACACGGTGAGTAAAATTCCTAAAAACTTATTTTCCAATTCAAATATTGTTTATCTAATTTCTCATATTGTATTATTATATGCCAAAAGTAGAGCATGTATTAAAGTGAACAGTACCTTGACAAAGTGGTTTTATGTTTCAAAAGGGGTAAATCAAGGATGTGTTGTCACCCTGGTTGTTTGATATTTACATAGATTCATGTGTGAAGGAACTACAGAGGTCAATGAGTGGAATGTGTGGATTGCTGTATGCTGATGACACAAACACCCTGGTTGTTTGATATTTACATAGATTCATGTGTGAAGGAACTACATAGGTCAATGAGTGAAATGTGTGGATTGCTGTATGCTGATGACACAAAGTGTTAGCGGAGAATGAGGGTGGGGTGAATTATAGAGTTTGATTAGTAAATTTTATAAGAAACTCGAAGAGAAATATAATTAAGTAATTTTTTATCGAAAATATAACTAAAAGTAATTTCTTTACTATAAAAAAAACTGTTGTTTAATTCCTGCTAAATAAATGTACGAATCCAAGAAAATAATGGATATCTGGTTTCATCCACGAAAATAATCAATTAATTAACCAGAGCAGCTATATTAATTAAAATTCATTAAACCAACCTCAAGATGCATGTATGTCTTAAAAAAGATCACCAGTATATGTTTTTCTACATAGTGTTGGAAGTATAAAGATTTCTACGACTTATAAGGATAAAAAAGTATAAGGATACGAAGTATAAGGATACGAAGTATAAGGATAAAAAAATGTAATATACTCTTGAATCCCTCCCTGCTAAGGATACTCTTACATGAAAATACTTATTGTAAGATAAGGGGTGGTATGACCATCACTTTTTCAGCCTCAAATCAATTAAATATTTTATAAACACTCAATTATAATTTTTTTAATCGATCTTGGTTCGCTTTAATCACAACTTTTAAATGAGCCCGGTCTATTTGCTTGTTACAGTTTGCTTAGTTGAAGGGCATTGGGGAAAAACTAACTGTTGCTAAAAATTAATATTTCAGAAGGAACAATTGAATGTTGGAATTCAGGATATTTTCTCATTGAAAATACTCAAAATATGAATTACCGTGAGTACAGTGATTTAATTATAAGCTCTATTTGACAGTTAATATACGTCGCTAGTTAAATCATAGTTTAGTGTCTAGAGCATGGGTCGGCAACCTTTTGTTGTAAGAGGGCCAAATATTTTAGGTGGGGATTAGTGCGGGCCGCACTTGGGCCACATGGCATTACAGTATACCTTCAATAATTCTGTACAAATATTTTAGTTTTAAAAACAAAACGCTAATTATATATTTTTACAACATTTATTGTAGTTAATAAAACCACGGTAATTTTCTGGGTTATTCTTTTTTTTCCTTTATTAAATATCGGTACCGTGATGCTAGTGCACTATTCTACTGGAGTCTCACCATGTGTCAATATTTTATTGAATAATTTCCTAATTTCCATAATTAGCTAGCACCTCACTTGCATATTTTATCATTTCGTTGGATATATTGTCTATTCCAGGAGACTTTCTATTTTTTAATTTCTTAACAGCACAAGACATTTACGTTTCTGTGACGATTTCTGCTGTTGTCACAACTAGGTTCAAGGTTTCGCGAAGTTCGTCATCTCTATATATAATTCCTCGAAGTATCTCTCTCATGTTTCGGCACTTATTTTATTAGTCTGTGAATACTCGTTAACAGGTTTCTTTTGATTCTTTAGCATTTTCCAGACTTTGCTCCGTATAGATCATGTTCCATGTCCTTTGTAAATTTTATCCAAAATTCCTTCTTAATTTTACATATGTCTGCATTGATTATATTTCTCACTTCTTTATATCTTCTGTATGCCTCCGGTGTTGGGTTGCTTCTATAGGTTAGATAACGTTGTCTTTTTTCATTTGCTAGTTGTTTTACGTCATCTGAGAACCATGGTTTTATGTTCCGTGCATTGCCATGAATATTAATTTGTCTTTTGGCTATAGCCCACCGTCACAAACAGGTCATACGACCTAAACCAAGAGGAAGAAGAAAAATAAAACCAATGTGATTTTTGTAGCTGCATTTGACTTGCAAGTTTTTTTATATAAGCTTGCATTTTTTAAGTAGAGATGCGTAGTAACGCGTTGCGTCTAAATGTGAATCTGATAACCGAGAAGAGTGTTTGTTTTTTCGGTAATTCAGAATTGATAAAGTCTGCTCACAAATATATGTACTACCAAACATAGTAATTATTTGCTGAGCAAACCTTTTTAACTCCTTGTAGTTTTCTGAAGGCAAACTCCCATAGAAATCCACCAAGTTAGTATATAATTTTCCTTAAAAGCCATTTTAAGTGTGTATGATATCGTCCATCACGTGCATTGCAGCGAGAATCTTGCGGGCCGCACCAAAACGCCTCGGGTTGCCGACCGTTGGTCTAGAGCCGAGGTTCCCAACCCCGTGCCCGCGGGCGCCATGGTGCCCGCGGAACGATTCGTATGTGCCCGCCACTATTCGACAGAGACAGAATTTTTTCATAAACATTAATTAAAAATGTGAATTATTTTTATTTATTTGTTAGAGTTTTTTTGAGTGCCTAGGTTTATTAAATACGTTCGTATGTTTGCGATATTGTATGTATGAGTGGTTCCTTTGCTGACAGTACGTGTCGCAACTTGTCTAGCGGCGAGCCAGACTGCACTCTTCACGCTAGCCTGGAACGGGGAGTGCTATTTGCACATCACTCCTTGTACACGCAGAAAACCCGAAGTGAACGAACGCCACGAACTGAGCCGATGAACGCCGAAGGCGCCAAAACACATGGCACATGACTCTGACAGCTCTGTCTGTCAGTGAAAGCAATAAGCATGGCCCCGACAGCCAAACTGACAGTAGTCACGTGCGTGTACAAGGAGTGATGTGCAAATAGCATTCCCCGCCTGGAACCGCATTGTTGTCATTGTGATTGCGATTGCTGCCCCGTTCGGGTCGCGACAGTTAGCTAGGAGACATCTTCGTCTGACGAAACATGAATTAGGAGTTTTGATATTCCTTCTGAAAATTTTTAACGGGCTAAAAGCGAGGTGCGTAATCTATTATATTAATAAGCGATAATCTATTATGATTGTGGGGATAGTTATAGTCCTTGTTATAATACATTTATGCATATAATGTAGAACAGACGTGCGCTATAACATTGATATTATATTGTAGTTCAATTACTATTTATTTTTTTAGTCCTAAAATGAGTGGACCGAGTAAAAGACAACGAACCTATAATTTTAACACTGACTGGGAGGAATCATATTGTTTCGTTAATTTGAAAAATAAATTCGTTTGTTTGTTGTGTGGTAGTAGTATTGCAGTGCCGAAAAAACATAATGTTGAACGACACTTTCAGACAATTCATGCCACTTTTGATGTGAATTATTCACTTAAATCTGAAGTAAGAAAGAAAAAAATATGTCAACTAAAATCAAGTCTAACTGCACAACAGACTGTTTTCACTAGACATGTGGAAAATTCTAAAAAGGCCACCATTGCTTCTTTCAAAATTTCTCACATGCTCGCAAAAAAGAAGAAACCTTTCATTGATGGTGAGTTGTTTAAAGAACTATTTTTGACTGGTGCTGATTGTTTGTTTGATGGATTTTATAACAAACGTGAGATTGTCTCGGCAATACAAGACTTACAGTTGTCAAATAACACCGTCACAAGAAGAATACATGCAATTTCAACAGACATACAAACTCAGTTAAAGACTGACTTGGAAATATGTGACTGGTTCTCGCTACAATTTGACGAGTCAACAGATATATCAGACACCACACAGTTAGCAGTTATGGTGAGAATGGTATTTAGTAACTTCACAGTAAAAGAGGATATGTTGCAAATATTACCTATGAAAGGACAGACAAGGGATGAGGATATTTATAATACATTCAGAACATACGCCAAGTCAATAAATATGCCTTTGCACAAGCTGTCTGCGATAACCACCGATGGGGCACCAGCAATGGTAGGTAAAAACAAAGGATTTATTGCCCTCTGCAAGAAGGATGAATCATTTTCAAACTTTATGTCCTACCACTGTATTATCCAGCAGGAAGCTCTGTGTTGTAAAATATTGCCATTTGAACACGTTTTGAAAATAGTTACAAAAATAATCAATTCTATTCGAGCAGCTCCTTTGCAACACCGACAGCTCCTTTGCAATCAAGGCCCTGTTAGAAGATACTGAAGATAAAGAACATGATCTTATTCTGCATACTGAAGTACGTTGGCTCAGTAAAGGAAAGGTTCTTACAAGATTTGTGAGTTAACCCTGAGAGCGCTACGAGAAAAAAATATAATTGTCTATCTAGTGCTGAGATATATTTACGATTCGGACGTTCGTGATAAATATTTATTTTAAACAACAAAAAAACAAAAAAAAACTATTTTTACAACATAAATATATTTTAGAATATGTACCCTTGTATTCTAAATGAATGATATTCATTTAGAATACAAGGGTAGAACAAATTTCTTTCACTGCTATAGCAGTGCGCCGATCTCTCAGGGTTAAAGTGAATAAATAAAAATATTTATAAACGATAAAAAGGAAAATTATGATGAACTAGCTGACTCTCGCTAGCTAATTGATATGGGATTTCTCACAGACATCATGGAAAAATTGAATTCTTTAAATTTGGAGTTGAAGGGGAAAGACAAAAACATAGCTGAAATGATAAGCTCTGTAAAGTCATTTAAAGCTAAATTGGATTTGTTGATATCACATCTGCAGATCAATTCTCTCGTGCATTTCCCACATATGAAGAAAATGCTAGGTAACAATGAATTAAACGGGACATTATTTATTAAGCATCTTCAAGTGTTAAAAAAACAGTTTGAAGAGAGATTTTTGCAGTTTACACATATCGAGCCAATTGTTTCCTTCTGTATCAATCCTTTTACTTGCCAAATATATATAATGGAAATGGCCGCATGTATTGCAGAAATTTTGGACCTTAAGAATGATATTTTGCTAAAATCCTTAATATCAGAGGACTTTTGGAATACAGTGGACAGAGAAAAGTTCCCATTTTTGAAAAAAGCGGCATATAAAATTGAATCATTTTTCGGTTCGACATATTTATGCGAATCATTGTTTTCAAACATGAACTAAATAAAATCAAGATATAGATCTCGACTCACCGATGAGCATCTTTATGATTGTTTGCTAACAGGATTATCGTCATAATCTCCTAATTATGAGGCACTGGCCAATGATATGCAATGCCAAAGATCACATTGACATATTGATATGTATTATATTTTTTTATAAAATGTTTTCTTTGTATTTGTGTTTTTTGTTTACGTTTTGTAAATACATTTCTCTGTGTGTATGCAATTTGAATAATACGAGGCGTATCCAGAAAGTAAGTGTACTGAGGCTCTCACGACCGGATGGATTTTATTTTTCGACATGTTGGCTACACTTCCGTGTATTCTGACCCTTCCCCTCCGCAACGAGACCGGTTCGAGGTCAGTACGTTGAAAAGTGTCGACGCGACAACACGTTTCGTGTAAAATGTAAATCCAATCTCCGGCCAAGTGCGAAATACGGGGCGTCATCCGTTATCTCGTTTGGAAGGGAAAACCTCCGGTTGAGGTTTATAATGAGGTGAAAACTGCATATGGTGATAAAGCTATGAATCGTACGAGTGTGTACAAGTGGTGTCGCGAGTTTAAAAACGGTCGTACGTCTGTGCATGATGATCAGAGGAGCGGAAGACCTTCAATTGTGACTGACGAAATTGACGAAATTGTTTTGGGGCTGTCAAGCCATAATTTTAATTGAATATATGCCTCAAGGGGAGACCATCAACTCTGCAAGATACTGTGAAACCCTAAAAAAATTGCGGAGGGCGATTCAGAACAAGAGGAGAGGCATGCTGACAAAGGGAGTTTGCCTGCTGCACGACAATGCCAGACCACACACGGCCAACGCCACGAAGGAACTGCTCGCCTCGTTTAAATGGGATGTCCTGAATCATCCCGCGCATTCCCCTGACCTAGCACCTTCAGATTACTATCTCTTTACCTCCCTGAAGCTGCACATGGGTGGAAAAAGGTTTTCAACCAGCAAGGAAGTAAAGGAGGAGGTGGAGAAGTGGACGGAGGAGTTGGCGGGAAACTACTTCGAGGAAGGCATCAAAAAGTTGATACCCCGCTTCACCACCTGCATTGAGAGGAATGGCGACTATGTCGAAAAATAGCTTACATATGTTCTACGGTAACCACGTAGTTTTTTTGTTTAAATAAAAAAAAATGTAACCTACAAAAATTCAGTACATTTACTTTCTGGACTTACCTAGTAATTTTATTATTTTGAAACATTTTTGTTTATTATTTATTAATAAATTATGAATACAAGAAAATAAATTATGAGAAAATGAGAAGTTATGGAAGGAGTTTGTCGATTAAAAATCGGTGGTGCCCGCCACCCTACCGATATTTTACAATGTGCTCTAGAGTACAAAAAGGTTGGGAACCCCTGGTCTAGAGTGTCATAGTTTTTTAATCAGTCTATTATCTGTATTTCTTGTACTTTTTATTTCTGACTCTGGTGGGAGGGTGGGTAGGGAATGGGAGAGGGGGGGAGGGGGGGGGGGGGGAAGGCATAGATAATTAATATGATGAGTAAGCATTTTTTCTTTATAAAATATAAATTCATGCAGATACTAACATTTTGTAAATATCTAGTAACTTCACTGTTTCACTAAAAAAAAATTAAATGCCTCATTGAACCTCTGGTATTGTATATAGGAATGAAAATGTGTTTCAGATTCTCCGACTTATCTTGCTTTTTAATTTCAAGCAATTTTTTTTAAAGCTATTCATTGTCTACTTGAAACAGATCATATATCATACATCATTCATAGAAATGTTCACCCATAACTGATTAGCATTGTTGAGGGGGAAAATAGGAAATTATAAAACAAGATCATTTATAGTGAGAAATACCTGTAAAATAATCAATTTTATATAAAACAAATTACTTCTTCAAGAGGCATCAGCTCCTGGCGCAGGGTCTCTAGCTTGGTCCTCAAGCCCCGCTCCTGCTTCAGCTGGTGTTCTCCTACATTGAGTGCAGCGTACAGCTGGTTGACGAGATTCCTCACATCGCTTAGTCGTTCCAATTCTTCTTGAGATAATCTCTCCTAGAACAAAATAAGGCCAACTTCTTTAATATAAGAGGTACCATGGGCATTTCTCAAGGTTAAGAGGTATATAATTTTTTATAAAAATGAAATAATTTTTGTTTAATTAAGGCTTTCATTCAATCTTCACATTTTAGCTAAAGAAAAAAGTACAAGGTGACACAAATTAGGCAGCCTATTGAACGATACTATTATTTTTTTTTAATGTCATTTGATCCTTTTTTGTTGACAGTTGTAGAGAATAGTGCAAAATTTATCATGAACAAGTCAACATCTCAAAAAGGTACAGAAATTGTGGTTTGTATTCAAATAGATCTCAAATTTTGTTGGCATGTGCCAGCTACCAAAATCACCCGATTTAACAAATTCAGACTTCTTAAGAAAACGACAACATTCGACGAAAAATTTAACAACCTAAATTTTGAAAATGTTATAGAATCCAGCTTTGCACAGCGGCCAAAAATAGTCAGATGGTTGATATTATTTTTTTGGAAAATTGTCGGTAAAAAACAGATATTAATTATGTTAACTACTACATTTGCGACATTGTATTTAATGTGACATTTAAAATGAGAATTTTAGGTTAATACAATTATCGTCATTTTCACATTATTTTTTGGATTCTTGTTCCCATATTTATTTTTGTCATTTGGAGAAAATGGACGGCCCAAATTGACGAAACAGTTAAGCGAAATAAATATACCCTTAGTTTTGCTTCAATCAGCATCGACCCTGATAAATGCTGATTGAAGCAGAACTAAGCGAAATCACGATTTGCGGAAAAATTGTACGTAATTGTGCATTAAAGACCCAACCCACATTTAAATTGTTCTAAAATAATTGAATAAATATCTCACCGATTCGAATAAGTTTATATGGAATAAAAAAAACGTGAAGACGTAATTTAACCACAAAATATCCATTTAACGGTCTTACTAATGGGTTCCTTTTTGTATCCTTTTTGCATATACACTATCTGCCCAATGCAAAAGGTGATTGACGGGAAATGAAATACAAGACATTGTTTATTTTTAGTTTACATTACCTTTTATTCAAAATACACTCCTTGTGAGTCAATACAAGCGGTTGTAAAAGTTTCTGAAGCACTCCTGAAACTCATTCTTCGGAAATGCCTTCAAAATGGCGGTCAAAGCCTTCTGGATGTCTGAAATCGTATCGAAACGCTTTCCTTTCATCGCCAATTTCAGTTTCAGGAATAGCCAGAAGTCACATGGAGCCAAATCAGGCGAATACGGGGGGTAAGCGATACTTTTTTCAAGAAGTCGCGTACAATCTTGCTTTTGTGCGATGGTGGTTTGTCGTGCATGCTTTTGTGCGCCGGTGGACCATGCCTCTTGTTCCCGGTATTCGGGTCAAACTCGAAAAATCGGCGTTCACCATTTGATCTTGTGACTTGAATTCCTTTGGAATCAAATAAAACGGTGAACAGAGTCTTGATTCGGCTCTTCTCCATGCGCACTCTTTCGGTTTCGGAGATTATGGTCCTTTTCATTCCGAGCTCTGGCACTCTTTTACGGAAGATAGTCGAAATGTGTCGCTAGTTAACTCATTTATTAATCTACAGATAGCGCTGGTGATAATGCGAAAATGAAATCAGTCACCTTTCCCATTGGACAGACCGTGTATACGAATAATTTTGGGTTGTGGGTTTGATTATTTAAAAAAGTCCAGCTTATTTAAAAAAAAGCATTCTAGTCTGGTTTTCATCCAAGGCCTCTTTAACATATTTCTGGTTGGTTGAAAGAGATTGCCACATGGCAATATTCCCGCCAGCATGTACTGAATACAACAAAAGTGTAATACAGTACAATAATTGTACTATGCAACAGTTGGAAAAGTCAAAATCTGAAATCTATTTCAATTTGGTATTAATTTGAGAAGAAAAAACAAGGTGTGATATATGGTAAACAATTAACAAATCTTATATTTTAGTTTCATCATTCAGACCACACTCGCAGCCGGCATTCTCCACAATACCCATTCTGTAAAGGTGACTAGCCACTATGCAGTGGCTCGTCCGCAAACGACACATGGCAGAAACTTCCATCTTGCTCATTCTTATTATATTACACCATGGTTTCAAAGGGATAGATTGTTGGATTGATTTATATCTAGAGCCCTTATTTACACCTTATATTATATTCCAATCCAACGCCCACTGGTGCCAAGTATTATGTTAAATTTTATTTAAAATATCAGTTGCTGTGAAAAATCAGATAGGGGACAACCGGTAAAATATGCTTCCTTTGTCAAGGAATCAACACATAATTTACTAGTGATACCAATATGTGAAGGATTCCAAGCTAGAGAAACATCTATATTATTTGACATCAATTGGAATAACTTGGCTTTGATTAAGCAACTCATTTCTTTGTATGAGTTACTCAAACAATTACCTGAAATTGAATGATGAGCGATTTGGATTTATTATAAAAAATAAAAGTCAATATCTAATCAAAACTTTTTCAGGCAATTCCTCCTGCTAATACTGTTTTGACCTCTTTGGATAATTAATTATGATAAAGAAACTTTACTGTTAAAATAATACACAAGGATTTGTTAATTTGGTGAAGTGTTTGCAAAGGAGTAGATTAAATCTAGGGATTAATATCGTTATCATAGATACATTTTGAAAAGCCAATATCTAAGGACTATTCAGAGACAAACGGAATGAAATATTCAATAGACAATACAGTGAGGGATTTTAACAAGCCGATTAAACATCTTGTTTGAAGGGTCCTTACCGAACTTAGGGAAATTAGCCAAAATTGGGTAAAAGTTATTTTTATTTGGGTAATTTGTTGAAATGGCATAATTGTGAAAAGCTGGCAACAATACCACTGAAGTAAGAAAAGTAAGAGAGCAGATAATTGCTCCTAATTTTGCAGGTAAATAAGACACATTAGTTGTAATTTGTTGAGTAAAACACTGTTTATTTTACATGGTTTCGTTTTTCACTTTTACTGGGACCTGAGTGATGATTTATTTATTCACGGTGAAAAATTACCAAACTTTTTTTAACTGTTAAAATGTTAAAAGATTTTTAAAATAAAGACACATTGTTTAATCCCAAATTTTTACCCTATCTTTTTTCACTTATGATGTATGTTTTTTGTGTGCAATTAATGTTTTAAATATACTGGGTAAAAATAACTTTCTGATAAGCGGTTTTGGGTAAGGAAGGAAAAATTATGGAAAGTACCTACTGGAAATAAAAAAAGCATGACAGCGTTTTTTACTCTCATAACTAAAAAACTTACAATGATGCTATGATGTAAATACTGTTCAATTTTAAAAGAATATGTATTTTTCAAAATGGTTAAGACTGGATACCCACATGACCACAGTCATACTGCGAGCTACTCACGTGCTGGCTTGGATTGACAGTGAGCTGACAGTAGTATGTCTACAGTACGACAGGACTTGCAAAAAAATTTTAAGCTGTGTGGATTCTTAGTTCCTTGCATACAGCTTTTTGCTTTACTTGATCGTTGAGAAGGTTGCGCGAGCGAGCTGCGCGGCATGAGTGAGGTAAAGCGGGAATCGGGTCTTAATTTAAACAAACGAAGATTTGTTCTTTGTTGAATTCCTTTTTCAAATAATAACAAATATCTACGTATTTTTCCATGACAGGAAAATTTAAATATCGAACGATATTTTCATTCTAGATTGCATTTGTTTATTGTGAAAAAATGTTTTTTCCCTCATTATTCCATCGCATTTCATTTCTGTGAATTAAAAATGTATTTGCTGATTAAAAGTTACGAAAGAAGACAATTTTTTCACAAACTGCCGACATCATTGTTCAACCTTAGCTAGGGTAAGTTTTCTAAAGATTATTCGTATAAATTTGCGATGAACTCTAACTCCGTGAACATTAGTTCACGGCGGCCGTGGCATGCATATAAATTAATTATTTACAGTTCACGAATTTAAATGAGATTTTCCAGAAAATGTATTCACAATCTTAACTCATATTATGTGGAATTGTTTGTATGATATATCTATATATTAGCACACAATACAGTGTACTCTTGTTTGTCTTGATGGTAAGCTCTCCTTTGATGGACAAATTGGTTATACGGCTTCCTCAGGTTTATTTATTTATTTAACACGTCATTATAAAATTGAACTGGCGAGTTTATTGCCAGGCGGTAATCTCTTCTAATCAACCAGACAAAAGTAAATAAAGGAAGTTACGTGGTCGCTATTTAAATGATTATTCATCTTTATTAACGACATATAATACATATGTGTACGCGTAGTAAAAGTAAAAGTGAGATTCGTCAATCAAAGGAAAAGGAAAAGATGGTGGAGAGGAAAGAAAAATCAGGAATGAAACACGAAAAGTTTTTTCAGTCGCTTGTTAAAGAATGCCAAGGGCGGAGCGAGTCTTACATTGGTTTATAACTGGGTTCAATCTCACTGCATGGACAGTCAAGGACGACGTAAACACAGAAGAGCAGTAAACTGAGAAGTCAAATAAACACTATTTGTTTGAGCGTAGTCCATGATCGGAAAGGCGCTGAAAGTTTTCGGCGAGATAAGAGGGGGCGGCGGGACAGTTAAGGGTATTGCACAATAGACATTATGTGAATTTGGCGTCTATTTATCTCGTTCAACCAGTTCAGCTTCATTTGGTATGAAATGATGTGAGCGTACTTTCTCAGGTTAAAAATAAATCTTAAGACAACTTAGATTTCTATAGTCTTAGACAATTCAAATTTGTATGCCAATTTATTGTATTCCACTTTCGTTGTATACAGTAAAACATGGCGGAATTATTGCCACGTGGCAATATCTTCTGACCCACCAGAAAGATGTTAAAGAGCTCTTAAATGAGAACCAGACTGGAACTCTTTTTAAAAATCTGGGTTTCAAGGGAATCGAACCCACAACCTCCGGGCTGGAAGACAAGCGTCATACCGAATAGGCCACGGAGGTCGTCGATGTTTTCCATTAAGGGAAATAAAAACTCTTATTAGTTCATTTGTTGCGTCGCGTCTGGATTATTGTAATTATTTAATCTGGTTTACCTGATTAACAAATTTCTCGATTCAACTGTTAAGCTCAATGGTTCCCAACGGGATCGGTACCGCCCACCGGTGGGCGTTGAAGAGATCTAAGGGGCGGGAAATCAGCAAAACCGCACACTATTGGAGAATTGATACTACCAGCTGTGAGTGAGGTTCTGCGTACTGTACTGCATAAGCCACCGTCTGATATTAAGAAAATGCCATTAAGCAATGATACAGTACAGAGACGAATCGACGAAATGTCCGAGGATGTGGAGAGTTCTCTAACTGATTTTTGGAAACAAATGATGATGACATTCTGGTATTTTGCCAGCATTTGGAAGCACTTAAAGAAGATTTTACAAATAGGTTTCAGGATGTCTTTAACATGATTATTCCAGATTGGGCCCTAGAACCTTTCTCAAACCTACAAACAGCAGAATTATTACTGCAGGAATTGATAGAATTGTCAACAAATAAAGAGTTAAAATTGAAATAAAAAAATGGATATCAAGAATTTTGGCTTCAAAGGCAAATTCCAGTACCCGGCTCTATGGGCTGCATTAAATAAATTTTTCATTGCATTCCCATCACCACATTTAGCCGAAAGAGGATTTAGCGTAGTCATCAATTTACTAATAAAGAAAAGAAACAGATTGTCAATAGTGGAACGCGGCGATTTAAGATTGCTGATGCTGATATGGCACCAAATATCGAAAAATTTGTGTCATTACACCAAGCTCAGCCCTCTCACTAATAATATTATATTATTTTTTTAATAATATATATTTGTTAATCAAACTTTGAGCAATACACCAATATGTTAATATATTTTAATAAAGTAATTTTAAAAATATGTCCTTGTTTTTCAATATATCATATAATATACTATACTTCACCCAAGAGCGCCATCGAATCACTGTTTGAAAAAGTGGGCTATGACCCAAAAAAATTGGAAAACTATGGGTTACATTATTGATTTCAAGAACGGGAGTCGGTGCGTTTTTTTCTGAAAAGGAGGCGGTAATTTTTTTTCGAAAAGGGGGCGGTAGGCCAAAAAAGGTTGGGAGCCTATAATTTAAAGGGTGGAATTAGAGAGCTGTAAATTCACAAAGTTAATATAAGCGTATATATTCAAAGCATCTTAATCTTGAAATATGCACCTAGTTTCTTCCATCGCCTGATCTCTCTATCAGATAGGCAACTTAACTGGCCTTTGTTTTTTCTACTGTTCACAAACTTCCAATGTACTTTAAAATTATTTTTGAGTAACACATGCGTTTAAGCCCCAAAAACTTCAACTATCGATCGATCAGTGGAATGCGCAAGGTATGGCTTTAGCACAACTCAAAGGCATTACTCATTAGTGGCCAGGTATATTAACCATAGAAAACAAATTAATAAAACGAGTGATCGGGTCAGTCGGGTTTTGGTTTATCTTTAAATTCCCTGATCTTTCCAAGTTAAAACTTTTCTGATATTTTAACTAAATTTCACCAATTGTACCTTATTCAATTTCTAGCCAGACAGAATGTTACGATCTCAATAAAAAATTCCCACATTTCAGGAATTGAAATGATATTAAAATCTGATCTTAATCTGATCAAAGTTTTAGCACCATCGTACTTGAATCCAAGGCAGTCTTTTGTCATTTGAATATCTAAAAATATTTTTACAAAAGGAAAAAACGAATTTGAAAATCCAGCATTACATTTACGGTAAAAATAATCCTTTTGGAATTGAGGAATATTATTGCTCACCGAAAATTCGGTTGGATCAGAAAGGATCCCTGGATTAATGAGAGTATGAAACGCTATGATATATTATAACATAGTTCCATTTAATACCGTTTTTATTTTATAACGAAAACAAATATTCACCCACCCGACAAAAAAATGCCGTTTTTATTATAACATAGTTCCATTTAATACCGTTTTTATTTTATAACGAAAACAAATATTCACCCACTCGACAAAAAAATTTCTAACAATAAATTATAATAGTCACTGAATGGATCACAGATAAACAAAAAATAGTCGATTGTCTAATCTTCATTTTTTATTATTACACATTACTAGTTTTTTAGTAAGTATCATTATTTGATATATCATACTTTTAGATAAAACGTGGTAATTTCATTCAATATAAAGTTTCAAAGAATGGGAAGATATACTCGTAGCTTGGCTTTTAAAAAATATTTGCAATACATTTTCTTTTTTTGCGATCCATTAATATTCACGATATAATCATTTATAATATTTTTATATTTTGAACATCAATAAATTGGATGGGAACCGAAAAAAGAATTTGTTCTAATGGAAATATGCAAAGATAAGGTACCTATAATATTCAACGTCTCAAGTACTCGTACATAAACTCTTAAAAAAAAAATTCTTGTAGCATCTCTAACTATTGTACCCTAAGAAATAACATTGAGCGCAAAATAAGCTGCGCAAAAAGAAAACGAATCAGAGAGCAAGACACTCGTAATAATAATAATGAATATGAAACGCGAGTCCTTTTTCCCGACTAATAAAACATCTTGCAAAATAAAATGCAAACCTTTTGAAGAAGACTGCTGTATTATCTTTTCCGCGACATATTTTTCATAAAGGAAACTAAATAAGTGGCTCGAGTAAACATCATTAGTTAAAATGAGAGCATTATGCTTCTAACATATGTTCTCATCACTAAGGAAATGTTTCCCAGAAGAAAGTAAGGGAACTTCTAAGAGTATATTTTCGAAAAAATATTTTTTAGGGTGCTATAATTACGATTATGTTATCTTTATAATACTTTTAAACCTTTCAGAAAATGTTCAATGTTTCGATGACAAGTGTTGGATGGTGAATTGTTACAAATACTCGTATGTGTGCGCGGTTTGATGTTATGTTTTACACCATACTCCGTTAAAACATTTTATCCCCATCGATTCACAAAACAGAACATAATGAGGGTTATATGTAATAATAATTACATGGACGAAAAGTTAACATTCTAATAATCCAAAAACAACAATATTTAGCAAAGTTGTAAATGAATAAGATGAAAATGTGTCCTGTCATATATTATACAATATAATAGATAACAATCAATGTATAGGCTCGTTTTTATACGAACGTGGTCTAAAGAACCACTTTACCCATATTTTCGCTCGGTTACTGAAATAAATAGAGTACATACTATATTATATTTTTGGGAGGTGGAGAGGTTTTTTCCAAAAACAGATCCTACTCAAATAACCGAATATCGTTCAAGTCTCTAATAGTTTAAACTAAGGTAGTGAAAAATGTTCTATCAACCCTCTACGAGTGTGGAATAATTCAAGCCGTCATCAGACGTGCGAAAAATCAATTTTCTCTCTGAGCATGGACTGTCTCTCCAATCTGAAGACACCAGACTTATTTGTACTCCAACGCAGCGCACATCGTCTATTGCAGTATAAGACTCAATTTTGGAAGGATTTTGTTGGCTTAATCAGTTGTGCTTCGTTTTTCTATCAATATTTGATAAAAACTTAATAAACGACATCTTAAAAATATCTTTCGTCCCTAATTCCTAAACAACTCTCATCGTTATGTATTCCGATTTTCATTGATTAATATATGCCTTTTATTTTCATTTGCATGATTTAACTTTTAAATCAAATATTACTTTTCATATACTACGTTTAATTACGTTCATGGAAATCGATAATAAATAATTAATGAACAAAAACTGATTGATTGGAGGAAATCGCATTGAAGCAATAAATCCGCCAGATGTATTTGCATGAAAATGTTAAATAAATCAGGCAATATTAATTGCAGTTATCTATATTGAAAATCATTACTTTAGAGAATTATTTGAATTCAATAATTTTATATTTTAGACGCTGAAATAATACAAGTAATGCAAGAAGGTCAACCTTCTTTAATTGCCACAGTGGTCTTAATAAAGGATTCCTTGTTACTGATCCCCCGGTCTTAATAAAGGATTCCTTGTTACTGATCCCCCTTTTGTTATTATTGATACCGATCAAATATACCCTGGGCCCATACAAAAATATGTGTATTCAAGTTAAACAATAATATGACAAATAAAAAGACAAGAATAAAAAAAGACATTTTTATGACCAAATATTAAAAGTATTTACATTTCGAAAAAAATAATACATAATGTAGAAAATAATCGCAAAAATAAATGTATGAAATAAATTATCAACGAAAATGAAATCTTAAATAATATGAAAATTTCTTATAAATTAATGTCTACAATATCCTGACGATAAACTCGGTATAAGAACGGGAAACGCAACTGAAATAATGAAACCAATTTAAAGCCGTCTTCAAAGGTTTATGTAGAATAAAGAGAAAAAATATTTCCAAAAAAGTTTTTATGAATAATAAAAAAGGTACTCGTATATTACTTTGGTATTCACAAATGAATATAAATTTCGCTACAGAATTGCGTGGTGGTACAAAGTATGAATTTTATTACACATATTTGAAATTGAAGGGTAAATCAAATAATTTTCTCCCTAAATACTTATATTTTTACAATCCCTGTAGGATTTATCATCTAGCCTCGTTACAAGACCTAAATAGTCTCGATATGTCATCTAGCCTCATTACAAAACCTAAATAACCTCGATATATGTATATCCGAAGATCAGACAAAGCATTACTATACAGGGTGTAACAGGTAGTGACGATCATCGGAAGCAGGGTGATGGGGAACCTCACTACCTATCGATTTAACCCCCATGTACGAGTATGTTCTGCGATATTCGGCGGTTCTCAAGTAATTTGGATTTTTGTGAAATTTGAATAAAAACCCGATTTTAGACTAAACTTCGTAAGTGTAACTAAACTATTAGCTCTGCGATCGTGATTGATAAGTAGCGCAGTTACATTAGAACACCTATTTTCACCCTTTAAAGTAGTCTTTGACTTAAAGAAAAAACATCGATTTTTGGGACTTGTTCCATTTGAGAAAATTTTTCAACATGATACTCTAGTACTAGCCGAATTAAATTTGAAGGGTTAATTCTCCATGAATGTAAGTAGTTTTTAAGATAAGTTGTAGAAAAAAAGAGATGCGATTTTTTATCTAGAGCTCATGAAAGTTAGTGGAAAAATTAGACTTGCAAAAATTTTCAAGATAATGTTTTCTTTCCAAATTTAGAGGGTTACGACGGAAAGTGGTATTGTTGTACGTAAGGTCCATTATTAAAATACTTCCAGAAAAAAATCACGATCGCAGAGCTAATAGTTTAGTTACACTTACGAAGTTTAATCTAAATTCGGGTATTTATTCAAATTTCACAATCCAAATAACTTGAGAACCTCTGAATATCGCGGAACATATATGGAAGGTTAAATCGATAGGTATGAGATCCCCCATCACCCTGCTTCCGATGATCGTCCCCGGCTGTTACACCCTGTATATATGTGCATGTGTACGCGTATTCGTATGCGTATACAAACATGCATGCATGCATGCATACGTACGTACGTAGATACGTACGTACATACACACGTACGTACGTACGCACGCACGCACGCACGCACACACACACCCACATATATTATTATAAATACCAAGAACTCCACTAATTAGTCTCCTAACTAGGCGAAGTCTTTACGGTAGATATACATAAAATGTAAGATAAACAAAATTGTGAATATACAAGATTTTATCAATAGCTTTACACTTGTTAATTTCCGAACAAAAGTATCCTGTTTTATATCACATTATTATTTACGTTTTCTCGTTTGACATGAGGTAAACGTTATGTTAGTGAAGTTCTTATTTTTAGCTGAATCTAATCTTATTTATTTATTTACTACTTCATCAACGGTACAATGTACTTACAAAAACATTTGAAAAATAGTAATTCTTTCATTCATTACAAAAGACTAAAAAGAAAAGAAAAACAATTGAATTGAAAACTACTAAAAAAATAAAATCACATCAAAATAATTCAAACAACATATAAGTATACACGTAAAAACTCTTAAAAAAACAATAGTCACAGTTATTAATACGATGCTGGACTGTCTCAAGATGGACAACCCGCACCGCACTACACCGAGCGTCACTCTTGGCATTCGTGTGAAAAGAAAAGTACGGTCACATACAAGCAAAATAATAAAAAAATTATATATTCATAGTTAAACGAAATCAAAGTCAATATCGACTACATCACAAGATGCTAAAACATAAAAATAAATCATAACCGATAGAAAAGAAACAAGAGGAGAAAAAAGTTGAATGCTATGATCAAACAATGTACCCAGCATCAACTTGAACAAGCATCATTGTGGATTGATAGAGACCCAATAAATTTCACAGAGGCAATCCACAAATAGCAATAGATTCCATTAATTCCGATAGACAAAAAAGTATGTTTGTCCATCGGAATTAATGGAAGACATAATCAAAAATGTCACTAAAAATCCAGAAATACTCCAACCATTCCGTATCCGTATAATGTTCATTTACCGCATGGTGTCATCATCTTCTTCACCGAGTGTACAAAATGAAGGCGGTATTGGAATTGGTAGCGTATCACTGTGAGCGATAGGTCGAATTGCGGAATGAAGATTCGGGTATTCAATACTCTCCTTATTTTTGGAAGAGAACCCAATCACATTACTTAAACAAAAGTAGCAATCAGTTGCGTGATCTTTTTACTCTCTCCATACCATGGGAACAGCATGATTTTCTGCCACCTTTAAGCCAAGCTCGCAGATTTACCGCATATTCTATACCGCACTTCCTTGGCATATTTATCCTTTCAAAATAAGTTTTTTCACTCAAAATCACACAACACCTATTAACACCATTTTGACATAACCTGTAATGAATGGTAAATGACAGTTGTGCAATGCGTTTACGGTGCTGCCAGTATTAGATTTAATTTAAAAATAAATATTATTATTGTAACGTAGTGTATGCTCGATTAAAAATACATATTATTGTAACGTAGTGTATGCTCGATTATAATCACGTCAATTTGTTTGAGAAGCAAAAAAATATTCCAAAATTGTTCCCCAGTGTAATTAGAGGTACAGTACCCAGCGGTAAGTAATACACATCGTTTGTAGAGCATCGTATATGTCGCACGATGCGCTAACAGTCCGGTCCGGTAACGACTGACAAATCGTGATGGAACACGTGAATGAATGAGAGACGACGCTTTACAAACGATGTGTATTACTTATCGCCGGGTACTGTACTTACTTTACAATGGAAAATAGTTCCATGGCGAGTATTTACCGAACGAACTCCTAATACAAAAAAACTAACCAATTCAACACAATTTATATAATACAATAAAAAAAGTAAATCATTCAGTAGTTTTATTTTATTCAACGGTAACAAATTCAATGTTGGTTCGAAAAAGATATAAATAATGTCAATTATTGGAATTTCCCATTTTAAGCTAATAAATCTTAAACACTTACGGTGCGTGCACTCCTTCAATCGCGTTTATATGAACATCGTAGTAAGGAGAACAGACGATGGAATTATATTCAAGGTGAACACGCACTAGTGAAATATGCAAGTGTAAATATTGTTATTGAATAAAAATCTTTAGTTTCCCAAAACAAGTTCCAGCATCCTCATGGGCTTATCAATACACCATTAATATGGTCAACAAAGGACTACTGAGCACCAAATACAATTTGGTGGGTTTATTGCTTAGTGGCAGAAAGATGTTAAACAAGTATTAAGTGAAAACAAGACTAGAACCCTTTTAAAAAATCTGTGTGAATCGTGCCAAAGTGAATAATATGCTCAATCCTCGAGTCGGAAGACAGGCGTCTTACTAACTAGGTCATGGAAGTCGTCTTGTATTTTACATACAAAGAAAAATAAAGTGTATACGAGTGTTATGTTTTTGAATGAATTTTTATTAAAGATCTCTCAAAAAATCTGTGCATGACCAACGACAGGATGAGAATATTTCATGCCAATTAATATTAACATTAGAAAAACCGCATGAGAGGAATAAGTGCTAGTCCTTCATGAGAGAGGGAAAAAAGAGAAAGGGGTGATGTGTAAAAAGTAAGGGAGGTGGAGAAAGTTTAAGTTATTCGATTATACTCAAGGTGAACTCGTAAATAGTCTAAAGCTTTTATTTGATAACCTGATTTATCATGAAAATTATTCTTTTGATTGAGAGTATAACTAACTAAATTACTTTCTAACTTTGCAAGCCGGCAATTGCCAGTATTGTTAATTGTAATATACAATGTAATAAAAGTCACAAAAGAATTAATGTTTTAGTGACGTACAAAAGAATATATTGTCCACGCATACTTGGTATACATATCATATTGGGAAAAGTATCCAGTCTAAAAACGTATACGTTTAAGGTTACACATACAAACATGATAATTTTGTTTCAAATATAATTTGTAAATAACTAGACATTTTTTCCTTTTTCTTTTAAAAAAATAGCTTGCTTAAGAAAAATATTCTCGTGATACATTTATTTTAAGAAAAAAATACCATGTATCTGTATTATACAATTATAATATTACACCGATTAAGTTGCAATTGAAAACTTAACCTATGTAATATTATAATTTTATAATACAGTACCCGTTAAACATTTGTGTACAAAAACTTTTCCTCCATGATTTTTTTTTATTATTTTCCATTTAGTTTTTTTTATTAATGGGTCGATTTATCAAGGTCCTTCAATCCACATAGATGGTTGTTATGCTGCATGTTCAAATCAGTGTAGGATGACTGAAATTTAAATGACTAACTGTATTGAGAAGATGCCGATTAAATGAAAGGGAAACCTAACCAAACAGTTAATTGTAAGACCAGCTCTAAGAAGAATGGGCAAATGTTTGTCATCCAAAAACATAAACTCGTCTTGTTTTGATTTTTTTAAAGTAGATATCAACTTACATGATCTTGGTGTAGTAAGTACTCTTGACTTCCACGGTTTCAGGCTAGATTTTCGAAATGAACAAAAAAAAATGTTTCAGCTCAGTCTCACATTACTAAACCTCCAATTTGTTTGCTTACTTTCTTCCGATGGGCTTATAACTCTAGTAGAGTTATGGTCTCTCTGACATTCTGCCAGACCTTGCGCTGGCTTGCCATGTCGTACGGAAGCGTCCCTGGGTAATGCAGAAAGATAGACAGATCTGGTCCTTATTAAGTCCGGTTATGACAGATCTGGTCCGGTGACAAACGGTTGGAGCGGTCCTCCAATCATATTAGGGGTTATGTGTAGTGTCTATGATCCACCCATGTAAAAAAAACTTTTATACCGATAGGAAAATGATACAATAATTATGTTAGCAACATTCAGAGAAAGTTAACATTTTTAGAGAATAAATGTGATCGAATTTATAGGTATACCTATGAATTATATACCTATGAATTTATAGGTATACCTATGTGATCGAATTTATAGGTATACCTATGAATTCGATCACATTTATTCCCTATATAGGCTAAAATACCCGTGTTATTCAAGGGAAATGGCTAAGAGCCGGTTTCAAACCGAAGATATTCTGCATAGAATTCCATCGCGTTAATTGCACAGCCGGTCACCATATATCGATCATAAATGTCCGTATTTCTGGTACTTATAGTACCCAAATTACAACAGCAATCAAAATAACCTCAAAAAACATAATATAACAAAATTGAAAAACATCAAAAGTTGAACACACAAACAAATCGAAAAAACATTTAAGTACAAAACAAATACAAAATAATGGCAGTACATCTAAAATGAAAATTACAATTGCACTTTTTAATTAAAATCTGCTATAAATTCCTCAATATTAATTTAAATTAAAATAAACATAGTCAACAAAAATAAATGTGACATAAAACTGTCGAACGGGGATGTTTGTGGGACAGTTATTGAAATATTTAATTTGGGATACGCCAAATAAAAATGTTGTGATTTCAGTTGAACAGTGTAAATTGACATTTATCGTATATCCTAAAGATTTTATGATGTCGCATATTATTTGCATTTCTTTATTATTTGAATGAATTTTAAACTTAAGAATAACACCGAGTAAATTTCGTTTAATTTACATTTAAGGTATTAAAATAAACATTATTTTAAGTTTGATATTGACAAAAACTTAAAACTGAAATTGTCTTCAAACTTAACCCTGCTATCTATTTATATAAATTTCAGGATTAAGCTATTTAAGCTGGATTGATCTCACAGGCCGACTTTCAAAGTTGGTTCGAAATAAACTTTGATAGGATTTTACAAACCTTTTACAAACCATAGGTTCCCAAAGTGGGGACATCGCCCCCCCCCCCCCTCCCCGGGGGGTACTGGAGGGAACTGAGGGGGCCATGATGGCCCTGGGGGAAGAAGGGCGGCTACTTACTTATTTGAATTATTTCAATAAATACTTTTACAATTTATTTTCCAAATTGTTTTATTTTCAAAATACCTTTTTGAAATTAAAAAATTACTCTCATAGTTGCATAAACTTTTTGCTGAAATTTTATTGCAAATAAACTGCAAAACATTAATAAATTGTTGGCAGTTCATCAGGTTCATCCTTCTCATTTAGGATTATTTAATAAATATTTCAACAAATTAAATATCAGCGTATCTTATTTATAACATAACGTTGTTAGATATGTACATAAAAAAATTTCCCTTTATTTTTCTGTTTTATTTTATTTTAAAAAGGTAAATTTCCAGGGCGGTATTGTGTAAGTTTTTTGCTGAAAAGGGGGTAGTGGGTCAAATAAGTTTGGGAACCTATACTTTAAACGAAATCGTTATTTGTAAACGGTATTTTCTCACAGGAATTCACCAGCCAGCTTTACTTTTAGAAATTAGAAAATACAGTGTTTGAACAACTATATTAATATCTGAATTTGTATTTTTGTATGATAATTTTGACCTACGTAAAACAAATATTGAATTAAATGTTAAAATCTGAGTATTTTTTGTGATATATTTAACTTTTCGTGATTTTGATGTTCTAGAATTAACATGCTTCATATTACTGATACTTGGAATATTTTGAAGGCACTCATTTCAAAAACACTTTTTTGTTATTTTCGGTGTGTAGTACAATATTTTCTAAAAATTTACCTTCCTCTGAATTCTGCTAATGAAATAATTGTATCATTTTAGTTTGGTGCTGGGCAACATAATTAACACTAAGTAGCATGCGGAATAGGAATAGACTTGATGTCCACTAAGATAAAACAAATCTACCCAAGCTTTGAATACACCCATCAGGCAAAATATTTTAGTAGATGATAAATATTTTACTACAATTTTTAAATATGTGATTCGTTGAATAATTTCAAAAGTTTCTTAGCGCATTTTTTAAATTTAAAATGATTTAATTTTCTAGTATATTTTATTTTATTCAGGTGAACTAAGTAAAACATAGAAATTTCTAGTATGATTCAATTTCGAACCAATAATAGAACGTATTTTTTCAGAAGAATCGATAAGAAAACAATTTTCATTAAATATTTGACGTTATTTTGACAATCAATACAATAATTGTTACTTTTGCGGACGACACGGTTCTACTGTTCGAGGGCAGAACATGGAATGATGTATTTTCAAATGCAAACGAAGAATTGCGTATAGTAAGGAATGGATGGACTCAAATTTATTGACTAAATTCCCTAAAAACTAAATACATCACATTTAGCATATCTACAAGAACTCAAGCACCTACAAATAAATACATAACACTGCACACTTGTTCACCTTTGGTTCAACTGACTGTAGTTGTGTTTCTTTGGAAAGGGTTGATAGTATGATATAAAGTATCTTGGAGTCTTTGTTGATCAGTTTCCTCGCTGAAGGTCTATATAAACGCTTTGAGCAGAAAAATCAGAAAACTAGGATACATATTCCGTATGATTCGAAATCTGCTCATTGAAAATATTCTTAAAAGTATATACTTCGCCTTATGTCAGTCGGCACTTTCTTACGGTATATCAGTTTGTGGGGGATGCACCTTAACACAAAAACACATACTGCAGGTTTCCCAAAAAAATATTATAAAAATAATTAGTAAACTTCCTGCCCGGTATCCCACAGCGGAGCTTTTCAGGGAGTATCGGGTCCTGAACATAGCCAATTTACATTTCAAATCCATTATCTGGCACTATCATCCAGAGGAAGGGAAGATGCCGACTCAGCAGAGACACAGAGACACATGACACGCATGGCAACTGATCAAATATTCACCATCCCTAGAGTTAAAGCATCTTTTGCCCAAAGACGATATGTCTATTTAGCTCTCATGACATACAATGAGGTGCCGAATTCAATAAAGGCAAAAGGAGGAAAACAATTTAGGCAGTCGATCGGAGCGTGATTGTTATTGCGACAGGAGTTTGAATAATTGGGCTTGCAGGAGGAATGATTTGTATGTAGCAAAGGTTTGTGTGAGCTCTTGACTGTGGTATTTTTTAGGATTACGCGCGGTATATGTTATTGTGTGATGAACGTTTTGGTCTGTCTGGAGTGATGAAGTGTGAGGGGTTTGATTTGCGTGATGTATACATATGTAATTGAGTGTCACTGTTTGTCAGGTTGATGAGAACGGGGTTTTATATAATCAAAAATCGGAAAGAAGTATTGATTTTTTTTTCATGTTATATGTCCTCAGTGAGATACAAGCAAAAACCTAGTTTACCGAGGACACGACAAATGAAAGGCAACAAACCCAGATCCATTAAAATTGTGTATCCAAATTAAATTACCTGTTGTTTTTTTCGCAAATAATGTTGGTATATTTCTTGTCATGTGTAAAATAAATAAATTTTTACAACTTACTCTTTGACATTTATGGAAAATAAATAAAAATAAAATAAATTTACAAAATTTATCGAATATTGTGTTATATCTAATTATTTCATGTTGTATATTTTATTGAGTTTGAATCAATTCCATTTATTAAATATCATACTTAAAGTTATTATATAAATAAACAAAAAAAAATCAATATCATATTTACATAAAGAGAAGAAACATTTTTTGTCGTATTTTAGGTTTTCATTATGCTACTACGAGTAAATATTACCAGTGATATTTACTCGTACATACAAGCAATTCTATATTTTAATATCGGTTAAGGCCTGTTCTCACGGATCAAGTTTAATTGACCGATTATAGTTGATCAACAAAAGTAGTATGAAATATGTAGTGAGAACCTTTGTTTTAATAGAGTTGATCAACCTTTTAATTGATCAACTCTATTGAAACAAAGGTTCTCACTACAGATTTCATTCAACTTTTGTTGATCAACTATAATCGGTCAATTAAACTTGATCCGTGAGAACGAGCCTTTATACAAACAAATTATTCAACTTGAACCGATTCGTGTTAATCCTTGCTACACAAGGAAAAAATAGTCAACAAAGGATCTAAGGATTAACAGAATTCAAATTAGAACACCTGGTGCTGTCTATTTAAATTACGAGTTTGAATTCAACACAAAATCTGACTATCTGGGAACGATAAATTTTCTGTAGAAAAAGTTTTCTTTAGGTGCACTTTAAACTTTATATGACGATAATATTTTTCACTTGAAAACAGTTAAATATTTTATAAAGAGTTTACATGATAATCTATCATTATATCTGATTTCAGGCGGCCAACAAAAGCACTTGCATGTTCATATTAGATACTCGTACATACGTTGACCTTTATCGACCTAAATATGCAGTCACGAACGGTGAACAATCAGTCAAGTTCATGGAAAATAAAATTTATATAAGTTACAGTTTACTGTTGACAAAAGTTTCTTTGTAATTCGTCTTCCTTTTGTAAATTTTCTACAGTTTTCTTACCAAATGTTTTTTTCTGAACATATGCAGATACAGGGAACTACCTAAAATAATGGCCACAGCCATTAAGTTCCTATTCTTACACTCAACGTATTTATATTTATTATGTAATATTATTAATATGTTGATAATAGTGGGTTTGAGTCTCGGGTTGGATCGCCCTTGAGGAGGGTTTGCTCTCTAAACGGTGCTATATACGAGTACGTTGTCCTTATTATTATTATTAACAAAATACACTCGAATTTTCAGTAAATTAAGTTTCTGTTCAGACCGAAATATGTTTTGGTTACTTTTGATTACAAAAATTTGAAAAAATCATCCAGTTTATTGTCATTTTCTCTATAGAAACATTAAATTAACATCACAATGATAATATACTCGTATAAAAACATTTTCCTTTTTTGTCTTCTTACACACCTGAATAATCTTTCCAAAAAGCCAATTTCTTCAAGTTTTGTAAGATAAAATCAAATCGTACAAAAAGAAAACTGTAATAATTCATTTTACACGACTATACAGGACAGAAGGTTGTAAAACTTACCATCAATTTATAAAACTGTCATAAAAAAATGACAAAAATTCTTAAATTCCTATTTTAGATACAATATTTACCTCTTATTTTTATGCGGCACACTTGACGACAGTTTATTTTTAAACAGCGCTATAAAATGCAATATTTTTTCATTATGAACTCTTTTTCGAAAGAAAGTCATAGATTGCGCATTGCACAACGATATAAAAGAAACTCTGTTGGTAAGAGGCTAAGAAAAAAAAACTTTTTGCTTTATTAAACTTCACATAGCAATGGGATTTTTAATGAACAATAAATTTAGAAAGAAATCATATTTTTCCAAGCAAACATCCCTTCACTATTCCACAGACCGACAACGTATATATATACATTACGCATATGTATTTTGACGGCATCTACGAGTAGTTTGGATTGTTTGAAGTGAATCGTGTGAACAACTTAAATTAGCGTGTACTTTAAATTATTGATTTTTTTGCTGTCAATAAACAAAATTATTATCAATCTTCTATAAAGCGTAAACTAAACACAGTTCTTTAGCAAAAAAATGTCATTAATATTGTCGAAATTTTATAATTTTGGAATACTTTTCGAAATCGAAATACTATCCCAATATTCGTTAGTAAAAAATAACTTTCTAAGGAGGCTTTTAAAATTTCAGACAAAAAATATTTTGTACAATTTATTTAAAATACTTTTTTTAAATTTATATAAAAGTTTAAAAAAAGACATTTCAATTTACCAAAAATCTTAAAAATGCTAACTGCCACGTCGTTTTAACCGAGATGATATAGTTTGCACTTTGCACGACGATATGGGTAAACTACGCCATAATACACGTTTACTTATTTAGAAAGTAATAAACTCCGTGGTAGATTTGCTGAATTGCACTGAGGGTAATGAGGCGATGAACAGTTAATAAATAACACGAGGATATCGTTTAGCACGTAAACCCATTATGTGTTACTGCCCACATACGAGTATGCCATGCTACCCGTCCCTTGTCCACAAGATTAATGGACTATAAGACAAACTGCAGCGAAAGATAAAGACATAATTATTTCTTTCGTTTTTATTTTATTAAATTCACATTTAATAAAGAATAACCTTTGACAAGCTAAGATGACTAAACCTTGATATTAGGAATGTATTTTAAATTTGGTACTTGAAATGTTTTCTTTCTTTTTAATGTCGTTTGCAGCGCAATAAAACAAAGGCATGCCCGAAAGTATAATGCAATTGTTCCAATAAATGTAATGTTTTAATATTTTTATGAACATAATTCTGATTTTACATAATTCTGATTTTTACGGACTTCTAATAGCGCTCATAAATATTTAATACATAAAAAACATATCATATTATTTCCTTATCGGAGGAAGTAATAGAGAACAGAGCACGAGACTTTTCAATCGTGACATACTTTTTAGCTTCTTCTACATCTCATACAGTTTCTTCGTTTTCTCTGATTTATTCTCCTTTTAAAATGTCACTCACTTATCGGTCTTCATCTTATACTCACATTCGCAGTGCAGATTAACTATATATTCCTTTCGTTATCTATTCATTCAATATGCCCAACCTACTTAGTAGTGTTCCTTTACACACCACTAAAAATCATTCATTTTACTACACATATAACTGAATAGTTTCCAAAATCAAAATACAATATTTCCAAAAAGAAGATAAATACAAGTATTGTGTGTAAAATATTTTAACGTACAGTAAAAACATTTACTTATTAAAAAAAATGTTAGGTAAAGTCTTCGAAACGATTTATAACTACAGTATTTTAAGAATATTATCTCGATAAAGTACATTTTATCATTCCAAATTTCATAATGGAACCAAAAACCGAAAGTATTCATAGGAACGAATAAATCATGCTCATATAAATCAATATGCTTGACATTATGGGAAGTCAATATTCACTACGAGTATGTATTAAAAATAGATTGAAATATAGTAAATTGAAATTTTTCTTAAAATGTACAGACTTGTAATTAAATAAATGATCAAACACAATATTGAAATTCGAAGATTTTATATGTACATTTTACTATAAATTAACTTTTACGTCATTTTTCGCTACAAAATTATGCAGTATTTAAAAATATATCAAATACCTACAATTGATTTTGCCACATCCAGAAACATGCTAGTAGGGAACTGAATTTCTTAGAAAGAATACATATAAATAAACATAAAGCTCACCAGATACCACAAACAGATTGACTGTGTAGGTAACATACGAGTATATCTTGAAATACGGGTGGGGTGCCTTGATTGGGATAAATGTAAGAAGTTATGGAGACGTCTTCTGTTTTAGTTAAAAATATTTTCACTATTTCAACAAAACACAAACGGACAAGAATAGATAGATTATAGCAGATAAAGATACGATTAAGACTGGATGGAACGAGTTTTGCGAGTTCATTACTAACACCGCCATCCACAATACCAATAGATTTATTTCTTAGAAAAAAAACCTGCTTAAACCCAGAAAAAATATTTTCTTTCAATGACATTTCCCTATTGATAATAATTTCATTTCTTTTGTACATTTTTGCAATGGAAATACTAACTTTTTAATTTTCATAACACGAGATGCTATGAAAATACCAGGCGACGTTTTGGACAAATTCGAAGTGAGTGATATATTTCTCTAGCCTTTTAAAAATAATGTGATAAAATATGAATTTATTAAAAAGAAAAGAAAAGTAAAGTTTAAACAAACATCTTCCTTCCAAACCCCTATCTGATACCAACAACTGTAGCGCCGCACGTGGCTGGAAAAATATAAGTATTGAAAAATATAAGTATAAACCAAAAATCGGAAAAGTGATAGTTGTTAGACTTTCGAAGTATAATATGTATAGATAAACTTATTTTGTGATTTTTTAAGACGTCATAAATATCATCAAGAAAGGAAAAAACATTTTACCAAAGCATATTGGTATTATACTCGTACAGGCTAACCACTGTTAGCAAAATTCTAATTTATAGTGATGGAGCAACAATTAGAAGAGGTAAAAAGGTAATAAATAAAGATTATAGGCGTTTCAGAGAATCGACAAATATCTTTATTTCTTTTACGAAACCAGATATATCTCACTCAGCTCAATTTTTCCGTCATCAAGGGTTTTATAAGTGATTTGACACAAATCAGGAGACGGGTTTGGTGCGGGTAAAAAGCCTTAAATTTTTGAGGACGAAGACCGGAGGTCGGCGCCCACATCGAGAAATACTGGAAATTTTTGGAGGCCAAACAGTGGACGACAAACTTGAAACATGATAACAGCAAGATACGGCCAATATGCTAGGATAAAGCTTATGAAAAGAATGATTGTATTTTAATTTCAGCATTTGAGGTATTTATGATCAGATGTACCAGAGGCGCGGGCTTTGGACCAGCTATATCCCAAAGCGTTATTCGTCAAAATTATTTAAAAAATACATGATTTGTGAACAACATCAAAATAATGATAAGTTAAATAAATAGTATCAAAATATTGAGTTAAATAAAGAGATATTCGCAATCCATCAAAACAAGAACAATGATATTCTACTTTTGTTATTTTAGCAAAATAAACTTCATTATCAGAATAGACAGTAATGGAATAAGACGGCATAAAAACTTTTCAAGAATCATTGTAAGCTGTTTACCTAAGCCCAACATTGTTTGATCTGGAGATTGGATTCGAACGGGCTATACCATAAAAGATATTATTTTTAGAAAAAACATTTCATGATTAAAAAAAACCACGATATTGTGAGAACACTAACAGAAAATCGAAATACTATTGTAAAAGGAAACCTACGATTTCTAATACGCTCACTCAACAGTATTTCAGTTTAAAACATAATATATATTTTTTTAAATAATTTAAAAAGGTTAGGCATAAATTGTGAATGATTAAATAAACAAACTAATACACCCAGCTGAATTGAATATTAGATAAAATAAAAAAAAAACGCATTCCTATAAGGGTAGACGCAAAACAATATTTTAACCCAATAAAACGAGTGACCGACACCTTTTTAGCCGCTACATTTAATGGAAAATGCCTGTATTTATTCCATTCCTCGTTTCAGTCGATATGGCGAGGTCTCCTTACGTCGACAAAGCCACAGATGTATCGGTCCGATGTTTTATAATTTTGGAATACTTGCAATATTTTTTCTTTCTTATTTTAATCAACTTATTTTGTATAGTAAAGAATTATTCAAAAATCCTAAATGTAACCGTTATTTATCTTTCTATTTAGTTTGTAGAGAAATTGTTCCGCATCAAGGTGGTTTAGGTCATGAATGGCATAAATACCCTACATAAAAAATATATTATATATATATATATATACCTATAGACATCATATATTTTACAATTAACACTTACTCTTGCGCTTCTGCTGGTCCACCTTGACAAGGGTCACCTTCAGTTGATAATCTACCTAAGTGGAACTGTTTAGTAAATACGACGGAGATTATCCGTCGACAGCATTTAAACGTCGTTTAATTTCTGCTGGGCTTTCCCTTCTTTTGAAAGAAACTTGATAAATGTGCAATATTCAATTATACATACATTTATATCAACACGCCGTGTCTCTTTCGGAGTAGGCAGAGATAACATATCTACTAAATCTCCAAAATACTCCAAAGCCAAAAATGAATAAAAAAAAGGGTAATAGTGACTTGAGCGGACTGCTAAAGGAATTATAATTATTTATTTTTAAAGCACAGGCATTGATAATAGCACAATTGAATGCACATTGTTATAAAATTGATGAAATGCATAAAAAATGTAGAAAAAACAGCCATCATTAATAGCAGACATGGGCCCATTCTGCTTCATGATAATGCCAGGCCGCATACTTCACAATTAACCGTCAATAAATAAACACAGTTGAGACATGAAGTCATGCCGCACCCACAATGTAGTCCGGAGTTATCACCAACGGATTATCATCTTTTTACCATCTAGGACTATTTCTGGGTACCAAAGTACATCAAAACCAAAGAGAGGTTTAAATAGTGTTTATAGCCTCTAAAAATGAAGATTGTTATAAAAATGGTATAAATGCGTCGATTATTAAACATTGGAAATAAACAAAAGTAGCAAGTAGAGCTTAATTCGATTTTAAAAAAATAATTTATAGAAGTAGAAAAACGAAATTTCATATGTTACAGCCTTAAACCTTTTTATTATATTGAAACATGATATTGACAGGAAAAGGCGGAGAAAAAATGGCGAAGTGGCATACCTGCTTAGGAGTCTTCACGTAGTAATCGTTGTCGTTGACGATAAGCCGAAAGTCCTCCTCGAGCAACGACTCGATCGTGTCGGAAGAAGAGAGGCGCACGCCGTGCGCGCTTGTGACTTGTGCGCGGTCGATGCCGCGGTCCTCGGCGCGCAGCATAGCCAGCAGGTCGCCCACAGTGTGCCCCAGCGGGCGCAGGGTGAAGCGGCAGCGCTCCCGTCGACTGGGCAGCGGCACCGTCAGCTGTGGCAGCCCGCCGCGGTAGCCGATCGTCACCTCTGCAACAAAACAGTTTAGCATGTTAGCAAACTTCATTCATTTTCTATCACCCCCACCAAGTGTTACACCAATGTAAAATAATCTTTCAAACATTTACGAGTACTGCAGTAATACTGATAATATAACTCTTGTAGCGTTCTTTAGTAATAAAATATCACCATTGGGACATTTTTTTTCATTGTATCATAAACAACACTTAGTAGACTCAGGTGCAATGATATCTGAAAGTTAATTTGCCCGAAAAAGATCGGAATGGCATTAACGAATCGAGGCTATTGTTATCGGGAGTACCTACTGCCTATGATGTTAAGGCATAATTCTAGATCATTACGACACAATAATGGCGAAGGGTGATAATTCCCAGGGGCTAAATAGTTTTATAGTGTTGTGGTTGTCAATAAACTTTAAAAGATATTACATTTCACCTATTCGGCCTATCAATATATTACAACCCTTTTAATATACAAGTCTATCAACATAATCAACCCGTGGTACAGGAGTCCGTATTCATTAAATAAGTGTTGAATTATAAATTAGATCTTACATAACACTTGTAAATTTTGATGAAGGAAAAACAGCTGTTTCTTCCAAGAAAACATCTTAATAAATTGGATAACGGCCGAGAGTACTTACCAACATACTAAGTTTTAATGGTTTAACTCCGTGCTCGAGAAAATGTAATCGCAAAGGATACACTCAGGATACATATTACATGGAATAGATACACTAAAGAAAAATATATAAACTTATAAGTTTGATAAAATTATTCTCGAGAGTTGAGCAGTGATAAAAACATGTTGAGAAAACATTAAAGCAACGGTCAAAATTTACTGAAATTCGTCAGAACTAATTCGTTTTACACAATATCAATCAATATAGAATTTAATGGAAAAATATTTAAATAAATTTCTTGGTCGTGAAGTTAACGCACTGAACTATTGTAAAAAGGTCGTTAGTTAAGAAGCTCGCGCTGAAATACTCTTCTTGGATAGCTCGAGCCTCGGCAAGAATTAGGAATAAGCGAGATTGGAGAAATAATCAAACAAGAATCGCCTGCTGGAACATCACGTCATGGAATAAAAGAGATTAGGAGATAATAATGGAACTTAACAACCATCAAATAGATATCTGTGGAGTCTCGGAAACCAAAAAAAAGGGACAAGGCACCTCGAAGTACTCCAACTACATATTGATTTATAGTGGCAAAAGGAAAGAAGAAAGAGCACACTCTGGGAAAGGAATACTTCTCCATGAAAGATACGAACGGCACATTGAAGATATTAAATACATCACTGACAGGCTACTCAAAGTAGCGATCAAAATGGACAAAAATATCTATCATATCTTAAGTACGTATGCTCCTGATATCACTAAACCAAAGGTTGACACCGAAAACTTATATATCTATTTGCAGTCGCTTTTTGACACTATACACAGAAGGGATGGAATTATATTGCTCGGGGATCTGAATGCTAGAATCGGGAACGATCAACTGATTGGAATTAAACAGAAATACAATGAGTTCACTATCAACGAAAATGGAGAGATGCTGATTGACTTCTGTGCAAGGAATGAGCTACGAATAAACAACACCTTCTTCCCACATAAGAACCAACATAAATACACATTCGTCAATACCCGAGGTGAAAAATCCATTACAGACTACATAATCACTAATATACTATAACCATACACCCAACACAAATATTGGACGTTCGCGCACTTACCTCTGCTAATGTAGGGACAGACCACCACCACCACCACCACCTCATACTATACTCTGTAGACTGAAAATCAAGAAACCGACGGAAATAATAAAACCACCTAAACACATTGAACAGTATAATACAATATTGAATCTCTGGAAGCAGATAGCACTAAATATCTATACCAAACTAGACTTGCTGACATAATAAGACGAAACCCAACCACAGAAAGTGACGACATTGATCAGGCAACAAGGTGAAATCCAACATAACTGACGCCGCAATGGAAGCATTGGGAAAACACAAGATAAACGTCAATGCAGAGAAGCAGTCAAAACCGTGGTTTACGAATGAGGTAAAAGAATTAGCAAAGGAGAAGAAACAGAGCTACCTATCCTACAGAAACTCTCCATCTCCAGAGGAATGTGCAAAATATGTCAGAGTGAGAAATAGAGTAAACTTAGAGATTAATAAAATAAAGAAAGACTACTGGATGAGATTCACAAAAGACATGGAGCATGATCTTTATGGAGCACAGAGGAAAATCTGGAAAATGCTGAGAAATGCAAAGAAACCTGTAAATGAATATATCCAATCGACAAAGATAACACCTCAGACATGGACATAGGATACAGACCGGGAGACAAAAAAGTCAGCACTGTATGCTACGCAGACGATGCAGTACTCACCGCAGAATCCGAAGATGACCTCCAAAGGATGTTATATAGACTCAATCAAACCTCACTAAAATATATCACACGTTGATATCCACGGACAAAACGAAGAGCCTCACAATATCTAAGACCCCGGTGAGATGCAAACTAGCAGTGAATAACAAAATAATAGAGCAAGTGATGGAGTTTAGGTATCTTGGAGTGAGCATCAGTAGCAATGGAAATCTGTATGATGAAACCTTGAGACAGGTCAATAAGGCGGCTGCAATATCGGGATGCCTAAGAACACCGGTGTGGAATAATAAACACATGAGAATAGAAAGTAAAGTCAGAATTTACAAGACATGTGTGAGACTGATAGCCACCTACGGAATAGAGACCAGAGCAGACACATCTAGAACAAAATCTCTCCTCAGAACCTCGGAAATGAAAACACTGAGATGTATAACCGGAAACACACTAAGAGATAGAATCAGAAACACCGAAATAAAGCGAAACTGTAGATCGTCAGGTGGGGAAGACAACGAAGGCGATACTGGAACGAACATGTAAACAGAATGCAAGACGACAGACTTCCACGTGTCGCCCTTCAAGGGAACCCAGCCGGAAGAAGATTACCGGGAAGACCTCCGAAGAGATGGCGTGACAGCTGGCAATCCACGTCACAAGAAGGGGAACAAGCGGAACAAACAGATCATGATCTATAGGAAGAGGAAGAAGAAGGATGGCTCGAGCCATTTTCAGCGTAGTTATAAATTCGATTACATGCATTCTTAAAAAAATGTTATTCCTCCTAGTTAGTGCTTTTCCTCGAGTAAGTCATTTCATTAGACACTGGATTTCAAAAAAAGTAGTTGGAAAGCCCGTTCAAGGACGTTCAAAAACAGCAATTAAATATTTGTTAATTGTTATACTAACATAAATGACAATCTGGAATAAAAATATTTAAATGTAGCATATTTTTTTGTATACAACATTTTTTGATGAAAATAGAATCAAATTCTTCCAATAATTTTTCTTGTTTGAGCCCAGAAACAAGTTTAATTTTTATGTCTGTTCGTTTTCGAATTCTTGAGAAGGTAGCATACATATTTTTTATTAGTCAATATTAACCTAATATTAACTTAAGTGACGGGGTGCCTATCGCTGGGAAAGAATAACATTTTTATTGAAGCTTTGAAGATCCTTTTCTTCGTTTTGGGTGGTTGATTTTTGTTTACATAGAAGCGCCGTATGTGTCTCCTCACTGGATTGTGTTATTGTAAAAGCAGGAAGATGTTATCTGGTGCGACAGAAAAGAATTTTTTGCACTTTGTCTCTGTGGTGTGAATATTTTCCCCGAGAGGGCTCGCCGCCATTCTACAGAAAGAAGTAAACTCTCTCCGTATTGGGAGAAAAGTATGAACCTGACAATGAGGATGGCATTTCCAAGCCATAAATTTTTATTAAAAGAAATAAATATTTACAGACCAGATTTAATAAGAGATAACGTCAAAACAATATGAAAACTAAAATTGAATCAAAATCATGGATGGAAAAATATTTCTTGTGCGGTTCTCCTTTCCTTAAACTTTTGTGTGGATTAATAAGAGTTATTTTTATTAAACCAATAAGCGAATGATCCCTTGAAACATAAAAGTGTCTAATTTAAATATATAAAATGGGATTGTGGTGGTTATATTTATGATTTTAACTTTTCATACTGATTTTAAACTACTTCATTTTATATTAATGATTTTTGATACATTGTGTATGTTTCCTTATTTTTTGTTTTATTTGAACTACTCGTGCCTGCATCAGGACGGGCATATGACTAGTTTAGGCAAGATAATTTTTGGATATCTAATTCTAAGTAAAAACAAATAAATATTTAGCCTAGGTATGGTTGCACATGGCTAAATATTGGTGTGGATAGATAGATATACATCAACTTTATATAAAGTCTGTCCTTGAGACTTGTTAATTGATATTAACAAGTCTCAAGGACAGACTTGTTAATGATATAGGTAGAGTTATAAAAAAATCCACGTTTCTTCTATTTGCTGACGACCTCAAAATCTTAAAAAAAAATCGTTCTTATACCGACTGCTTAGACCTACAGTCAGATCTCAATAACATTTGTGAGTGGAGCCACAATAATAAATTATATTTCAATGCATCAAAGTGCAAAATTATGTCGTATATCATCGCTCACACGTCTTGAAATTCCATAGATATACACTAGAATCTATACCTATACCCCGCACAGATAATATTAAAGATCTGGGTGTCTTATTCCACAGCAATCTCGCGTTTGGTCCTCACATAGAAGTTATGTGCAACTCGGCTTATAAAACTCTAGGATTTGTAATGAGAATCTCTAAGTCGTTTGAAAAATAAATGATGCTCAAAACCTTGTTTAATTCATTGATCCGTAGCAAACTAGAAAGCAATGCTTGCATTTGGAGCCCGGTGGGGGCGCAGAGCTCGCTCATGGTGGAGAAAGTACAAAAAAAAATAACTACGATATCTCTATATGAGAGAGTTCGGTGTCTATCCATGGCTTTATCCTACTCAGTTTCTGCTTGCCATGCTCGGGTATAACTCCTTGAGCGTAAGAAGAGATCTGCGTCTCCTGGTATACGTTGTCAAACTCGTTCGAGGAGTTGTGAGCTGTCCAGCATTACTACAAAGATTAGCGTTAAATGTTCCTAACAATTACACTAGACTGCGCCGGCAAGAACTGTTCTCAATAACATACGCAAGAACGGGTCTTCCAGCCGCTATGCCTGTTGGAAGGGCCTTAACTCTTCTGAACGGGACTGCTTCGGATATTGACATATTTCATATCACATTACCGAAAGCAAAAGTAAATTTTCTTCTTAGATTGAGCGCGTTAGAAAGCACTCATCAACATACTTACTTAAGTATGTGTATCATATGTTTGTGTGTATATACTCGTATGTATGCATGCATATGCATTATTTTTTTATTTTATATAATTTATTAATTTTTTTCTATGTAATTTTTCTTCTTTTTTAATGTCTTGCATTTTTCAGTAATTGGGTTAAGCCTGTTTTGAAAAAATAAATAAATATTATTATTTTAGAAAAAACAATTTATGGCGTGGAAATATAATTTATATTACCAGGTTCGTATTTTAATCCTATCACAGAGACAAAATGTCAAAAATCCTTAACCATCGCACCAAATAACTTCTTCCTTTACTGCTTGCAATAACATCATTCAGTGAGGAGACACAGACGGTGCCTCTTTCAAAACTAAACTCAACCACCCAACACCAAAAAAAAGGATATTCAAAGCTCATACGAATACGTCAACCTGCCTCACAGACAGCCGCCTTAATAAAGATTAAAAAGCGTTAATTATAATAAATTGCAAAGGTTGATTTCATAAATTACAGCAAATAAATTTTCATTTGTTTTGTAAATATGTTTACATTGACAGCGTTCTGTTTTTGAAAACAAGAACGACGCTTCTTCGTATAAATGTTTTATTTTATTTTAACTTCACTATCACAGTATATTTTGTTTAATTTTAACGCGTGAAGCGGCATATCTGAATGTGTTAATTCATTGAGAAATTGTATTTGAATTTGATAGTCTGCTTATCCTCATCGTTTGCATCATCAATTGAATCACAAATCAAATAAATGTCAGCTTTAAAAAAAAACTTTACGTTATGCAATAGCTATTGCACATACACGTATGTTTTGTTTCATTTTCCCTTCACCGTCACTATATGTTTTGTTTTATTTTCGGATTAATTGCATTAGGCAAATTATATAATACATGTTTTCAGTCGTCCAAGTTCTTTGAACATATATTAAACTAATGTTAAGCATTGGAACTAATTTCAGTAATTGAACCGTTAAGTTTATTGTTACATAATTTACTTACAATTGAGTCAATAATTATGCTTATCTATTACAAATATTAGCTTAAATCAGAATATTGTGAAATATCCGTATACATTTTATTCTCATTTTCGAATAAATAATGTATTTTGATGTGAAGTTTTCAACATTTATTATTAAACAACTGAATTATTACAATTAAAATACGAGGATATGTCTTAGCAAAAGATTTCCATCCCTTTCCATCCCTTTGAACGCGAAAATAATTAACGACAAAAATCAAAGCTCAAAACGAGAAACATAAAAAAATATAAACCATTTCCCTTCGTGCGACGAGGATATTTCAATCGAAAGCAGTGGTTCTCAAGTTTTATGGAGCAGGGACAGGAACAGGAACACGAGTGCTGAATACGGAATGAGATTTAAAAGGGAAAATCCTGAAAGATGTGCTCTTAATGCTCAGCTGCTAATAACGGAAAACCCGTGCTTCGGAAAAGGAAGAACCATAACTTTCCACAGGGTAAAAATATAATACTTGAAGTTTTAATGGATAAATGTAAGGTCAAAAGGTCGAGCCTTTTGAAGACTTTCATCTTACTAAAATATAACGCAAAAGGTTGTGTCATTCAATTCGCAAATCAGCATTTAGAGTGATTACTTGGATTATTCTTTCAATGAAAATATTTAGTGAATTTAAATATAAAATGATAACGTTTAAATTGTTCCTCAAAAGAATAAGATATTAAAAATTAAAGCATTTAATTTTTTTTAATAAATATGCAATAATAATAATAAAAGTACAATTTGAATAGTGGAGTTTAGAGAGCAAACTGTCTTCAAAGGCTATAAATAATATATCCAACACGTGCAACAGCAAATGGTATTTTAATCATACGTGCATACAAGTGTCAAGTTAGGTTGCAAGGCAAAAAATAAATAAGGTAATAATATTTCTCTTTTTTGGGCAGTGTATAAACTAGAATACGAGTCATTATTTTACCACCACTAATTGCTAGATAAAATACATAAATATACGAGTAGACTTACAGAAGCGCTAGCAAAACTATCCTTTGACGCCACTACATCGAAATGTCTGTCGTCCCACGGAGATGACGATCATCGAAGTTGACAGCTGGGCATCTAGGCCATGTTATCGCTGGCAAGGGGTGAAGTACCTCACCTATATTCGTAAACTGTAAGTGGCGACACAATTACCCGCGGTGTATTTTATAACATTCATTTTTGTGAATAATAAAATAAATAAATTTTAATACACAGCCTTTAAGCGATTGAAACACGCACTTTTTCCATTTTGTGTTAAAATTGAAACGAAATTTTCTCCTGAAAACATGAAAGCACTAATTTGCATATAAAGTAATGTTTAAACTTTAAATATCATAATAGAAATCATTTATATCTTGGCAAATAAAACTTCAAGTATTTTGATAAGCTTAAAGATACCATTAGGTATATAAATTTGAATTGAATTCATCAACAGTAAGAAAATCAATCTACTGTAAACAGTAAAAATATATAAATATATACATACGAAATACGACGAAAACCCTATTTTTCAGTTAAGCATTAAGGGATATCAATCGATTGAATAAATCAATTTGTTTGCAACGACAAAAATATTCCGCGTATGGCATCGGTAATATATTAATATCAAATAGACACTGAAAATGTTAAGTATTGTTGAATTATCAAATAATAATCGACATTAAATCAAACGATGAAGCTATCTTGATTTTCGTATTTTATTTTAAACAAACAATTAAAATTGACGCTGAGACAAAAAGAAGTTATTGGTAAATCTACACTTGCAAGCATGTTAATCATGTTCCAAAATTGGTGTGAATTTTTGTCCTAAAACTTGTATAAAATATTAGTTACCCTGAGTATGGGTAAGTTAAAGCCATAATATTTTATAGAGAGGCACGCACAAGTGTGCTTGAACAATTTGCTACATTCATAGGAACATGCTCGCTAGACCAAAATATTTACGAGATACTTTTAGAGAAATTGTCGACAATATTAAGGATAATATATCCGCAAACAAATTGCACAACATTGCCAACAATTATATTTCCCTACGAGACAAATCGATAGTTAAGTACTGAGAAATGGACAATCACAAAAGTACTTAACAAACAAACACATTTAAAGAATAAACACAAAAATAATTCTCACAAAAATATTCACTTTTTGGTGATAAGAGATTAAATTAATTAGACCTCAGTCAATACATTTTGCTTTAAATTATGTGAATAATAAGATTTTATTAAATTCTTAACATTATGATTGAGCCAGTTAGCGCATTGATACAAACTCTTCAATTATTATTAAAAATTAAAAAAAGAGAAGGAAGTTTTAAAATGTTTACCAATAAAAGTACAAGCGAAAGTCTATTTGGCTAAATTTGGTAACATTTTGTAATATACATATGTGTATTGAATTTAAATATACATATTAAAATTCAATCATTTTAAACAATGACTTTGTAATTACTTGTTTGTTATTACTACTGCTTTTTTCTATCTACATGTTAGTTTAAGATAAAGTTTTGTATTTTTGTCAATAATTTTAAGTACTTGTATATAGCTTGTCATTTGTGCATTTGTATATAAAAGACACTGTTGTGTCCTAAATGAAATAAATAAATAAATTTCAAAAATGGTAAACAAAGAATGGGACGCATTGATACTAAGGCGTATGTCGAAAATTCCACGTGAATATAACGCAAAAATGCTTATATTTGCAAATAATATACTCGTATGTCAGACATAAATAAATATGCACGCTTGCTAAATTCTTTGATTCTCTAGAGACGTCACGTCTCGTCGTGAGAAAGCATAAAATTTTCATATTTCTAATAACTTGCAACATTGAGAAATGTTCGTCTCCAACTGCCCCGCGTTAGGGAAATATTGTGAAAAGTAGTAATAGATTGAGCAGAACAATAAAGAAAATGACAAAAAATCTTATCCTATTATACAATTTTGTTCTTGTATATCAAATTAAGAAACCGCAGCTATTTAATAAAGTAGAAATTTAAATTTAATAAACTTCTATTGAACTTTGATTATAGTTCAAAGAAAAATTATATACATATCATACTTCTGCATTATATTACGCGAATAATTTTGCAACATATTATAATCCTCGGTCCACATCATACATACATATTAAATGGAAATATTATGTTACTGTGTCAAACATATTCTGACACGTAAAACTTATTTTATAATTTTAAATATTTGGCTTTACTTCATAAATATCTTGCACAAGTGTATAACCATCGCTCGAGTAAAAGTATGAATAAATTAAACCTACTCTTGATTACACTAATTAGTCAAAACAATGTCGTAAAAACTAAATAAAATTAGTTTTAAAATTACAGTTACCTTTGTAAATAGTAAATAAAGAAAAATAAACAAAAACTAAGCCTAATCAAAAAACTAAATTTCGATGTGAAAATTAATTAATTAACAACATAGGTGACTGAATGAATACAAATACCTACATGGATTTATGACATATCATAAATCCATGTAGCTATTTGTATTTATTCAGAATAATCTGCAAGGAATTATAATAAAAAGACAAACCAGTTATTTTAAAAAAGATTCAACTTTGCAAATGGCTCGTGTAAGGTCATGTAAAAATACGGACGGAAGTCTGGGCTAGTCGAACTCAATTAATATCGACTATGGATGTACTTTATTTGTGTATAACATAGAAAGTATTATTTTGAAGTATATTTTTCAATTTATTCCAATATAGTAATTGTGTTATCGGCGTCGTGGTCTAATGATTACGTACTTGTTTAGTACCCAGACGTCCAAGGCAAAATTCCCAGGGTGTTGCGAAATGTTTTTTTTCAGGCATTTTGTTCCATCCGACATAACACTAATGTGTGGAGCATATAAGTCCTTGTTGTTTAAAAGAAACTAACCTTTTAACTGGTATTAGTAATGTCTGACAACCGCAATATCGAGTAATTTACCCAATGTCCTCGTTACAGTTTTTCAGCACAATAATTTTCGATACAAATAATATATATTATTGACAGCTTTTTTCATTTTATTGGTTGATTTCATAAACAAATTGAACGATATTACAATATATTTTGAGATGAATGTCAATTGAAGATTAACGCGTGGTCTAAATATTTTTTTTCATATTATTTGAACAATACTATTATCAAGTAATTTTTTTATCAGGAGCCATAACTTTATAGCAAAAATCAAAATTTAAATCGAGGAAGATTTATTATAATTAATTAATAAGGTTACCATATTCTTCAGTAAATTATTTTTTTATCGGTCACTAGGAATTATATACAAGAACGTTCGGAATAAAATTTGGGTGAAGTAACTGGACCATGTTTCCGAGTGCGAAGAATTGGACACAATGACAGCGAAAGTCTGTCGATGTGTATCTCTACCTGCTGCACTGGTGTTGTGCGATGGCAGATGCTTTGTTTGGGCGCCTGTGGGCTGGGAATCGTCACCGATTGGCAAAACTATCATTATGCTAATTGTTGGCATTCATTAACGGGATATGTACTATTGAGGAAATATGGCTTCGCTGGCCATCAAGCGAAATGAGAAAAATGCAAACGAGTACAATATTTTGATAACGCTGTTGTTGTTCTGAATCCGAATTTGTCGGATAAATTATTTATCCAGTCAAAAATTAGTGTCACACCAACATTCAAAATGGTTGAGGAAGTTAATAAATCGAGAGTTTTTGACGACAAACTATGTTACGTGTACGTATCTTTTAATATGTTGTCCTATGATGTATTATTTTGTTCAATAAATATGTATGAATAGTCTAACGGTTATCGAGCTTTAAGCTTGTACACCAAAACGTATTCTACTTGGAATGTGTTTCAAATTTATGGATGATTTAAGTACTTAAAACAAAGTTACGTATATCACCATAAAATGTATGTTCGAGTATACTGATTGTGAATTCTTATTTTTTGAAAGGATATTTTTAAATATAAAATTATTAGTACATACATACATAACATCAAACCGTTTCCCTGTCTGGGTCGGCAGAGGACAATGTGCCAGATTTTCGTATCCCAAGATGTCACCTCTTTTACATTCATTCACCTTTTCCCACAACTCCTACGATTTCTCTGATATTTATATTTCCTTCTTTCAAAATATCGTTCACTTGATCAAACCATACTTTCATTTGTCTTCTTCTACCCCACCATACACCACATTTACGCTATATATTTGTTTTTACATATTCGTCCATTCGTTCTTAATGCGGTAACCATCTGATAGTGCTCTTCTTCATCTTACTCAACACACCAGCCTTAAGTTCATAATCATCAACGTAAATTAATAATAATTAAAATAATTATTGATTTATAATTCATTATTGTTCGAACGCGCAATTCTACATATGTCACATATGTGTATTTATTCTATACAAGGACACATTTGAAGCGCAAGAAGAGAAAAATGAACTATTTAAATCGGTTGGGTTGTTTTAATTTAATTGTAAGTGTTGAATGTTTTCAAATTGAGAGTAACACAAATTCAAAAGTTCTTCATAACAATAATGATAGCCGCGCTTCCCCGAGCACTTCAGAGTGAAACTCTCCGCTCTGTTTCCGTTCCTCCGACAAACAGACGAGAGTCACACAACACTCAGAGCCGATAAATACACATTTCCTTACGTGCTAATCACGTTGGCGCTTCTCATCTACTTCAATCATTTTCACAGCCAATAAAGCATTGCCATGCAAACTTGATTGAAAAACTTTGATAAATAAAGATACCAGATATGCAAAATTACTTTTTCAAATGCTATGAAAAGTATTTAAAATAAAAAATCTATACGTAATATGACCTATTTCACAGCAAAATTTTCGATTCCAAACATGATTTCTTAACGGTTATCTAAATAATTTTACCCATTCAGATCATTTACTATGCAGAAAAAAAAAACCAATATAATTATCAGTCTCACTATACCTTTTAATTTATGTTGTATTATTTTACTGTTCCACAACTTGACATTCGAATCATTTCATCATAAAGCAGTCACCATATTGCCAGTTTTTATTAAAAAACTACGACTTTTCGCCATTTTTTTTTTACGAACTATATGAATAAATCATATATAAATTTGAACGTGTAATATATAAAGGTATCGAAAACTAAATAAATACTACAAATTTATTCGGAGAATACCACTGGTTTTAATAATTAGTCAAAAAGCTTTTAAATAGATCATCGAATTATCAATAACTTGGCAGCGTAAAAAATGTTAAAGTGGGCTTTAAAACAAGCATTCTATGTAGTAGATATAGGAAAAAATATCTCCAAGCTATTTAAATCGATAACATATATAAAATATGTATGTTATGTGAGCTCCGTTATTATAATCCAGTACCAGGCAATATGGGGAGGATATTTATTAAGACAATGCGGAGTACGAAGATAGTGTAGCTATAGATATACATATACGGTATATAGGTGTTCCATCACCGCTAGCACGTACTCGTACACGCTACACAAGTAGGTACTGGGTGCACCGTCCCTGGCCCCCGAAGCGGGGAACATTTTCATTACCGCCCACAATCATTGCCGCGGCGCTGTTAGGTGTAAGCATGCCTTAATTGTCACCTTACATATTAAGCCAGCTATAAAAATACCTAAAACGTGTGCCCTTACCATTAGATTCGACGGGTAATCGATAAAAGTAAATATAATTCTAATAATGAGAACAATGGTTCAGATATATTTTAATTTAACGTAATCATTCTAAAAGCTTGGAAGACATGACACGATGACACGGTGTTGTCAATAAACTTGTTCTGTTACTTTTACTCGTACTTTCCCCTAGTAAACTCTTGAAAGTCATTGAATAGGATCACTCACAAAACTGGCAAAATGTATTCATTGTTTTCTATAAATAATTATCAAATCCTTAACTTCTAATAAAAAAAATCCTTATAGTCATAAAAATACACAATTCGTGAAATGCACTTTAAGCGTTTTACGAAAGAAATGCTGGATCAATCATTTGTTACAACGTTATTAAAATACAATATAACAATTTATAATATTATTTAAAACGTTTATTAAGTATGTTGTATTTTGAATATTACATATTATTATAATTGTAAAGACAAACTTGAAACAGACCTAGAAAAAAAGGTAAAAAATAACACGTTTGAAATCAACATAACCTTTGACAAGTGCTCTACTCGTATTTTCAATAATTATAAGTCAGCACCTCAAAAGTCGCACATAATTTAATGGATCACGAATCTTAGTTAATACATAAATACACAAAAAGGTGAAAAATATAATAAATACCAACTAATAAATTATCAACAGTAAAAAATTAGGTATTTCTTCGACTCAACATTTTTTAAACTAGCATGTAAATTAATATGAAACACACCGATTCAAAACAATTAAAATTTAGAGTTTCTTTTCAATATATATATTTACCGATATCAAATGTATCAAGATCTCGAAATGCATAGGACTGGATTATTTCGATCGGTCTTTTGTAATGTCTGACCCTGTAGCATGGAACAGACTTCCTCTAGAGTTTAGGCAGGCAGATGACTCGGAGATATTCATAACAATTCTCAAGTTCCCACTATTTGAGATGTTACATTGAAATTGTAGATACCCCAATTACTGGTATTGGGCAACTAAATAAATAGCGGAGAAAAATAAATTAATGCAATTTAAATTTAAAATAATCAAAGCTATTGAAAAAACTTGAAAATATTTTTACCGTAAAGCATGTTAAAATGTTATACACTCATAAATAGCTTAAAAACGAAATGATCTAGAAAAACAAAAGTTCAGAATGCCTTTCACCGAAAACAAATTAGAATTAAATAAACAATGAATGTATAAGATGTTACCGTTCAAGATCGAATAAAAGCATTTGAACCAACATTCCAATACATTTCCCCTATTATTTAATTGTAAAACCGTACACATATAGTATACAAACTCGGTCAATATTGAAAACTTATATTCCTAGAAATCACAGAATGAGCGCAATAATTATATTATCATATTTTTTTTCATTTACTTCCTCTGCACAAGTCTATCGCAATTCTGCATGTCCGAAGCAATGGCGCGTTGTATTTGCAATTGCGAGAGCAAACGTTTATACAGTTGCATCGTGCCTGCTCTCTCAAGCATTAGACAGTATTTGAAGAAAAAAAAACGTTAACGGCTTAGTACGTAAATTAAGAGAAACATTTCAAGATTTGTTCCGATACGCAGAGATAATAAGGGAAAATGGTGGAACACGCCAACATATTCAAGAACACCAATTCATCTTAATTGATCAGAAGATGATCTCGATAAGGTATTTATATCGAAACGAGAAAAAAATGTAGATAAAAGCAAGAAAAAACTGCTTAATTATTTGCAAAAAAATGAACCAAAAATATTGTACTGATATTGTCACTTAAACTCAATAACTTAAAATAGAACAAAAAGTATAAAAAAAACATGCGCTAGGTTCGCTTTTCGTATGTTGGGCTCACTTGTATAGAATAATATTCATTTATCGTTACATTATAACGGGACTTAATTTTGTATATTTCAATATCTCGCACTAACGAATATTAAATGCTTTAATTATGAACATTTATTTCCATACATTATATTTTTCAACGACTCTTAATAAGAATAAAATAAAAAAAATAACAAACATATGGACAAATTGATTTCCAAGTTAACTATTTGTGCAATTAAAATAATAATGTTGGGTTTAAAAATATTTGGATTTCTGATATCTCATTAGCAAAATAAAATACTTTTCAGTTTTCACTATATTGGATTACGCTACAAAAATATTAAATTTTCATGAGATATATTCCTTGAGAAAATATTGACTAGAGCCTAAGATATTCTGTTTATAATGGCAAATTATTTTTTTTATGACGTTAAGCGACGAGTAGAAAACGTAGAAAGATATCATCTTTCAAAATGTATTACAAAATTGATTGCTTGAGGAAACCACTAACTTATTAAGTCTTCTGTATAAAAAATATGGATATGTACTTTATATAAAATATAGTTATACTATATTTACACATAGGTTAAATTCAGAAAATGAAAATAGAATCTTCAAAGTTGTTATTTTAAATTGTATTTTCAGTGAATAGTCATTGAAAATGACAGTCAAATCAATACAGTCTCTCAAAACCTTTAAAAACAATATGAAGAGTGGAATTGTTTTATTTGATCTAACTTCCCAGAGTGAAAAACACGCATTGTATTGTATTATACTGTTTTTTGTATACACCACAATCTGGCGGGGTTATTGACATGTAACAATCACTTCCAACTAACCAGAAATAGGTTTAAGAGATTTTAAGGGAAAACCAGACTGATTTGTACAAAATACACAATATACATAGTTTACTCGTATTATCTAAGATATATACCACAAATACCACAAGCGTACATCAGATCAGCATTGACGAATATTGTCCTTATCAGAGTATCACGAAACACTGAGGTTTCATTGCATACAGACAAGCTTTTAATCAGGTGTGGGCTGAAAAACATCTGGTGTCCCCGTGGCTGGGCTCGCCCTATATTGGTGGGTTGTATCTTGGCCGGGGGGATGTTATTAGATGAGCCCAGACCTTTTGGTAGCTTCTGTTTTTTAACGTGTTCTTGAAATGTGTCTAAATGTATTATGTACATACTATGTTGCTATCAATAAACCTGTATTTATTTATTTATTTAATAAAATTTCAAGATTCAATGGAAATCGTTACATTTGAAAAATTGCCAACGTTGTTTCTAAATATTGACATATGAAATATAAAAAATGCGGCCAATTGATGTGTAAAACGAAACACGAAAAGAATAATGTGAAATTAATATGTAGAAGAACGTGATATTAACGTCATACTTACAAATTTATTTTTTCTTTAAAGGCTTTCATATTTGTCAATGATGTTTCTAAATATTGGGCATATGAAGTAAAAACATACGACCAATTAATGTGAAAAATAGGATGTAAAAAAATTAACATGAATATAATTTGCCAGAGGGAGATTTTAACATCACACTCACCAAATGATTTCTAAGCAATAGGTATTACTATTTAAATTGAATCGCCTTTGTGTTTTTCCACACCATTTTATAATACGGGATATATTTTCCAGGTTCGTAAATCTTCAATGTTGAATGAAAACATGCATATAAAAACAGGACTATGAGGAAAAAATTGGAATAAATTCCTGGAACTGAAAAAATATTAACCGGTTTTGAAAAGCAAACATCAAAAAGCTAAAATAAATTATATTTATACATTTAGTCATAAATATGTGCTCAGATTTCATTATTTGTTCTTTCAAATATCTTCTAGTATTAAGGGATTCAAATCAAAAATGAATATTAAAACTTGATTATGAGCTGATAAAAGACTAACAACTCCAGACTTGAGAACAAAGTAGGAACCTAAGTTCGGTTAACTTCATGGAATAACTTGTATGCTTGTGACATATCTTATATCTCAGCTTGACTTACAATTCCGTAATCGTGTTAATTTACCTGAAACTTTGCTTTAATTGCTATACTTTGAGAAACACTCAAATGAGGCTTGTTTTTATTACTTGTGTACATTTTACATGTATGATATATGACTAATCCTTAATTCTTACTTTGGTTTTTAAATATCAAGAACCCTATAGTTGTGTTATTTTATGGAAGAAAATAAAACCTTAGTTTTATAGTTTTCAGACATCATAAAGGCGTACCGCATTCAAATTAAAATTTTGCATGGGAAATTCAGAAACAAAATTTTTCAAAATATTAAAAAATAAATACTGATACAATCAATTTACATAAAAGAGTTGATAAACCATTTACACATCGTTACTTTTAGCTACCGCATCCCTCCGTCCTTCCTTCCTAATATTTTATTTAAAAATGTTCAAATTATCACTTAACTTTTTTAGCAACACCCAGACAAAATGTCAAGCTCAATGTGGCATGTATACGTTCAGCTATCGATGATTTTTTTTGAAAATATACTTTTATCCCGAAAGGAATCATATGTTATATGGATTTCTGACCCTATAGTTCGAAAATATATTTCAACAATAGACATATGTTGAGTCCAGTCATACATAAAAGATATTCATACTCGTCCATAAATAAAAAATCTAAATTAAAGCAAATTTATGAATATGTACAAATAAATGCGTTCAATTTTAACAACTAAGTATTTTTAAATGGACTCATAATCTTGTGCCACTGACACGAAAAGAAGAACGAGCTTAATTTAATCAAGATTCATGACTTCAACATAAGAATGAATCATTTATATAAAATGTATTTTTAAACATCATATTTTTAAAACGACATTCAAAAGAAACTACTTGTTGAAAATCCCAGGATGTCGAGTTTAGTGGGGCTTTCCCACTTATCCCTATTTTGACTGACGCTTTCCATCCGAACGGAACGATTTAAGCAGGCTGCAGGCTGGTCCTCATTTAACTTTGCGGTTATGACATTTTCAAGTATTGTTTAGAATACAGGCAAGGATCTGATATAAAAATTATCACTTGTCGTAACTATTTTAATAATTTGTTTTTATGTTGGTTATGTTTAAAGCTTTGTAAAATGCAAATTTTGTGTGTAATGCTTTATATACTGGAAATCGGGGCGAACTTAGTAGCCTAGGTGATAAGAAGCTCGATTTCCATCCGGAGGATTCGGGTTTGATTCTCGATGGTACCCGACAAAAAAAGTCCCAGTCTGGTAAAAAAAATCGTCTGGTAACAATAATCACGTGTACGAGTGCTGTATCTTCACATGCGGTAGTTTTACCAACAAGTGCGATGATAAAGTGCAAGTTTTATGTCTACTTCAGGAGTTTTTAACACAAAGGCTCGATTAATGGGGTCGAAGACAATGTTGCTTCCCGACCACGCCCTTTGATATGTCCGCATCGCAAATTTAGATAAGTTGATAAATTATTTATCAATAAATTATGTAAATTATACTAATGAATAGTATTTTTCCGAAAAGAAAACAAACACATTTTCCATAAGTATATCCTAACCATTAAATGGATGAATCGAGATTTTCTTTATCTATGGGTGACACTTTTATTTATATCCCTAAAACGTAGTACCGCAGCATAGATCCAATTCTTAAAAAAAAACGTAATATTATATTTATATTGGCTCATGCGATCTGAAATTCGCATATTCTCTCACAGGGATCAGTCACACTTCATAACATTATAAAATTATCAAAAATTAGAAGAGACCCCAAATTAAATACCGTTAGTCAAAAGAACGTAGAATTTTCATAGCACGTTATGATGACGAAACCCGAAATTTAATACATATTTTAAAATACATACCATACAAGTTTAAAAATGATTATTTAATATGTAACGATATGATATAATACGCCAAAGAAATGTTGCACTTGTATTTTTTTTGTGTGATTTATTGCATAAAATAGCACGTTTTTAAAATGAAATTTGACATAACTTTTTATTATGTTATCTAACAAGATTCTTCGATACGATCATTCAATCATTGGCCGTAATGTTATACTATTAGGTACATACGTAATCCAGCATTTTAATTCACTTAATAAAATGGTTTCCAATAATGAATCACAAATATTTGTAGTTTTAATCTATATCAAATATAGAACTAATATCAATTCAATAATGAAAAAATCAAAAGTAAACCAGATCAATTATGAAAAGATGACTCCGTTTTTAATTAACAAAATGGTTGAAGGACTTCTAATCTTCAGTTTTAAGAACAATTATCATTTGAATCGTTTTAAAAAAAACTATTTCCTGTGTGTAATACAATAGAAATTTTTTCAACAAAATAATTCAGAATCATAAATAAGTTAAGCTATTTAAAATCAGTATTAATGTAACAAACACAATAAATATATAAAATTCCTTACTGCGAAAATACAAAAAACTCTCAGAGGAATATTTTTTGGGTCAAAGGCGTACACAAGCTAAGGTCGAAGAAAGGAAAAGGCCGCACCAAGGTGATAAACAACAGTTATGAACAACGTGAGAGGAAAAGGATGTCATGAACCCTTCAAGTAATTATTTGCATTGCATGAAATCTGCTAAATCCATGGTTTTTATTACTAATTCTGGAACAAATAAAAAATTTGGTGTCCGTGTTCTTTATTTTTCGTATTTCATATTTTCACCTTTTAATAAAGTAATGAAATGTCTGATGCAACTTTTACAAACCCTCTATCCATTTTCAACACAAAATCTAACTTAAAGTTAAAAATACTATCCAATAAGTTCCCGTAGTAAGGTCCAAAATTTTCCAGACCAAGAATATAAGAGATAGAATGAAAAAAAAATTCAATATAGCCACCCTGTTGTTCAATACATATTTCTAGAACGATGAATTAATTCTTAAATACCACTGGAAAATAATCTGAAGTTTTGTTATCAAAATGGTGTAACACTGCGGAGATCATTCCTTCATCACTTTTATTTTTACCCAAGCAAATCGGATTACAGTTTTCAAAATTAAACATAACATCTAGAGATCAAGTCGGGACTATAGGGTGGGTGATTCAACTCTTAGAGACAACAGAAGTGTGTGCTGGTGCATTATGTAATAATCTCACGCCTCGTGAAAGCTTTCCTGACATTTTATTTAATGACAGCCTTTTGATGTGTGCATTAATGACGCATAATATGCGCCAGTAACCAGTGTTTCTCTCATTGAAGTCAATTAGTAGAATTCCCTGACAATCCAAAAAAAATGTTACCATATTGTTTCGGGGTTGTGTCATTTTGGATTTTTTGGGCCGTACGGATACAGGATGGCGGCATTCTACCGAGTCCGTTTTTGACAAAAGATCATGATACAAAACTGTATATCATTCCCCGTGACAACTAAATGATTTGTTTTACTTTCTCATCGCAGAACATTAAAAATTCATTACAACATTCTATTTTTGGTCATACGTAAATTATAATTTGAATCTAATGTAAACATTACCTATGGCGAAACTCAAGAGTATTGGCACCTTTTTTCCTAACCTAACCTAACCTAACCTAACCTAACCTAACCTAACCTTATTCATGCCAAGATGATAGTGCAGAATTCGAAACACTGTGGTTTTGGAAAGCCCACACATTGCTGCTATTTCTTTTGATTTAGTCTCACTTTACTCTTACAATAATGCAAATATTTCTGTGAGTGAGTGAGTGCTTCTACTGGTCAGCTTGACGAGGATCATCTTCAATCCATTCTCTGCCTAAGTCCAACTATTTAGGCCAATATTTTAGTGTGGAATACGATGGAGAGATTTTTTTGTAGACAGCATCAAAACTAGGTTGCCAAGTTTTTACCTTATTTCGAAAGAAACTTGATAACCGCACGGTATTCAATTTTTAACATTTCAGAATATAACGAAACAACACGTATTCTATCGGCTCTAGGTGTATCAAATTTTAATTGATATCTGTCCATACATGATCTTACTTGTTCAAGGTGGATTTTTTTGAAACTTAGTGGTAGAATGAAACGGTGAGACATCTAAAAATTGAGTTTTATCCTGTCGTATATTTAATATTATGGAGAAATTTAACATTTTTTTTCCATGGAAATCGTGTTACTCTTAAAACTCTTTAAATCGCGTCTTCAAAAAATTGTTCATCGTAAAACTTTGAATATACTTTACAAGAAAAGACTCCAAAACAAACATAATTCAAATAATTTATGAGTAATTGCTCATTATCGTTAAACTGGAGGCTCATTAATGATATCGGAGAATGCACCTATAGTATTGAATTCTACAAATGACATGATTTGAAAACTAAAAGTTTTAAATAGTTTTAAAACTTTATTGAGATAATCATATTTAAGTTTACTTGAACATTTATTTAATACCGAAATTAGTTAAGGGGTAAGAAGATCGTGTAAAAATTAAAGATTTTCAAAATTTTCCGTAAACAAAGAATCATTATTTTTTGTTAGGATCACGAATGTGTACCAATTATATAGTACTACATTTTAATAATGAAAGTTTATTAACAAAAAAACGTTACGATTCAACAAATACCTACTACATATTCCCTAAATTATTACATATTCACAAAGTCCATACTGACCCCCCCCCCCCTTTTTTTTTGTTGATGAGTTATACGATAAATGTAACGGAATAGTTGGTGCGTCAGTGGATATGGAGGAAATATGCGGGCCAACAAGTTAAACAAACACGAGTTTATAATCTTGTAAATTATTGAAAATCTTTTGTTGGAGAATGCTGTCAAGTTGAAAATTTAAAAAATGCATAATTTAATTCAACTCGCAATACATGCACTTTCAAGTTAACAAAATTTCTCTGCGCTGCATCCTACAATCTATTAGCATGGATCACGGACTAAATCTGTGGCGTTATGGCAGAAGTTGATATGTCCGTTTTACCTTAGTTTACAGGAGAAGCAATATTAACTTTGATAAGCTGTTAAAACCAGTACAAATAAGCATTTTTTAAGTTTTTCCAAACAATATCTATTTTGTTTGGATAATGACTGACACACCAAGTTTTGCCACAACATGTTGAGAAATATTTTCTATAAATTGGGAGAATAAACACAAAATGACAAAAAACGGACATATCAACTTCTGCCATAACGCCACAGAAATATAATATGAACCTTACTTAGTGACCAGCGACCTTACAGTTAAGTTTTCTACCTTTAGTATTGTTCAATTTAATTATTTTTTTAAATTTAAATAAAGATAAATCCGAACAAAAATTTGATTCTAATGCTAAGTCTTAGAATTATATTTTCTAAAACAGGAATAGAATTCTATTTTTGGTCATACGTAAATTCTAATTTGAATCTAATGTAAACAAGAAAAATCAAGAGCGTATCATACAACGGAGTTGAAAACGAGGACATTGACAAATGGATTGACTTACTTGATTTTCACGGATATGTAAATGATTTACAATATCAACTTAAACCAGTCTCCGTTATTTTTTATCAAACATAGCAGAAACAATACAAAGAATTCCTAAACAATATCAAATACTATAATCATCGTTCGTTATAATTGAGTCTAAGTAGAAATATTATAGACAACGCCTCTCCATTAATTAAAAAATTAAAAACTGCAGGATAGGAACAGTGTAGTATCCACTAACAACACATACTCGTATGGTAGTGTTACTCGTATCTTCTTATATTACTGCAAGTTTTATCCTGTTTCTATTTAAATTCTCTAATACACTTTAGAAGATTGCACTTGTGCATATTTAAAATGAGTGCGGTATATGTGTTGTCCAAGCTTAATTGAAGTTAAAAACGAATGTTTCTTTAACCCTTCCCTTACGGTGATAAAATAATACGCGTGTTACGGTGTTGGGTAGTGAGTACGCAATAAAAAATTAGCGATTTTAAATCGGAAAAATAAGAACATTCATAGATAATCCTCTTAATTAATTATAATTGAAGTTAAAAATTATAATAATTGAGATTTATTTGCTGAAAACATTAAAAAACCATCTGAAAACATTAAAAAACGCTCACGGAACGGGCGTACGTCTAACCTATTCGCAAGCCTAGAGGCAACTAGTGGCGCGGAACGTCAGTCGCATACCCCGGCGCATACGCCTTTGCTTGCGACGTTGAGAAAATTCAGCTCCTCGCAGTCTAGTATGCAAGAGTGAGATGCGAATATAGTGTCGCGCTTCCCGCATACTATTCACCTATCGTCAAGACGAGGCACTCGCCGCGTTTAAATGCGAATTTGTTTTCGATCTTTACAAAACACCTCGATGTAGTCGATAAATTCTGATTATTATTAATATTGTTTTTTAAATCAATGCGTAAATATATTATGGAGGAATACCTAAAATCTTAACCTTGTATTTATTATATTTATAGAGATATTGATGGTTATTAGAAGCAACGTGTAGAAGATACCCAACACAGGGAAGGAAAGGTTAAACTAACTTTTAGAGAATGTTACAATGGTTGTGCAGTTAAAATAATCGACAGATTCCGAATAAGTGTATTTGTTGCACGCGCTGAAACAATGGTGAGGTGGGGTAATGGGTAATGCGTTACGGCTTGACTAACCTGCAGTGCATAACGGTACAGACTTGCCACGGCACAATCGTTAACTGAGAAATTTTCACGGATAGTAATTTCTTCTTTCAAAATGGATGTAATGACGGGCCAGCCACTCAGTGTATGCGTGTATAAACATTCACTCGCGTGCTGGCTTCTTTTCCTTTAGTGGTGCTCATGTGCTGTTACAATTATTTCACATTTGATGCAAAAATGGAGGAGGTGAAGGCGCATTCAGTAATGATCGGACAACGCTGCCGTTAGTAGTTGCTTGTTCCGTACGACGGTTTTGTTCTCCCGCCTTACTGAAATATTGCGTATAACTCGCGCCTACATTTGAATCGCGCCGAGCAAATCGTATCGATGACGGGATAATCGAATAACAATTCAATTGGTTAGGTCGGCGACTAATTCATTAATCAAGATTAACGTCCACACTAACGATTGCTAGATTAATGGTTTTCGTGAAAAATATACAGGCTAATTGTGTGTCGTGCTTTCTGACCTCTCAAGGCGTGTACCTTCCAAGGTGGTTCAGTTTGTTAACGGACAAAAATAATGTCTATAGATTATTGGTTTCAAGTGATTTTTTTCTTTATGTAGAAATCGTTCAAGGCAAGTAGAAAGAATACTTTTTGTATTATTTATAGCTTTTTTAATCAAATTTTAGCAGGCAGGCAGGGAGAACCTGAGAACGAATTGGTTTTTTTTATAAATCTGCCTGTGTAAAACATATTCAATCCGATAATTGTGTATGTAAAATTGTATCGTTAATCAAACTCAGTGAAATAAAAACACAAAACTCAATCAACAACACATATGAATAAATACATTTTAAATAGCAAAAGAAGGACAAAAACTATGTACGGTATAAAAATATGGTAGATTAGTACGAAAATAGTTTGATACTCACTGATTTATAAATCTATTTAAAATATCAATAACAGAAAACATATTCGACATAGATGTATTGAAGTAACAGTTACTTTAAATAGGTGTGTTCTTGATCGTGACACTAAAAATATAAACATGATGTTTCAGCATTACGAGGATTTTAATATAAATACAAAAAAGGAACATTTCTGTTTGAGGATTTAAGTAAGAAATAAAAATTGATAGTTTCTCAATTCTAATATCTTACAAACAGAACTACGTTTTAAAGTTCAAGTACACAAAAAAACATTATTTTATACATTGATAGGTAAAATTATATACGAATCAAATATATTTATGCCTCTGAAAATATTTTTACTACTGTTGTTGCCTCTCCACGTACGGGAGTATTGTCGATACGCACGATAACGATTGTATCGATTAATGACGACAAAGATTCTTTGGTCACCACGATTACAACATGTACACAAAATATTGAATTATGTATCTTATACAAATATTGAATGATGACATACTATTGAATGATCGATACTTTAATAAATATCACAAATGAATAAATTAGAATACTGTCACATTTTGCGAATAAGTTCAATATTTTTTAGCAATCGTTGACAACCTGGTTTTTATCTCAATTTCAGACTTCAATCAACATAAATTTATTTAGTGGCGCTTATAACCTTCCTTTTACTTATTCATAAAATAGGCGTTATTAAAATATTTATTTTGAAACAACACTTACAGAAAAACTAATAAACAATATTTAGGTTTTTTATACGACGTACATATATTAGCATAATATGTGCCGTAATTAGATTTACAATTGAATGTTTTATCGATCATTAGTTTTTTTAATATTTATTTTTATAAATATAATTAATAGCGCCGAGTATTTTACCCCTCACAATATTTAAAAACAAGAAAACAAACTTCATAAGTTTCTGCTGAGGTGATTGTGAAGCAACACATCCTGTCTTGATTCCAAACTACAAATTCTAGCTAAAAAACTTTTGTCTCGTTTATGCTACAACGTTATTGCTACAACGAAAACACCGAATTGCAGAAATCTCGAAAGTAAGATAATAATTAAAATACAATAGTTGTGACGAAAATATGAAATTAAATATAATAGTAACGCTTTCGTTCGTCAACAATAATTAGATATTTCATGAAAATACGCGATTATTATTTTCGTGGAATACTCTTCATGTTTCATAGTACACGTATGAATTAAAATTTCGGTAACGGACTGTAGAGACATTAATTATTTTCTTTTTGAATTTAGTTTTGTTAAAACAATTTAACTCTACGAGATATATGGTGCAGTATCGACTCGAACATCGATATAAAATTCTTAGTGTTCATTACATTTTAATTTATTTTATATGTTAATTTTGAAAAAATATTACTTGACTTTATTTTTTATTGTATTGTACTATGTTACACTTTCGTTTTATACAACCTGGCGGGTTCAATGAATGTGGCAATCTCTTCAAAGGTGTTTATAAAGCTTCGAGTGAAAACCAGACTAAGAACTCAAAAAAATCTGGGCACCAACGGGAACCGAAACCGTAACCCCCCGGATGGAAAACAGACATCTTATCTACTAGACCACGGTGGTCATCTCGTCGAGAGTTTAACTGAATTTATAATATAAATAAAAAAATACATCTCGAAAACTATTGTTTGGTATATTATACCGATTTTGGCCCCTTTATCCGAAGAATCCAACAATGTTTCATACAATATATTCCTCAAAAATAAAACACAACACTGGGAAATTGATGTTTTCAGTAATTTTTCTAAAGTGGACACCAATATTCGATATGATTGTGCGCATACAAACTCTTCTCTTGGAATTGGCAATTACAACACTAGTTTGCAACTTTGTTTAAAAATTCGAGTAATAAATATAAAAATCAATGATTATTTTGTTTCCCAATTCTATAGGTATCGATAGTGGTATTTAGACATGGTGACCTGGAAACTGGAAACCAGTCAAGGGGCGTTCGGAAAAGTGATATTTTTGGACGATAAATACAAATTCCTAATGTTTACATCATATTTTCAACAAAAGAAATTCAATCTTATGTACTGGATGCAATATTTTGTAAAAACAAGTTTAGGAGATTAAAATAATAACACTGGCATTTATTTCCTAGTATTGATTCCTCAAATAAAACATTTTACTGTTTCTATGATATTTCAAATTCCTTTCAGTATACACGTACATCCTACGTATGGTACATATACATAACATCACATCGTCTCTCTGTCAGGGTAAACAGAGATGAGAGAGCGTCAAACTTTCTAATCACGACACACATCTTTCGCCTCTTCTACATCCATACACCTTCCACTATATATACATACATTTATATGTTTATGCATATGTATATGTATATATAGGCACATGTACATGCATCTGGGCACTTGCATATTATTCGATTGTGTGAAAAAAGAGTATTTCCAGTTATATAATATATAAATTCCACGTTTTACCAGATAGCTAACTGGCCATTTGATGATAATTACAAAAAATCTCATTTTCTAAATTTTGTTCTTACGAGTTAGCTCCAGAAACCCGGTGAAACTGTCCATACAGATGAGATTTTTTTCCGATACTCGATTTATTTCCGAATAATATCTACTGCACTGCATCATCACGATCACACGAAGTCTTTCTAAATTACCTTAACATGTGTTTCTTTATTTTGTTTTTACCTTGCTAATAAAAAACAGTTCTAAATTTTGAATTAACTTATCCGTTTATTTTTAATAAATTATAAATGCAGATTCTTCAATCAAATAAAATACTTAATATGCGTGATTTGAAAAAGAGATAATTACCATTTCCAAAATTAAGTTGAAAAACTTTTACAAGTCTATTTCTTTACAAAATAAGCAAATCGCACGAAAGGATAACCGGCATGTTGACAATGCCAAACATTTCCCTTTAAGACAAAAAATAATTTATTTTAGTCGAGTGAAAGTCCATAAAGAATAAAATTCCCAGTATTGGAGCGGGTTACAAAGAAACAGTGAAAATCGTGTTTTGAACTTGGGTGAAGTAATCGATAAATAAGGAACAAGTGAAATACAATCGTGCCAATAAAAGTGAGCAGTTGAAGGCGACAGGACAAAAGGAGAAACCGCGAAGCACAAGGCAAGAGACAACGGAGCAGATCCAGTGCCAGGCCCGGGCAGCCTCCAAGATAGGGTCCGGACACAGCGTGGAGGATGGGCCCGCGGGCGGGGGCGGCGGGGCTCGCAGGCGCCGGTGAGTCTCATTCGCTGTAATACAACTACTTTTCTTCATCTTTCTTTTATTCCTTTTACAGTTTCATCTCTTCAAATGTGACCCAACGACAACTGAACACGTTTTTATCACAAACCGAACAGTTTCATATCAAAACTCAACACATCCATCCAAAAATATATAAATTGTAAAAATATTCCTTTTTTATCATAGTCAGAAAAAAGAGACATCTTCACAAAATTTTGTTCAAAACAATACTTTTAATATCAAGAAATCTAATTATAAAAAAATAATTCAAGTTAAAATAGTAGAATTAAAATTACTTTATTTTTCCTTTTAATATTTTTAACTTAAACCTGCTAAAATAACAAATTACAATAGTTGTACTTAAATAACCGTTATCTTTCCATTAAACCCTTGGACTATCACCAAAGTTTACTACTAAAATGGACCTTGTTACCGAATTATTTTTATACCAAGAATATTGAATTTGACTTTGTTTCTGTAAAAAAACAATAACTTTTTTATTTTTAATGTTTTTTTTAATTTTTTTAAATGATGTGTTGTAGGGTCTGAAATTCTTTATTTTTTTACATTAAAATAATTAGTAAATATTAAAAAATACTTACCATAAAAAGGTTGTAACTCGTTAAATTAATAAAAGATTTATCATTTTACACGATTTTATTTCACAAAAGTACAAAAAAACACTTCTTATCCACTTTTTGTTTTGTTTAAATGACTACATTATAATATATCCGGAGAATATGTCTTCCGGAAAGAATCTTGAAAATGGTAAAAAACTGATCTGTTGGTTTCTTCGGCGATAGCGACCTAAAATGAATCTGGGAAAATAATTTATATGCGGCGTGCTCAGTTTCATTGCCGTTTGTAATAATTGTCGCCGTCCTTAAAAGAACGGGAACTCTAGTAAATGGGATCTGAGAAATTCCCAGTGTCATCCCAAGCTCAGGAGCTGTCGTCATTCGGGTTTTTGACAGGCGGTGGCTGGTTTTCGTTGACATTTCCGTCATTCGGGCACAAAACGTCATTCCCACATGGGTCGATTTCGTCATCCAAAACATCGATATCAGAGTCCTCCCATCCTTGGATCCTGGACTCTTGAATGAATAAATCATCGAGGTCATCCTCAGCGTCCCTCCTACTATCATTGTTATTTAAAATATCTTCTAATTCAGCGTCAGTGAATTTTTTCGTTCCGTAATCGCGTGAGCTGGCCATTTTGTAAAAGCGTCAACAAACAATAATTTATTCTACCGTGTACAGATTTAAAAATATATTAAAGCTTCAAACCAACAAGACCATGATCGAGTATTTTGTTCATTATCTATTAAGCTTTCAAAAAAAATCCAGGGAAGTGCCAGAACAGAATATGGCAGTATAAAATAATAAATATTATTTAACAGATACGTATCCCAGGGCTTCTCGTAGGTGAGGTCGGTAATTTGGTTCTGACGATGTAGGCCCTCTCTCAGGTGCGGTCGGTAAGCAAAGGGTTAAAAAAACATTATCTCTCTTTCTATCCTATTTTAAAAAAAACTAGATATTTAAAAAAAAGACGAGACTGCTTTAAAAATATATTATGTTACGTTTTCGCTTTTTACAGTACAACATGAAGTATATTGCCAAATGGTAATCTCTTCCAATCAATTAGAAATATGGTATAGGGGGTTTAAGTGAAAACCAGAGTGGAACACTGTCTTAAAAAATTGTATGTGCCAACAAGAATCGTACCCGCAACCCCCAGGTTGGAACACAGTCGTATTTCCAACTAAACTACGGAAAAGTACTGCATTTATTTTCATATAAAAACATGTGAGTATGGCGCAAGTTTAAAAAAGTCGACGGAATATTAGGTCCTTACATATGAAATTGGCGTTTTGTTTGGGAGGAACATAAAGTTGATTTTTTTTAATATAATATATTTATTTAATCAAAGTATGTACCATTACTATCTATGCACTTTTGCCATCTCATAGGTAGTTCATCGATCCCTTTACTAAAAAAACCATTCGAACAGGAATCAATAAAATCTTTGAAGTCGGTTTCGACTGCCCCATCGGAGTTGAATTTTTTCCCTTGCAAGAAGTTATCCAAATTTCGAAAAAAATAGTAATTTGTTGGGGCAAGGTCCGGAGAGTACGGTGGATGTCTTAGACATTCCAATTGAAGCTCTTCTAATTTGGTAGCCGTCTGTTGTGCAGTGTGTGGTCTAGCGTTATCATGAAGCAGCAGTGGCCTAGAGCGATTAACCAGCCTCGGTTGTTTAGCAGCTAGCTTTTCCATCATGGTTTGCAGTTGCTGACAATAGACATCTGCCGTAATCGTCTGGCCAGATTTAAGAAAGCTGTAGTGAACGACACCAGCACTAGTCCACCAAACGCTCACAAGTAACTTTTTTGGAGTCAATTTTCGCTTGGGGCATGGTTTGGCTGGTTCGGCAGGGTTCAGCCATTGCGATGAGCGCTTCCGATTATCATACAGGATCCACTTTTCATCACAGGTAATGATTCGATTCAAAATCCCTTCATTATTGTGCCGGTTGAGTAATGCAACGCAGCAGTCAACGCGCGTTTGTTGATTTGCTTCACTCAATTCGTGAGGTACCCACCTTTCAAGCTTTTTCACCTTCCCGATTTGCTTCAAGTGGATTAAAACAGTTTTATCACTAACACCGCAGCCTGCAGCTAACTCGGACGTGGTTTGCGATGGATCCGCTTCCACAATAGCCTTCAATTCTTCATTATCAACTTTGGTCTCCGGCCGTCCACCGGGCTTGTTCTGCAGATCGAAATTTCCAGAACGAAAACGTTTGAACCAAAAACGCACTGTGTTTTCTTTTGCGGCACCGTCGCGATACACATCATTAATCCTTCGAGCCGTTTCTGCAGCACTGGTGCCACGGTGGAACTCGTACTCGTAAATAACGCGATATTTCAAGTTTTCCATTTTGTAAACTTACTGACGCAAAGAAAAAAAACAATTCAGGAAAAAACAAATGAATTATAATTTTCGAAACACAAATACTTGAGTAAATAGCTGTATAAATTTGAATTTGCAATTCCTAACCAAAGAGAAGATATTTGAGATCAAAGTTGCCAGTACGGCAAAACGCCAATTTCATATGTAAGGACCTAATATATGAAAGCTAAAGAGCTATGATAATCGTCGTACATTAAGTCGGTCAAGTTGAAAAATTTACTGTAATTTTCTTGCAAAAGTGGGAATAACACGACACATTTATGCTGTAATTCATACAAATAAGTTTGTGAGAAATACACCCTTTTTGACATACAAGAAGATTCCGGAAGGCTCAAATAAGTTATTATAGCCAGCCCTGTTATAGGTTGCGGAGCTAATACCGGCTTGTTTGCAAATAAAAATGGTTCATTGAAATACCTTCGTTAATAATGAACACCATTTTTTTTAATGTAAGCTAATAGAAAATTGGAATACATATCGGTATACAAAAATATCACATTATGACAAAATGATCAAGTTCCTCTTACACTAAATGGTTCGATTGCATTTTTGAGCAATGAGTTCAACCTATCGAAGACGTTATATTTTAATAAAACTCAACATTGGAAACAGCAATTAACATACGGGGTGGAATTAATCTCAGGCTCTTTTTGCTCGGGCATTTTATCAAATCAACTGTTTTATAAAAAATATATAAGTCAACATATTTTCGGAGCAAAAAAATCAAAAGTTAACGCGTTATATAATTCAAATACTACATAATCGTCTTTCAGTTATCAAAGTTGAGTTTACAGAGGTAATTAAAAGTACTGTTAATTTTGACAGTATCTAGAAGAATGATTATTTTTATTCAGAAACGTGACCATTTCAATTTTCTTCACGTTTGAATTGATTTATTTGTTACCATTGTTGTCATTCTTCACAACTTGTCACTTTATGTCCGATGTCTTCTTTCACTTAAAACCACCATTCCATTAAACAAGAAACGAAAAAGTTACGAGAGAAAACATTTCAAAGCCTCTCGTGTACACAATAATACACCCAGAGAGAAGAGATGAAAAACAACCCGCCTACAGCGAGCGGACTTCATCGTTATATAAAGGATCAAGGCTGGAAAACTATTATCCGACTCTTCATATATAATATTCGTGAGACCAGTAAAACAGGCAGAATGAATTATGTAAAAATTACGTCATTCGGCCCGGATTTTTCTACTTTATTCTTATTTAGTAAACAAAACGATAATATTACTGAATGTAGGATAACAATGAGATATTTTACTTTGCCGTCCACCAAAATTAAAAGGGTTCTATCAATGAAAACATTGTATTTCAGGAAACGTTTCAACATTAAAATATTCCACATTAATCTTTATATATTTTTTGACGATCTTTGTTATTATTGCTTCTCACCTCAAATGAACTAATATTTTAATGGACATTGGTCCAAAATAAACCGACGAAAGCTGACTTTACACCTTAGATTATTTCGAACTAATTAACTTATAGTCACGTGAATATTTTAATCGCTACAAATTAATTAAAGTTCATTTAACCTATCACTTTCTAGACGCACTTGATCTATCAAAATACGAGTATATTCATTAATATTATTCTATGTTAGAAAATATTATGACTTCCAATCATAAATATTATTAAAAACTACTAATAAAAACTTTTTTTGTAGATACCAACTTTAACTAGTACGTCATCATTAGACATTGAATGTCTATTTTATTTGATTAATTTTTTTCCCATGTTTTAGGTTGTATTTATTAAGATTATATAACCAAAAGGATAAAAATAAAGTTGGTGCTAATTATTTCATTATCACAACAAGCCCTTGAGAGAATAACGGATTTGAGAATAAAATAAGCCTTTTTCTTGGTAATACTCGTATTTATTAACGTAACAAACTGTATTCTAGGCGGCATAATACATAGCTACACAAACTTCAAATAAAAACAATGGTACAATCACTCGCCAATAAATTATATTATCCATATTTTAAAAAAACTACATTGTTTTTATTTCACGAATACAATATTTTTATAATGGTATATTTAAAAATATATGAAATATGTTAGGAAATATTGAATAATCATTTATGTTTTAATGCAAGATTTTTTTATTTAAAAGAGAAAATATATGACGTGGCATAATAAGCTGAACTTCAGCTAAAAACTCCATTTAGTTTGCCAATAACATTTTAAATTAAAATTGTTTTATTTTGCAGATAATTAAAGAATTAACTCAAAAAGTTTTAGAATGGAAAGGTACACATCGCAACGAGCGTTAATCATCTTGCTGAAAGCCAGAAGTAATAATTCAGTAATTGCTACACAAAGAGCATTTCGATTCGGTGTCTGTTTTAATGCATGCATCAGTTTCAAGTGGATATTTCAGGGGTTTTCAATTCTCCAGAACCCGTAATTTTGTTTGTTTACGGACCCAGTCAGTTCAAAATGAGCTTCACCCATTATCGGTTTTAACTGTGGGTACCATATACCAATCGAAATTCTTTTTGTGTAGCTATTATTGAACTATTATTTCTGACGTACAGCAAGATGATTTGTACTCGTTGTTGCAATGTGTACCTACCTTTCTATTACTTTTTACATACAGCTAGAACAATTTAGGTCGTTTTCTAAACCGTATCCATGCCCTCTTGAATTCCATTTGTTTTGCTCTTGTGGGCAAATTTTTCGGTTTTATTATACAATATTATAAAACAAATTGTGTACTACGAATTATCGCAATGCCATCTACAAATCAGAAATACTGGAAGTATTTTTTATTTATGTATTTTTTTTAACCTACATCAAATGTTACATTAAATTGAAAAATTAAGGTAACATATTGTCTTCTTTCAGTAAACGTTTTTTTCTTTCGATTCTATAAGGATAATTAATTAAACATACTTGCCGCAACATCATTGTAAAGGTTAACAAGGATATTTCACAGTCTTGCCTCGACGTGGAAGGACGTAGAGTGCCAGGCTAAATTAGTTTTCCACAATCAAACCGAATAGCAATAATCCCTAATAGACGAGACAGCTTGAACATCTCGATATGGCAGATCTTTATGAATTCAGTTAAATTAATTTTGATCATCTGAACTTCAGCTACAAACTTATTTGAAAATTCACCAAGAACTACCATCTAAATAATTATTAAAAAAAAATATATCGCACGTCAGTAAATTTCTACAATACAGAATATACTCGTATAAAGAATATACACACACAAAGAAAACGAAAAATGCTTCTAAAGTCCTAAATTGTTTTCTTAGGGCTATAAAAGCCGTTCTAAGGCAACACCAATATTTGTTTAGGTTCATGTTATGAACTTAAGTGCCTAAACTGCAAAACTTACATAATTATGAGATTCATAACTTCATGTTACGTAAGGAAAGATAAAATAATCCATGTAATAATAAGTTTAAACAAAATTTATATTCAAGTGCAAATGTAAATAATATACATTTTTTTCCGAAAATAATAGTGCAATGAATATTATTAAAAACACACACGTACCATCACGTGTGTGTTTTTAATGATATTTCATTTCCCTGTCGTTGTAAGCAGAGAAGAAAGAGTGCCAAACTTTAGTATCCCGACAAACATCTTTCGTTTCTTTTATATCCAGCCATCCTTATCATACAACTTCTGACTTTCTACATTTACTTCTTCCAAAATATAATTCACTTGATCCAATCACTTTCCTTGGTCTTCCTCTACCACGCCTTCCACTGACATGTGCAATATATGTTTGTTTCGTTAGTGTTTCTTCATTAATTCGTTCAACATGCCCAAACCATTTCAAAATGCTATTCTTAATTCTACTTAATACATCAGATGCATCCCTAATGACTTCATTGCGTATATATTTATATCCTCCACATTATACGGATTTTTCCTGTAACGTCTTGTGGGTCAGATTTTTTTTCCATATGGAAGAATACTACGGAGGATTCTTCCATAGTGCTAGGCGGTGCTGATAATATATCCACTGTGACACTCAATTGGTTCAAAATCTTTAAACCGCGCGTCACTGAGTATTTAGCCATCACTTTGGTTCTGTAAGTTGGTACATAGAATAGAGGGTAATTTCTTACGCAGTTGGTATTGTCGAGAACGTAAAAACTATATTCATAACTAATCACTTCATTCCGTATTCAATCATCCACATATATTGTCGCCCTGTGTATTCTTCACAGTATACGCATTTCTACAGCATTTATTCGGTTTATTTCAGCCTTTTACATGTGCACGTTACACCTTCATATATCAAAGTTGGTACTAGAATACGGTCGTGGACTATCATCTTAGCAGATTTTGATTACCGTCTTGTTCAAGTATAAATGTTATAATGCCTCATTGATTTTGTTTCCTATCGCTACACGCTATTCGATATCTCTAAAGCAGAACCATAACTGAAATGCACAATCGATATAATACAAAAAAAATTAACCATGATAAATCACATCGAACGTGAACTTCAATGCGATCGATATTATCAAATTTTATAATAAGTACATAATGATACTTTTTGTATTATGTAATAAGAAGATAAAATAGTGTTAAATTATATGTTTCAAGAAAAGAGGTATTCTCAAGATGTGTTTTTTTTATTAATCAGAGAAATTGATTATTATATTCCTTAATTTAAATTTAATACACATGTTTCTGGCCACATAATTGAAGCATAAAAAAATAAATAAACTTAAAGCTAGCGACAGCCATCGAATAATTATCACCTAAGAATGACGTTTTTAGTATCGATGAATTAAAATATATATTTTTATTGTTTGCTTTGTATTTTGTTGGTGTTTATGTACTTAAACGAAAACTTTATAATTTAAATATCAACGAAATGAAAAAGCATTCCGTTTTCACTTGGTTTTCTTTAACAAAGTTTCTAAGTTGGTAAACGATGAAGATCAGCTACCTTAGATAAAGTCTTAAAGGATATGGGAAGATTTGACAGCTTAGCCAGATAAAACGGGCCCGAACATTCATAAACTCTGTAAAAAGGATAAGCTTGCCGCTCACACACCGATGTTTCAAGAATTTATTTCTGAAAACTCGAGCAATTGCGCTTCAGCCCCGAACGTCACTGAAATGAAACATCATCCATACACACAGAAAAAAACATTAATCTTATTCCCAAATCCATGCATAATATATTTCTTTGAATAAATACAAATTTAATGTTTTGCCAACAAAGGATATTTTATTAATCAATGTAGATTTTTTTTTTTCAGATCAAGAAATGTTGCGAGTTTAATGGTCCACGAAAATGTATAGTCGCTTGAATAACTAATTTAAGTCAAAATAAAAAAAACCATATGTATTCCGCGGTCTTTTTTTATTCCTTTTTGATTATGCAATAATATTATGCAATAATACTATGCAGTTTTGGTATTTCTGTTCCGTTTTCTACTTTATTAAATTCAAAAAGTTTATTTATTTGTAAATCTGACATGTTTTTCTATAGTATATGTTTTTATTCCAAAACATTGATACTCGTAGATAAGTTAAAACGATTTCTATTAGTCGGTCATATCGAATGTTGGCGTTATAAAAGAATATCGTATAACCACCATTGTATTGTATTACACTTAAGTTGTATTTAGTACAGCCTGGCGAGTTTATTGCGATGTGGCGATCTCTTCCAACTAACCAGAAAGATGTTACAGATACCTTAAGTAAAAATCAAACGAATCAAACCCGTAACCCCCGGGCTGGAAGACAAATGTCTTACCAACTAGGCCACAAAGGTCGTTCACGATTCATAGGATTTAAAACGCGTTCATTCGATAAAATTATTCATGGACCATATCATACGGTGATTTTTTTCTAAATAAAATCTTCATAGGATAAATTGAAAATAACTGGTATCGTCTTTCACTTTTAAACAGTCTTGGCATCACATAACTTTTTCTCTTGTAAGGAATAACATACGGAACCAAGTTTTTGTTATTCAACCATTTTCACAGAGATTATCATAATGAAACGATGACATATTTCTTTCCTATGAATCATTTAATGTTTTTTCTCTTCTTGCTAATCGATTTCAATGTAATGACTGTTTCTCCGAGGATTTCACACAAATTTTATTTAAAAACTTAATATAGCAATTTACTTTATAATGCCTTTGAAGCAAGTTTTCACTGTATTGGAATTTGCAGAAAATTCATATGAAAGGCTATTTTCCAATACAGAACTAAGCATTATTTAAACTGTCATCACGCTGGATTTCCGTAAAAAAAAGTCGGCAATACAAAACTCGCATCGAGCTAATCTAATAGAACGAAATTTTCTCAGTTTTCAGGAACGAAGGGATACACATGCCTTCAATCATATTTATTCGTAATAATATTGACCGAGATACATTAAATGAATTCCGGGGGTACGTAATATTTTTGTAACTTGTAGAAAAAAAACTTATTGGAATAAGAAAATGGTTTAGAAAATATTTGTTACTCATAACGTTATTAGGGATTAACCGCGCGCAATAATCGAAAGTCAATTCGAATTGATTTTTCTCTCCAAACTGTGGTTGCTTGTGAGTGATTTGAATACAGTGCTGCTTTCTGTCTTTAGCTTACGGTGGTGACGGGTGTACTGAAAATATTATATTTTTTAAATTATCTTTTTTCAATATCTTATTTATAAAGTTACCTAATTTTGAACTTTTTCAAATGATTTGGATAATGCTTATTTTTCGCCACCCGTAAAATAACTTTCATGTTTCGCATTAAATCTTATTTCATAAAAAAAATATTAAATTACATCAAAGCTAATGCTATGTATTCGGTAAAACAAGAAGACAGATGTTACTAGTGAATCATCTTCTGATATGAAATAACATACATTTTTGACAGAAGAGTAGTCGAAGAAATCTAACGCTCATTTGTGTTATAACAAAAGTTTTAATGTGTACATTGTGTGGAGTCTATTGAAGGTATGTCTTCAAAAACATCAAATTAATTGAAGCTTTCATTAGAAAGTCAATTAGGAAGAAACTTAGGTTATGAAAATAAATTTAAAAGAAAACGTTATAAAATTACATGATGGACATAAAGCGCATTCAGTCAATAAATCTGCCTTTAGACTTCGGGAATAAATAAAAGATGAAGTTCTAAATTATTCTTTGTTTAGAAGATGTATGAAAAGTTTAATTAGTATTGACGTATAATATTAAATGCCGTAATGGTTTGTAGATTCAGAGTACATATATTTTACACAATTGCATAAATAATGTACAAATTTGTTGATTTTAAAATAAATAAGTAAATGATTGTAATAACAAATATAATTGGTATACAACTCTAACATTTGTACAAACAATATTAAACTAATGATTGGAAAATAAAAACTGAGAATATTAACAGAAATCTAAAATTTTCTTCACTTAAAACACTTATTCATTTTCAGTCAACAAATAATATGGAATTTTATAATTCAAAACTTGAACCCAATAAAAAATGCCTCTCAAACAGTTCGATTCGATTTATTACGAGTATATCTTAAAAAAAGATCGTGATTAAAATCAATTGTACTTAACAAAACACAAGACATAAAGATATTTATTGTAAGACCGTAAATTATATACTATAGTATAGAATAATACGTTAAAACGATTACTTTCCATAAATACAGTTACAAATATCGTATTTCTGTAGCTGGGCCTGAGACGGGGGGTATACTCGTATATTATTAGCTTAAGTCCGACATTATATGATACAATATATTAAATAAATGTCATGTTCGAACTTCCTCAAACTGAAAGAAACAAATGTATCGATCTTCTTCTCATCAATATATGTCAAATTCACTTAGTCTTCAATGAGTACTGTGGTACGCACAGGCTTGATTCTATCAGTCATATATAAAATACGTGAAGAAAATCATAGATATAAAATTAGATTATACTGGAAAACTTATTCTATTTGGTTGGACTTTAAATGAAATATTGTGATACTTATGATATAAAGTAATAATAGTGATAACATTTATCATAATGCAAATATTTGTTGTTTTTTTTAAATACTGCTCTAAAGACAAATATTATTACTAAACGGAAAAAGCGATATTAATTTTTCTAATTGTATTCCTTAAAAAATAACATGTTTTAAAATCATTAAAAATGTTGCACATTTCTTGTAAGTATATTAAGATTAAAATAAAATAAATTAACTTCAGAAATTAAAACCTACATTGATAAAAATTCTAATCAAATTAATATCTTCAGCGAGTCAGTCACAAGTAGCGCATTAGTTTATATTTATACGAACACACAACAAACTATTAACCGTATCAAGATCATTCTGAGAAAAGATAAGCACCGCGCTGCTCCACAATTCAATCAGTGCAGGGAAACGAGACCAGCACTCTACAGCATCTTATTACTACTACGAGTATAACTTGGCTCGAGGCGGAATAATATAATATATGCATATCAAAACAATTTAAGAAAATTTATACAGTAAACTTCATAATCTTGATATTTTGCATAGTATAGCAATAATATCACAGAGTAGTAGAAATAATGTTACAAGCGGTAAATCATCTGATGAAATAAGATTTATTTAGCGAAACACATGTAAAAAATAAATAAAAAATATTTTTATGAGCACTTTTCAATTTTGAATTATAAACAGTTTTGAATTATAATTTCAAGCGTGTTTCCACATTTTCTTCTTTTTGGCTCCAAGTTTTGATAAACATTCAAAAAACAAAAATCAAAGCTTTTCATTTGAAGAATTAAAATCTTGAATTAAATATATTTGAAATACTACGCTATATTCAAACTTTTCCAGATTACTAAAAGTAGTTGAGAAGAGCTGGGAATTCAATAAACCTACACTTACCACGTTTATTGGTCTGGCAAAAGCGTATTATTGAGTCGAACGAATTTAATTATGAAATGTTTTCGATACAAACCGTGCCTTGAAATACTTATAACATATACAAATATGGTAATTTGTGCTAGAGATGAAAGAAGTAAATCAGATATATTCCCTCGTATAATTAGGCAATTGTCCCTTATTTTGCTGCTTTTGATTCTAATCAATTTGACAAAATCATTAGTAATAATTGACCCCCATGTATTTAAAATATAATCAACAAATATATTAAGTTTCTTTTTGCTGATGACATTGTACTTTTAACGCCGAAGAACTCTGATCTATATAGGGTAGATAATGATGCTTTAATGTGGTTCGACAATAATTGTGAAAATTATGGTCATGTTAATAGGCAAATATCAAACGGCCTGCAATGTTTAACTAAAAGGAATATCCACAAAACAAACGGTTAGTTTCAAGTATTTAAGCGTCAAGTTCTAACATATGAGGAGATGAAAACAAATTTTAATAGGGGATAGGGGCAGTCGCTGTTAGGATCCTTATAAACGGGATTATCGTCTAATGGGAAGTTGGGCGTCAACACAAAGATGATGCTTTGCCAATTAATGTGCCATTCAAGTCTGACCTGTGATTATTATGCATGAGTATTGAGTTAAACAGAAATATCCAAGATCAATATAACGGAAATTAAACTAGGGCTGAGATAAAGGAAACATACAGAGATTTATTATGAAGCTCTAACAACAGAGAAGCCTTAAATATATGATAGAACCCAGTTAGTCTCCGCCAGAAGATCTATGTTAAAATGGGTTGGGCATGCATATAGAAAGATAGATGTATTACTGATCAAAATTGTCCAAACCGATCTTCCTGGAGTTACACCGGACGGCGAGAAGACGGAAGAGATGGTGTGACCAGATAAAAGCGCATTTAAAGCGAGGACTTTATGTAACGTGGGAGAAGGTCCTTGTTCTAGCAGAGATTGGTTACTCACGAGATGCAACTAACAACTTCACGCACGCAGAAGATTACTAAATCACAATATTTCCCCTCATTTCAAATAATGAAGAGTATACTTATGAAAAACTCACATTAAATTTGGATTCACTGTATAAGGAAAAATGTGTATATTGTAAAATAATTAAATTAAGTCGAATAATAAATATTTTATTAAATGAAGTTCCTTAATAACAGATCGTGCGTTTATTTCAAAAGAGATCTTAGTGTAGGTAGAATATTTTTGGATGTATTCGTCCAATAAATAGTCCAAAGCAAATCCGTGCCAAAAGGACTCCAATGTTAAATTTCTTTCACAATTTTGGTTAATTGAAATCACGCTAATTTGGTTAATTTATCATAAAATGGGCATTTAGTAAAAAAAAAAACAGTCTCAAAACATATTTTTTATTGCACTATAGTATATTTTCAGTTTAAACAGTTGTTCGATAGGCGTGTTTAATGGCCATGTCATGTATCGTTTTCTTTAAACTAACTAGAGAAATCAAAAAATACCTTTTTAGAAAAATCTTCATACTCATTTTTGGATACGATCGGATGTCGAACCCGAAACCCCCGGATATATTACAAGCGTTTTACCGTATAAAAAATGAGATGCGATGCAAGTATTAATTATGGATTAAACATTTCTTAAACTATGTATGATTTCATACTTATCATATGTATGAAAACAAATTTAATATTAAGGGTACCCAAAAGTAATTTCGTGTTTTGGATATTCATTTTCAAGGGTATGTTGTGTTTTACCGATCATTAATAAGTGTTTTGTTTGGAATAGTTTGATTAACCCCTCAAAAGAAAACTTTAATATTCAAAAGTAATGTTTTTTAACTTATTTGCATTGAAAGAGTTTTTTTTCAAGTGAAAACTTAATTTCAAATTTGAATACTTCGTCAGTTTTAAAGAAACGATCGCAACTGTATTGAAAACAAATAATTGAATCTACTCGGCGATGTTATGGATATTCGGAAATGCCTGAGATGGTTCAAAGAGTTTCGATCTGATGAAACTTAAGGAGAGTTTGCTCTCTAAACGACGCTATATAAATTGTCCTTTTCTTTATGATGGATAGATAGCCCTCAAGATTAAAGACCAATAAAAGTAGATAACGACATTCTAATCACTGATATCAAAGCAAATCCAACTTTATCTATTAAAAAATGTTGACAATTTAGGATATCCACGGTCAAGAAGAGTGTAGAACCAAATTAAAAAATCGAAAGCTGTGGAGACAAGGAAAATGGGTACCGCATCTGCCGAGATACTGGTTATGTTGATGCGGTACATATGGACGACCAAGCAAAAGCATGCTGCGACCATCTTTTAGAAATGGAATCAAAAACGCCTTTTCAAATCATCTCTTCACTGGAGGCCATAAGTGGATGTTGTACTTAATCCAGGGACGTAAAAGACAGTGGTTATCGAAAGGGCAAGTAGCAAGGCAGTTGGTCTAGACCAGCTCTAACGGTAAAAAAGTGGATTGTCGGTATGGCGGGATTGTAAGAGTATAGTTCATTTTGAGACACTCAAACCTAGCAAAACAGTTATGGCACAGGCACAGGTTTATAGAGATCAGATGGACCACTCAAATGAAGAAATTTAAAAAAAGTAATTTAATTGTCAAGTGTTTTTGCAACACGATAACGCTCGTCCTCGTGTTGCTAGCATTACCAAGGATAAACTCAAGAGCTTAACATACGTCGGATAGTGATTCGGCATCCAGCATACCCTTCAGATTTTGCATCATCGAATTCCTATCTTCCGTTTAATTCAAAGCGTCTTGAGTTTTATAAAATATAGTAGGCATTAAGAAATTTAGAAAAAAAAAAAGGTCATATCTAGCGAAGAAAATTTTATTTTAGATCAATATTTAATAAATAAATTGGTTTTTAATAAATAAATTGTTTTTTTGTTTCATATAAAAAAAACGACATTACTTATGGGTATACATAAAACAATGTTATTTATTTATTTTACACATGACACTCAATATATATAATTTGCGAAAAACAACAGGTAATTTAATTTGGACACAATTTAAATTGATCTGGTTTTGTTGCCTTTCAATTGTCGTGCCCCCAGTAAACTAGGCTTTTGCCTGTATCTCACTGAGGACGTGTGACGTGTATACATCAGATTGCATGAGTGTAGTGAGCAACGAGTATTTTCTTTAATTGAATACTGATATTTGTACATAATATATCAGTGTCAAGTACCATGGATTAATTTTTGGAAAATAAATCATTCAATTAACTAGTTTGAAATAATATTTCGACAAATCGGACGAATTTGAAATGCATCTAAATACCGCCAGTTTTTACATTAATCGAACAATACTTTTTTTTTAATAGGCAATCTACCCAAACTAGAATGATTTGTGCCACCACATCAAAGTTACTATGCAATTATATGGGTCAATATAGTAAAATTAATTTTTAAAAATGACATTTTAGACTAGTTTCAACTAATAAAACTTCAAAAATTTAACAAACGATCTATAAGAAACAAAGTTCTTCGAACAAAACGTAAGATTCATTGGACGTGGCAAATATATTATAGCGTTTAGTAAATCAAATCAGTCCCATAGAGAATAACCGAAAACACAAGATCTAAAGTGTCATCATCCAGCCCACATTCGCAGCCGCGATCCTCCATACTACCCATTATGTAGAGGCGACTAACCACCATGTAGTGGCCCACCCGCAAACGACACATGACTGACTCTTCCACCTTATTCATTCTCATTATTTATTTAACAATGGTTTCTAAAGGAAAGATTGTTAGATTGATTTATATCTAGAGCCCTTATTTACATCAGTTATATCCTAATCCAACGCCCAGCGATGCTAAGTATTGTGTTTAATTTTATTTAAAAGATCAGTTACTGCCTGTGAAAAATCAGACAGGGAACAACCGGTTGAACATGCTTCCTTTGTCAAGGAATCACATTCACCATCGGTGACTTATTTTTATGATTTAGTATATATTTAATCAGTAATAATAAAAACGACGAAAGATGAATTTCTAACTTCGGATGAAATTTTATTTTGTCGAGTAATTATTTGATTAACATAACATACAATCATCATACAGTTATTTACTACTTTTCCATAATACGAAAACGCCATAAATAAACCGAAATTTATGATGAATATGTAAATTTGTTATTCATTTATAATGCCTACAACTGTTTTATTTTAATATCAATAAATCAGAAACCAATATTAAAAACCTTTATTGTTTGTTCCCCATAACTTTTGATTAAATGACTAGAACTAAAAATCAAATTCGTAATATGAATTATTTATCACGCACGAATTCAGGAATGCCTAGTCTCACACGAAAATATTAACACGAATTATTTTCACTCAAAAATGCAACAAAGAAATTGAAGTAGCTGCACAAATTAATTACTTTTCGCATCGCGCAACTGCATACAACTGTTAGTCTATTAAGAAAAACTAGACTTTCAAAAATAATTGCATACCAAATCGGTCGCATACTGATGCACACGGTATTGACTAGGTAGTAGCAGCCTGATGGAAATGCAAAGGCAAACAGCAATTAAAACGTTAGCGAGTGCGGCAACTCTTAACGATCCGCTTGCACGCCACAGAGTTCGCGCGCGGTGATCTTCTCTGCCAACAGACCGCCACTGTACGCTCCTCTCAGTGTACTAAGCCTGCACCGTGAGTCGCGTACTGCATCTACACTAATTACCTATTTACAAGGCCCTGTGAAGTAGATATGCGTTCCGAACTAAATCGGCACTCTCCCCTGTGAACACGGCCAGTATTGTGCATTTGAGTTTCCGGATGTGTGTGGTCAATCTGCGGGTCTGGAACTGAGCTAGTTAAACTCAACTGGAAAACGGCAAATGATTTCTGGTGACGCCGCAACCCGAAACCCTCGTAGCAAACCGCAGGAATAGTTCTCTGCCAAGAGTTGGACATTATTAAGTCTCGAAACAATTGGACAAAACCTGAAAATTCAATGGATTTAGAGTAACGTATTATTTGATTTTCTTGTATTATATAGCTAAACCCCCTAATCCAATTCTATCAAATATTCTAAAATTTCTAACGCCCGTTTCTATTATTTAAAAAAATAACAATCAACTTTCTATAGAAAAATTATCTTAGTTCTAAAACATATACATTTAGCTGCACACATCTTGGATCCCTTTAAAACTTAAGTTATAAGCGTTTAGTGATGATGAATTTGATTCGAAGCACGTTGAAATGAACTTGTATTAACTGAATACAGAACAAATATTCAGTACTCAGTGATATTACTAACATCGTTATAATTATATGTCAAAAAAGTAGCAAAAGCTTCATAAAATCTGATTTTAAGAGTACGGTTAAACCAACGCAATACAATTTATACGAGAAATTCATTGAACATAACTAATAACATAATATATTATATTATTTATAGTAAAGGCAGTAACATTGTGTAGGTTTTATCAAACACTGTTTATTCCACTTTTTGGTGGAATAAGTGGAAGTTTATTCCACAAAGAGTGAAATAATTTGGTAGAAGTTTATTCCACTTTTTGTGGAATAAACAGTGTTTGATAAAACAAATTACAATAACTAATAATAATTTAAAACAACATAAAATCGATTTAAAAGCTTCAAAATTCGACAGAATTTAATTATCAAATTAATTTAATTTAAATCCTTAACACTGTAACATATATTTATATTGAAAAATCAACCCTTCAAATACGCAAAGAAAAACACCAAGTGATAAGCGAAGTGGACCCACGAAGGGTGTACTCGTAGTTCGCGCAGAAAATTTTATATTAAATAAAATGCCCAAATGTAAAACAAACATTTATGTTTGTATATTCGTTATATTCTTAATAAAATAAAAATTCAACTATGATAGCAAAAACAAAGATAACATTTAACAAAAATTACATAAATAAAACGCCAAAACCTTCGGATATTTTTTCTGAATTGGTCAAATATTGTCAACCATATATTATTATATACCTGGAGAAATCCGTATAATGTGGAGAATAAAAAAAACATCCCCGTACTTTTAATATCGACAACAATAACAATATTAAAAATATTTTGTGCGCATAAATCAGTAAATTTTGAGATAATGTATTATATGATTTCATGATACCAAAAGTCGTAATGAGTAGAAACCCTAGCACTTAAAAGTTGCGCTAGTACACAATTTTTTGCAATTTTGTAATTTGAGACACATATGGCAAATCGCAATATTCATCTAACAAATTGACAGGCGAGGTGTTATCAAACACGTGTACTCATAAAGTAGTGTATTTGCTCTTAATGCTTTGCGAGTAACTAACTAGTGAACATCTTTTCTGAAAGAGTTTCACCAATTCCATAAAGTTAAATCATGGCATTTTTTTATTTCCTTTCATTTAATGGTAAAAATAGTGTTTGGAATATCTGAACATATTATCGCGTGATTTCCTGAATTTAACTTACGTAGTGTTTCGATTTTTTTGCATAAATTGTAAAAACTTTTGAAATTGTTTTCTTTACAAAAATAGGAAAGAAAGGCTACACCTGAATAAATACTCCTCTATTTGGAATTTGGTCCATTCAATTTAAATAAAATTTGAAATCAACATAATTAGTAAAATTACACTATTTAAAATCTACATTAGTTGACACTAAAGAAAAACTACAATCGAACAGAAGAAATTTTATGAATTTCGATATCTGAAAGGACAAAATTAAAAACATTTTTTTCTTCTAAATAAAATTAGTACTCAAAATAAAACTCTAATTATGCGTTTTTGTGTATTCAATATTATTAAAGCTGGTAAACTCCTAATACATTAATTCTGAAAGTAAACATTTATAAAACCTCTAGCTGATTGGGTGGAGTCACATCACATCTCCTCTCCTCTCCTCCCTATCCCACCACGGGCCAGCAACAGCTGCGATTAGCGTGGCACGCTAAGGTCAGAATATGTTATGTGTCGTGTCGAGCCATCCCAGACATTTCCCGGGATCCAGTCTCTAGTGGATCGTTTCCAAGTAAATGAGATGTTTCCAAACAGATATAGGACACTTCTCATTATCTTTATTGTGATTTTTGTTAAATAACAATTGGAAAATCATTTACTGTTTTTACAGTTCTCATTTATATATAAAATAAACATGTATTATCTGATATATGCCAATCGCAGGACACATAAAGGGGAAGGGGAAGTCCTAACTTCACGGGCCGACTAGGTGAACAATGTGTTTGGCTTCCCCATTTTTGTTCCTATCCAGTTGAGACCCTTGTGGAGGAAGATTGTCGTACATACCTGACTCAGCCCAATGAACGAGTCGTGGTCACAATATGTCAATTTTGTATACTAATATTTAGCTCCTGCCTATTATTTCTGTAAAGTACTCGTATCCTGATTCTGACATTCTATTTTCTTTTCGAGCGTCGTCTGATAGTAACGCCAATATTTTCGAATCTTTTCCGAGAAGAAAATAAAACGAAATCTGATCAAAATATCTTACCATTGTAAATATTATACAAGAAAATCCATCATTCAACACTCAGTGTTAAAAAAAATATATTTTTAGTAAGACAATTTTATTTCAGCTGAATTATCAGTAACTTTATATAAACTGAAAGGCGATTTTCTTTCATAGATGGCATTAGATAATACTAATTTCAGTTGCATAGCACTCACATTATCTTCCACGAAACCATTGTGACAAATCTGTTAATTACAGATTATAAAAAACTGCATAATTAATTATAAGCAATCTATAAATTTACAACTACAAACTTTGCAAAATAAATATCAATAAGAACAATGCCATTTTAATAGAAAAAGCAAATGACTTTTTGTATTAATTAAATTTAAAAAAATAATATATTAACAAAAAATTCAATATCTTTCGTACATTTAATATTTCCAACATCCGATAAACTGTAACAAGGGCCGAAACAAAATAAATACCTGAGTGAGGAATTCGTAATATGTAAAGGTTGCGAGGTGCTAACCGTTCCTTTATGTAATGGTTGGGGGGGGGGGGGGGGGAATACCTAGGAAGAAACGAATTCTATCGAAGGTTCCATCCTCAACCCTTGCTCGAGTGCCCCAAACTTTGCGATCACACACCGAGGTTCAGCGCCCACTTACCGAAACCTGTCTAACCATTATTTTGTACAATAGTACCATCTATAGAGTTTGCTTATTTTTTTTCTAGCTATTCTTTTTTTTCTATCAGTTAAGAAAGAAAACTCGATTAAAAAGCAGCAAAAGTCTTGTAACTTGCATTCTAAATATCTTTCTTACTCGTATGTTACTACGGCAAAGCTTTAATTTTCTTATGCAAGACATTCAACAATTCAAGTGCAGATGGCGTTGTGCGCAGTACTGAATACAAATTTGGTATACTTGTTTATCTGTATATTTTTCCGTGAAAACTCTTGTCATCTAGGAGGAAAAAGACCAACGAAGTAACTTTCAATGATCTGCATATTATTAAGTTTTCATGTGGTAAACTTATTTTTTTAGTTCATGAATTACTCGTACTTTGCGAATATACAACTTTAAGCTTGGAATTGAATCTGTATTAATTAAATGATTACTTGTTTGAAACGAGTGCCACGTATATATTTTGTTTGATTTGGAGAAATTCCAGGAGGTAGGATTTTAAAAAATATGTCGTTTGACAATTGTAAAGCATTTCTAACTGATACGTTTCATTGTAAAATATATATACTGGGTAAACAATATTGGAAAAGAACAATAAAATGTGTAAATTTAACATTGTGATACAGTATACGAGAGCAATGTGAAATTAAAAGTTTGATTAAAAAAACATTTCTTGCATTTCAAGACGTAATATATTTCAGAAATAATATTTTTCTAGAGATAAAGGCAACCTTTCTTAATGTTCCCATCTCTTTCTTTTATCCCGCTACGTTTAATCTCGATCAGCTCACACATTGCTCCTTTGCGCCCGAAAATCAGATTCAAACACGTCTCATGGTACCATTCACACTTCTTCGCAGTGAGTCATTTTCCTTCTTGAATTAATTATATATTTCAAAAGGGTTTCGAAACAATGAAAAACTTTCTAATATATTAAACGTATTCATCTCCATTTTCTTTCTTTATCGAAAAATTTATTTTGATTCACGCAATTATTTATATGTTGTCTGCTACTAATTAAAAAAAATACATTTTAAAAACGATTGCTATCGACTTCAAAATGTCTCGGATTCAACAATTTGCCGACTGCTAATCCACACTAAACCATATGTCAATTAAGTGTATCATTACGAGTATGATTCTATTCCTTTTTATTGTTTTCATATTTCTATTTAATTGTCGGGATCGCAGCATAGACAGCGCAGATCCCAATAATCTTGATCTCTGGTCATTATTCTACATCCGCGAAGTGCAGTCTCAGCCTTAATTAACTGTATTCAAAATAAATTTACGAAAGGTTTATGAAATCATCCAACTAAAAATTTATAATTTCAATGATCGTTTTTCGTTCGATAAGAAAATTTATATTTATGTAAAAAGCTCAATGTTGGCATCCTGTAAAAACCTCAAGGGACGTATAAAATGTAAGCAACCTTATACTGTTTACCCTTGTTAATTTGTCAGCTAACCCTTGCGTAAATTTAATTTAGTACGTTAGAACTCTGCTATGCGTTTTTGTTATACGTTTCAGATCCTGTTAATCACATACTTTAGGCACCACCACATCAAGTACGATTATACTATAATGTACGCTTTAAAAAGTTTCCAGATCGATGATACGTGCTCTGGATTCAAATCAATCTTACATTATTCTCGCACGTGTTACATTTATTAAATACTGGTCTGCTGAAAGTTGTGATGTAGTTATCAATATTTAAAATATATTTGAAATTTACAAAGCAATTTAGGAGTTTGAGTTTAAAACACCTGTTTTTATAACATTTTATTGCTTGATCAATAAAAAATCAGTATTAACAGCTGAAAAAATGTAAATAGTTTAAATATATTAAATATTACTTTTTACAACTACAATAAAAAAAAATAGCAGACTAATGAAAAAATGTGTATAAAATTAGAGATTTTTCGTCAAAAGCAACCGTTAATTATTTTCTCAAATAATGAACTTAACCTCAATCATCATTATAATTCATTAAGTCAAACACTGTATGTCGGTAGCAGTTAGAACATAATTCAATATTGTTTGTGCTTTCCTGATGATGAGGGGAAAACCTTGAAACTATTAGGATTATACCGTTATATTAAGTGGAATAAACAGTTTTTGACTAAATAAATTACCATGTATTTAAACCTCCACAGTGTTAACGCATTAGCTATAAATAATTAATTATCATTAGTTGCGCAATTTTTAAAAGATTTTTCCTCAATAACTGAGCAGTGCAACTCGTGACCATCGATCCCCTTCTCTTTTCGGTGCCCATATTCGATCGACTGCAACTCAAAATTTGTTCAACAAGTCCAAAGGTGAGTCCACCGGCATTCAAACAAATGACACCTAGATGCTATCCAAGTAAGGTAACAACTGCTAACTTACGATGACAATGGCTGAATTCTAAAATCACAAGACACAATTTGCTCCTTGAAACTAAAAACCTTTCTGTAAATAATAGTGCAATATTTCTTGAATCTTCGAAAATACTATAGTTTCACTTTGTGGTGCCATGGTTTATGTAAAATAATTACTTAAATAAAAAAACTTATTTTATATTGTTGTGTTCACCACAGGTTTATTTTTGGGTTTACAACTGGTTTCGAAGACCACCGTCTTCATCGTCAGGTGAAGATAAACTAAATGGCAAAAAATACATTTCCTGTACAAGTGTAAATAATATAAGAGGAATGAGGTAGGGGGAGAGAAGTGGGGAGAGATGTGATACAATGGTAAATGGGATTAATTCGTGAAACGAGTTAAGGTAATTCAAGAACATTTTTAACTGCCTCTCTGTACCTGACCATATGCAAATAACGTCGTCTTCTCGTACATATCGTCCGTATAATAAAACATGTTTTAACAATGGAGATTTGCTATTAAATATTTTATCTTCCAAGTTGTTTAGGAATACATCTGCAACCCAAGCGCTTGTTGGAATTCCCATCGCCAAGTCGTCATGTTGCTTGTTAATGTTGGTGTTAAATTGAAAATAGTTTTGGTTTAGGACCAGATTAAAAATACGTGATAAATCTCCCGCTAAGTCTTTTGCGATTTTTTCAGAGTTCGCTATCCACCTAATTGAAAATAACCATTTCTTTGATATCAATCGTGGTTTGCGGATTCTACACATAAGCCGAGGGGGAATACAGCTTGATAATTTGGAAATTCCCCCATCCCATTTACCATTGTATCACATCTCTCCCCTCTTCTCTCCCCCTAACTCGTTCCTTTTATATTATTTACACTTGTTCAGGAAATGTATTTTTAGCAATTTAGTTTATCTTCACCAGACGATGAAGACGGTGGTCTTCGAAACAGGTCGTAAACCCAAAAATAAACCTATGGTGAACACAAAAATATAAAATAAGTTTTTTATTTACTTATTTTTCCTTTTACATAAATAATGCAATAGTTTCAGAATAAAATGACGAAAGTCGATATTGTCATTATCCATCCTGTTCGATTACGATTTCACAGTGCACTTCGCAGCCACCTTGTCACTCCCGCGGATGGTTGCCTAATCTCTGCTCCTTCGCCATTCGCATGCCCATTCAAAAACGATATCTAGAGATCGTCACCCAAATTTCATGCAACTCGTACACGTTTCTCAATAACTTGACAACTCTCATCTCAAATAACAGAGAGACGCATGCCGATCTCGAGTTCATCGAATATTAATCGATTTCTACGTTATTGTATCAATAAATAAAACATTTTTACTATCTTAGTAAATACAGACATATGGAATTTAAGGATTAATTTAATACTAAGGAAAGAGTTTCGAATACAGAAGATACATACATATTATCACACCTTGTTCCTCGCGGGGTAGGCAGAGAACAGGTCTCCAAACCGTTCTATTCAAACACACACATTTCGCCTCCTCCACATTCATGCACATCGTCATGTACAATCTTCTATCGTCATCTTAGTAAATACAATTCTATAATATATTATATAACTCTAATAGATCACAATATTGTGATTTCACTCATGTTAAAACTATACGAACGCAAGGTTATTTATTACACACTCCCGCATTTAATTTAATCATATTGGACTAACAAAGTTTGTTTCACCCGTAAAATTTAATTTTCGAATCCGAATTCAGAAAACTATGGGTGTTCATTTAAGTTTCTGAAAACTCAATTCAATAAATAGTTTCCAACCAATTTATAGAATGCCTTTTCAATATTAATTAATGAGAAATCAAGGCAGTTGATACAAACAATACATTTTTCAATATACCCCAAACATTATATTTTAACATTAAACCATTTTAATTACTCTTTATTGAGTCAACTATTCTAATCACAAATAAAAATAATATATTCTGTCGGTTGGCATAGTTGTTGCTTTTAAGAAAATTTTAAATAAAAACCAAAAACTAAATGTAAATATTTAAATAAAAATACAAAGTCTAGTCATACAAAATTAATTATTTTATAGGATTAATAAGAAAGTTGCTTTGCAAGGAAAATAATGGAATCCTTATGTTTGTCAACTCATTCGGATCAAAATAAGAGAACTAACTCAAATAAAAATGTCAGACCAGAAAGTAAGGAGAAAGACAAATGAAAGTGTGGGATGATCAGGGTGCCTTCTAAAGTGGAAGATGATGTGTGGGTCGGATTTTTCTTTGCGTATGATTGTAAAAATGTTTGGCGAAAAGTAAAGTGTACTCTTCATTCATAGATTTAGAGAAAACCTATGACCGCATGATAAAAAACATATGTTATGGAATGTATAATATATCATATAATGAATATGGTGTTCAATGTAAGTAAATACGCGGTATTGCTACGATGTATGCTAAGAGTGACGGTGCCTTGACTGAGTAATTCAATATTTCAAAAGGGGTAAAATAAGGATGTGTTATGTCATTCTGGTTATTCAAAATGTATCACTCAAGTGCTAAAAATCTACATAGGTCATTTGAGGTTCATATTAACGCTTTGAGCACAAAAATCAGAAAACTAGGATACATATTCCGTATGATTCGAAATACACTCAGTGAAAATATTCTTAAAAGTATATATTTTGCCTTATGCCAGCACTTTCTTGCGATATTGTTGTTGGGGGGGGGGGGGTGCACCTTAACACAACAAAAAACACATACTACAGGTTTCCCAAAAATTGATTATGAAAATAATTAATAAACTTCCTGCCCGGGATCCCACAGCGGAGCTTTTCAGGGAGTATCGGGTCCTGAACATAGCCAATTTACATTTCAAATCCATTCCTGGCACTATCATCCAGAGGAAGGGAATATGCAGACTCAGCAGAGACACATGACACGCATGACAACTGATCAAATATACACCCTCCCTAGAGTTAAAGCATCTATTGCCCAAAGGCGATATGTCTATTTAGCTCCCATGAAATACAATGGGGTGCCGAATTCAATAAAGGCAAAAGGAAGAAAACAATTTAGGCAGTCGATCGGAGCGTGGTTGTTATTGCGACAGGAGTTTGAATAATTGGGCTTGCAGGAGGAATGACTTGTATGTAGCAAAGGTTTGTGTGAACTCTTGAGTGTGGTATTTTTTGTCATTTTTTCATGATTATGTGCGGTATATTGTGTGATGAACGTTTTGGTATGTCTGGAGTGGTGAAGTGTGAGGGGTTTGATTCGCGTGATGTATACATTTGTAATTGAGTGTCACTGTTTGTCAGGTTGGTGCGAAGGTGCAACGGGGTCTTATATAATCAATAATCGGAAAGAAGCATCGATTTATTTTTTCATGATAAATATCCTCAGTGAGATACAGGCAAAAGCCTAGTTTACTGGGGACACGACAAATGAAAAGCAAAAAACCCAGATCCATTAAAATTGTGTGTCCAAATTAAATTACCGGTTGTTTTTTCGCAAATGATGTATATTTCTTGTCATGTGTAAAATAAATAAATAAATTGGGTGACATGGTAGTGTTAGAAGATAATAAAAATGAATAACAGCGTATGGTAAGTAAATTATCTATGAAGCAAAAGACAAAAGACTGAATGTTGCGAAATCCATAGTCATGGTATTTAAAATGGTGAAAGGAAAATTAAATGTGATATTTGGGTGAACAATGAAAGATTAGAACGAGTTGAATAATTCTGCTATTTGGGAAGTATGTCCTAGAATGAAAGAGAGATAGAACGAGATATTAAACGGCTAGTTGTAATAGGAAACAAAGTCAGTGAGGTATTAAAAGACGTATATTCAAACCAAGCAATATGAAGACCTAGTAAAATTATGGTTCACAACAGTGTAGCACTAACATTTATGTATGGGAGCGAAACATGGAAGTGGAAAATAAATTAAAGGAGCGGAGTAAATGCAGTGAGAAGAATATTTGGTGTGTCGATATTTGACAGAATAAGAAATGTAATTATTAAGGACGAATGTGAGCTAAAAACTGGTGCGTTGAGTAAGGTGAAAAGAGCAATTCGAATTGGTTTAGACATGTTGAACACTTGAGTGACGAAAGCCTTACTAAATAGCATAAGTAGGAGTCAGCATAAGTAGGAGTCGAGCGAGAAAAGTATCGTTGGATCGAGTGAATGAAACTTTGAAAGAAAGAAAGGAATGGAGTAATAGAAACAGGAGCTATATGAGAAGATATATATGAAATAAAATGTGAAAGAGGCAAAGGAAATGTGATGATCGCGTGATGTCGTGATAGGAAAGTTGGACGCTCTGTCCTCTCTGCTTACCCAAACAGATAAATGGCGTGTGGTAGTTATGGATGTATGTAATATAATGTCTTACGAAATCATTGAAAGGTAAGTTGCACTTTTAAAAAAAACCTTTTCTTGGAAGAAACGGGGTGGAAAAATAAATTAAGAAAAAAATCTTTAATTTTTATTATAATAAACAGTACTGAAAATGTAAACCCAACAATTGTGTTACACCGGATGTAGTCACTACCACAGTTAAACATTCTCAATACATGATTAAAATCAGGTGGACTCGTCGGAATGAAGCGAAGGTTCTAGTCTAAACTATGCTCGGATTTCAGCTGCTTTATTTAGCGAAAAATATTTCAACAATTTTGCAGAATATTGTTTTCGCGGGCATTTTACTTAATAACGATACATTTGTGAAACTTATTCATAATAATATTCATATTTGCTATACCGTCATTGTAGTAACATCGTCTATCCTATCTTTTTATGGGCAAAATGAATAAATTTTAGTATATTTTTTCTCGAAATTTTCCAATTATTTTCCTGTATCCTGATCGTGTGGTTGCACTAATTAGGCACATATTTATAAAGCTACTATACTCGTAAGTTATTAAAGCATTTAAGCTCTCGCTAGCGGGCTTACGAGTAGAGCAACATTATGAATGAACGTGTAGCCCCGCCACCGCCCCACGGCACCGGAACAAGTTGCTATTCCATTCGACTACAAATCGAATTACACTTAACTTTTGAGTGCACCAAAACAAATTTAATTAATTTCCTTAATGCGAGATATCTAGACACTTTCATTATTTTAACATATACCCGCCATTTAAGGAAATATTCTCTATAACCGAGAAAACGTTGCATCAAAGCAATTTTCTGACAACAAAGTCGTGGCTTCAAACCCCCGCATCGAACTTGTAGAAACATTTATGTTTACCATTTTTTCGAGATGAGTCAGTTGATGTAAAGCTTTCTTGTTCATTGAAAACCTGTCTGAATGGAAATTTTCAGTTTATAATAAGGAACTGAAAATAATACTTCAAATAAACATTATATGATATACGAGGCATATCCAGAAAATAAGTGTACTGAATTTTTGTAGGTTACAATTTTTTTTATTTAAACAAAAAAATTACGTGGTCACCGTAGTACATATGTAAGCTATTTTTCGAAATAGTCGCCATTCCTCTCAATGCAGGTGGTGAAGCGGGGTATCAACTTTTTGATGCCTTCCTCGAAGTAGTTTCCCGCCAACCCCTCCGTCCATTTCTCCACCTCCTCTTTTACCTCCTCGTCGGTTGAAAACCTTTTTCCACCCATATGCAGCTTCAGGGAGGTAAAGAGATAGTAACCTGAAGGTGCTATGTCAGGGGAATGCGCGGGATGGTTAAGGACATCCCATTTAAACGAGGCGAGCAGTTCCTTCGTGGTGTTGGCCGTGTGTGGTCTGGCATTTTCGTGCAGCAGACAGACTCCCTTTGTCAGCATGCCTCTCCTCTTGTTCTGAATCACCCTCCGCAATTTTTTTAGGGTCTCACAGTATCTTGCAGAGTTGATGGTCTCCCCTTGAGGCATATATTCAATTAAAATTACGCCTTGACAGTCCCAAAACACGGATGCCATGATTTTCTTGGCTGAAATTGTGGTTTTGAACTTTTTGGCGGAGGGTGAAGAGGTGTGACGCCACTGTTGAGACTGCCTTTTGGTTTCAGGCGTGTAGTGTGCAACCCAAGTTTCATCTCTAGTAACGATGGAGCGGAGAAATTCATCTCCATGGAGTTTGCAGCGCCTCAAAAACTCTTGGCCGGCCTCCACTCGATTCAACTTGGCGGGAGATTGGGTTGACATTTTTCCCGAAACGTGTTGTCGCGTCGACACTTCTCAACGTACTGACCTCGAACCGGTCTCGTTGCGGAGGGGAAGGGTCAGGCTACACGGAACCGTGTAGCCTGACCCTTCCCCTCCGCAACGAGACCGGTTCGAGGTCAGTACGTTGAGAAGTGTCGACGCGACAACACGTTTCGTGAAAAATGTCAATCCAATCTCCCGCCAAGTGCGAAATACGCGGCGTCATCCGTTATCTCGTTTGGAAGGGAAAACCTCCGGTTGAGGTTTATAATGAGGTGAAAACTGCATATGGTGATAAAGCTATGAATCGTACGAGTGTGTACAAGTGGTGTCGCGAGTTTAAAAACAGTCGTACGTCTGTACATGATGATCAGAGGAGCGGAAGACCTTCAATTGTGACTGACGAAATTGTGGAAAAAATCGAAAATGCGCTCCGTGACGATTGCAGATTGACTGTGGATGAACTTTCTGCGATGTTTCCGCAAATCTCCAGATCTCTACTACACGAAACCATCACAGAAACCCTCGGATATCGGAAACTGTCCGCGAGGTGGGTCCCAAAACAGCTGACAGACCAACACAAGTTGAATCGAGTGGAGGCCGGGCAAGAGTTTTTGAGGCGCTGCAAACTCCATGGAGATAAATTTCTCCGCTCCATCGTTACTGGAGATGAAACTTGGGTTGCACACTACACGCCTGAAACCAAAAGCCAGTCTCAACAGTGACGTCACACCTCTTCACCCTCCGCCAAAAAGTTCAAAACCACAATTTCAGCCAAGAAAATCATAGCATCCGTGTTTTAGGACTGTCAAGGCATAATTTTAATTGAATATATGCCTCAAGGGGAGACCGTCAACTCTGCAAGATACTGTGAGACCCTAAAAAGTTGCGGAGGGCGATTCAGAACAAGAGGAGAGGCATGCTGACAAAGGGAGTCTGCCTGCTGCACGACAATGCCAGACCACACACGGCCAACGCCACGAAGGAAATGCTCGCCTCGTTTAAATGGGATGTCCTGAACCATCCCGCGCATTCCCCTGACCTAGCACCTTCAGATTACTATCTCTTTACCTCCCTAAAGCTGCACATGGGTGGAAAAAGGTTTTCAACCGACGAGGAGGTAAAGGAGGAGGTGGAGAAGTGGACGGAGGGGTTGGCGGGAAACTACTTCGAGGAAGGCATCAAAAAGTTGATACCCCGCTTCACCACCTGCATTGAGAGGAATGGCGACTATGTCGAAAAATAGCTTACATATGTACTACGGTAACCATGTAATTTTTTTGTTTAAATAAAAAAAATTGTAACCTACAAAAATTCAGTACACTTACTTTCTGGATATGCCTCGTACATATTCATAATAATGTGAAAAACAGAAAACAATGAGAATAATGAATTCTCGTTTAACTTTTTTTCACAATATCAAAACTATCCATTACCCATTCTGTTTATTCACATATGGGAATTTAACCATTTTCTGGTTGGTTGAGAGAAATTGCCACATGGCAATACGTCCGCAATTTTGTTATTGATGTAATTAATGGAGTGCAATATAAAAATAAAATCATTTGGAACATACTGTCTCATCAAAATCTACATTACCACATTTAAAACCGTTCAGTACGCTTATCATTTTTGTAAAAAAACTTTTTGAAAAATATTAATCATATGCACAACCACTGCGACTATATGAATCATTAAACTTTAATAAATCATTTGAATTTTGGAATAATGTTATTTTCCCAGTATTTCCTCAAATTTAAATAAGTTCAAACGTCGTATACTCGTAGAAAAATTAAGAAGCATTCTTTAAGATGTCTAGAGTTTGTTTTGGAAAATCGTCAAGTAGTTCATGGAGAGGCGAAAAGGTGGGGCGCGGAGGGTGAGGCCTGCATTGCGGCACGGCCCCGCCCCATCCCCGGCCAGGGTGACCAAAGAACGCGTCGAAATAAAATGTTTCCTCAACTATATATCTTCCGCAAGTGTGACTTAGTCAAATATTTATCGCCAATCCGGTGCTTAAAACTTTTTAAAATATTAAAATTTTAATGAAGTTAAATCAGAGTGACCAAAGAACGCGTCGAAATAAAATGTTTCCTCGACTAGCTATCATCAACTATATATCTTCCGCAAGTGTGACTTAGTTAAATATGTATCGCCAATCCGGTGCTTAAAACTTTTAAAAACATGAAATATTTTATCAAGTTAAATAAAGGATCATACGTGTATATACTGTTTAGGATAACAATCTAGCTAGAAATTGAAACAATGAAAGAGAATTCAAAAGTCCGGTGTATCGTTTTGTATTTAATAAGTTTTTAATAAAATGGTATGCATCAAGTTCTTTTTGCGAATATTTCAGACAGGTTTTGAACACTTTTAATATTTTTTGTCGATAAACAATTGTAAAAAAATGTCGGGATGTAAAACGAGATGCCCTTGAAACACTCGTAGCTCTAATGTCTACGCTTTATAAATTTCGAAATCGCGCTACTATTATAATATAATAATTTAAATGAATAATCACAGATCCATGACACGATTATTTGCGTCCAACACAGAATGATGATTTAGGGCAGTGAATAACGTACAGGCATATTTTTCGAAAAGTAAAACAAGCATTTACTACACACATTATAATTAAAAAAAATAAAATCTAAAGATTTGTATCCGCATAGGACATCGTGAATATTCACGATTTATTCTTAAGCTTCTAAGTCAACAAAGTAATCTTCCCATGTGTCGGATAACCGATATGTCAGATTCTTCGAGACAAAAATAACACCTGCCTCGACACACTGCCAAGATTAATTTATCAACGGAACACAATCTCGACGCATCAACTGACATGGATCTTTATATCAACTAAACTCATCATTCTTCAAACTGACGGAAAGAATTTCTTAGACTTAAAATAATAAAGAAACTGCTATAAAAATATTTGTGTTATAAAAACTGTGAAGTTGAGAAAAATGTAGTTTGTGACCAAAAAGGTTGAACAATAATAATAATAATAAAAGAACAATTTACAAAGCACCGTTTGGAGAACACGCTCTTAAGGGAGCTGGAACTTGGGATTCGATAAGGATTGAATTCCATTAGATAAGGTACTTCCCCGAATCTGCATATGTTCAAAATAACATAAAAACTTTTTAAATAAAACGTTTAGATGTTTTCCTTAAAATATAAGTAAAGAATGAAGAAAAAAACACGAAACCAGCAAGAAGCAAAAGAAACCTATCGTAACCCGAAAACGTTGTAATATTCTCAAAGAACGAAATATGAAAATATTAAAATAGAAAACTTATTAAGGGCAAAATTAGACTGAAAAGTTTTAAGTACAGAAGGCGTATAAGACGTGTAAGAAAAAAGTAACAGAAATACTATATTTCTAGGAAATGCAATTTTACAAATAATAGTTCGTCACTTCTATAGACAGTACCTGCTGTAAAAAAAATACTAATTGAAGAAAGAAAATAATTATATGACGTATAAAAAAGGCACCCTACCCTAGTCAGTGCATTTTGATATGTGTAAGACAGTCAAGTCTACATAGCAGACGATCATAAGACCTAAGATATTTTTAAACTAAAAACATGACTAAACAGAAAAAAAATATGGGTTCAACGTAAAATAAGATAATCTGCACACAATCGGTAACAGTGTTTAATTCTGGGTGGTAAAATTTCAAACAAACCTTATGTGCAATATAGTACGTATACACTCGTATAAATGAAAAAGGATGAAAAGAAAGAAACAGAAAATGGAACATTCTAAAGAAACTAATCGATTCCCATAATCAGTAAAAGCGTTTTATGGTGTAATTGTAGCGCAAAAATAAAAAAGGGTTTTTAGAGTAGAATTTATTTTTTCTGTAAGAAATAACAATGCAAGTAGGTAAATCTTATATTAATTATTAGATGATGAATGCCAAGATTTTCTTGTGATGTTTAACTTCTAATTTAAAGATAAATTGTGTCATAAAGAAAATTAAGAGTTGCTTACGTACGAGTTTCTGTACATACGTATATATGTATACTCGTATGCCATTTGACAGATGCTTTTTAACACACTATAAATGAATTCTTTTACGACATTATAAAAAAGCGTATAATTTCCCTAAAAATTGGGTTAAGGATATTACATAAATATTTCATTCGGGTTAAGGAGTATTTCCGGGTTTCCGAGTATGTGACTAGAAATTTTAACGATGTAACAAATTCAGGTACTTGACACACAGAGGTCTCTATATGTACATTATTTTGCCTAAAGCAAAAACTCGGAACCAATATTAAAAACAGAATTTTGGGATGAAATCAATACAAAATTTCTCAAAGGAATTCAAAATAGAAGAAAAATTAATGTTTCCAGTTCATACATTAAGAAATAATTTTTATTACTTTGTACATGGAAATAGTTGTATTTTTACAACAATCCATATTTGAAAAAAATATCCCTCAAACAAAACTTGTTAATTTATTTTTGTATTTTTTATTCTACTATATCAAATAAGTTAGATTTTAAATTTTAAAATCTTAGAAAAAGTCTTGTCCAAATATACTAGCCGAGAGAGAAGATATACACACTCGTATAAAAAAAACGAGATACGTTGTCTTTATTAACTAAGGATTTTAATCAAAACAAAAAACCTAGCAAAATACTCGTATAATAGGTTTTTGAATGTGAATCCATTTAATTATATATTTCATGTCAGTAATTGGAAAAAATATCTCCCTACAGCTACTTGAAAAACATTTTATAAAGTTTTATACATTGTGCTACCAAAAATATGAGAACACTACTGACCTGAACCTGTAAAGTTTCTAGCATTCATTATTTTTGCGTGACATTTGTATGCCTCGTATTCAAGTTACAGAAGTAAGAAGGGTCTTCTATGGACACTTTCCGCTCCGTCATCCGTCTCCCGGGAGACTCGAGCCATGGCATGGCCGTGCGCGAGCAGGGCGAAAGGCTGAGGATGAGCTCGGGATCAAGAAAATCGCAACATTAACATTCTTCAAAGATTAAATATACTTTGTTGGTCATCAAATATAAGAAAACACTTACATGCATACTATATCATAAAAAGTTATTGACGTTGATGGAAACCTGTTTGAAATTGTCCACCAATCCATCTACCCTGGACTCTAAATTTCTTTTAAAAACTTAGCAGAAGAAATCAAAACAATGATCAAGAGTTACAAAATTTTTGGTAAACCGTGGTTTGATTAATAATGGAATTTTAATTTAGTAAGTATTATTTATAAAACCTTATGGGCGTAAGGTTGCCAAAAAATATGAACAATTACATTCAGGACAGTAGGAACAACCAATATTCTTAGATATATTAAACATATTTGTATGATACCAAAAATTCATAAATTAATAACAATAAATTTAACATAACGATTTATGTATAGCATGAACTATATGCAAAAAAAACACTCTCACCGGGATGAATTGTTTCAATAAAAAAAAAACACAATTGAGATTATACTGTCATACTGAGAAGGATATCGGGTATCGTCACCTGTTACCACATTATCTGCGGTAGTGAAAAGGATGATAAATAACTCTTACGGTGTTCGATGCTGTAAGACGTTACATAGTTCGATGCTGTAAGACGTTACATAGGCATACCCACAATATCTCTGGAGATGAAGTGCTATAATTCATACATACAGGGTGTAACAGCCGGTGACGATCAACGGAAGCAAGGTGATGGGGGACCTCAATACGATTTAACCCCCATGTATGTTCAGCGATATTCAGTGGTTCTCAAGTAATTTGGATTTTTGTGAAATTTAAATAAAACCCCGATTTTAGACTTAACTTCGTAAGTGTAACTAAACTATTAGCTCTACGATCGTGAGATTTTTCTAAAAGTAGTTTAATAATGGGCCTTACGTACAATAATATCACTTTTTGTCTCAACCCTCTTAATTTGGAAAGAAAAAAAATCATCTTAAAATTTTTTTCCTCTAACTTTCATGAGCTCTATTTAAAAAAACACCCCTCTTTTTTATACAATTTATCTTAAAAACTACTTACGTTTATGGAGAATTAACCCTTTAAATTTCAATCGGCTAGTACTAGAGCATCATGTTGAAAATTTTACTCAAATGGTACAAGTCCCAAAAATCGATATTTTTTCTTCAAGTCAAAGACTTATCAGAGTTATCAGGTAGCAGGGGCTGGTTAACGTTGACAAAGGTATCTTATCAAAACACGACAGTGATTTTAAAATATTTTTTTTTACATCAAATGTTCAAAATGAGCACCATTGTTAGCTATGTATAGCCTACACATTCTACATAGGATAACTCTGATAAGTAGCGCAGATACATCAGAACACCTATTTTCACCCTTTAAAGTAGTCTTTGACTTGAAGAAAAACTATCAATTTTTGGGACTTGTACCATTTGAGTAAAATTTTCAACATGATGCTCTGTACTAGCCGATTGAAATTTAAAGGGTTAATTCTCCATAAACGTGAGTAGTTTTTAAGATAAATTGTATAAAAAAAAGAGGTGTGATTTTTTAAAAATAGAACTCATGAAAGTTAGAGAAAGGTTGTTTCAAATAAATTTTCATTATTGACAAAACTTCAAATTTAGGATAAGTCAAAAATCTTATAAATAGACGACAAAAATAAAATAATATAAACCTTCATTATTTGAAAGAAATTAAATTCAAAAAGGTTTTGTTTTCTGGCTCACCATCGAAAAAAGATACAAACATTAGTATCAATACTAAGCTTTGGGAACGGTCTTGGTTAAAAAGCTACCACTACAACCACTTGCGCTCCGCTCCCTGCATGGAGAATGCTGAAATGCGCTCCCTGCATGGAGAATTCTGAAATGCGTTCCCTGCATGGAGAATGCTAAAATGAAAATCCTATCCACCGAACCTAATCGGCAGCTTCCCGTGTCTAATGCGTGAGGGATTATGCACCCGACGCTATTTGGAGATAATAGTTAAATATAGGGAGGTAAGACAATCGGTACCCGAAACTGTGAAGATGTTAAAAGGCTGGTTTATGAAACCATTCCCACTGATAGATTTTTTACAAACACTTATTATTTAAAAAATCTTATAGCAAATTGGGATTGTGAAATAAAGCATATTTTTAACAAAAGTACTAAATTTCGTGGCATGTTAATCATTTGAAATACCACGGAGACGGACTCTTATCTATTTCAATACCTATTTTAGTTTAGTTTAGCATGCATTTGCACTAAACACTGCGGAAAGTATTCGCCAAACTAAAAGTATTATGTTGCTTGAACGCTATCCAATATCGCATATACTAGTACAGCGCTACTGAAATTGTGGTCCGCAGGGCTGCGGTAGCCGTAGTCACTTTAGACCGTTACCTTTGTAAGGTCTCAGTATTTACATATTGTATTTCTATGAATTCAATTAAACTATATCTATAAAACCCTTTAATACCCAACCCATCTTAAAAAAAATGAGTCGGTCCTTAAAAATATATACCTCTCCACCTCGCAAGAAAGTTTGAGTAGCACTTTACTAGTATATATTGAATAAATGACCAGGATAAAATGCACAAACACATATCATATGTTATGTGTTATTCATAACATTAACCAAATATAGAAATTCGGCTTGTAATTTTATATCAAATCCATCCGAATTGAGTAATATTATGAAAACATAATATGAATCAAGATCTAGTTTACAGTCGTACTGTCCAACAATAGTTTTATTATCATATGGTTTGGTAAGCTTTACGTGTTTGACTGAATTCATTCATTTTTCAAGATTCCTTTTTTTTGTTCTAATATTATCTTTCAAACGTTTCTTTCTAAATCGGTGAATAACTAATAAAAAAGAAACCGAAAAAATATAGTAAAAGTATCTGTTTGATTTTTTTTTTAAATAACAAACATCTGAATTGAAGATAACAATAATTGGACAGTTAGGATACCGCTGTATAATATGTTTATTAATAGCAAAACTTACTTTTCTAGTTTCAGCTCACATCCTTCAATAAACAAGACTTGTGCATACTCGTACATTGTCTTAAGGCACAGTTATTCCGAGTATATTCTCGTGTAGGAGAATTAAGACAAAATTCGTAGGAATATTATTTTGAGAGACATGATAAAAATTGTAGCTTCTAAATTATGATAACAAATATAATTTTTTTTCTTCAAATTGTGCCCCCTATGGATTAATATTAAAACTACCAATACAATTGTTCGGAAATTATAAAAAATGTCACAGTATTAAAACAAATTGTAATAAGGCAATCAAGTAGGTGAAAAATTAAATTTAATATTTCACGATTCAAATTTTTCAACTATAAAAGAACAACTGACATTGGATTCAGAATACATTTTTTAGAATGTGATAAAGTTTCTTACCAACACGGTTTACATAGAGTATGCTTAACGTGACCAGACGTCCCGTTTTGAACGGGACTGTCCCATTTTATAATTACGAGTCCCGGTGTCCCCGAAATAAATTCTCGGACGCAAAATTGTCCCGTTTTCGGAATCCGCGCGAAAATTGAGGAACCAAAGCTTACCGTACGGTCGGCTGGACGCGAGCAGTGTGCGAGAGCAAGACCGACCGCGTCGTCCGTTGACGCGACGATAACCGAGAGTAGCCGAGGATGCCAACGTTCGCGCGCGCTTTGGCTTATTATTGTTATTTGACAGAGTTTTCGTTCGCTCACTTCTCGCTCATTGTTTTGTTGTTTGATGCTCGATTAGTAATTTTCTTTAACTTCTTTTGTTTTGGAATCCTAAGTTAATATGCCAAAACGTAAGTGTTCGTTTAATGTTAGCTTACAAGCAAAATATCCTTTTATTAGGCAAATAAATACTCCCTCAGATGTCAGATGCGAAAAGTGTCGTACAGAATTTAGTGTTTCTCATAGTGGTGCAGGTTATATTGAACAACATTTAAAATCTGAAAAGCATAAAAATGCCGACCGTGCCGCCGCTTCGAGTTCTTCGATGTTAAATTTTTTTAAGAAATCAGACGCGCCAACGACAAAGGATTTGGATATCGCTGCGGCAGAAGACGTCTGGGCTTATCACACGATACAAGAAAATCACAGTTTTCGCTCCAATGATTGTGCTTCGAAAATAATTCAATCATGTTTTGATTTGAAATTTACATGCGCGCGTACGAAATCAGAAGCTATTGCAGTAAATGTTTTGGCGCGTACAGCGATGAAAGAATTAAAAGATGATCTTGATACGGCGAATTGTATTACAATTTTGACTGACGCTTCAAACCATGGTAGTAAGAAAATATACCCTATTGTAGTGCGCTTTTTTCTACCCTACGTAGGTGTACAAGTGAAAATTTTAGACCTACAAGAACAGCCAGGTGAGACTTCAGATATTATTGTCAATTATTTAAACCAAGTGTTGACAGATTACAATTTAACAGAAAAAGTCGTGGCATTTTGTGGGGACAATGCCAACGTCAATTTCGGGGGCGCAGCTAGGCGAGGAACTAACAATGTCTTGACAAAATTACAAACATTTATGAAAAAGCCATTAATAGGTATTGGATGTGGAGCCCATGTAATTCATAATGCTGTAAAATCTGCTGCAGATGGGCTACCCTTAGATTATGAAAGTATAATTGTGAAGATATATTCATTTTTTTATATTTACACGATTCGAGTTGAAGCTCTAAAGGAGTTTTGCGCCGAAACTGAAACGGAATATCAACAAATGCTCGGCTATAGCAAAACCAGATGGCTTGCTCTTATGCCTGCATTAGAAAGGGTTTTAAAAATGTATCAGCCATTAAAAAACTACTTTTTGAGTATTGAAAAATGTCCCATTTTACTAAAAAACTTTTTTGAAGATCCCACATCAGAATTGTGGCTTTATTTTTTACACGCTCAGTCAGCAAGTTTTCATCAAGCTGTATTGAAACTTGAAGGTCAGACTGTATCAGCAATTGAAGCTGCAAAAGAAATCAACCAACTAAAAGATAATTTCACTCAGAAACAGACCAATCAGTTTCTCCCATTTTCAGTCCGTCAATTTATGGTGAAATTGAAAGATAATGGTACTGGTATCGATGAAGAGTTTGTGAAAAGGACGGCTACAGAATTTTATAAAACAAGCCGTGAATATCTGGAGCAGTGGACTTGCTTTCTAACCAAAGAAATGGAGATATTTTTTTGGGCAGATTTAAAAAACGTCCCCGCATGGGAAGACATTCAAAAAGCTCTGGATGTCCTAATTGAAAAGGAATATATTGATAGTAATAAAGATACAGAAGTTTTTGACGAATTTTCATTAATTTCTAACTACATTACATCGCAAAAGGTAACAGAATGGAATAATCAAAATGTTTCCACGGAAACTCGTTGGGTGGAAGTATTCAAACATTTTCACGCCAACAATCTGCAGCATGAAAATTTTTCTGTTTTAATTGAATATATTTTATGTTTGCCTGCTACAAATGCTCCAGTAGAAAGAGTATTTTCTATGATGAACAAATTATGGACATCTGAGAAAACTCAGTTACAAATTCCAGTTTTAAAGGCGATGTTGATTACCAAGGTCAATATAAAAAAACGTGCCAAGAGTTTCATTCCTACTTAAAATCATCACCAAATGTTTTAAAACAAATTTGTTCCTCTGAAAAATATAAATATAACTAAACATTTTGGATTTCAATTAGTAACTTTAATGTTATCTTAATTTTTCTAAATACATCAATATAACTTTAAAAAGTATTTTTTTTTCAATGACTACCTATGGTTATTTGACTTAAATAAACCAATGTCCCGTTTTGAGTCAAAAAATAAATGGTCACGTTAAGTATGCTACAAATTATTTCTCATTAAAGATTGATATTGTTATGACAAGACCCATACACTCGTAGCTACCCTAACTCCCAAAGCAATCTCATGCCAAGAGGCCAAAAGCCATTCATAAATAAAGCTTTCATTGGGGTTAAAGTATTTTACATACCGCGTGAGTGTTTGAGTATGGATGTATAAATGTGAAAAAAGAATTAATATTTTTATTTTAGTGGTACATTGTTAAACGAAAAATCATAAAATATATGGATCCATTTTCAAGATATTATTTTATTACTTTGCCATACGCTAGCAAATTTAACCTTTTAACAATACTTACGCAATCAGGTGATTAAATATTCAAACTATTTTCGTCTTTGCAAATTGAGGTTGTAGGAAGTTGAAGAAAAACGTTGAAATTGAATAATTTCATAATGAGATAAATACAAAAATTTGCTTGAGAAAAAGCAATATTTAGCAGAATTTTAATGCATACAAATCAGTTTTACAAATGACAATCTAATACCAAATAGATTTAAAAGATTACGATGAAAATATTGCATGCTTGCACAGCAAAATTAAAACATGTGACCTCTATTCTGAAATGTGACCAAATTGATATTATGTCAGCACATATGTTATATACCTTCTTATACAAAGATGTTTAATAACTTAGTTGTTTACTGTAAAATAAAGTAAATTGATAGAAGACAAATTACTTTAGATTAAGCTAATTAAAAAAATCTTCGTTCGATGGAGACAGAATAAAAATATAAAAACTGTCTTGGATTTTTTTATATCATGTGAAATATACATTTAAATTTAAACAGCTTAGATAAACAACGAAATATTTGTCAAACAAACTGGATATTATACTCAAATGAGTATAAACTGACACAAACAAGTTTTAACAATAATTTTGTTTTTTTTTTTAAATTAAAGTCATAAATTACAGAGTTCAAATAAAGTGTGCATTGTTTTAGTACTTCAAGTTAAACTGCCCATTCGTCCAGTCCTGAATTTTCAATTCTATCACCAAACATGGATAGCAGTGTATGTACTGTTTTGCTTACAGCAAGTTAGTGTATTGGCTATATCTCCTAACAACTTCTCAAATTGCTTTATCTATTACCCAGAAACTTATCTCTCGCTCCCTTCGAACAAGTCGATCGTGACGGCTGACAAATCAATGGTTAATTTTACTATTAATCATAGTCATATTGTATTAAACACGGCCACATTTATTTATTTTAAATATGCACAATTTAATCAACATAATATTTGCGTATTCGTTCATTTTTTTTTTTAAATGTTAGGTATTCTGGAGTTAATTAATGAATGGTTTTAACGGCGTGGACTTGATCTACTTTTGTACGCTTGCGTTCCTTGAATTTCTTGTCAAGTCAATTCAATTCAATGAGCGAATTTATTTTTGACTAGACTAACTTTACTGCAGGTATTCGACGAGGTGGTGTTCTCTCACCTCTTTTTTCCTCCATATGAACCAACTCAATAATATCGTCCCATCAATGTTCTTATCAACACTATTTTACCTACTTGCAGATATACATCCAGTTCGATCCTTGACCGTGTTTCGATACTGCATTGAGCAAATATATTTTTCTGCCGGATTAAGGAGCATAGTTTACTCACCTATCCTAAGAATTCTCGAACAATCCCCAACTTCTTAATAAATTCAACGCTGTTACTCTTAGAATATTCCAAAATCGGTTTAAGTAAAACCGTCAAGAATGTTGGAATCAAAGTACTCGTGCATACCATTCGATCAAGATGAGATCCAATAAATGAGGAAGACAGTGAGTGAGGTATTTTAAACTCTTTACTCCATTAACCCCTTGTATCGCGATTATTATACTAAAATACTATAATTTGGCCCTTGTATTGAAATAGTCTCACTCGTAGTTCACTTAACTGGAAGTTGTCGGCAACAACAAGATATACTCGTGTCAATTTAATATAGTAATTAATGCTTTTATCACGCGATTTTTATAAATTTATCTGTTGAATACTAAATACGAAGATAAAGCATTTTGGACTACGTATAAAAATTGTCACAAGTAAATAAATAATTTATTGAATGCAATGGGTTAAGGTTAAGGCGTTGCAGATTTATTTGCCTATGAAAACCTAAGTCATACAGTTTCTGTTTTGCCAATACATACTTGATTTTGCATACGAATGTTTTCTAGATGTCAAAGCTTATTAACTATAATATATATTACAACGATACCAAATGTATTAGACCTTAAAAAGAAACACATCACTTTATATCAGAAAAACGAATCTAGCTGAATATAAGAATTCATTGATATATATTTTTATTACACTTTCGTTGTATATACTCGTAGTACCCCGTGACGGCCTTATGCCATTTGGCAAGCCTTTTTAAAAATATCTGAGTTCCAACGGGAATCAAACCCGCCACCACCGGATCAGAAGACTTGCGTCTTACTGAACCTCGTGGAGCTTCGGTAACGGTATATCTCACTGCTTGGATGTTTTGTGTCTTTTACTTCAAGACAAACTTAAAACTATGAAGCAAAATAAGTGGAATCATCAAACAGTAAATATGATCCACGTGGGGATGGGATGCGGGACAAGAACAATACAAACCTGCCAATGTTAGGTAGTTTTCTTGCTAAAATCTGCATCGGGCAAATACTTGCAAATAGACACCAGGGTGAGCCTTTCTTGGGGTTTCCCCTAGACCTCGGAGCAACTGAGTCAATCCCCCAACACTCTTAAAATAAATTCCATCGATTCACAGCTGGTTCGGTCACGGCCAAGGACGTGAGGTGCCAAGCTGTGGACCGATCTGGATGGAGACGATTTAAGATGTAGCTATATTTCTGACGATACGTATATGATTTCATTTAATTTAGAAATTGACTATCAAAAAAATAACTCAGATTCAAATTGTTGTTTATAAAATTGCAGTTGACAGTTCTAAAATGATTTAAGTAAGTTTATTTTAAAAACAAATTAACATTTATTTTTTTACAAATCGAATGAATATTAATATCGTATAATTAATAAATTAGTCCGCGTTCAAATCACAATATTCCCCTTGTCACGCTCTAATTGCATACACCATCCATGCACACGAGCTCAGCACCAATAGCTGCAGAGCGTGTACTAAACAAGATGCGGTACGCAGCGTTCGCTCTCCTCGTGGCCAAATTAGTTAACGGCCCATTGCAATGTAATTGTTGCGGTCATCTTTTTTTTTTCATGCAAACTTTTCGTGAAATAAGACATCGTTTATCATCTTGAAATACAAATAATGGCAAACAAAGCGTATAAATAAAAACATACAAAATTAGAATCTGTTGTCATCGAAAAAACAGGAATCAATTAACTGTTCGTGTTTAATTATTTTTTTAATTACGTGATGAGTATGTATTACAGGATTTCTTTTGTTTTAGATATACTCGTATGGTATACATATACTCATATCTCTTAATGGGTTAATGTCTATAAAATGTAGGTATATACGAGAAAAAGTAGGTATATACAAGTATATACTTGAGAATATTAAAATATTTTGCATAAATACAATCACGATGCTTCATTGTCAGAGTAGGAAAAGAGAACAAAACACCATACTTTTCGGTGATAACACACATCTTACACCTCCTCCAAATGTATAAACTTTTTCATAAATCTCTTTTGATTTATCTGATTATTTAAAATACATTCCTTAAAATATCAAACATTTGATCTAATCATACTTTTCCTAGTCTTACTGCAAATTGGTTTCGATAGTATTTTTTGGTTCGTTCCTTCTATATGCCAAACGCATCTGAGAGCACTCTTCTACACATTGCCAAATACACCAGTGTTAAGTTTATATTCATGCATAATTCGAATACTTTATTTGACTTTTTTTACTATCTTACAAGAAAACATAAAAATCAGGACAATATTATTCGAGAAAGTATTATAGTTAAGAACGTAGCAACCAACAAAATAGCTCATGTAATTGAAGCACAAGAAACGTGAAATCGGAATAATGTAGGGGTTGGAAACAATTCATGTTATATCCATAAAACTATTTTCTACGACTGGAATAACACAAAAGAAACAAGGATAGCGAGAATGCTATCCAAAGTCACGCCGAGAAATCAAAACATTTCAAGAGACTCATTTGTAATCAGATACTACACTGACTTGATTTTTTTTTCTTTTTAAAATATCAGTCAAACAAAATTATTGAGTAAGATGATTTCTGTAAAATACCTTAAGATAAACATTATACAAAATACATTAATAGTAAAAACGTTATTTTATTAAATACATATGTACGCATTTTTCAACCTAAAAATATATACATATGACAGTACATTCAGGAGCAAGCTTTGGAAGGAACTGAAAGACTATAGTGTTGAAAGCAGACTTATTCGTGGTAGTCATTGAATGTTTCGAGTAGGGCCTGCATTAGAGTAAAGGGTGTTTTGACTGAGTGGTTTGAAAAAAAAAGAGAGAATCAAACAACAAAATCAGCTAGCTACTCATTCATTCAATAACAATAGCCGCCTCTACCTTAGAAACTCGAACGCATTCATCATCAAGCAGAGAAGCAAAAAAATGTTATGTCTGCGTGATAATAGCACATATGTTATTAATTTATTTAACACTTTTATTGCAATACAATCTGGCGGGCTTATTGCCAGGCGGCAATGTCTTCCAACCAACCAGACAAAAGTAAATGAAGCAAGTTACGTGGTTGCATAAATCATTCAAATGACTATCCATCCCTACGAAATCCATAAACATATACGTGAGCATATGCCCACGAACCCCACAAAGACGGATAATCACCCGAACATTATTTTTCATATAAAGTGAGATATCATCAATCAAAAGGAAAGGAAGGGATGGTGGAGAGGAAAGGAAAAGAAAAATCAGGAATGAAACGCGTTACTTTACTGACTAGAAATTAAGAGTTTTTTCAGTCGCTTCTTAAAGCATGCAGAGGACGGAGCGAGTCTTATATTGGTTTGTAACTGATTCCAGAGTCTCACTGCATGGACAGTAAAGGACGACGTAAAGAAAGAGCGGTGAACTGGAAAGGCCAATAAACAATCTCTGTTTGAGCGTAGCGCTAATCAATGATTGGAAAGACGCTGAAATGTTTCGGCGAGATAAGCGGGTGCGGCGGGACAGTTAAGGATATTATACAATAGACAGTATGTGAATTTGGCGTCTATTTCTAACATTCAACCAGTTCAATGCCTTCTGGTATGAAGTTATATGATCGTACTTTCGTAGGTTGAAAATGAATCTTAGACACACATTTTGAAGACGCTGTAATTTGTCCAGCTGTTCCTCTGTAACATCCAAGTAACATACTTCCGCATAGTCCAGAATCGGAAAGACCAGAGATTGTACGAGTAAAATTTTGGTTTTAGTTGATAGGAATCTTTGCAACACTTTAAGGGAATGAAGGCTGAAGAAGATCCTTCGGCTTACCTCATTTATTTGATCTCGCCATGAGAGAGTGTTATCTATTCGCACTCCTAGGTTTTTAACAGTTTTATGTAATGGTATGATAGAGACATCAAGTAATATTGGAGGAAGTAAGTCAGTGTTGAATTTACCGAGAAGCTGAGGGCTGCCAATGAGGATGTTACATGGATGGCGTAATAAAAAAGAATGCGATTTTTTAAATTTCTCAGCTGTTTTTTTTATTGAGCCCATCTTTTTTCCTCACGTTGGCGACAGTCTATTTTAGCCATATTGGGTAAGCAGTTTGTGTTTGACAGACAAGTATTTTATTTACAATGCATATGGCACGTTTGAAATTTTTTTATTTTCAAAACGACTGAATAAAGAATTAAATGAAAATGGAATCAAGTGCAGTGACGGTTATGCAAATGTTGGAGAAAGGAGGCTTTTGGCGAGGATGCTATGTCGAAACCAAGGGTTTATGAATTGTACAAACGGTTTCAAGAGGGCCGTTGACGTTGAAGATAACAAAAGGGATGGGCGTCCTAGCACATTAACCACCGATGAAAATGTGGAAAAAATTAAGGATATTGTGCTTAGTAATAGCCGAATCACTAAAATGAAGGCTGCTGAGGAAGTTAGTATCTCGTACGGTTCATGCGAAGCAATTTTTACCAACGTTTTGGGCATGAAACGAGTGACAGTCAAATTTGTTGAATTTTCAACAAAAGCATCAACGCAAAAACATCGCTGATCCTAAGTTGACTGAAGTCGCTGACGACCTAGAATTACTCCAACGCATCATAACAGGTGACGAAACGCGGGTGTATGACTATGAAGTCGAAACAAAGGCCCAATCGAAGCTTCCTGAAGAGCCAAGATCGAAAAAAGCAAGCCAAGTTCGATCAATTGTCAAGGTTCTCCTTACTGTTTTCTTCGATTACAACGACATAGTCCACTATGAATTCTAGCCGCCAGGTCGTAGATCAATAAGGAGTATTAATTATCTTGAAGTTTTATGCAGTTTGCGTGAGGCAATCTGAAGAAAACGATCAGAAGTGTGGGCAAACAACTCCTGGATATTGCGCCACGATAACGCATCGGTACACACTTCACTAAATCGTGATTTTTTTGGGAAAAATTATCGCCGTCGTGATGCCACATCCACCGTATTCACCAGATATGGATCCCTGCTACTTTTTCCTGTTCCCGAAGATGCATAGGACACTGAAAGGGCAGCGTTTAGCGATCATAGAAGGGATAAAGGCAAAATCGCTGGGTAAGCTAAAGGCTAACCTAAAAAACGTGTTCCACAAATGTTTTGCGGATTGGAAATAGCATTGGTAAAAGTGTATGTTATCCTATGGGGACAACTTTGAAGGGGATAATATTAATATTAATGATTAAATAAATACTTTTTGATAAAAATGAAAATTCTTGTTATTTTTTTCAAGCCTCATAAACGCATAAGTTAAGAATCTTAAAAGGTATGTATGTGATTATATACCTTTGTAGACAAAAAAAAGTATGATTGATCTAATTGAATGAAATATTAGAAAAAAGCAAAGGTTAGAAACCATTGGCACGGAAAAAACTTGTATTAATAGATTAATGAATGTTACGGAGATATTTCTCGCGATAGGAAAATTTGGCATTATATTATTTGTACCTATGTATGTAGATATGTAAAGCAAATGTTTTCTGCATCTTTGTTAAATTTTACTTCTATGATGATGATAAAAAATATGTTGTTATCGATAACACTCATAAAAAAATTATACAGTTAATTTTTATTTTTGATGAATCAATCAATGGATTTCACTCACAACATTTTTTTATACCTAAATTTTATGTTATTCATGCTTAAAAACGAAAACTCGACAAAGAAAATACATGGTTCGTATTTGTTAAAAATCTCTTACACAAAACATACAGCCAAAACAAAACCGCGCTGTTACTTCAAGTCAAAGCAATTTATTAAAATGAAACTCTTACAACCCTTGCGTAAACAATTTTCAATTAAGTATTATATAAAAATAACTGGAGAATAATTCGTTCAAGCGATAATTGGCACTTCCAAGAATTTATATAATAAGCGCTCATTAATTTGCTGATCAACACAACGATCGTTATAGGAACGCAATAAGTACTGGGCTCAAGAAAGGGAGACAACGATACAATTTCCTCGGATAATGGGAGATTGGAGATGCTAAAAATAGAAAAGGGGCAATCAATTCATTCAATTGAACCTTTACAGAAATTAATTGTTACAGCATTTCAGTTTGAAGAATATAAAACATATTAAAACGAAATCAGTTGAGATAAGAGCACACAAAATGGAAGTTTAATTTGCCGAAACCATAGTTTATTTTATAATTTTTTACACGTATTTTGCGGATTTTAAAGACGTTACCATTAGAATCCAAACTTAATTTAATGAGAATTTTATGCCACATCTGGAACATTAATTTCAAGCATTAATCATCCACAAGCCACGTACAAGTCACATCCATAAGACCTAGATCAATGTTCGGAAAAGAATACGAAAAAGTTAAATCCTCGATGACATGGAGAAAACCGAAATGTTTGATGGAAATTGTCGATGGCGTATGAAAAGTTACCGGAAAACTGGGAATAATGGAAGTAATTTATCATTAAATTTCAGAGCTTTTAAAACTCACGTGGAAATAGACAAAATCTAAAAAAATACTTTATAAAAATATTATTTACTGATAATTCGAATAAAAATGAACACAAATGATTTAACTAGTTGATTAATGCATATTGTACACATATAGAACAAGCATCGGTAGAATAACAAAATAATAAATAACGATTTTTTTAAATTGGTTTTATTATATTGTTCATATAATTTCATGATGTCTTTAATTAGGTGGCACAAATCATCCTAGTTTGGGTGGATTGCCTATTTAAAAAAAAAAATAATATTTTAACGTTTGGATATTTCAAATTTATGGAAAAATTCCAATTTCAAATACGTTGAAACATCCCAGTGGGGGGATTATCATACTCGTAGGTAAAAGCTACTTGCCCGCTCCCATGTATTTCAGTGTTTATTAAAACAAACTTTATACCTCGTATTCGCTCTTCAAACATCAAAATAATTCATTATACCATAAAAATTCTGAGCTTGAAAAATATGGATATTCATAATAACTCTTTGTTAATAAAATAGAATTCCTAAAAATTATAAGTAAACAACATATCTAAAACAACGGAACATCGTTGGTCAATTTATGAACCAAACAAGCAATTTTCATAAGAGCTAAAGTAAAAAATTCAACCGCTTTAATTTTATTCTATATAAATAGCAACGCTTTTCTTGTTGTATTTCTCTTCCTAGGAGTGAAAGAATAATCATAATATTAAGATACTTATTTTCCAAACATCGTTAAAACTTAATTTTTATTTTATTTTAATTCAACAACCAAATGGTCTATTAAGTATAAAAAATAAAATTTTAAAAATTTACGTTGACATGTAAACCAGAGCTACAGCTCTCTGTATATTGAATACAATAGAAAAAAAATACTAGTACACAAGACGAGCCCAACACAATAACGAAGCAATTATCCCCAGCAAGAACGACTTATTCACATTACTTCGTAGTCACATGAAAGTTCATACAATGTCCAAAATAATTGTCCAATTTGTACGGTCTTATTATGCAAGTTTTACAAATAATTTGTTGCAACCGCTTTACTATGGAGGAAAAACATTTTGCCGGGTAAGCCTACAAGCAATGTGTTACATGACAATCTGAGTTCCGGGCTATTGAAACATGAGCTGACAACAAATAAAATTATCGAATCTTATATAAAAACGTAGCGATTTTTTTCTGGTAACTGCAAGTGTTGCGTGTTATCACAATAAAATATGATCGATTCCAGGTGTTTCTATCTTAAGTCATAGGTATCCTTAAACCCTCGAATACTAGGCGGAAACAGTGCTTGTGTCGTCCGAGGGGACTAGCACAACGCGGGGTTCGAACCGACGACCTTCCGCACGGGTGTCCAGGGCGTGACTGCGCGGCCATGAACCTTTCCATATTATTGTATAATATTTTCGTTGTATACAGTTCAACCTAGTGGATTTATTGCCATGTGGAAAATTTCTTCCAACTAACTAGTAAAACATGTTTAACAACCCTTTAGTTAAATCTTGAATGGAACCTTTTTATAAATGAGTTTAAAAAATTGCACTTTAATAGTAATAATAATAAAATGGCAATCTATATAGCGCCATTAAGAGAACTTGTTGATTCAAAATTTCAAAGTCTGTTACTTTCATAATTTATTCATAGGAACCCTTCAGCACATTCGAATCATATGGAACCCTTCAACACATTCGAATCATATGGAACCCTTCAACACATTCGAATCATATGGAACCCTTCAACACACTCGAATCGATGATTGAGATATATTCAAGACCACAACACAACATTATTTTCAGACCCATTTATTTATTTATGTTTGAAAAATATCTACTCCACTCATAGATTTATAAAATGATTCGAGTTGACAGATGTGACTTATTTACCAAACTACTCGTTTAGAAAATATACTTTTATTGAACTATTGACCAAAAAGTTATTCAAGTTGTGAAATACTTGCAATAACTACGGATAAAATAGTTCAATTATCTTAAATTTCAAGAAAATTTAACAGAATTGAAGGGATTTACCGTTTTGATTTAATTAGTATTATTTAAAAGGAAATTATGAACTTAATATACATATTGACCGACCATATTAAAAGACATTGAATGTCTATATATTTTTAAAAGGCAATATAAAAATATGCATACACTTTGTATAAATTGTCATAGTGATGACATTATATATCATTTTCATACTTCTTTTACTCACATTACGCCGTTTTGGGAAACATCACGCACGAAATACACTTTTTAGAGCTTGTGCTTATAAAACAGGTAACTTGGATATATAATTAATATATGAACACTTCACACATACACTACACAACATCTACAGTCGAAAGTGTTACTATCACATATCGGAATAACTACAAAGATTTCTGTATAGTTCGTCTTCCAAATATGTATTTCTGAACATATGCAGATGCGGGGAAGCATTTTGTCGAATAGCCGCAACCACTCCCTTCCTATCCTTACACTCAATTTATTTATATGTATTTTGTAATATTTTCAATCTGTTAATAATAGTGGGTTCGAGTCTCTAAACGGCACTACATAAATTGTCATTTGATTAGATGGCCGATTAAGTAAGCATACGAAAAGAAATAAAAAAATATTCCTCAAATAAATCTGCTCGTATGTATGTAACCTGAAACAAAAGTTAAAAAACATCACAGCGATTTACGAATTAATCATCTTGAAACGGGTTTCTAAAATGGGGGAACTGAACACTAAAAAAACATAAAAAAAAGAAAAGCAATTTTCTTACAAACAGATAGAAAAGCACATTTTAATAAAGTTATTTTTATGTTTTAACGCGGCGCCAATCGATTCATGTAGTGTGATGGGATATGTGGATAATGTACGTTCTAATTTTGAGTCACAAATTTATTTGCATATTTATCATGTTGCGTACTAATTATAGAGTAAACAAAAGCTGATAACGCAAGCCCGGGAGATCAGTTAGCGAATCGTGTGACTAGCTCTTTGCAAACATGTTGTTAGCAGGAAACACCAGTGAGCATTAAACTTTATTTAATTAAGTTACCGAAAAATTCATTGAAAGAAAATTTTAATACTCCAAAAAAAATATGAAACAAAATATTCCCATATCTCGAAAAATTGTTACGAAACTATCAATTTGGCAAGAAATTGCCGTAATATAAATAATTAAAGTTTAGCAAGAGTAATATTGCTTCATTGAACACAGGATATGTTGTTCAGTATACTCTATGAATGTGGCCTAAAAACATAACATCACATATTATTTTGTTCTATACGTAATACAAATTAACTATCCATTCTGCAAGTTCGTTTCCAACTTTTCGATCCTACTTACTCGTACATTATATTTGAACAGCATACAACAATAAAACAATAAAAATTATGATCTTTATTCATACTTATAGTAAAAATACGCCCTAAAGAATGAACACTCGTCAAGGCTAAATATCTTATATCCTTATGAATTCAAATATAATTAACGATGTTAGTAACTTTGACGTACAAATCAACACAGTAATATATAAAGAACGCAATAGAATATTTAAGTCCAGAAATCTAATCCTTAATAAAAAAAAATGTAAATGCCTGCTAAATTACCATTATACCATATATCAATGTTTTATATAAAACATCTGAATACAACAAATCGTGCCATGGATTGACAATTTATTGAAATATAAGGCAGTAATGTACGTCCTTTATAATTTATGACTACTGTGATAAATCACAAGCAATTAAAATTTGGGACTATATTTTTTTATGAAGGACACGAGTATACACTTTGCAGCCGACTTGACATCCAGCTTTTTGTGCACGTTGATATCCGAACTTCGATTTGAAAAACACTGAGGTAAATGATACATGACGTTAAACATACATATTATTGACATATCGTCGTTTTTTTGAAAACTGCCAGAATATTCTAAAAATAAAGATAATATTGAGATTAATTAGCTAACAATTCATAAACTGTAAACTCAATAAATGATTCGTTACTTTATTTCGGTAAAATGGTTAGGGTACGAACAATTACATAAAAAATATTTTATACAAGCGAATAAATACTTATTGTGCACTTAAAAAATACACGGGGTGACAATGTATGAAAGAATACGGAAGGGAGTGATTAGGTATGAGTGTGAACTTAAGGTTGATGTGATGAGTAAGATGAAGAAGAGCACACTGAAATGGTTTGTGCTCATGGTACGAATAAATTAAGAAAGACTTACAAAACAAATAAACAATGCAAATGTAAGTGGAAGGCTTGGCAGAGGAAGACCAAGGAAAGTATCGAGTGTATGATATTTTGAAAGTAAATGTAGTCAGAGAAATCGTTGGAGCTGTATGAGGTGTATGTATATACAAGAGGCGATAAATGTGTGTCGTGATAAGAAAGTCTGGCTTTCTCTCCTTTCTACCTACCCCGATAGGGAGACGGCGAGGAGGTATGTATGCGTTGAAATGTAAAAAAAAAGTTATATTTTTAAATTCGACCACAAATGAAACATTATAATAAATATAATATAAAAAGAACCTGGTTAAATCAATATACGAGTTACTTGAATATCCAATCTACTCGAGCATTATCTCGGTTGGAAGATATTTTGGCGAAACACTGCTGTGAAAGATTAAGTTGTTTTTTTTTTTCATTTACTTAATAAATGCGCCGTGAACTTGGAAAGTTCTATGAGATGTTTTTAAAACTCAAGAATAATACAATGCAATGTCAAATGAAAATTCAAAGACTAATGGCGTAGAGGTAGACATTCAAGAGGCTTTGTAAGTTGACACTGAAATATGGCACGATTTAACTGACGGGTGGAGTGAATTCACTCACTAAATGGTGCTTAAGATATAGAATATGTACTCGTACTTCATACTTAGATTTATATCCCAATATTCTTTCCATAAATTGTTTAAGACGTGAAAAACACTAAAATATTAACTTTTCAAAGACTTCTCATTGTGTCACATGATTACCGTAAAAAAACATGTTCAAAATATTAATTAACGCCAACAATAAGATTGTTGGACTAGAAATTTCGCAAATATCACCGTAACAACGTGCGATTACCGAAGAAAAGTAATTTGAGTACTTTTAAGTCTCAAGAATATGAAAGATGGCTATAAAACTACAAAATACTGTACATTTAACGTAGTCAGAAAAAGCTCAAACAAAAACTACAAGAAAATATTTGGTTAATTAAGTTGATCTCTAAAATTGTACCTGATAAAACGAAGTAATTCATTTCATGAGTGATGAAAATGATTTATTTCATTTTCACCTTCAACCACATTATTAATTCGTTTTAACAGGGAAAACATAACCAGTTTTTTTTTTAAATCGTGTGAATAACACATTTTAATTTTTCTACGAAAACTAGTCGTTTAATGACCTAAATCACTTCAAGGATACTTACGTTGTAATATATACAACCTCTCAAAGGCTTTTCAATGTATTTAGCCTAATATTTATATTTCCTTCTTATTTTATGTCAATATTGTATGTTTCTTAAAAACGTATTTCGAAGTTCAAATATTTATAAACACCAATATTGCTATTTTAAACTGATATAACAGTAAAATGATAGTTTTGATAAAAATTCGTAAACTAAGACATTTATAATTTATAATAAATTTATAATAAATGAATAAGTGTCCACCAAGACTCATGGCTAGATCATTCGGACCTCAAGAAGGAAAAACCAATGGATTTTCACATTGCAGATGTAAAGATAATATTACAACGCAATATAAAAAGACCTAATATAAAGTGTTATTTTGAAGTATCACATAGAAAATGATTCCTATACCTACATGGCAAATATTAATAAATAATAACTTGACCTGAAAATAAAAATATATTTTGTTCATCGCCTTTTTATTATTTCACTGCTGAACGTAGGCATCTCCATGACTTCGCCGAAATTGACTATCCATTGCTGTTTGCTGCCATGTCATGTCTTACATTTTACGTATATCTACCAGCGCGCTGAAGATCGCTTTCGAGGTCATTAAGTGTCTCTCGGTACCACTGGAGAATCTATATGTCCAACGATTGTATGTTCTGACTATATATTCTGCTCAAGTCCACTTTACTGTAATTATATTCATAATTATTGTATTTATGCAAAGCCATACATTTCGGTAATTCTTAAATATTTAAAAGCCACTGGAAAAATCGTTCATTGGACTGACGGACCGAATTTGAACTTTTGTCCCAAATTTCTCTTCAAATTCAATAATTCAGAATGTTGGCCACTCATGGCCGAATGTGCAAAATGCCTGCTAATATGTTGTTCAACTACTGATTATTTAAGCAGACATTTCTCAATGATTGCATTGAAATTGACACCTTTTAAGCAATCGCATATTTTCAGACATTTTTGGAAGCAGAGCAAATGTATTATTCTATTGCTGACATAAAATTACTTAAATCATCATCATCATCATTGGTCTACAGCGCGGGGTGGACCCTGGACTCCTCTAGAAGTTCTCTATTTTCCCCTGTCCTGTAATCTGCACTTCCAGTCGTAGACTCCCAGCACTTCGAGGACGTTTTACTCCATGCAACCATCGATACATGCCACTTCTATCAGGTCAATATGTTAAGTAACTCGTAAATATATTATAAAATTATTTTTAAAACACTGTTAACATGGCCAAACTTCGGAAGTCAGGAATGTACTTAGAGAAATATTTTATACCTGCGACACAAAGCGTCACTTTGTCCCATTATAAAAAATAAAACAAGTGTTTCTTGAATAATCTGGCAATTGTATCTTATCAATAGGTTTATATGACACACTAAAACGTTATTTTTTATGTAAAATAATTTTTAGGATTTTGTCCCTCTAGGTTGGTCAATCCGAAAATTGTGCGACGTATTCTTATCATTTCCGTCTAGTTGAACTGGGCTTGAACATTGTGCGACGCGTATTCTTATCATTTCCGTCTAGTTGAACTGGACTTGAACATTGTGCGACGTATTCTTATCATTTCCGTCTAGTTGAACTGGACTTGAACATTTTCTTTAAAAATCTTCGTTAATTAAAACACCGACAGCCTTCGAGTATCAGCCGCATGAAGCGTCCACATTTCGGATCCATATATTGTATAAATAATTATATAACTATATACAATAGCATAAATTCATTCACATTCAAATAAACACCAACATTTTCATAATATTTATCTACATCATATTTTTTTTTGAAATTTGTTAAATTCAAGTTTGTTCCAATTGTTTAGTACCTCAGAAAAGTTTAACACAGTAGGTAACATAATCAACAATATTGTTGTTTTTTAGCAACACTAGAGTGTGTAGTCAAAATAATCTATATAATTTGGAGTATTGCTATACTACAACACGAGTTAAAAATATCAATTTTAAGTCTGAATAGTATACATTTAGGTAAACTTGTAAACCACTTATATTTGTGACATTTTAATTGAAAAATATTAATAAGTGAGCAAGTACAGAATTTGTACATGTTGTATTTTATCGGTAATAGAAGCATAGAGGAGTATCACGAACAAAATGAATAACGAGTATGCCTCCACAAAACCTATAGGTCGTATAAATATATAAAACAGCGCAATAATAAAAAATATAAAAAGTGAAATTTACTGAAAATATTGTATTATAATACGAGGCGAGGCATATCCAGAAACTAAGTGTACTGAATTTTTGTAGGTTACAATTTGTTTTATTTAAACAAAAATTTACGTGGTTACCGTAGTACATATGTAAGCTATTTTTCGACATAGTCGCCATTCCTCTCAATACAGGTGGTGAAGCGGGGTATCAAATTTTTGATGCCTTCCTCGAAGTAGTTTCCCGCCAACCCCTCCGTCCACTTCTCCACCTCCTCCTTAACCTCCTCGTCGGTTGAAAACCTTTTTCCACCCATGTGCAGCTTCAGGGAGGTAAAGAGATAGTAATCTGAAGGTGCTAGGACAGGGGAATGCGCGGGATGGTTCAGGACATCACATTTAAACGAGGCGAGCAGTTCCTTCGTGGCGTTGGCCGTGTGTGGTCTGGCATTGTCGTGCAGCAGGCAGACTCCCTTTGTCAGCATGCCTCTCCTCTTGTTCTGAATCGCCCTCCGCAATTTTTTTAGGGTCTCACAGTATCTTGCAGAGTTGATGGTCTCCCCTTGAGGCATATATTCAATTAAAATTATGCCTTGACAGTCCCAAAACACGGATGCCATGATTTTCTTGGCTGAAATTGTGGTTTTGAACTTTTTGGCGGAGGGTGAAGAGGTGTGACGCCACTGTTGAGACTGCCTTTTGGTTTCAGGCGTGTAGTGTGCAACCCAAGTTTCATCTCCAGTAACGATGGAGCGGAGAAATTCACCTCCATCGAGTTTGCAGCGCCTCAAAAACTCTTGCCTTTTTACAAAATTTCGCACTTGGCGGGAGATTGGTTTGACATTTTTCACGAAACGTGTTGTCGCGTCGACACTTCTCAACGTACTGACCTCGGACCGGTCTCGTTGCGGAGGGGAAGGGTCAGGCTACACGGAAGTGTAGCCAACATGTCGAAAATAAAATCCATCCGGTCGTGAGAGCCTCAGTACACTTACTTTCTGGATACGCCTCGTATATATTATTAGAATCCAAACAATACGATGAACACCCTAATAAATATATTACTTAAACAGTAATGCAATACAATTACATATTTGAACTCAACTGAACAAAAAATATTGTTGAAAAATTCGTAAAATATATTTATATAAGAATACGTATTAAAATAGTATGAAACATGTTTGCACAATACAATACTAAGAATAAATTAATCATGATGTAATCCCAACTTTTTCGAAATAAATATAATTAATTAAAATATAAGCTGCAATTGAATATTACTATATAGTATATGTGTATACGTAACTTATGCATTTGAATGGTTGGAACATATTTTCGAGATAAAAATCTACGGATCGATATTCAAATGAAAAATAATTCGTTCATATCAATACTTTGTTTCCCTATGGGGATAGGTAGAGAGGACAACACGCTAAACTTTTCAGTCGAGATACACATCTTTCTCCTCGCTCATATCCATAAACCTTCTCATACAGCACCTGATTTTTTTTTTACTTTTACAACTTACCTTTAATACAACCATATTTTTTTGGTCTTCCTCTACCACGTCTTCCCCTTACATTAGCGCAATTTATTTATATTGTCAATATTTCTTCATTCCTTCTATCTACATATCCAAACAATCTCAGAGTATTCTTCTTCATCCAACTTAATGCATCTGTCTTAAGTTCACATTAATTATTTGTCACTTTATTCCGTATTTTGTCAAACATATCCACCCTATGCATTCTTCTACACGGTCAAATAAAGTTTCAATAATTATTCATATAAACTTATAAAATTTATCACCCATCAGAAATAACTTTTTTCGCAAGATTTATAAAAAAATAACATAACCGATAGCTCTCAGTCTATCATATAAACCTGTCAAAAACCTTGCTAAACTGAAAAAGGACTGCTGACCTTCGGTTTATAAGGTGAGAAACCGTAATATGTCGTATCACGCCAAAATCACAAAACTGGACGACCCTAAAACGAGGGGTTTTAAATCGTCGAACCATAATATAATCCATGAAGGTCAGAATCCAAAGTACTGGCACAGGCCTAGTGGCTAGTGGCTATTGGAGCCGGAAAATTATTCCAATTATTTGGAAATATTATACTGAATACGAATTCACACCAAATCTTGGTTAACAATAATTTTTAAATAATGATTATAAATATACTATAAGTCATTTTACTAAAATTATCTGTTGAAATATTCGCAATTCAAACTTGACTGAAAATTATATTCTATACATTAACTTAAAATAGTGTCAAAATAAGTAAAATTATATTCTATACATTAACTGAAAAAAAGATTTAGTCAGTGATTTAATGAGATATTAATCTCATATTTTGCTACGTCTAAAAACAGCTAATTAAAATTTAAATACAAAAAAAAATCAGGCAAAGTTAAATACCAAATACAGAAAAAAAAATTCAAACGGAAAATAACGGCACTTGGTAAAAAAAACACCAAATGCAGGTAAATTATCGTTTAAATGAGGCATGTGGGCTATAAAGAAAAGTCAATATTTTCACAAACCTTTTGAGTGAGTGCCACGATAAAGTAACCTCGGCACCTGTTGATAAGGGTTGTGTTCGTCATCACGCAACAGTTCATAAAATGGCAATAAACCACATCCGTATTAATTCATAACCATGCAACTGAAAGCAATTCTGATTAACTAGTTTAAAAATGGATTGATTCATATTTATTGACTCTTAATTACCAAAAAAAATTAAGTACATCACATTTAGCTCTCTACAAGAACTCGAGCACCTATAAACAAATACACGAAACTGCACACTTGTTCACCTTCGGCTGGCTGTAGTTTGTTTCTTTGGAGATAGTTGATAGTATAAAGTATCACGGAGTTTTTATTGATAAGTATCTGGATGTCCATATTAACGGGAGGTCTATATTAACGCATTGAACACAACAAGCAGAAAACTTGGGTATTTTTTCCGTTTCATTCGGAATGTGCTCAGAAAAATATTTTTAAAGTTATACATTTCGCTTTATGTCAGTCGGCATTTTCCCACGGTATAGTATATCGGTTTGGGGAATAGCACCCTTCTTAATACAGAAGCACACTTTAGGTTTCCCAAAAATTAATCATAAAAATAATCAATAAACTTCCTGTCCGGTATCCCGCAGTGGAACTTTTCAGGGAGTATTCGGTCCTCAACGTAGCCAACTTACACTTCAAATACATTCTCTGGCAATATTATCAAGAAAAAACACAATGCAAACTCAGCATCGACACATGCACAAAGCAATTGCTTAAATTTTCACCATCCCTAGAGTTAGAACATATTTTACCCAAAAACAATATGCCTACTTAGCTCCCATGATATAAAATGGGGTGCCGAATTCAATAAAGACCAAATGATGCAAAAAAATCAGGCAGTGGATCGGAGCGTGGTTGTTATTGTGACAGGAGTTTGAGTTATTGGGTTTACAGGAAGATTCAAATTCTTTCCTTGCATTAAGGGCGCGCCTCGGCTCCCCGTGGGTATATCCAAACTATTTGACTACCCAATTTCTCTCTGGCCATCGGAGCTTTAATGGCAAATTATTTAGCTTCAATCTTGTCCCTTTGTCCTGTTGTAATTTTTGCGGCCATCTGGACCAATCCACAGAACACATCCTATGGTACTGCGATGAAAATCGAGTCAGTAATTTCCGAAGGGAACTCCATTTAACTTTACATCGATTCATCTTCGGACCGATTGGCTACTCCGATCTAGTGGCATCAAAGGATAGTTTTGTTGCATTTGTAGTTTTCTGTGAGAAAGTACTGGCAACTTTCCGGGCTGTTTGTACTCCAGAACTTAAGCCACTTTATAACAAAAAAAATACTGCGCTGTGAGTCGTTTTCCTTCTCCCGTGATATCGGGCCTTAAGTCCATCATCACTTCTATTATTTTCATACTCAGGTGTGTCGCCACCGGAGGAGTCCCTTTGGGCAGTTTCTTCTTTGTCACTATGTGAAGTCGCGCTCATAAAAACAATAAAAAAGATTTAGACCTTCTAGTGTAGATGGTAGATAGCGTGGGTGGTGGTGGGATCAAACTGAACTTACAAAAGGGATGACTTGTAGCAAAGGTTTGTGTGAACTCTTGAGTGTGGTGTATTTTTGGTGATTGTGTGCGGGACATTGAGGGCAGAACTTTCTGGTCTGTCTGGAATGATGAAGTATGCGGGGTTTGACTCGCGTGATACATACATGTTATTGAGTCTCACTGTTTATCAAGTTTATGAGAGTTTGTAATGGGGTACTGTACAATCAACAATAAAGCATCAACTTATTTTTCCACTTTACGAGTATATGTCTTCAGATATATGCAAAAGCCTGGTTTACTGGGTACATGACAAATGAAATGCAACAAACCCAGATCTATATAAATTACCTGTTATTTTTTTCATAAATTATGAATTTATACAATTTCTTGTCATGTATAAAAAAATTAAAATATTTCCAGGTTTTGAATTTGAATAGTACGAAACACAAATCAGATTTCGTATTATTTCCTAAAGTCTTGTTATGTCCCAGAGAATATTTCTAAGAACATAAAATTAAACAGTTGAGTTGAATCGTTAAAACAGATAATAGTAAAAAATCCACTTCTTAGCGATCAAAGCCACTTCAAGACACTCCAAAGGAAGTAAATTATATACGATAGGAAGAGCTACTCTAAAAGATGGATCAGTATAACTTACTATGTTCGATTCGATTCAATAAGGCAATTAAAACCATGAGAACAACCGATCTCAGAGTACCTGCCACGCCACCCAAACGGGCAACTAAAAAATATAATTCTGGCTGGTAGAACGATGCCGGAACAACTTTTTTCTACTTAATCCTTCTCCTTGTAGCACACATATTACTTATTTCAATGATATTTAACCTAATGTAACCTTATGCGAAAGACCACACTCAAGAATATCAGAGTGGCATCGAGAGAACGGTCTATCAAATTAGCTAGTAAAATCAACATACCAAATAAGTTGATAAAACTCGAAATATGCTGAATTAAGGGCTTCAAAAGTCGAATCAAAATTCAATACGAGTTGCTTGAACCTTTTGAAGTCTCAATTGATTTGAATCGAGGCAATCTTCGAACCCTTCAAACCTCGCCATAGAACAGAAAATTCAAGTCACTTGAGGAAGGCAACATTATTGGCAACTGGTAGCGAATTTTAAGGTATGCGGACGACTTAGTGATTCTAAAAGGTGAAGGTACTATGCAACGGATTGTCATAGATTTGCTGTACACTGAAAATTAATAAAAATGTCAATTTATTAATGAGAACCAAGCCAATTCTTCAGCCTAAAATATAAAAGAAAATAATAATTTGCGAGCGGGGTAATCAATGTTTCAAAGGATGAAGAACAAGTGCTTAGAAGTACTGCTGGGCGACAAGAAAAATATTCGAATTGCGCTTTCTGCTAGAGTACAAGCGGAAAACGGGCATATTTCGTTATACAGAGCTTCATAAAAACTTAATAGTTTTCTAGAAAATAAGAATAAGGCTATGTAACTCTGTGACGTAACCTGTTGTTTTGTATGAAAGTGAAGCTTTGTGCCTTACATCGAAATAGATACTTGGACCTGTACGAACTGATAATGGCTGACAAATCCGTATAATCCGAGAAAGATATGCCCTATTAGGAAAGAAAAATGCTTTGGTAGTGTGGAAGGCGAAACGAATGTATCGGACAGGATATTGTATTATAGTCATAATAATGACCAATTCAATTAAATATAAGGCAACTATGCTGTGGATCCCTGTTTCAAGACCTAGAGGACCGCAGGAGTGTTGTGAAATCAATAATTGATCTTCACGGCTTGTAGTGTCAATAATCGTTAGAAAGAAAATTATATCCTAGTAAAACTCGTAAACTCCGGAAGATTTTGGTAAGATTCCTGATACAGGCAATTATATATGTATATATTTTTGGTTATTGTAATTTGTTTTATCAAACACTGTTTATTTTTGTCACAAAAAGTGGAATAAACAATGTTTGATAAAATAAATTACAGCGTCTTTAAACCTCCACAATGTTAATGCCTTAACTATAAATAATATATAATATAATATATTTGGTTATTTGGAAGAAATGTCCACATTACAATAAGGCGGTGATATTGCACTGTTTACGAGGCCTAAGGGATAAAGCAAAGAATACGCACGTTCTAAAACTATAATTAAAAAAAAATAGTGGCACATCGTTTGTTTCCTAGCTTTCAAAATATGTCTTGACTAATAATTTAGAGCTTTGGAATATATTTATGAACACTTATAAAATAGTTTTTCGAAAAAATCTGAAAAATATTTAATGACCTAAGAGTCTATCTAAGAAAAATATATGGACCAGTTTTGGCCAAAATGCAACAATGAATTTTGATGACAAGATATGTATAAAATATAGTAATTTCGAGAATACGCCAAATATTAAATTTACTTGCAAAAAATATGTCCACACTTAAATTGATGACTCAATTTAACCATAAAAAAGTATCGTACTCGTACATAGACGCTCATTAGAATGACCTATTCTTAATCGATATTTTAAAATTAAAAAATGCATTTACGAGCGTACGACCAATTGCAGTTCAAACGTAATTCATTCTGCTGTCCTAAGTTGGATAGTTTCATAGCACTTTTCATTCAAATTTCGTTAAAATAACAAACATACGAAAAATCTCAAACCTTTCATTTGACAGTTTCGACAGACTGGATTTACTCGTAACTTACCTGAAACAAAAATAAACACATCAACAACACGTTAGAATATGTTATCATAAGATTATAAAGAAAGAATATATTTTATTTTTTAATTACAACATAAGCAAGAAATAAAAAAATGATAAAAAATTCGATGTAGTTTCTCAAAACCATATAGATTTAAGCTGAGGAAATTAATACGTTACAATAAATTGAATGTTATACTTGTACAAAAAATAAAATATGTATATCTTTTATTCTTGGATTTCTAACTACAGCCAGTTTAGAATTGATTAAATTATTATGTGAGCAGAACGATGGTACACGTAATAAAACAGTAAGTCACATTTTTAACTAACCAAATAAGTTTTATAAGGCGTACTTTTCACAGAAATAAAAATGTGTGTAGATTAAAAAGTGATTTATTTAACCATCTATACTATTTGGCGAAACATCAGAGGTTTTGTCAAACAGAAAATGCCAAACTCAAAGCTTAAAAAAGTTTTTTATATGAGAAACTAATACAATACTATTTTTTATATTTTACTTTAAAAACTGTAAATCAAAAAAATATACTTATACACAAATAAAAAAAACTTAATTTTCTATACTTAGTGAGATGAATAAAAAGTCTACAAATATTGCATCCCTTACTGCAGCTTGAGAATTAATTACACCGCTTCACAGCATTCGACAAGACTTAATACATCAACAGTATTTAAGCACCGACCTTGATATATGGAAGTGAAACGTAGACGAGGAAAAGGCTCAACGGAGCCAAATATATACTGTTAAAATGCATGCAGTGAGATCAATACATGAGGTGACAATATATGAAAATTAAGTAATAAAAGACGAACGTGAACTTAAAGCAGATGTATTGAGTGAGATCAAGAAGAGCACTCTGAGATGGTTTGGGCATGTAGAACGATAGAATGAAGGAAACTAACAAAACAATGCATGTAGAACGAATGAATAAAAAAATAACAATACAGTGCAAATATGAGTGAAATGCGCGGTAGAGGAAGACCAAGAAAAGAAGGATTGGTGAAGATGATCAAGTGAACTTTATTTTGAAAGGTAAAAAAATCTGAGAAATCGTCGGAGCTATACTATATGAGAAGGTGCGTGGATATGCGCTGAGTCGAAAGTATGTCGTTTTCTTTTCTCTATCTCGAAAGGGAAAGGGTGTGATGGTATGAATGGTAAACATCAACATTAAATTAATTAAACAATATGGTCTATGAGGCGTCATTCATGATCAACTAATATCCGTATACCGATTCTATTTCCGGTTGCTTAAAACTACAACAATCTTGCCAGACAACATGAAACACCAACTGATAATTCGAGCTAGTTGCAAAGGTCATTGGTACAACTTTTGATTAATATTCCAGGATGAAATACGCCAGAATATTATTGATTTACTTTTGTGATTAATCTATTGTTTTACGTACATGCCTATTCAATAAGTCACAGAGAGTTTATATGTCAGATTTTATAGTGCATTTTAAAGTCTTCGTACACGTTCAAAATCCTATATTTTTACCAAAGAATTGTAGCCAAACCTTCAAAATTATATTTAAATCGTAAAAAATATGATTCACCATTAGCTCCTTAATTTACCCATATAAAAAGATAATTTGTAATTTATTTTCTTATGATTATATTCAATAGCACTTAGAGTACCAGCATTCACAAAATGAACAAAATAAGCTTCCATTATAATAAGCTTTTTTCCACAACAAAATTTACAAAATTGTCCGACTGAAAAACATTTATTCATTCAAAATTCATTAAATAAGACTATTCCACTAATTTCAATTTCTCCCCGCTATACCTGTTTCCGACGATCCCGAGGTTCTTCAGGATTTGAGTAATCCTGCTTTTTGTGTTAATTCTAAATGTGATGCTCAGTTCTATGTGACGGTTACCCACCTCTGACCTAGCAGCTGGTGTTCCGCACTAGCGGGACCGCGTGTTTCTATTATAAATTGTGTGAAATATGGGACCAGAACGGCTGCGGGAGATCCTGAATAATGATGTCGACCCCGTCATGAACTCTCGAATGTGAGTATACAGCGGAGTTGATTATTCATTGTTTAGATATACTACCCACAAGACAAATTATAAATAATAATTTAATTCGCTAAAATTATAAGTAATTTGGTTTCAACAACGCTTATTTACATTAAATAGTTTTGAAAAGCTTAAGGTTTCAATTTACGATACTTACTTAACTAATATTTTTTGCGAAATACAATTTCTGCAAAGCATAATGAAATATAAAAAAACGTAGGTAAATGAAATTAAACATTAGCATTATACGAGGGTCATCTAGAAAGTAAGGTTACAACATTTATGTAGGATCGAAAAATGCTTGTATTTAATTGAAATTCACAGGATACTTCACAAATATATTAAACTATTTTTAACTCCAAACATAGCGGAGAACCACGACGGTCAGTGTTAAACACGCTATGAAGGAGAAACATTTCATATGCTTTCTTAGATAATTTAATTTTCATATCAAAAAGACGTATATTTTTACGTAAGTTACAAAACACCTATTAAATCGTGAAATACGAGTGTATGTTATATCGAAAGTGTTAATCCAAAGAAAAATAAAACAATATGAAAAATTTAAATAAAACGAAAGTATTGTGTGATTTCATGTTGAAATTTTCTTTCACAAAATTTTAATCACTGACATTTCCCATGGACTTGATAAATGCTAATAAGAAAGATGTACATTTATCCCAATTTTATTTGCAAAATATAAAGCAAAACATAGGGAATTTGTTGCGAAAAAACTTAAAGGTAAAACGAGAGAAAATTATTTCGAAGAAACATTCATATATTGTAAACTTCCTGTACACAAATATTATAAAAAACCCACACATGTAAAAATTTCACCCAGCGATGTAATAAATCTTGGGGTATATTAAATTTCATAATAACACTTTGTTTCTTTTTTGGTTACTGGAATTTGCCAACAATCGCCAGAAGCAAACTTTAATCTAAGATTTTAAACTAGGAAAATAGCTGGGCTTTTCGTTCGAGTTCTTGGAGGAATTCCATAATATTTTTTAATTTATGGAATAAGAAAAAAAAATATATCGTTGGGCTCTCTCATTCTGTATATGTGCATAAAGTGCTATGCCTCCGATTTCTTGATAAAACTAGGGAAAAAAGTATTCAATTTTTATCCAAGAAGAATAAGATTCACATTAAATACTTTTTAAAGTGCAGTAAAACTGGTTTTATAAATTTCTTCAAAAAGAGGAAGTATGGTGTATAATACGAGTACATATGTAATGTAATGAGTATTTTAGTGTTCAATTACTATTTTTGTATCATAAAATATTACAAAAAAAGATAATTATTTAATGTTATCTAATGAATCATACTTTTATAATATGAGGTCTAAAACACCGTTTTATCAAGAGCTTTCCTAATCTTTCAACAGTGAAAAATACAATTTACGAGTAAACAGACATTTTTAACGTTGCTAACTTCATTTACCTACAGTGTCCATCAACATACCAACTTTTGGCAGTAACACCGATATCTTTCTCGGAAACTTTATACAAACACATGTATGTTAAAGCTGGGCAAGCACAACATTTCTACTTCCATTAGCTACGATTTGATTCGCCGTGTGACATTTCAAAAACAAGACATAATAAAGCAGCTGACACCTGCAGCAAGTTTACCTTGTCCAACATCCTGTCGGTTATCGGGACTACTCCTGTACGCGCCACTGGACACAAATACCCCTTGCCACCCCAGGCAGCATAGTGCGGGGGAAACAGACGCACACTTGCTACCGCAGGGGGTGTGTGATCATTTTATACGTGGATAAGCAACCGTCTGTACTGGTCTGAGTGGAAAATAAAAATGTAAGCTCTATTAACCCCTAAATTGCCAGCAGCAACTATGATACATATTTAAGACTGACCAAGCTAACTCACATTGTGGCAACGTAACATTTAGTATATATTCGTACTTCTGCCGATTATTATTAAAGCAATACCTGAATGAGATCTCTGATGTTCTTAGTACTACAAAGATCTTAAAGATTTTTCTTTAAATATATTCGAAAAGGAGATCACGTTAACTCTTGGCCATATAAATAAAGTTTAAATTCGTGAGGATAGACTGATTTTTTATTACTTTGACTGCAAAATAATATTCGATTTGGAATACTAAAGATACCTGTGACCTAGATACTCGTGTATGACTTTTTCGCAAAATAATTACAATTCTCAACACCAACGAACTCTAAAAACTTAAAACAAATTGTAAACAATGACCACTGAGCAGGCTGCGTTAACGAGACCAAGACGGTAGAAAGTAAATACCATAGTACCAGGCGACAAAGTTTTCATAAAACTCCCGCATTGACCAATCTTTACAATGTGTGACATGGATATGTGTACAATGAATACGTTTCATCTACGATCAATATTTATTTTAAGGGGACACATATTCCCATGAAGAGCGGTCGCAGTTAAGGTGTGGCACATGTACGAGTACAGCAACACGAATTTAATAAAAAGCTGCATAAGTTTAATTGGAGGAAACAAATGGTATATATTATTCACCTTCGTTATTTTCACTCACCCTTACACTTTAGGGCCGGGATCGGGGTTATAGCAATGCAACGATGAAATTAATTTTATTTGTGAAATAAAAAAGGCTAAATATTAACATTAAAAATTAATGTTCGATATATTCATCAAAACATTTTTTGTTAGGTTAATTATCGATGAATGATAAAATTTCAACTATCATGTGAAATATTATCTTTTTGAATCTGACGTGTGACATTTTTATTAAATGCAAATACAACTTGTTAACTTTAATCCGTGAATTATTCTAGATGATACGACATTGATTAACATGATTTTCACATTAAGTGACAAGTCGAATTTAAATGATAAACTCTTAACCCTTCTCGGGACTCCAGGTTATATTATATATTATATACAACCCACATTCGTTGCAGGGGATTATTCCTATGTTTTTAAAGAGTTTCAACCTTAATAGCAGTTGCGGTATGGGAAATGTTTTTGTATCCATATATAACTTCTCTCCGAAGATATAAACCATTACGTCATGCATGTATTAGAGCTGACAGAGTACACGGATATCCACACGTACCGCTTACGTCTTATTCAAATGTATATATACGTTTCTAATACCCATCGTTCCGTCTATCATAATTTAACCAACTGTCTTCTTGCATATATTAATATCAAAATGGATGGATCAACGATCTTCTCGCATGGATTAATCCTAATACCAACATCGATGGATATTTATGGAAAAATTAAGTAAGAATCTAAGATTTTTTCACAAACATAAAACTTTGTGAATAGTGTTTTTAATTCATTTCCATCAAAATCTCACGTATCTTCGTCTATTTTAACCTTCATACACCATATAACGACTTTATTCCTTTAATAATCACTCTACGTTCACATTTTTATCAATATCATACACCCATAAATCCAATCTGCCTTAACATCTCCATAAAGTTCATTGTTTCGCTTTATCGACGCCATTTTGAAGTATTATGGTGAAACTGTCCTAAAACCTCCTTCTAAAAGCACGATACGGGCGGCACCCGGACCCAGTTTATTACTCATTACACGGGATATAAAGGGAGTTTTACAAATAAAAACGCAAGTCACTTTTAAATACAAAATTTTCAAACGGATACCAGTATTTTTACCCAATAAAATACTAACTAAATAAAAATTGATCTCAATTTTTGATGAATTAAAAATTGAGTAAATAAACTGTATTGATTTTTAATGTAGGATAACCTATAATGTAATATTAAAAAGTTTTACAATAAAATCACTATGGAATGAAAAAAACTTAAAAGTAGTCGTTTCAGAAGTTTCTATTATTTCCTAAGAATATTTTAAACATAAGTTTTTTTATTTTACCCATATTATTTCGACGCTGGATTATTTTCCTCTCTAGCATTGATCTTCAACCTTTTAATATGTAACACTCACTTTTCTAACTTTCGTGTCGACTTCATCAATAACCCGTGCGACAATGTTGTTCAAGGGTATATTATTTTTGCGAAGACCGATTTCACAGCAGTAAATATTGATAATCCTTTTGTATCTGAAATAATATTTATAGTGAACACCATTTATTCTTGTAATGTATTGTTTTCCTCAAGGTACCGTACAAATTGCCATCAATAAAGCATTATTATCTGAAATGGTAGACTCGTTCAACTGCATGGAAAACTATGAAGATTGGAGAAAAGCAATAAGTTTACTTTCAACACTAACCGGAAATTTATCAACGTGTCGCCTTAATGTGGTATCGCTCGGGGGCAATGTTTTTATAACTTCAGATATGTGTATCCTGATGGTATAATTGTCGAGATACATTATTATTGCCCAAGCAGAACGTCGGACGGAGCATGGTGTTAGCTGGAATGATAAGGTAGGTGCACGTGCAGCTGACAGCGAGTTGCCCAGGACACGTGGCCTGCGAGCGGAGCGGGGTTGTGCTTGGAGGGTTTTTCACATGCAAACGCGAGACGTCTACTCAACAAGAACATAATAATGTCAAAGTCTCGCGACAATGACAAATGGCTCATCTCCTAGTTCCTGTGCATCTACGAGTATTTCTACTTTTGCGAAGATCGGAAATACCAATAGGATTATTTTCAATTATTATAAACATGTCGGTTATGAGTCTGCAATGGTGCAAGTTATTACTGTACAGTCCCGAGATGGAAGGCTGTATAGTAGAGGTTCATCCCCCGTGTTTGTACTATATTTTTATTCATTCTTAAGAGAGTTTACTTCTGTCAAACATTATTTCCGCTCACAATACATGCAGTAATATTATTCATCGCATTTACGATCATATTTCTAAGCAGTTTGTAGATGAGTACATCGACGTAGCGCTAGATGTATTTATAAAACAATTTATTTCTAACAATTATTCAAAGAATATTCTTTTGACAATGAAATTACACATTTCTTATTGTTGAGTTATGGATCCATTCTCGTTTACTACATGACAATTAAAATACAAAATCGTTAGAAAATAAAATTTCCACATAAAGACATATGAATGAGCAAATCAACAACGTGTAAAGACAAACAGCAATTTCATTTCTAATTAACGATATAAATTAATGCACCACGAATGATTACTCGGCATTAATGCTTAATTTATAGACACTCATCAAACGAGAATCAATTCATCACGAGAAAATAATCAACAGCAATAAATTACAATTTACTGTTGAAATAATAATTTTACATTTGAAATGCCATATTGTGTCAAAATATTTAATATTTCTCTATTCATCTATTAACTGTATCGTTATTTGATGACTTGTTTATATTGATTATTTTGAAAAAGCTATCATAGAGCGAGAGTTATTTTGCCACTATAAAAAATAATGATGGGAGAAACGTTCATGCACTGTGTGTCTTGATCTTATATTCAAGTTCTATCTTGAGTTCAGGACCGTTTTGCTAATGTAACGATTCCAATGTGGTATAGTATGGGTGATGGTCTTCAGAATATTCACTATGTCATCTTATCTTTTGCTAATGTAACGATTCCAATGTGGTATAGTATGGGTGATGGTCTTCAGAATGTTCACTATGCCATCTTATCTTTTGAAAGAGATTTTCAGCTTGGCGAACCAATTACGATTTATTTTTATGCCACGTTATACAACTACTGTAGTTTTTAAGCGTGACAATTGCCTTACCACTTATTAATGAAACAAAAATTATATGATTTGTGAAAAAGTAAATCTGATCACCCAAGGGAAACGGTATGTTTCGTATATCGATTTTTCAAAGAATAAAGATGTGTTTCATTTTTAACGACCGTATGTGGCATTTCAGTTATTGTGTAATAATAAGTATGAATAAGAAGATAAACGTTTCATCGTGCAAAACGCAAAAGCACATTACAGGAGAACGTAATTAAAATGTTCTGCAAATTTAAATAACAGTCATAAAACATATATCCGCATATAACATATCGATTTTTCTCTTTTTGAAATGTTAACAACCACATTCATAAGTTATTTCTTACAAAGTGTGTTAACAAAATTAAATTAATTAATCCCTTAATTGAAATACTTTTATTTTCCATAGATGGAAAAGTCACGTAGTTTGAGAAATTTCTTATCGCGGCAGTATAAATTCGCTAATGTTATTTCGAAATATTATAGTTATAATTCATTTTGACACATAAAATGAGATAATCTAATCTACGTAGGATCTGATGGCGTGTTAAGTGAGGCCGTTTTGTTATTTTTGTAAATATATGTATGTAATTGTTATTTGAAAAAAAAAATATAATGTTTAGTAACTGATATAATCAATTAGGTAAGAAAAATATCAAGGCTGAGTGTTAAATAAAAGAATATTTCGAAATATAGTCAAGTTTCTGAACACATATAGGAGAAATAATAACAATTTATAAACGATAGACAACAAAATAAATTTGAAATGACTTTCAAAAAGGTTCTATTCTAAAATATTAGCCTTAAAAGTTTGCTCGGTCAAACAAATATTCTCAATGAAGTAACTTGTTGAATATAATGTAGTTAAACATTATATTGAAGTCTTAATATCCCGTTTTCATAAACTAAGAAAAACGTTCGACCGACTCAAATAATTTTGACGGTAACTTTTTGAAATTAAAACCAAATCACGCCCTAGATCAACAACCCATTGAAATCTAGAAGGTGGTATTTTGACCCAAATAAAATATCTCGAACTAAAAGAGCATAAGCATTTTGTTTATAAGTTTTTTTTCGTCAAATACTTTCAATTTCATGTTGAATATAAAATCATGCGGTCAATGACACATATTTCAAAATTTGACAATTCCTCAAAAATTATGGGCATTGTTTGAAAACAGAAACGTATCCACACAATAATTTAAAAAATAACCATCTCGCACTTACAACTCCTATCTACGAGTACAGGCACATTCGGGTACTGAGGTTGTAAGCGGTAAAGAAATATTCTATTTAAAATGCAGAAAAAATATTTTTTTAAATAAGTAACTTGGAGCATTTACTTCATTTTCCACCATATAGTCTCCGAAGTAAAAGAATTTCATTGAATAAATTCTGAATTTGTCATTTTTTTAGGTATCTTGTAATGGTAGAAAATGTATAAAATTCGTCACTTGTTTTGATCATGTTTTAGTAAAAGACTTGAACATAATTCAATACTCGTATCTTTAAATTGTGTAGACTTAACATGTGACATGGGATAAATAGATTTTAACCAAATATTAATATTAAAAGTGGGTATGAATTGAAATAAATAATCGCCTGTAGTCAATCCGATAGTCGTATATTTTCTCACAGTCAGAAATGATTCGACGAAAACTATAATCTTGTCCAATCAATCAATGGGTATTTGCACAAACGATGAATAGCACTTCAAAGGCGCTTTGACAGGCATCTCTTTGTTTTCTGTATGGATGTAATCGGAAATGAAAAAGTATGTCAATCCGATCCAAATATTCGAAAATAATATTGAAAATGTTTTTCTCATTTGAGAGGAAAATTAAGGTTTTCTGTTGAATGTCAATATTTTATTGCAAGTGAAAAATAATTTTACAACGTATGAAAATAAGGAAAATTGATATATTTTTATGATAAACATTTTAAAAATATATATGGCCTATTATAATTAATAACGGAAAATTACATAAAAAATAAAAAAACACGTCAAAAGTAATGCTCATGAATTCACAGCAAGTGCGTAATTGCACTATCCTTCGTCCAGATCTAGATTTTATATAGAACACAGACATCAGGTATATATTATATATTATATGCTAACTTAATCTACACTTTTCGGGACATAATTAATTGTATTATATTTCTAAGAAAAGTGGAAGTAAACATCTACTAGTACAACACGAAGTTAACTTTCCCGCAAAATGTTCCACAGACAAAGGTTCCACAGGCATACACTTGTTCCTCAACTACTTTTAATATTATACAAAGGCCCGAGTAGAGGGAACGATCTCTCCTCCGAGTGGGCCTCCGACTATACATAAGTTTGACGTTGGATAAGTGCTTCTATACAAGATAAATTTGACTTTAGTTTAAGTTCACTTCAAATTTCTACAACTTTGCAAATACTAAATTTGAATAAATTGGTTTTGGTCAAGAAATCGATTTGAACTCCCTGGATCTGTATTTCTAGTAAAAAGATGCGCATCTCTGATACAAAAATAGTTTTTTGTTTAAGTTTTTGAAACAGAAAAAATATATAAAACAGGCGTATATGTATATGAAGACTTGGCAAAAATACCTATTCATCTCTGCTATCAAGTTCGATTTGTACATTTTTTGGGCATTTAGGTTTTCATTGCGCAACTTATTGTGGTAAAGAAAAAACAACTTATGACATAGACAAAGAGTTCCCAAACTGTTTTCTACCGCAGACCCCTTTGCAAAAAACTTTTAAAACCGTCGACCCCCCTAGTAATTTCACAAGTTTGGTATGTAATGTGTTTTTGTCAAAAAAGTGTTTTTGTTTTAATAATTTTACTTCTTAATTAGGTACCTATTGGAATCATAAATATTTTGAAGTAACAAACAAATAGCAGTAGTAAGGGGGTATATTTTTGGTGTCGTCGACCCCCAATTTTTTTTATTGAAACTATCGATATCTAAAAAAATCGAATCGGCCCCAGGGGGTCGATATCGACCACTTTGGGAACTCTTGACATAGACATACAGATTAAATATTTGAATAGAAAACAAATGTGAAGTTTTTTACTAATTTAAAATATAAAGAGACAGCCAAAAAGTTAAAACAGAAAAAACAATTTCGTGCAGTGTGGTGAATTATGAACGTTGTTAAAGTTTATAAATAAAAATATAGTGGTCCATATATATTGAAAATTAAATACTACCCTGTCAATGTATATCAATATGGAACTTTAAACGATTTTTTAAAACGTAAACGTTAATCGAGCAGGAAAAAATGTTTTTTTTTAAATACGTCATTAATTAACCGAATACATTTTCTATGGTCCATAACTACCAAAAAGATATATAATATATACCACTTTTAGTACGTACCGAAAAGGTATACACTTTATATTTTAGCGAAAAAGGTATACAAGATTATTTTACAAATATATTTTAAAGATACATCAACGATTTTCTTTTACTTTACATAAAATCAAATGGAAATTCAAATAAAAGCGATTCTAAACACGAAGTCATATGAGCGCAAAAACATTGCGCTCATCAGCGGATTTGGATGACTGCACTCAGCATACATTGGTAAGTGACGCACTGAACCGAGCGCGGCTGTTTCGCTTCTCTATTCGGCTCCCAAGGGTACAGAGAGAGAAAACAAATCATAAATGGGCTTAATCAACATACGAAGCAATTGTCACGAGACTGGGCAACACGCATGCGCCGGTAACGCCACCAGCGCGCCACTCCATCTCACCTGGCTCTAATGATCCAGTGATCTATGGATCGCCGACATTACTGCTTGGAATATTCGTTTATCATAAAATCGATACTTGATCAAAGACTTGATTAATTCAAATTAGGTATACGTGATCAATAAAAAATACGTGAAAAGTGAATAATAAAGTGGCTTTAGTGTTTTAGAATCTGGATCCTAAACAAAAGGGTGGGTTTATTATACTCGTACATTTTGTCAAGTTTTTCATTTTTACCATGTAAAGGCGAATTCATTTTTATTTTATTTCAAGTATCAAAATATTCTAAAAACGGGAATTATTTTTAACTGGTTTTCCAATATTATCCATTTTTAAGTTAACATTATGATAACAGAAGTCATTTGTTAGAGCAGTCGTTTGTTAGAACAATATTTAGATCAAGGAAAACTACATTGAAATTACTTTTGGCCGATATATTTTCCATTAATAATGTGTGCTCTTTATCTAATCAATTAAAATATAAGTTGTAGGCAGTATTTGTTATGAATTACATACTCAAACTATATATTTTTTTAAACATTTCACTTATGATCATGAAATAATTTTGACCAAATGTAATGAAATCAATTTCCATAAAGGACTTTTAACATAAAACTTAAATAATAATATTCACAATTGATCGTGTATATTATTTCTTAATAATTGATCGTGTATAAACCGATAAGCATATATATTTAACGGCAATGGCTAATGGTAAGGGCACACACTTCTTTCTTGAAAACGTCAGGCAATGGCATAACTATTTTCTGTTGTATTACTTGCATGTCTGAAGATAATTATGGAAAAATGTATTCACTGTACAAAAACACACATTTACATTTATTGCGCTTCCTAATGCTCTTCACATGATAGTTTAATGAACAATTCCTGAAAATTTTAATATTTTAATTGCTTTCAATATTTTGTTGCAAGTTGATTAGCGTATTTTCTTGTTAAAATATTATGAATACAATTCCTAAATAACGCCAAAGGGAATTCTTTTCAGAGAGGACTACATTTTCTAAGTCAGTTGCAAACTTCGAATTTCGACTACATTCATATAAGCAGAAACAGAATATCCTTTATGGAAGACTATATTGCCCAAGACAGTTATAATAAACTTCAAATTTCTACTACATTCATTTAACAAACAAAATCTCTTTCGGGAAGAACCACATTTTCTGAGCCAGTTATACACTTCAAATCTTCCCCAACCTTCATTTACCTCTGTATATCAATTTCTCATTTAAATAATAACTTGTCATTTATAAATAAACTGCATTTTCTTTCGATTGCTAATTTTATAATAATACGACAAGAATCACTTTATTTATGATAATAATAATTAGACAAATATACCAGCGAATAATAATAAAATTGTCACAGCGTTTCGCAAACCTACGACCACCACTTCGGTAACAAAACAGTCGAGCGGAAAATATTGGGTGCCGGCATACTATTGCGGTATTGTGTTTAAGAAATGTATCATCAAAACTTGCAATGGGTTGTATTTTTTAAACGAAAATTTCCAGACCGATGAAACACGAGACACAAAAATTGATCATTTTTAAAATACAAAGTCAATATTTTATCCAACATTGCCCACACTGCCACGCATTTGAATATGTTGTTACTTTTAAAACAGATTATTTCATTTTTACATCCGTATTAAAATTGCTAATTGTATTCAAATACTATGTGTATTCTGAACATTTAAAAAGCCAAAAAAATACCTTAGTTTTAAAAAGGTGAAAACGATATCAACATTTCTCGCATGCAATAAATAATACTTGTTAGTCACTTTCATTTAGTGCACGCGAGGTGTATATGCTAGACGAACATTTTTTTCTATCGTAAAATATATTTTAAAAGTTTGTGAAAGTAGAGCATTGAATCAATTCAATGGCAAAACTAAAACTATTAGTATTTTATCAATAATCAAAGATCCTCACTTTAAAACTTATGTTGAAAATTGTAAATCACTTAACGCATGACTAGGAAAACATCATGGGTTGCAAACCAAACCAAATATTTTACGCAGTTTTAAAAAATATCACGATAAGAAATGTATTTATTCATATAGTGCAATAATTGAATCGATCGAATGTGCCGAAGTAATACAAAATTATTGCTGCAATAAGATATGCAAGAGTTACAAACGTGTCTCAATAAATTTCGGGAATTTATAAAATTAAATTAAATTTATCGCAATCGGTTACTGGCTGCTGATTGACGATAAACAAGATGTTTTCAGAATAGAGTTTTACATTAGAAATAATTGAATATCTGGCTACAATTAAAATCGTTTTGATTTACTAACCATGCAATGGACGACTCAAACTCGTCGTATTTCGACTTGGTAGTTGTAGTTGTCAGATTGCGGCTAAGTTTTTGTTGTCACGTAATATTTTAATGTTAATTTCATTAATTTCAATTAAAAAATAATACGATTCATAAAACACCCTCATGAAGAAAACACCCAAGAAGTTGTATATCAATCAGAGATAGTATAATATTTATGATTGTGATTAATAAAAAAAAATATAAATAAAAAACTAGTTATATAAACGAAATAAAGTTGAAATAAAATCATCTTAAAGTAAACGAGTTTCGTGTAATTTTTTATATATTATTATGACAGAAAAAAGTGAAAATATTGTTCTGTGAAAGAATTTCTCATTTTTTTTCTCAAGGTAATTGATTTTGTATAAGAAAATGGTGTGCATAATGATTTAAGTGGCACAAATACTGATTGATTCGTTACCAATGCGTTCAATAAGAGTATATTAACTAAGAATTTTAGATGCGTAAATAAAGTATTTTTAATGTGTATTAAAAACTATAAAATGTATCTCATAGTTCAATACTGTTCAATTATTTTACACGATAAATTAAGTCTTAATGCGTTGTTGCAAATCGAAAGAAAAAATAATACGCCGATAATAAAAATAACACCATACTTTTGACAAAATTGAATTTCTTACGAGAAATATTAACATTTGTCTGTATATATTATATATATTGTTTGCCTCATCAAGTTTTTTTATATGATCCGATTTATAAAGATCCTAAATATTGTTGTTATCAGATAATTGTGCGAAGTTAACCTAAAATTGCATGATAAATTTTCAAACTAAAATGAAAATAGAATGAATAATATAATAGTTCAAACGCGGATTGACTCTTTGAAATGGTCATTGGTCACAAAATGACGCCAGAAAAATAAATAAATGTTAATGTCAATGTCAATGTTGAACCTGAAATTGCCTTTTCACTTGAGATATATGAATAATGTCATTTGTTTCATCACGCGTGATAAGAACCTAAGAATAGAAGCTTTGTTAGAAACATGTGTCGTGAAAAAAAATATATATTTAAATAACATTGTAATATTGCTTGTTCTATCAATTTTAACAAAAAGTTTTGACATTTTGATCATGGAACATTTATCAAATTAATTACATTAATTTTAAAAGATTATTTGAAAGAAAAAAATGACATTAAAAAAGGGTCTTTATTTGTGTCTATATGAAAATAATAAGACAAGCATGTTTTTACAAGGAACAAAGTTTGAAACAGAATAGACATAAAATGATTCAGTAAAGCGCCCCTTGCCCTTTGGACTCATAAAGCCTCAAAGCTGCAGTAATTACGGCCACAAGGAGGGAACAACAAAGCGAATGGGAAAACGGAATCCATTTAATAAAAAACAAAGGATGGGGCATGTTCATAAGCCACTTGGAACTTATCAACAACTTAACGGATCCAGCTTTCGAAAGTTCTATAAAACTGCTGTTTGTTTACTTTTCTGGATAAACATAACTTCTTCGACTAAAATGGAATATTTAAATAGTTTTAAAAATGGCATCAATCGATTTTAAATATTAAATCATATATTACTTGAATTAACCTTCACTTTTCGCGTCGGAGTTAATGTCACACCGGCCTACATCTCTTCTAGTCTTGATATCTGGCCGAGTATTCTGCTTTCATGCAATCCATTCCCAAGTTCTCTTCACATAACCGCTCCACAATCTTTCCCCAAGTCCTTCTGGGTTGGCCTTTAAAATTCTAAAACTAATTCTGGTTTCTAGCAATTTAAATATTATGTAACATCAACTGCAGCTGAGATCTCCTTATTTTCATTAGACGGGTTACGTGTTCTGAGTTTCCGTATTTCTTGCTCTATCTTCGAGTGATTTCAATTAATGATGTATGCAAGATGAAATTTGCTTTCTTTAATTATATTGTGGCATTGGTTCTTTAGTTTTAAAATTTGATTCTCAATAAAAATTTGCAAGTGGTATAATTGACATGTACACGATCTATCCAATGGGAAAAGTGACTGATTTAATTTTCGCTTAACCTCGTGCGCGACTTCTCAGCCAAAAAAAGTATCATGGTACTCGATCGTCCCCCGTATTCGCCTGATTTGGCTCCATGCGACTTTGGCTATTCCCAAAACTGAAATTGGTGATGAAAGGAAAGCGTTTCGACACGATTTCAGACATCCAGAAGGCTTCGACCGCGATTTTGGAGGCAATTTCGAAGAATCCGTTTCAGGAGTGCTACAGAAATTTTTACAACCGCTTCCAGCATTCTATTGACTCACAAGGAGGGTATCTTGAATGAAAGGTAATGTAAACTAAAAATAAACAATGCCATGTATTTTATTACCTGTCAGTCACCTTTCGCATAGGGTATACCATATGCATTAAACTGTCTACAAAAGAAAAACAAAGTATAAAATGGATATACTTAAAATGAAAATATATCGGAATAAATAAATAGAGACAATGGAAGAGAGTCAGTCGCTTCAGCGTTGAAGGCCCATTCAATATCATTTGGTCACAAAATTATTATTTTCAGAATAAATTCCTAAGTTTTGTAAACATTTTTTGAAACAGAAATGCACATAGCAACCACAAGTACATCCAAAATACACGAATGTTAAACAATAAACGACACTACATTAAAAAAATTAAAATAGCTGGTAAAATGATAGTGTATTTCGCAATACTAACTGCCTGCACTACTCGTAAATCTAAAAATTTTTCGTCATTTCTGTTGCTATCGGTGTTTATGGTCAATTTTCACTTTCCGACGATTCTTGAAATTTCCATAAAATTTCATCAACAAATTGCTTCTGACCGGCACTCATCAATCTTCAAATCACTTTAGTTTGCCGCAGACATTAATACACAATAGTTTACTGGACCGTCGAAAGATAATTAGTTATTTGAATTTATTTGTATATTACCGACACCAGATAATATCCCAAAAAATATCTTTACAAAATGAGTGAATGTATATAAAAATTTAAAATCCTTATTTAGACAAATGTTCTCACTAACAGGTAATTCATTTGCATGAAAATGAAATTCGTCGCTTGTATAATGAAGCCATGAGAAACGGGTTGGTGTATTTGGAAACGATATCCGGAATTAAAAACATTGCACAAATATTTAATAAAGATACCCGATGTTTTGTTTTATGTAATACAAAAAAAATGCCTCTATATTTTATTCATAGTCGTATCTGAAACAAGAACTATATTATATCTGCAAAAGAAAAAGACAGAGTACGTAATAGATAATGATAGATACTAAATAATACGTAATAAAAACTCTATGACTATACTACTACAACCAAATAACTCTGGAAAAATCAAATATAATCAAATTTAATCAAACTATCAAAAAGTATAGGAACACACACAAAGCACGTTTTAAGTTTCTGATCAAATGGTTTATATTGTATATATATCGTCGATTGTATAGCATTGATATATATATAATACAAAAAATGACCAGAAAAATATTTTTTTAAATGTTCGTATAAAAAATCAAAATATGTTGTTTTGAAGAAAGATGAAAACCTTTTCATTGTGAATATAAATAAGAAATTCGAAATAAAATAAATTAAAAATAAGAAACTTATATTGGGTGCCTCAGAAATTTCCGGAGGTTTAACTAATAAAGACTCATAAAACCATAGTTTATTATTGAGCCAATGAAAACGAAATCACACACAGAGATTTTTTTTTCTTATTTAGAAGTTCTTCTACAAATAAAAATCGGTACCTTTGTTCTATTTCAGCATATTAAACTTGCAAACATGATTCACCTCGTACCATCTCAACAACACCTAGATTAAACTTCTCATTAAACCTGGCGAGGTGTGTAACCGAACTCGATCAAACAAGCGCACAAATGAAATTAGCCAAGTTTATCTCAAAACAAACAATCGTGTGATTGCGCAGGCTTTGCGAGTCAACACTGCGAAGCAACAGTCGTTATTCCGATTTACTTTTGTTTCGATAAGGGACACTAGCTGGCGCCAATAATATGAAAACTTCACCAGAAAATGTACACATCTAAAGTTATTATTAAATTATCTTGAACGTCATTCCGAATTACCATTTTTCACAAAACGACGTACAAAAAAGCTACACTAAATAAGTTTTAAAAAAAAATAGACGAATCACACGTTATATATAACGAGAATCGCTTCATTTGACATCGTAATAAATAACAATTAAACCGAAGTCAAACTTAAACGCAATATAACACCACCTCGAATTACAGGAATAGAAAATATGATATGCTTTAAAACTCTTGTTCATTAATCTTTTAAAACTCTTGCTCATTAACTCGCTCGGCTTACTAAAATGGTGTGAATTATTCTTACGTAAATTAATGATTCATTATCACCTACTTTAAAACGTTATTGTTATCGTAAATTCATAAACCTGTAACACTAAAACATTAAATTGATATTTTTTCAGATTTAACCAAAATTTACAAAAAAATGGCGACTAATGTCATAATTAATTGTAAAGTATATTTTATTAACTATCACCCTAAGAGAGTTTTAATTTTATTTTACGTGAAATCAAAGCAAGGAAGTCAAAATTGATATAAATTTAAATTTTCTCCAAATAGTCAGTATGATCAAGTATAACTTTGATCGTTAATACTCGTATGTATCCAAAGAATCAACCTAACATTTTCAATTGGATTGAAAGATTTTTATAGTTGTATCCAACTTATAAGCAATAGGGAACCAGCATGATTTTAACGCGTTATTAATTTATCGGCAGTATGTTATCGACCTTATTAAAGATAGCAAACATAAAATATTTGCATCGTATTAGCAAAATTTTGAAAACTTTCTTATTGAAAAAAGTTCCGAATTAATGAGCGTTACTAATCGTAAGATTTTTTCGATCTAGAGGGGACATATAAACCATAACGCCATTTCCCTGTCGGGGTAGGTAGAGAGGACAGAGCGCCAAACTTTCCTAACTCTACACACGTCCATATAATTTCTCATAATATGTGTATGACTCCCACTCTCTCTGAATTTTTAAATTTCCTTCTTTCAAAATATAATTTACTTGATCCAACCATAAGAGTACGTTTCTTGGGCATCTAACGCACCTTTCGTTCACATTTGCACCGTATATTTGTTTTGTTTATTATTCATACATTTTCACTATATATTTGTTTTGTTAGTATTCCTTTCTACGTACCAAAACCATCTCAGAATGCTCTACTTCATCTTAGTCAAAGCATCCGCCTTAACTTCATCTTCATCCTTAATTACTTCATATCGTATTCTATCATACATTGTCACCCAATGTATTATTCTCAGCGCACGCATGTATACAGGATTCATGGCTCCATTCAGTATTTTCCACGTCCACGTTTTACTTCCATACATCAAAGTTTGTACTTGTGTACTGTTGTGGACTATCATCTTGAATTAAAAGAGGGACATTACACAAATATGAAACCTCAGGTACATGCATGAATATATTGATGTATAAATCATAACAAAAACACTGAAAATAACGATGAGACATCTTAAAAAAATAAGATATCGCATAAATTTCTCTGCTCAATTACAATAGTAATAGCTATCTATAAAATGGCATAATTCACAAAACTTGCAATTAAGACTATAACTTAACAACTTACAATTTTAAAATCGCACGTCAACTTATCAAGAAATATTATACATATTCATCACTTGACAATATTAGTTCTGACAACATCGTGTTCAACAAGAATGAAAATTAACGTTGATTTAGCACATTGCTCGGGGTCATATTGGAAGAAGACGAATGACGAATGATAATATTAACATAAAAATATAACGAATAGTCTAATAAAAATGTTATTTTACCGTATATGAGATTTATATTAATAATCTGGGATATATTTTCTTGATAAAGTCTTATTAAGGTCAAATTTACTCTTATTTTTAAATAAAAGGAAAAATACTGACACAAGTTTAAAAAATGTAATGTTTATAATTTTTAACACACATTTTTCATGGTTTACCAGTTATTTTTATATTAGCATACAGTCCTTGGATTAGTAAAAATATTTAGGATATTGGCCCACTCTTTCGATTCTTGGTCGAATCTTAAGCTGAATTGCTTTTCAGTAATGAGTAAAAAATTAAATAGTTGTGTTATTGCAAATGCACTGTCTCGTTTTTTTTACACGAACATAATAATAATTACTATATTTTGAGACGGGAAGAGCATATTTAAATCAATAGAATATCATCAAAAACAAAAAAAATAGTATCAATAATTATATTGTATTGTATTACTTTCGTTATATCCAAGCTGGCGGGTTTATTGCCACGTGACAATCTCCTTCAAACTAACAGAAATATTTTCACGAAGCTTTAAGTGAAAATCAGAATGAAACCTTTTAAAAAAAACTGGGTACCAAGGTGAAACGACCCAGCAACACCCGAGTAGAGAGACAGGCGTCCTCCCAACTAGGCCACGGAGGTCGCAACGGGAATATATAATTATTACTTTTCAACAAAAATGTTACAAGAGACTAGAATATGTTTTGAATAACATCGAATATTATCTGGGATGATTCTTCAATCAAAACGGAAATGTTACAAGAGACTAGAATATGTTTTGAATAACATCGAATATTATCTGGGATGATTCTTCAATCAAAACGGAAATGTTACAAGAGACTAGAATATGTTTTGAATAACATCGAATATTATCTGCGATGATTCTTCAATCAAAACGGAAATTTCGATCAAAATTATTACGAGAAAATTAGACTTGTTTTAATAAATTGAATTTATTTACAAAATTGAATGACGATACCTAAAAGAGTAATAGTATCAACATTAGTATAACATATATGAGTGCAACGTGCATTTAAAATATAAATAAAAGTAGCCGAGTTAATGTGATGGAATGGATAGAAAAAGATGTTATTATTTAAGATTCAAGTAACCTAAAGACAATTAATTAAGTAGAGAGAAAAACACCACGCTGATGTACAATAGTTTGGGCACAAACATATGGGCGATGAAAATAAATTTATGATTAGAAAATTACTTAACAGCATAAGAAAAAAAAACAAAGAAAACTATTGCCGAACGAAGAAAATCTAATTTTCAATGGAGTGGAAAGGCGAAAAGTAAGAGCATTCGAAGGAGTTATATGAGGAGATATATGAGTGACAGTGAGGCGAAGGAAATTATATAATAATAGAAAAATGATGCGCTCAGTCCTCTCAGCCTACCCCGAAAGGGAAACAGTGTGATAATTTGTATTTGGTATTAACATATCTGAAACGAAGATATAGAAGAGACTCAGGATGTGTGTCAAGATAGGAAAGTATAGCGCTCTGTCCTCTCTGCCTACCCCGATCGGGAAATGGCGTGATGGTGTGTAATCAAAAACTTAACAAATATTGAGTCCTTCTCGAGCAGATCATTATAAAGAATTACATCAAATAGAGGATTCGTCTACAATATGCTCGAGTCAATTTATCATATTTTCTACTTACAAATATTATTCATTTTAGTGACCAGTATATATAAATTGTTTTGCGAGAATATAACTCTCAAGGGTTGGGCAATCATATTTCAAAGAATGTTAGCAACCTATTGAAGAAACAATAAATACAGAAATTCCATGTGAGGATCTTTTGATCTGTCACAGTAAACTTCTAAATGTTCCCTGACCAGCGGTACGACATCATGGGAAGTTAAATTGGACATTCGCATCTGAATTCACTTGGTAAAATATATGAACGCAAAACATATAAATAATAAGAGTTCATATCAAAACAAGATTTATTGATTAACCTTAAAACCCAAAATATTGCAAAAGTTATATTCACATATAAAACACCGAATAGGTATACTATAAAGCGCTCATAATGAACTAAGAAAATATTGAAATATGATTAAAAAAATGTTTTCCATTATTCTCGATAAGCGTATAAGTTTACCAACACACATCATATTATTTTCTCTTGTGAGTTAATAACACATTTTGTTGTAATTTTCATTATCACTTTCTTGAGAAACATTGGCGGCACTCAAAATTGACACAATTACAATTTCATTCGTTAATACATATGAAATCGTAGTTGTGTCAATTTTGAGTAATACCAAAATATGAAAACTTGAACCAAAGTCAAAATTACTGCAAAATGAAAAACTTTGAAGGGTTTAAGACTTCGCCAAAATATTGTAGTTGCCAATTGGTACGTACATACGAGTATATGGTATATACTCGTACATATGAATATGATACACTTAACCATTCAGAGAGATGTCACCTAAGAAATATTCAAACCCAATAAGCAACATTACCTTGGAAATGTTGATTTTTATCGTAAATATTACATGTATATACCATCGTACGTTTCCCATAGTTGTTTTCCATAGAAGCTCAGCCATGAAATAAATCCCATGGGTAAAATAAAAGACGATTTCGAAGAGGTGTTATATGAGGCACAGCCCATACAATTGGCACATACTCGTACAACTTGTACGGTTATTTATTTTGCATGAAAATTGCGGAAATTCAATAAATACTCGAAACTAGTGTAATTTAAAAAAATTGTGTCTGTTATTAAGAATATTAAAAAAGGTCATATTTTGAGCATTCAAAATATCCAAAACAATCAGTTATAATATTAATTATAATGATGTGCGGAAACAGCGCAAGTATAAAACTCCATGATTGGATAATTTACCATAACAAAGAGCAGTTTGAGTGATGTCTCTATGCGGTAACCTTCACGGTAGTCATCATGTGTCAAGGATTTTGATTTTTCACATTTTTAACACGGGGTAAAACAATAGCTGTAATATTGAGCATCGTATGAATTCAAAAACCAAAATTAAATAATATTTTTATTCATGATCCGCATTCTCAAATGTTAATAAACCGTTGGAATCGCTGTGGTTCCCGACTGAATGAATATTTAACATAGAGAGTATTCTCCAGATAAGAAAAAACGGGAATACATAATATTGATATATTCATTTTACATGAAGTTTGTTTGCCAATATTCTATTAATCGCGAGTTACATAATTAATTCTCAACGAAACTCCCCTAAATTAGAATTAATAAATTTTATTTTAAAAAATAACTTTAAATTTCATCATCTTAAACGATACAATTACGGATTAAAATATATCGAATACCCAAGATTTTGTACTCAGAATAATTAAATATTACGGAAAATCAAAGATAAAAAAACAAGATCTAAAACGCTTGTCTTCATAAAAACAACATCAGCTGTACTCAAATCAATGCAAAGAAAATATAGAAAAATTATATAACTAAACGAAAAAGAAATATTCTACGACCATATTTTTTACTAAATTATCTTATTTTGTTGATATTCCTATATGAATTACTAAACAACTAATTTAAATTTACACAATGATAACGCTATTTATTACATGACAAAACACGTTATACAAATAACAAAATTTACCACGTTTTGACATGTTTTAACACTTAAAACAGAAGTTGAACAAAAGGAAGCATTTCCTTTGATGATTTCGTATACTTGAATGCAATATATGTTAGGTAACAGCTAAGTAAATTTTCTTTCCAAAATCTAAATTACAAGAGTAAACAGTCATACTCGAAAAATGCTTTTTATGTACAAATATAAACACTCAAACAGTTTTTTAAACAACGCACAATCTTAAAATGTTATTAAAATAAATATAATATTATAATATTTCTTTTACTTTAAATTATACTTTTTATAGAGAGAAAACTCTCCTCTAGAGTACTCCGACTCGGTACTCGAACCCACTATTACTAAAATCACGTCTGACAGCTAAATGGCGTGATATATTACACTTTCGTTATATGCAGTACAACCTTTTGGGACTATTGTCATGTGGCAATATTTTCCAATCAACCAGAAAGATATTTATGAGGCCTTAAGTGAAAAACAGACTGAAAACCTTTTTTGGAAAAAATATGGGTTCCAACGGGAATCGAACTTGCTACATCTGTACTTAGAAGACAGACGTTTTACTAACTAGGCCACGCAGGTCGTCACAAAACGTGTAAGGGAACATTATAAGCGATGAACACGCAAGATAAATCGATGATATCACATTTTATTATATACTCCGCTTCTTGAACAACAGCCGGTGATGCGCTAAGGTCACGGTGCTGGCCGTCTCGGCTGGAACCTTTTATCACGCAAATTAATTTCCAATGTGACTAATTATCGGAAAACTCGTTCAATGCCAGCGGATGCTCTGTTCTATTGGGAATTCTAAGAAAACAACTGAATAGCCAGCCGGGGGATTTTACTGCAAAAAGTATCATCTTTGACATTGAGCACTGGTTTATTTGTATTGAGTACTTAAATGTTTCGACCTCATTATATAAAAATACAAAGTGCTTTTAAATCAGTTTGATTATTTATAACTTTTATATTGACTCGTTATTAATTTAAAATGTTGATTCGTGATAAGAATATATTATAAAAACCTCATTTTTGGTTAAGAAGTTTTTAGTTTAATTCCATGCTACAATTTTCCTAAAGCGTGAAGATACGAGTATGGTATACTACTAGGAGTTTTAATGCAATTTACAATTTTAATTCAGCATTTAAGCTAGGTGTACCCTTATATCTATCTAGTTGTCACCCGATAATCCTACTTGTCATTTTATCTCAGTGTTTAAGCCCAATACTGTGCAATTGTACTAATTATAAAAAATAACTTCTGCACTATCAAAAAAAATATCAAAACTTCTCCAGGCGAATCGCAACCTTTTTCGCTTTTTTTGGATTCGAGATAGAGCTTGACAGTTCTCAAATTTTATTTTGGAAACATTTTAGCTCGATAGTAAAACCTTCGCCAAAACCCTATTAATAAAATGAAGAAATAACAATTTTAGGAATTGTTAGTGAAAGTCAAAAGATCGTCTTGAATACAGAAAATAGTAATATTGCAACCAAAAGGTTAATATACTCGTAAATTAAGAAATAACGATTTAATATACGTAACTTTTTGGCACACCATTTTACAATAATTTACTATTGGGCTTTAACGTGTATTCGTCCCGTTTTTAGCGTTTTTTTTTTTAATTATTTACTAAAATAATTTAAAAAAATTTATTAAATACGTTTAATCAATCATGTATGTTTTTTTTATCAATGATCTTCCATATTGCTGGAGCTGGAGGATTCCTCTCTTGTTTCCAAGTCTTGTTAGTGAAAAACTGATCCAAGTGGGTTTGTCAAGACTTCAAATTTAGTAAATTTACCGAATTAAGAGTTCAGCAAAGATCGAAACAAATTATAGTCGGATGGAGCAAGGTTCGGGTTATGTGGTGAATACAATAAAACATCCCAGCCAAGATACAAAAAAAATGCCGAGTGACCATAGAAACATGTGATCTGGCGTTGTCATGCTGAAACACTACACTTTATACCGATTGCTTGCGTCAGTTTGGGCAATTGTGAGTATTATTGGACTCAATAGTTTGTGTTTGGTGGCAACTGCTCTACATATTACCCTTCCAATTCCACCAAATATACAGCATGACTTTCTTTGGGTGAATTCCAGCCTCTCTGATCGTCTGTACTGGCTCGCCCCGCTGTTGGCATGATCTTTTGGACCAACTTTGTTATAAATAATCCACTTTTCATCGTTGGTGATTACTCGTTTAAAAAAAACTCATAATTGCGTTAAAATAACGAGCCGCACGCAAAAAATTAATAATTTTTTTCGATTAATTGATGCGGCACGCAAGTATCCAGCTTTTTGACCCTCCCAAGCTTACGTAAATGTTGCCAAATAGTTGTGGCAATGATATTTGAGGTCTGACTAATATCACGTGTTATCAAATGGCGGTCGCTGTCAATAATGGCCTTAATTTTATTCACGTCATTGGTGTGCGAGATGCATCTTTAACATCAATATTTCCCTCTCTAAATCTCCGGAATCACTTTTTACGCGTTGAATCATCTACAGCATCGGTATGCAGCAAAACTTTTTGACAAGTTTGCGACGCGTTTTTGCCTTTTCGAAAGTAAATAAAATGACGAAGATGTTCTTTATTTTCTGAGATGTTTTGATTTTCACAAAAAAAAACGCTAGGGCTCACCCGACCACAACAAACTTTCGTTAAAACGACAACTGAAATGTCAGATTTCAAATTATATACTCTTATAATAGTTTTGTACGTGAAGTTACTAACGTGTCGAAAAAGCGACGATACACCACCAAGCGGAGAAAACTGGACGAATATGTTATTATATAACTAAACTAAATTCAAGTGAAATGGAATTCCTTTGGATGGCTTCACCGCATAGACAACTGCTTGAAGGGCGTGCGTTTTCAGTAATGGGTATTAGTAGTTTTCTAAAAGGTAGCATCAAATTTCTTGGTGTCTATGTTGATAATTGTTTTTAGATAGACAAATAGGTTATACGGTTTCTTAGGGCTTTAATAATCTAACTCTTATTAATTAATTTGTTGTATTGCGTCTGAATTATTGTTATTATGTATATATTTACTCGTACGAGTATTATGGTCTGCCTGATTCGCAAATTTCAAAACTTTCAGTCTGTTTTCAATGCAGCTGCTAGGCTGAAATCTTAAATAAAATCATATTAGTCCACTTCTAAAAAGCCTACATTGGTTCAACTGTCGTGGACAGATTGATTTTATACTAAGTCTCTTTGTATTCAAGTTCCATAATGGGATGTCTCCATTATATCTATGTCTGAGAGAAGAACTCTGAGGTTGTGTTTGTCTCCATCAAATAAATTGATTGTTTCGAATCGATCCAATAGGTCGAGATATTATGATAGGGCTTTTGCCATCTCTAGACCTGTGGTGTGAGATGATGTGTTTCTTAGTGTTGAATATATTTATGGCATGTGCAGTTTTAGGAAGTACTTGAAGACAACTAACTCTCTTTGGATCGTTTCATCAAAATTCATGATTATATATGAACACTACAAAAATACACTACATCTAAAACAAAATGTGTTATTATAACATATCTGAAGATCTACAAAGGTTTCTTTGTAGTTAGTCTTCCGTTTGTATATTTTCTGAACAACTCAACCGCAAGATGATTGATGCGATTTTCAATGAAATATTATAACCTACGTCCTCTAGAGATGCAATTGAACGCCTCGATGGCCGCACACGGCTCTCATGTGACTTCCTCTTGAAAATAATTATTAGACGAGAAGATGGCCGCTTGAATATTCATGCAGATAACAATGGGCGACACATGCTAAGCAGTGGCTCGGTACGGGAGGGAAGCTTAGCGCGGGACTCCGACTAAACAATAGCGTATTTTCGTCTCAACAAATAGCCTAAAAAAACAACACAATGAAAAATATTCGAGTTCGTTGTTTGTTAGGTTGTGGTAATACCGTAATTAAAAAAAACACATACTCTGTCCTCACTAATTAGGAAGTCAAGATGTCCAATGAGCAAAGGCTCGCGTAAAAATGTTTAAATTATTATTCAGTGAATGCTAAATTTCATAATTGAAAATCCGTATTTTTTTAACAACAGCTGGTAAGCAACATACGAGTAGCATCATTAAATTGGGCATTTCATATTTCGTGTAGGAATCCAAGTTACTCAAATATCAGAACTAAGGAGCAACAATCACCAAATAACTCCGCGCGCAAAACAATATTCTGTTTCAAAAAATATACTCGTATTTTGAATAATTTGGGTGACAACCTCCGTGACCTAGTTGAAAGAATACTTGTCTCCCAACCCGGGGGGTTGGCGTTTCATTCCTTCTGGTACCCAAATAAAAATTGTTCCAGTTTGGTTTTGTCACAACGGACCCTTTACATTTTATAATCAACGTTTCAGTTTGAAACTTGTGTTTTACAAAATGGATATAACACAAGTGTAATACAATAGAAATTTTGCATCAACAATTGTAAAATGAACGATTTCAATAGGAACTGTATAACAATATTCAATAAAATGAAGTAACCCTAATTATACAAAATAACCAATATAAAAATGAAATACTGGTGTATATTAATGGCGTAATAGCCGCTTTAAACGTAATATTTCCTAAACAATTTATAAAATACATAATAGGCATTGTCAGTTGAAACACAAGTCACGTCAAGAATAAAAGCAAGTTTTACGCGTAACAAGAGAAACACTATATAAATCACGGAAATAAAGCCAAATTTCCCGTTACAATTATTCCTTGCGGGGCCGGAGAGCCTAGTGGGATTCCCAAGACAAACAGAAAATTTCAAAAAATATTTCAGAAAGACAAAAGATACGCATGTTAAGTATAATAAAACAACAGATTTTGCATTTAAGAATTTAAAAAAAATACATTTGTACTTTATAATAGTTTCCATCAAAACGATTTTAGATACAAGTATTTAAAGTACAAAACAGAAAAGCTTCGATAGTTTCAAGTAGTAAAACGTAAATTAAAAGCTTTGTTTTCGTTCCACCGGAATCAAATTGTACGTAAAACTTTTAACTTACGAGTGTGTCGATCAACAACATTTTTGCACTTATTTAGAATAATCAGTTGGAATCGTATTAATATCTCTATTGCCACAAAAAATCGATGTTGACTGAATAGTCGTATTATAAATATAAAACAGAAAAGCAAAGCCAAAATGTCAAATTCTTCACCAATCAATGCTGGTTTTTCTTATCGCTTTGACATCGGATTAATTTTGAAATGGAAATGTAAAAAGTAAATATAATATAACCTTGGAGATACAAATAAAGTAAGGCTAAAATTAAAATAAAATGTTTCGATAAAAAAATTAAAATCTAATTCTACACTCTTTTTGCAATGGTTCGGTGAAATCGTTTAAATTCGACGTTTTTGTCATAAACATGGATTTCGATTTTGCTAGACGGAAATAATACAAAAAATGTAGCTAAAAACTAATATTATAATGGTACATCAGATTCGAATAAAACAGTTGAATCTTTGCCGTACCCGTTAAATAAGAAATCTATAATAATATTGTATAATCATTGACCGACATTTAAAACGTGCATGAAACTGAGAGTATCAATCTTAAGGTCAGAGTGAGGTCTTAACCTCTTTACAATTCGACCAACCAAAGCAAAATACCGCGAAATTAAAATGGTTGAACGACAAAAAATTTACCGATTATATAAGCGAGACTTACTCGTATAGAGTCGAGGGCTATAGGAAACTACCTAAGTGAATATAACAATAAATCAAAATTACTTCTATAACGCTGTTTTGTAAGGGAACAAAGACCTATTGCACCAATATAAATATTAAATTAAAATATCTTAAATAAACACACCAGAATGGGGGAAAACCCGTTTAAGATCGTACCACTGACGGCGTTGTACTCGTATGTGGTTAGGACGGGACATGCACATGCATGCAAGTCTGTATTATTGGCAGTCGCATCATTTAAACTTCGAGGTTCATAATATGGGAAATTTAAGGGGAAAAACTCAATGAGTACATATAACAACTAGTAATCATTAGATTTATGTCATATATTTCAATTTAACTACTAAAATAACGATACGGGAAACTGAACAGAGATCTGAAAACTCTTCATTTTTGACAGTTGGCGTAAAAGAAAGGAAACGTCAATATAAGGAAAGGAGTATTTTGATAAAATAATAGGTTCTCTTTATATTACTAAGCAATATACATTAGTGTTGTAACAACTTCTATCCATCTTATTTGCTTTGATGTTTACTTACACCCTACGAAAACAACGTGAAAAATAATTTCGACAGACGGTGACATATGTGTATACCAATATTTATTTCATTTTTCAGGAGGTACAATTTACATATATTTATTCTCATATTATTATAATTTTATGTTTTCAAAAACGAATTGCCATTTTTATACCAAGATCCATAATTATTTAGATATCTGTGATTTTCCCCCTTTTGTAATCATTCTTCTGTCATTAATTTATTTGAACTGGTTCATGAACACAATTTCGCATACTCTATTGAACTTAATCTAGTTAATTAGTAGAAATGTCTGCATGAATATGAACTCACTTGATCTACCCTGTGTAGCCATAGCGTAAATAAACGTCAACAGTTAAATAAAAATATGTTTATTCTTTTAATAAGGTCATAAATTAAAATCGTTGACATATTTAAGCAATTGTTACGATTGGACGTATATTTGCAAAAAATACCGAATACACATTATATATACTCGTATTATATATTCTGAGATAATTTAGAAAACACCAAGCCACGGAATTCAAGTACGGGTTTTTTTTAAAGAGAATTAAATGAAATGATCATTTGACTTGCTTGACATTTTTCGACGCACAGGATCGATCTATGTTTTTTGAATATTTCAAATAAATAAATAAATGCGGTTTGTGGATTGGATATTTTTCATATAACATATACGTCTAAAAGGTAACTCGAAATATCGACGATCAATTTGCTTGTATCAGGATATTGAAAAAAAATACGAAAACAGACTCATCAAAATTCAGGATCAGACGCTTTATAGAGATATTTATTTAAAACGAGTCTCATTTCTTATAGTCAGCACAAAATATTTCAGATAAAAAAATAACTATTCAAATAAGTTAATTTTGGACATAACGTAACTAAATATCTAATATTTATGACGTTACTTATAATTGATATCGTAATCTCTAATATCACACTGAAATGTGTAAAAACAGACAGAAGCACAAAGAAGGGTCTGTTTTTATGTATGGGGGGGATAATCGCTGGACCATTTGGCGTTTGCTGTCGTGGTTTAATACTTGTTCTCGCTTACAGGCATTCAGTGGACTCTGCCATATCGCTGCGCAGCCAGCTGCACGCGGACCGCATCCGTTGGCCGGGCCGCTTGCGCTACCCGCAGCAGCGGTCTGTATCAGACCTCGAGCTCGCCTACCGACCGCCGCAGCCCCAGCCCCAGCCGCCTGACCCACCGCGGACTACAGATTTAGAGTACTTGGACAACCCCGCCGAGAACCTTGAATTCGCTAAAAGGAAACTTCAGCTCCGCCCCACTAGGCCCCGAGCTGATGACGAATATTATAGGTAAGTTTTTAATATAACCAGTTATGTAGAACCTTGAAATGTACATCTTCTAATATATGTACAATATATAAATATTATGTGATGACATTCAATCTACTCATCTGAAATTTATGAAGTTTCCACTGGGAAAATAAACGGAATGCTGAAATAACATTTTTTTTAACATTAAACCTCTCAAATAAAATAAGAAATTAATGCAATTTTTTTATTTGTCCATAAATTTCAGCACTTAATTTAACTTTCGACTGCTATGCTAATAACAATTTTGAATTATTTACGTTTAACCAATGATAATCTTGGGTCAGATATAGTAATTAGTAAAAACATAATTTGATTAAAACACTCTTCGCACCGAACTTATATATTTGCTTTTGGCGAAATACTAAGGTAATACTGAACAAACTTCTAATAAGCAAACTTTCTCGAGTTCTGTATGAACTTGAACGAGTTTGCACATTTTCGTGGCCGAGTATTTATGGAATCGCTATTTTACCCGCTACTTGTTACGACTGAAGGAAATAAGTAATGATGAATTTTACTTTTCAGTTACCGTCTTCCTCTTTTCAGTTCGCAGCTAACGTTGTGATGAAAAATAATAATCGGACTATAACCAGTTTGTTCTACTCTCGCGGTTTCCGTTCTCAGAGTGCAGAGATAAATATATAAATCCTTATATATAATCGATTAAAAAATGTTTTTCTCATATTTTAAAAGTACCATACAAAATCACCACTATTATAATTCTAGGCGTTGCCCGAATCACACACAGTTTACTTATTTGCGTAAGTTACTAATAATACGTAACAACTCCTGCAAAGGTAAATAATGCCTCTATCTGAGACGATCAATTTTCAAGAGGTTCTTCAAGCCAGAGCTGTATCCACGTAACGCTACCTAAATCTACCCAAGAGTTGTCACATCCATGGACCATGTTACCGAAGAACCATGAACAGCCAAATGCAAGAAAATGAGAATACTCAAGACATTTTCGACAGACTCGAAAAACGCAGAATAACATCATTATATGTTCTGCCATGATTTAGAAATAATTACAACCATATCTCACAATGGGTTAAATGACAGTATCCGTTGCTTGTGTATGGGAAAAGTTATTACTTGCTTATGCGAAGACAACTATAATAAGAATGATAAAATGATCACAAAAAATATTACACAATATTTCTAAGCCTTCAAATCCGGATTAACATATTTTCAAATCGAAATATCCATTGTTCCAACATTTAAAAGGAATTAATCTTTGATTGATTTCCAGACATTGTAAAATAAAATTTCAAATGAAATTAAATTTGTGGATTTCTAGCAGATAGAAATTTTTGAGTTGTAGTAAAAACAACGTTATTAAAGGCTCGAGTTTTTTTCGAAAACGTATTTATTATTGACGCCAAATGATGTCTTTTATATTTGTATAATTATGAGTAAATGATATACTAATCCATAAAAATGTATCCAAAAGACCAAGAATGATCCATTTTGATGCAAGTCACAAAAATAATGTAAACCCTGCCTGATAGATAATTCAAATTACAACAAAAATACAGCCCGGAAACCGTCAGCCTTCAAAACGCGTTATAACTGGTCAAAAGATTGATCGGACAACATGCAAACAGAACTGTTTAACCGAAAGATCGTCTAACCGATACTATAATAAAAGGTGGGTCAATAATCAATCATAAGTCTCCATAAAAGAATTTTATCTATTCAGTTGTATTTGATAGGTATTGCCTACTCGTAGCGTGTCGGGAAATATCAAATATTTATTTACTGTTAAACACGCTCTCGAACATGAATCCATTACTAAATGGAAGCGTCACGTCACTCTGAACTGAAAGGATGGACTTCAAAAGGAAACCCTTCCATGATATTGGAATAGTCTAAATGATTACTATTCGGAAAACTGAAGAATGAAGCAAGTCCTCAGGAAATTCAGTGCGTTTCATGTCTTCGCAAAACTTGGAGAAAATGTAACACGAGTGGCAAAATAAAAGTGTTTCCTATAAATAAGGTGGAAACCGTTAACGTTTTAAAATTAACTATCAACAGTAAATCAAGTAGGATTTGTTTTATACAAAAACATTTCTCGACAGTAAAAGAAAATAATCAATCTTTATAAGAAAGGAAATATATGTTATGTTCTTTATCTCCTTAGCTATAAAATATAATATTCGTCATTGTGTATCACAAATAAAACAAAAAATGTTACGGGGAGGGTTCTTATTACGTTATTAACTTTCGTTGTTACAGCGGATGTTTGTTTCCTTATTTATAACATCGATAAACGCGATCACAACCTAATTGAGTAGGTATTAACACATACTTACTCTCTGACAAACACGATAAAACATGTGGGAAAAGGACAAATAAACAAACACACACACAAGAAGACGAAGCGCATTAGAAGAAGAATGTGGACTTAGGGATGCAAAAGATCCGAGACACATTTTGCCTGTATTTAGACATTGAAACAAACGTAAGATCATTCAATACTAGATTACATGGATTGGATTTTTTCTACGAATTTCACCATAAAATATACATTTTAATGTACAATTATCTCGCACATGAGGTATTCTACATTATAGACGGTAGCCAATATGATACGCACGAATGAGGTATTCTACATTATAGACGGTAACCAATATGATACTTCCAAATAGACACCGAAGGATACCTAAGGAGACCCTAGATAAAAAAACTCGAGAAGTACCTGACCCGTTTCTGTAAGGTCCCCCTTTATTTTCAGGTCTGATCGCCGAGCGATTCTCGGGACAGAAGTAGACGGAGAAAAGTAAGCGGTTAAGCCCAAATGGATAGCATTCGAAGGGTGGTTGTGTTATTTTAAATCCATATTTCGAATAAAATAATTCATTTGATGTAATTTTTTGTACAATTAATTAAAGCTCAATAATAAGTTTTTTTCGACCAGCAGAAGCGGGAGAGGAAAAGGCAATGAGAAACGTGAAGACGCCTCAAGCCCAGGCGGCGCCTAGTCTGAATTTAAATCAAGAAGTAGAAGTTTTTGAGAGGAATATGATCAGTACGGTTGTTGCAGGCACCTAACGGCCCGCAATCAGCAGGAACGGGAGAGGTGGTGGCAGAGCGTGCAAGCGCCCCAGGCGCAGCCCTTGCGCCGCTCGCGCTCCCTCGCTGTCATCCGGGAGGAGGCCTGCTCGGCTCCGCTCATACCCAGGGCACGGCTCGTCGATAAGCCTTCATACAAAGACAGGTAATCCTCGGCAATTCATCAAATAATATAGATTGAAAAAAAAAACGTTGTTTTTTTCTTTAACTTTCATCATTGTCAATGCGGGCCCCCTCTTCACACTCCGGTGTAACGTCAACAACTAAGGAGCTCATTCCAGGGGCACCTCTTTCCTACATTATATTGTCCATTTTAGTTATGACTGAACGATCGCATTATAAAGGAACCCGATTCGGTACAAGGACAGTGCAATAGGAGAAAGAAAATCATTTATGCCTGTTAAAAATGTATCAACGATTATTGATTACACATTTTACGGCCAAAGATCGGTAACATGTGGCCCCTTGTCCAAAAATTATATTTGCAATCGATTTTTAATTAATTAGCATTACATGAATGTACATATAGAGGCAGTATAGAAATATTATCTAAGCGAATTAGCAGAGTTTACTTATATTTAAAACATCAAATTTACTCCAATTCCTTCAAGTAATGAATTTCAAACTCAATATTTACATTAACTTACGATAATTAAACATTGCTAGATTTAAAATATTTTACCTATCACACCAGACGCAAGAACGTGTCCATTAACGGCTTCTTAAATTTAATTTTTACTTAATCGGTTATTTGATTTAAAAAAGGATGCCAACTCCTGACTACTTCTCATTTGTTAATTTTGACCAGCGGTTAGCAAAAACAATTTAAAAAATCTTAACTTGTCACCGGAAATTGACACAGGTTTCAAAAATACAAATAAAAACTCATTTGTGTGGTGTTTTATAAATGTCAGTGTAGAAAAAGGGAACTAATAAACAGCCAAGTCATATTCCAAAACCAAGGCGATTTAACATGAAATAAATCTTGCATGTTTGACAAAAAAGTATGGTCAATGATTTCATATTGATATATAATTGTATCTTATAGTGCTCGTAGAATCTATAAACTTGGTTTCATAACTCTTTATCTAGAAATCAGTAATACTAAACCAATTTACATTAGTAATCTGTAATAATTACTATTCTTCGACGACTATCGTGGTGTAATTTTATATTTGCCATAAGCCCGGAAGTTTCGGGTTCGTAATGTTAATATTAATGTTAATACATATTGAAACCAAAACGAAATTGAGTTGAAAAGGGAGGCTAAAGTAGAAATATCAACTTATTATCAATAAAGGCTGTGCATAAATTGACATGAGCCACTAAAGCACCCCGTAATAACCAGACACCTACCACGATTAATATAAGTTCTCATACAATAGAACGTGTAAACACCTTCACCTACCTGGGATCCATAGTGACAAGTGTTAATGATGCATCTATCGAGATTAAACGTCGAATATTCATGGCAAATAGATGCTTCTTTGGTCTGAGAAAACACCTTATATCTCGGTTGTTGTCCAGAAGGACAAAACTTACCATTTATAAGACACTGCTACGACCTGTCCTCACATATGGGTCTGAATGCTGGGTATTGAGTAAGAAGAACGAATCTTCCCTTCTAATATTTGAAAGAAAAATACTCAGAAAAATATTCGGACCCATACAGGAAAATGGATCTTGGAGAGTGAGATATAATGAGGAGTTATACAGCATATACAAAGAGCCCAACATTATAAAATACATCAAAATTGGGAGGCTACGTTGGGCGGGGCATGTAGCAAGAATGGGAGAAGAGGAAATGCCTAACAAAGTACTCTTTTCCAAGCCCCAAGGAAGACGTAGCGTGGGCAGACCAAAGCTTAGGTGGATGGATGGGGTGCAGAATGATGCAAACGTGATTGGCATCAGGGGCTGGAGGAGTGCATCCCAGGATAGGGGGGAATGGCAACGACTGCTGGAGGAGGCCGGGGCCCACAATGGGCTGTAGTGCCATTGATGATGATGATGATAAATTGACATGACAACATTTTTAATATTATTTCATTTAATCATCGAATATATGTTATGTGTAATTACCCATAACACCGCGCGATACTGTTAAATATTTTTTATACATCACCATTGAAATTAGCAGTTAAGCATTTTTTCTAAACAGCCATAAAAAAGTTTATGATATGAAAATTATTTTACCAAATATAAAAAAATATATTTTGTATTTTTTCAGGTTTATTGCGAGAAAATACGCGACGAAAGAGGACGAAATTGAAAGAATTTACAAGTCTACAAGTTCTTGTTACGGTGAAATATCTGAAAGTCACAAGCATTCGGTGGATACATTTGCTCCTCCTGAAGGTGAAGATATTTACGAAGAGGCTCCGTTAGAGGACGAGGGAACCTCTCAGAGTTGGCCCCTTCCTTCCAAGACTCATCATTCAGAAGACGTTATCAATTCGCGTAACCCCAGTGAAATAGACAGTTTAGATTCTAATTATATACATAAGAATTACAATTTTGAAGCGAATCATAGCAATTATAAGGAATCTTCCCCCGACACTACTGACCAAGATCTGCAATCTAATTCAAACGCTTATATTTCTAAACCTTTATTTATTCGACCTGAAAAATATACCGAAAACAAGGAAGAGACAAGCGATTATTATATACCTGAATACGTTGAAAGTAGAAAATCGGATAGTGACATATCGTCCAACAGTAGCAGTATAGCCATTTCACACGCCAATAAATCACAGACCAACTTTCACGTTCTAGAGCAATCTACAAGCGAAGACAACGAACCGGATTCCTTTAACGAATCCTTAATCAACAAAAAGCGATTGGCTAAAAGAACAATCGACGCAATTTATATTAATAACGTTAACTCCACTAAGGATTATTTTAGTCCGAACGAATCTTTTAATTTTGAAAAAGAATCGAAAACATTATTTAAGCAACAAGCTTTACCTCTGGAAAAAGACAACCTGAGTGTGACGTCTACTATCACAACACCCCGAACTCCGGAAAATTCGTGGAGAAGACTGGAAAATTTAGCGGTGTCTTTGGCTGAAAAAATTGACGAATACTGTGAATCAAAATACAGCGAAAGCTTCATCGAAATACCGCTGAACTTTCAGAGCGCAAGCAATAGTTTTAATAGCAAATCTTTCGACGATCTGAATTGTATTTATACCCAAGTGAAAAAAAATAAAACTAAATTTATAAAACCAGACTCAAAATCAAAACACACCGATACGTTAGAAAGATATCAAAGATACTATAATTCGACTGATCCTCGTCTTTACGAACTCTATCTTAATAGTATTAAATCGAACAAAGAAGAACTAAAAACACGGTCTCTTTATCGGCAAAGCAGTTCATCTAAAAATATAACGACAGAACCATTTGTTAGCACCCTTATAGAAAATCAATATTATTCTCTTCCCGATATTAATATAAGTAAAGGCTTAAAACGATCAGAAAGAATCGATGCCAAATTAAGGGAACAAGAAAATATTAATGTTGAAGACGTTTACATCAAACGCTTAGAAGTTGTGTACAAATCGGAAACCCCTTCAGAAAATCTATCTGAGATTGATGAAAATAACTTGAAAGAAATAAGCATTGTCGAAGTTACCGAAAATGATCTAAGTGTGAACAATCGAAACAAAATAATCACAAATGAAACACTTTGTGACGATTTGTACAATTCCAATGAAATTGATAAAAATTGTTTATCAGAAAACAAGGTTACAAATCCTTATATAGATCTTACATTAGATAATCGTAAACCTCTCGTCAGTAAAAACTATCCTGAAAACAAAGAAGATCTAAAATCTTCTTCAACCACGCAACAAATTCATCAAGAAAATAAATCAGTTAGTCAATTGACAAAACGATTTTCTCTACCTTATTTGAATTCTGAAAACTCAAGACATAAAAAAATTATAACCGATTTACCAACGATTCCTGATCCATACAAAATACTCGTATTGCAAAATACCGAAAAGGCTAATAGCGATTCGGTTGAGGGAACTTGTCATCAAGAAAAAAACAGTACAAGTGAAATAACTTGTAAAAGTCAACCTTCATTATTTGATAAGAAGCGTACCAATTTGACCAAACACTATTCTTTACGTCAAAGAGAACCGAGACCTGATATCAAATCTCACGATCCTGTGGCTCCCCCAGATCCACCAAACGAAGAAATAACAACGAATAATACATTTGATAAGATTAAAACATCGAAAAGAACTGAATCTTTTAATTTGAATCGGCTGTCTTCCGTACCTGCTAAAATTTATGATATTGGGAACGATCACACTCAAATTCAACGGCTCAGTAGTTTTAAGACAAGAGATACTAATAATTCACTCTCGAATGAAAAAGAAAGAAATCATATCACGATATTACCATTGAGTGGACATCAGACCATCATTATAGATCCACCCATATCTAAAGAATCGATTCCTTCAAACGGCAAGATATTAACTAAAAATGAAAAAATATTAAACGAAGTTCAGAGCCTATCCCATTTTAAAAATGAATCGGACAACGAAAGTGAAGAAATTAATTCTTTGAATAATATTCATATAGAAAACAAAGAAGCAGACGAAAATAAAACGGACTTAGGCAAATCAGAATTGGAGTTTGAGAAAACACAAGGAAGGTCAATTCCTCGAGTTAAAAAAGAACGAAGTTTCAAAATAGCAGAAGTACAAAATAAATTCGAAAGACCACCTCTAAAACTTATCATAAGAGATAAAACAATATTCTCCAATAAGGCGACAGAGATGTCTAGGCCGCAAGTATTAACTATTACTGATAAAAGGCCAAATATACTGAAAACCACAAACGAAAGTAATAAAATGGGCTCAAACGAAACTAGATCGAAATTAACTACCGAAAACGAATCGAAAAATAGAAATAGTTTATCAGAAAATAACATTACTTTGAACAAATTAGAAAACAAGTTAAATCATTCGTTTAAATCTAATTTGTACAACGTTACTGAAAAAGTGGACAATGTCGTTAAAACTGATTTAGAATACCAAGAAAAACTACATTCCGTTAAAAATTATTGGTCCAAGCTTATAGACAAGTCTGGAGATGATGAGACCGAAAGTCAGTGCGAGGAAACAAATGAAAAAGTAAATACCATTCGCGAGAGTTTACCTGATGAAAATACCGCAAACCAAACAGTCACAGTAGAAGACATAATCAAATCGATCGAAACTGTTAAAATAGTCGACAGTATAAAAAAGAAACACGACGAAACAAACGAAGATATGTGGAAAAAAGAAGAACCAGAAAAAGAAAAGGCAGAATCTGTGATCGAAGAGAGTCCAATTAAAAGGATAATTTGCGATTCAACTAAACTGATAGAAAAAGCCTGCGATACGTTAAAAGAAACATTCAACTTCAAAACAAACGATCAAAGTATACCAAATGAAATATCCGAAACAAAAGAAAACGGACAACAGGAATACAAAAGTTTTTCTCCAGATATTGAAATAGTAGAAATCGGAAAAAACAATGCCGTTAAAAAATGTGACGAATTAAAACATGCAACATTGATCAGAACCAAAAGTTATGAAGAAGATGGGGGAGATTTTGACCATGTTCGATACAAAATAATGAAATCGGACCTTTTTCGCAAAAGTATGATTACTAACTATACAAAAGAAGCACAGTTCGACGGGCTATTGCAATACTTGCAAGATTACAGTTTTCAGGAGCTGTTGGTTAATAATAACATTGTTATAATTGAGCCAGTCAGAACAAAAATAGAAAGAGCTCATGAACTGAACACATCATTCAAAAGACCCAATAGTTGTAGAATAACAGGAATAACTTCGAAACAAGCGGACAATAAAACTATAGACGGGAAAGAAGATAATAATAAACAACGGAAGCCTAAATCGGGTTTAAAAAGACACTTTTTCTATCATCCAATTCGAGTGAATAAAGAAATAATTGAGGAAGAACTTCCGAATCCTGATACTGTAAAAACCGTTCGTAATCTGTTCGAAGGAACCCTTCGTATGAGAAAGCCTGGGGAAAGCTCAGATCCTTGTCTTTTAAGAGATTCGTCAAGTAGTATGTCCAAGAAGTCAACATCGCACAAAAATCTTTCGATAGATTCGAAGTTAGATAAAGCAGGGAATCGCAAAAAGGTTATGAGATATCTTACCATCGACACATCGTACGGTAATAAAAAATGGGATTCTGCAAGTTTATCGAGTGGAGTTTCCAGCGGAGACTTAAGTTCAAACAACGATCATGAATATGACACCGACGCTCTCAGTCCTTTTCAATCCAACAAAGTAAATACTGATCATATATATAGTTCTTCAAGTGAAGAATACTTGTGTGAATCATTGAACCCCAGCTTGTGTTATGAAAGTCAATATGTCAGCCAAGATATTTTGCAAAAAATCAGAGAATGCGGAACGTCAATAACTTATTATGGAGGAAAAGTTTTGGATGAGAGAAGTGGTCCTGCTGTAAGTCCAATGACCAAAGCTATAATGGATGAAATTAGAAGTCTTCAAAGGAACTGTTGTCGCGACTGTAGCGTTTGTCAAACTAAATGTTCAGATGTAAAATGCGATTGTTTAAATAATACTGTAGAATCTACTAAAACTGAATCGCTCTCTGAGATGGACATGGACAGGTTTAGTAAATGTTGTTCATGTAGCGAGATAACTGAAAAAAATGACCGTCGTGAAAAATCAGAACGTAATGGAAATGTTAACACAAAGAATGAGAACTACCTGGGGTTTAAATTCAAACTAGTCAAATCGAACAGCTGTAGCAGTCGTTTAGAGTTGGCGGGAACAGGAGAGGACCAGAATATTGGCAGGAAATACAGAACAAAACAGAGTAAAAGTATCGACGATCCACCAATAATTTATGATAACGAAAATTCGGTGAAAACAAAAGTGTGTAGAATAGAAAGTTATCGAAAAGGAATGGTTCCATCTCCGTTTAGTGATACTGAAAAGGAAGAAAATGACAGGAAATTAAAAGAAAAGACGAATGCAGAAACTTTTAGTGAATGCAACAAAGAGGAAGTAACCTATAACAAAATAATGTTCAGAAAACAATTACCTTTACCAGAACCTTGCGAGACAGAAAATACAAAAGCTTTACAAAGTAAGGATCTAGAATGCGGTGGTAAAAAAATAAATGGAACAAAAGGTATTACGGATACCGAAGATATGTCCGACAGTAAAAAAGACACAATGAAAGTGACTATTGATTTCAATCAAAACAACGGCACTCGACGAAAATCGTCACAAGAAAGTGAAAAATTGTTTACGTACGAACCGAGATCTGTAGCAGAAACCATAAAATCCTTCAACGATCCCAAAAAGTTTTATTATGTAAATGCGGAGAATCCTAGTTGTGACAAAAAAAATGGAATTAAATTTGGTGAAATGCTTTTTGAGGAATTCGAAGTACTAGATACCAAAGACAATTTGTTAGCTACAAAAGTCGATAAAAAATAAGATTTTTTACTTTCAAATTCAAGTTTAATTAATTTATTGAAAGTCAATTAGAAAATATAACTCTAAGATCAAGTTAATCAATAAAACTTCTCGGTTTCGAGTTTTTATTAATTTAAGATAACTTTCAGATTTTATATCAATAACCAAGTATAAAACACAAGGAAAAATATTACTTACACCAATTATTAATTTGTTTATTTAATTTAAGCTTAATATCAAACATAAATATATCACGTAGAAAAAGGCGGGGGTGAAAATAATAAAGAAACATTTCTTAAGTATAGCATTTATTTAAGGATCAATGTATATTATATTATATTACATTTTAATTAAAATAATAATAAATACAATCACTATATAACCGTGTTATTCATTTGAACAATATTATCACTAAGGAAACCTTCAAAATGTTATCAACTATTAACCGCTTAAATTTTCGTTAACAGCGACTGTTAAAATTTCCATGGAATTTTCTGTACCATCTCTATAGCATCACTCCGTCTTACTACATAGCCTTAATCGTCTGAATATCTGCCGGAACATCAGAGGCAGTATTGCCGATATAAATGGTCTCTAATATACTTTGCACTTGATCTAAGACCATATTGTAATTATTATCCACAATTGAGATCTCAGTATTGATAAAACTTAAAAAATTCACTTCATCTGAATGTTGCACATATATGTAAGTATTTTGTAAATTAAAAAAAAAGTGTGTAAAGGTAATTTCTATATCGCTATATGAGTCATCTAAATTAATATTGACTATTGTGAATTTATAGAAAATGCAAGTATGGAATGAATATGCTAGTTGACAAACTAGGTAAATAAATTACCGAATAAAAAATCGAGTGAATATTAATTTTATCGAGTTGTCCAATCTTGTTATCTACGAGGCGTATCCAGAAAGTAAGTGTACTGAGGCTCTCACGACCGGATGGATTTTATTTTTGACATGTTGGCTACATTTCCGTGTAGCCTGACCTTTCCCCTCCGCAACGAGACCGGTTCGAGGTCAGTACGTTGAGAAGTGTCGATGCGACAACACGTTTCGTGAAAAATGTCAAACCTATCTCCCGCCAAGTGCGAAATTTTGTAAAAAGGCAAGAGTTTTTGAGGCGCTGCAAACTCCATGGAGATGAATTTCTCCGCTCCATCGTTACTGGAGATGAAACTTGGGTTGCACACTACACGCCTGAAACCAAAAGGCAGTATCAACAGTGGCGTCACACCTCTTCACCCTCCGCCAAAAAGTTCAAAACCACAATTTCAGCCAAGAAAATCGTGGCATCCGTGTTTTGGGACTGTCAAGGCATAATTTTAATTGAATGTATGCCTCAAGGGGAGACCATCAACTCTGCAAGATACTGCGAGACCCTAAAAAAATTGCGGAGGGTGATTCAGAACAAGAGGAGAGGCATGCTGACAAAGGGAGTCTGCCTGCTGTACGACAATGCAAGACCACACACGGCCAACGCCACGAAGGAACTGCTCGCCTCGTTTAAATGGGATGTCCTGAACCATCCCGCGCATTCCCCTGACCTAGCACCTTCAGATTACTATCTCTTTACCTCCCTGAAGCTGCACATGGGTGGAAAAAGGTTTTCAACCGACGAGGAGGTAAAGGAGGAGGTGGAGAAGTGAACGGAGGGGTTGGCGGGAAACTACTTCGAGGAAGGCATCAAAAAGTTGATACCCCGCTTCACCACCTGCATTGAGAGGAATGGCGACTATGTCGAAAAATAGCTTACATATGTACTACGGTAACCACGTAATTTTTTTGTTTAAATAAAAAAAATTGTAACCTACAAAAATTCAGTACACTTACTTTCTGGATATGCCTCGTATTAATATTACAATTGTCGGATATGTGATTCGAATCCATTATCATAATTTTTACGTTCAGATAACATAAATGCAATTATCTTACTTATAATACTCGTAATTTACATAATCACTCGAATAGAAAATAGTTATTCAATATTGCTTAATGTAATGGTATGGATGTAATGGTAATACCTGTAGCATAAATGTGCCCTAACTAATTCGGAGCTTTTCCAAACAATCGAAGAGCTCAAGTCATAAATTAAATACGAAACACGTTCCAAGTCGCAAGGGGCGTCATTTATCAGGAATGAAGCATTCCTTTCGCTAGTTGAAGCTGCAATTCGCCCCATTCCACTGGAACGCGATAATGCGACAGGGTGTACAACTGACCGGATCAAAATATTCTAATTTTGACAGAAAAATATAAGGGGTATATGTATGTAAAAATGACCCAATCTACAAAGCTCATTTTTTTAGTTTATTTTTTACTTCGTAAAAGTCAGCACAATTATTAATCTAGTTAAATGGGTACTTCGTGGTTTGGTTCCATTAAAAAATTGTCTTCCTTCCAAGTCCACAAAAAACGGCGTGATACAATATTTCCTCAGTAATCTCGTTATAGTTAAAATGTGGATTTTGATTATTTATTTGTGTTGTAACCACACTATAAGGGTTTTTTTCTATGCCCTAGCGTTAAAAAAAAAACAAATAATTAGATTTAAGGCGTCGCAAAAAATACAACAAAAAACCCATCCCCATCTTTTGAGTACACCTTTACCTTTGTATAACTTGAATGGATTTTTAGTTATTAAAAATATGATAATAATGAATAGTAAAGAACTGGCTATTGATCGATATTTTTTTCTTTCAATATTTCGCAACAAGTATCAGTCACTACGTATAAAAAAAGATAAATCGATAATATCATTAACTGGTTTAATTCGTTAAAGTAATCACAAAACATTTTGTACATAAATTATCACGCTTCACTTCACACACTATTATTACCTTCATTACGCTTTCAAAATCATCGCTCAACGCACCGATCCCCTGCGAGTAAAAGTAAACGTCTGCCGAGAGATTTAGAGAATAACTGAAAATACTTTGAATGGTAATATGAAACGGAAAGACTGTTATGATAAAACTTCACCAGCCGGCAACTTGACGAGGAAAGTTGAACTCTCGTAACAAAATATAAATGAGCAGAGAAAGTCAAGTATAAATATTTTATTAATTTGCTAAACGAACTTATTGATAAGAGCATCAGAATGTTAGACTACTTTTAGAGTTTTATTTTTGGACCAATAATCAAAATTTCATCCTCGATCGACAATACCACCGTTGCACCTGAAGTTAAAACCCTATCCTTCCTCCCGATCCTTCCCTAAGACTCGAACCCGGCGGTGAAAAAAATAAAAGCCCTTAAAGGACATAAAATTTCACGAAATTATATTTCATATTTTCCTTGATTAAAGCGGTCTTCTGCGTTACTAAAAGTTCAGGAAGGTTGAACTTCGGGTAAAAATTTTGATAAAGAATAATACTAAAAAATCTGCGTTTGTACACGTAAACGAGAAATTTATGAAAATAAAAAATTGATTTCAATTCCCTGCTCTTTTCTAAAATATATTCTAAGTTTAATACTATAGCTTGAAAGCAATTTAACGCCTGCCCGAACTTTTCCCGAATTCTCTAAAGAACCCAAGAACGAATAAAGTGGATGCTCTCAACAATGTCTCCATTGTGTGCACAGTTTCGGAATGGAGTGCCATTGACTCCACAAAGAATGAAGCAGGCGCAACAGCCTGCACCATTTCTCCTGTTGGGTGCTCTACACAACTGTCAGGGGAGTAAGTCAACCCGAGAGGGGCCTTCAAAAGAAACTAATCTTGTAACCGAATTCAATTCGTTTTCTACGGCATTGTTGTATTCATATAATATCCATTAATTTTAATTCAGGGAAATCCTTCATCAATATTTTTTAAATATTTCATTTAAACTATGATCTTCATCCTTAAGCAGGGATAGCATTAATTTGCTGTCAATGTTTAACGACTCTTAGATGTTTTATTTATTTCCCATTCTACCGGCTATTGGCGGTTTAATGATTAATCAATCAATCTATCTGTTATTTTATAAAACGCCGTTTAGTGATCTAATACTCTGAGATCTGCGAGTAATTTGTTATACAATCTCTCAAAAACTATTATCTTAAGAAGTATCTTGAAGGTTTCAGTGTTCTCAGTCCTGCACGCTAGAAATTTATACCATGCGATAATACCAGCAACTCCGTAAGTACGACCAAGGTAGCCGAGTCTATATGCTAGGTTAAGCTTGTGTTCTGAAACCCAGTAATACATCTCCCGAAGGGAACGCCCTAAATGCCCATCTAATATTAATCAACCTTCTGCATTAAATACTTCTATCCAAGTGTATTGTGAGCAAGTCTTCATTCACCATATCGCAGTGGTGAAAACGATAAAACAATGAATGCATTCACCAAAGCCGTGTTTTTTAAACACACTTTCTGTTTGTTTTCAGTTGTCCGAGATCAAAGAATCCAGAGACTGTCTAAGAAACATAAACATCAAATGACAGTTGTTTGTCAAAGTGAACACCCGAGAAGCGAACAAGCAATTCATTTTCAATAGACACGTGGAAACTAGTTCGTATCTTAAGCAATTCTAGAAAATGTAACATATAGTAATACTCTAGAAAGCGTTGAATCAGTGCATAAGGGTTAATCCATAATTAACAATGGAACAATACCCAAAGGAAACCTTGAAGTTTCCAAGTTCATAAACATTATTTAAAAACGAATTAGTAATTCCTACTTATTAGCTTTTCTCCTGATAACTAATTACAATAAAGTTACTTTTCTTTCCCTCCCCTTCATCTAAATTGAGTCAGTCTGTGTCGGCTCCTAGCATTTGTAACGTTTTTCTGAGCTTTAGTATTTTGAAGATGCCCCTGAAAATGAGTTGTGTAGCTCTCAAGTTGAATTTAAAATAGTTTTCGAAGCGGAATAAATACAGTTTTTCTCGATTTCAACGTTTTTATGGCGTACTCGTATTCATATATTGTAATATTCAACAAAAACTTTTTCTAGTTATCACTACAAACCACGAATAAAGAATATAATAAACATATAATATTTGTCAAAAAAATATAGAGACAGAGGCCGACAGTTCCATGTAATGTTCACGTCAAAAGTGTTATAATATGGTAATACCGTATCTTCAGGGTGTCAGAAAAAACTTCAACATTATTAATCTCAACGAAATTTCAATGGAAAATAAATTCTGATTTTGACCAAATAAATTACACGTCAGAAAAAATAAACCAATTGTTCAATTAACTAAATGAAAAGGTTGATTTGAAAAAAAAATAGGTGAATAATAATAACACTTCGTTTAAATTAAAGCAATAAAAGAAATAAGATACATTCATACAGGTTTCAAAAGGATTCACATATGAATTAAGGCCAAAATCAGTTGCTATTAAATCCGAAAGGTGTCCTATTTGGGGCATGTACTTAGAGGAGCAAAGTACAAATTACTGCACCTGATTATCCAAGGCAAAATAGAGGGTCGAAAAGGTGTTGGCAAGAGGCAAATCTCCTGGCTCCGCAATATACGTGATTGGACTGGTATAAAGAGCGTTGGGGATATTTTTCGGGCTGCAGGGGACAAAGAATCCTACTCTCAGGTGATAGTCAACATTGGGGGGACCTGATATGACACTAGGAAGAAGAAGAAGATTAAAACGATTGGGTTAATTTTATACGACTCTCCTAACCAATTATTTAATACAATTGATAGTTCATAAATAATACACTACAAATAGGAAAAAGTAACTTTTATTTGGCAAACTATACATACAACTATACAAACTATACAAAAGGAATAATTTTATTGATCAAAATATTATATTATACAATATAAACCTAATTTATGAAATTGAAAAAAGTTGAAAAAAGTTAATGGTTATTTTATGAGATTGTCGGCCTTATTAATTGGTCGGATTAAACGGTCCCATATGTAATTATTTGACATTAAAAATGTTAATACTAATGATTACAATAAAAAGTAACGACAATAAATTAAAAAAAATATTTATTTCAAAAAATGTTGTAAAATTATTTTATAAACAGAGATAAACTACATTTCTCGGAATAATTAAACATACAAAAGCGGAAAGTCTTAATTCATTAAAAGAAAATTTGGTAACCCATTTGCCGAGTATGTGAACAACTAAAAAAATGTAAAAAAATCAATTTTAAACAAAAATCCAAATTGATGTCTCGACATGCAAAGCCATTTTTCAAGTTTCAATATTAAAAACAAACATTGAATTTGGAAAATATCATATAAATATCTTTCAAGATACTATTTTTCAATGAAATGATGTCGAGTTTGCTCCGAACATACGCAACACCCTTGTGGATATTTTGTATGAGAAAAATCGAGTGAAGTACGAGTTTTCTCATTAAACGATCTCAACCAAGCGAATTCAATAAGTATCTGAAAATCGAACGACGATGTTAAAAGAATTTTATATGCTTCGGTTGAAGCGTTAACTTTCAGAATGTCGTCACAATTTCAAGCGCATAGTCTGCCAAGTTCTATGAAAAAATGTAATACTTTGCTTAGATTTACTCCTCAAATAAATGTGCCTGAAGGTTTTAATGATAAGTTTAATTTTAATTATTCTGTACCGATAAAGTTAAGGAATCAAAACGCGTGGGGAACATATTAAAAAAGTAACATTAAGAAAGAAGACAATCCCAAATCGAAACTAATTTCACGAAAACATTGAAATATTACTGTGCATTTATTCTAGAAATACATTTATTGTATTGTATTACACTTTCGTTGTATACAGTACAACCTGACACGATTATTGCCATGTGTTAATCTCTTCTAACCAAGCAGAAAGATATTTATGAGAGCTTATGTGAAAACAACACTGAAATCCTTTTTATTCTTAAATATCTGAGTTACAATGAAAATTGAACCAACAACTCCCGGACTGAACGACAAGCGTCTTACATTTTCGTTTAAATTTATTTTCGGGTTATCGAAGAAAATAGTCATATCATACAGGAAAAAAAACTTAAAACCTTTTATTAACTGCGTCATTCTGATATTTACACGTTATTTTAAGCTTACTTTTATTTAAATAAATGTTACTTCTGCAATTATTCCAGTAAAATAATTAACGTACTCGTAAATAACATTTAAAGTAAGCAAAAATAAATCAAACTCCTAGCAGGAATAAATAAAATAAAAACAATAGTTAAAAATATATTTATGAAACATCTGCGGAAAAATTTTCAATTATATAGGGTCTTTCAAATTGAGCGGTTTTTTTAATTCTGTGATAAAACACACATGGCGTCGCGAACTTCCCTGGGTCTTGTGACATTTGAGAAGTGTAATGTATGGCATTTATAAAAATAGAGTCGTATACAATACAACAACGTGTTAAAATTGTTTTATGTATTGTAATCTCCGGAAACGGTGATGTTAATTGGCCACCGAGATCATGTGATCTGACACCGTTGGACTATTTTCTCAGGGGTTACGTGAAAAGCCAGGTCTATAAGAATGACCCCCGATCAATTCCTGAGCTGAAGGACGAAATTATTCGCGTTATTGATGAGTTAGAACCGCAATTATGCCAAAATGTCATCGATTTTTTTGACAAAAGAGTGGATATCTGTGGAGCTGCAAGAGGTGGACATTTGGCGGATATTGTTTTTTGTGTTTAAATGTCATACATTATACTTCAATGTCCAATAAAAAGTTTTTTGAAATCAAAGCAAATTGTGTGTTTTATTCAAGAATTTTAAAAAAAATTAAAAAAACCCGCTCAATTTGAAAGACCCTATACTTTTGGTAACGATTTTTATAGAATTTTTTTCTTAAATCTTGTATTTCCTCCAAGTTCTTTAAGTGATTTCTTCCGATGTTCTAATTTTAAAAAGTGGAATGAAGGCTTGTAACATTGAAACGACAACTTAAACGAACGAACGAAAACTAGTTATATTATTTATGTTAAAAGTAAGAATTACGTGTGACTAACGTGTTAAGTTTTTTCATGTCAGGGATTACGAGAGTAGATAAAACAATCGCTGAATGAAAAGGTTAAGAAGGAGGCGGTGGTGCGCATATTCCGATAATATTACTCATTATTAGTATATTCACCAAATTTTAGTCTAATTTTGACAGTATTGTTTAAGATATCGTCGGCAGAGCATCTCCAACGTTAATAACATCCCAAGTATGAAAATAATTGAGCATCGCGCCGTCATTAAATTTCTAACAAAACAGGGGAAAACACCTCAAATCATTTCGGAAGAGATATAGGCGGTATACGGGGACTGTTGCCCTGGAAAAACGATGGTTTACGAGTAGCATAACCTTTTTAAGCAAGGGAGAGAATCGATTGAAGACAACCTCCGCGACCAGGGCGATCTGTTGAAGCCACTTCTTCATACATCGTCAAAAAAGGAGAAAAGTTTGTGCTGGAAGATGCCTGCCTAAACAAACAACAGCTTGCAGATATGGTTGGAGTAACACCTACTCGCACAATTATTTTGAATATCCTCCATCAGCACCTAGGGATGTACAAAGTGGATACCCAGAATGTTCACGCCACTTCGAAACAACAACGCGTCAAATGTTCACGACAGTTTTTGGACCTATGCAGAAACAACAAAGATGAGATTTTGAGCCGAATTGTTACTGTAGATGAAACTTGGGGGCATCATTATGAGTCCGAGTCGAAACATGAGGCCATGCAGTAGCATCAAAAAGACACACAGTCCCCTAAGACGTTCAAAGTGTCGCAATCGGCTTGAAAAAATATGGCTACAATCTATTAGAATGCGGAAGGCATACTGCTGATATATTCTGACAAAGATAAGGGCATCACAACAATTGGAGAGTACTACTCTGATCTGCCGATGCAGTTAAAAGAAGCTGTGAAGGAGTAAAGAAGAGGAAAATGGACAAAAGGGGTACTGCTTTCGCATGACAATGCACCCGTGCACAAAAACAGTGCTGCATTGGCTACTCTTCACAACTGCGGCTTTCAAACATTAAATTACCCTCCCTACATCCCAGATTTGGCTTCGTCTGGCTGTTATTTGTTTCCAAATATGAAAAAGAACTTCGAGGGAAGAAATTTACGGACGATGAAGAAGTTAAAAAGTGCAATTTTGGCTTATTTTGAGGGCAAAAGCAATTTTTTTCACGAGTATATCTTGGCATATGTTAGATGAATCTACATTATAATGCCTTAAATTATAATGTAGATTCATCTAACACATGCCAAGATCCAAATTCAGACTTCACTTCAATTGTCAAAATAATCGCTCAAATTCTACTTAGAATATTAAATAATAACAGTTCACTGCCGGCAATCGCTGTTTCTGCTCTTCCCCTACTTAATTATATTTTAAATACCAACAATGATTCACCTAATGAAAAACAATAATTCCTCAACAGGTCACATTCATCGAAATAGGTATTCGTCACTTTCCATCCTTCAATGCAATTTCCAATAAACATGATATTTATAAATTATTTATCGAGTACGACGTTAAAATAGGAGCCATATGCGAAAGCTGGCTTCGTCCAGATTTTGAATAAAAGCTTCCAAAATATTCTTGTTTACATAGTGATCGCTTGGATGGTAAAGGTGGAGCGGAGCTATGCTCGCTATTTATTCTTCTACTAGTTGCAACCCGTGAAATATTCACGGAAGTAAAACAAATTCTACATTTTTGAAATACCGAATGGAGCAAGATCAGCTTAAAGTTTTTAGGGTTCATTAATGTTTAAAGTTTAAAATAAAAAAAAGTACATCTTGTTGATGAATGATTTAATTCTCAAAAATCTCTCTTTATACACGATGTTTTGTGTATACATATAAACATTACTGTTGTTCAATTTAAATCGTTGATAAAGTTTTCCTTAAAGACTTGTTTCAAATATATTGACTTGAATGTTTTCGCGTTTCCGACATCGTGAAAAAGCCACATATAATTGTCTGCATTAAAAAAAAGAGCATAAGATAAATAAACACAAGTAATTATAAGGTTTCATATAATAGGAAATATATTAATTATTTGATGAATTACAATTCAAAATAAATTAGCATCGTCCCCTTTTACACCGGTTCAAAAATCACGGACCCACCGAGCTCAAATTTCGAAGTATTCCTCTCTCGCTCTCTTGTATTCAAAATTCAATTCTCGTATTCTTTCTTTGACGACAACCGTTGTACGGGTTTTGACCTATTTATATTATGATTCCGTTCACAGAAATTATTACTCCTTCGCCTCCTTGTGTTCAAATCGTAACATCAATGATCAATTATATAATATAACATATATTTTGTATCTGTTTACTTTTCGCCTCACTTTACAGCAGATATTAATTTCTTAAAGTCAATCGTCTCGCATCTCCCATCTACATACCACATTTTTTCTGAGAGATTTTAATGCTCGTTCTATTTCGTGGGGTAGTACTGATTTGAATGCAGCGGAAAAATCTATATTGGAATTTGTGGACTATTAACAATTTATGGATATTTAATGATGGTTCACCCACAAGGCTTAACCGTTTATCAGATAGACCCCATTTGCTCAAACAATCTTGAGTCGTATCTTAAATGGAACATCTAAGACGATGCACACTCGATAATTTCCCGATAGTGTTGGATATGCCGTCAAAATTGTTAAATATAAATTAAAAAACAAAAACAAAAAAACATACTCTCAAAAAATCATTGGTCTCACTTCAAAAGTGCATTGTCTTCACTTTCGACTGATTTTGAGGTCGTAGATGGTCCCTCACGAATTTTGACTCGTGTTCATATTTTCACAATATTATGGAATCAACCAGGGAATCTAGTGTGACTTCCAAAATTAGACATGTTCGACACCAAAGAGATCTTCTATGGTGGGATGAATAATGCGGTAATATTGTGCAGCAGAAATCCGAGGGCATGAGAAGGTACAGAAAAATATAAATTTGAACAACTATCTCGAAGTTAGAGATGTGCAAGCTAAAGCAAAAAAACTGTTGAAAAAGAAAAAAAACAGCTGGCTGGCAGAATTTTTGTACCTCTTTATCCCCATCTATTCCTTTGTCTTATGTATGGAATACAATTAATAGTTATCGTTACCGGTCCATTCACTTCATGTCGAATCCCCCATATGCCGAAAAGTTTGCTAATTATTTAGCTCCATCAATTTACTGTTCTTCACTTATTGGAATTGCCCTCGTACCAAATTCATGACCCGAGCTGCGGCTGGATCGATTCCCTTTTTAAATATGAAGATCATTTTTTTTAACTAACTCAAAAAATCTTCTCCTGGGATTAATAATATTTCATACGCCCATTTTCAAAATTTTTCATAAAACACTATAAATATCTTATTAGACAGACATCTACAACAAAATTTTTGAGACAGGTATGATTCCTGGATATGTGAAAATTTCAAAAAATTATTCCTATTTTAAAAACTGGAAAGCATCGAAGTTTTGCAGAATCTTACCGACCAATTGAACTTTCGTCGTGCTATAATATTTAAAAGTTTTCAAACGTCTGATTAAAAATCGGATTGAATGGGTTAGTCGAACATAACTCACTTTTGCCTTCCTTCCAGTTTGGCTTTAGGAAGTCTAGGTCATGTATGGACAACTTGGCTATTTTGAAAACTGATATAAGATCTTCCTTTTTTAAAAGGAAAACACTGTTGCAGCATTTATAAAAATCAGAGGAGCTACGAAAATGTTAGGCTTACAATTCTAAAGAAAAAAATAGTAAAGATTGGTCTTCCAGCAAGGCTAATGTGCATAACATTCTTTCAGATCAGACTATTCGGGTCCAAAACGGCATGAAGGTTATTTCAAGAAAACTGTTTAAGGGTATATTTTGAGTCCGATTATATTCGAGAAACGAAACCGATATTGTGGACACCTTTCTCTATGATTGCAAAATTATTCAATACGCTGATGACATTTATCATTTATCTGGCTGGTCAAAACTTGTCCACGTTATCGGATAGGATTTCTAGATATCTTGATTCCCTGAATGGTGTTGTCAATTCAATGGCATAGAGATTTCACCAACGAAAAGCAAAGAAGTAATTTTCACAAATAAACATCAAGTTTCTTCCAGATCAATAAAGATACGAGTAGATTGCATCGATATTGCAATTTGGGAACAGAATAAGTTTTAAGCGATTGTCAAGAGAAAGCTTTTATGGAATGATCATATAAATCATATTGTTTCATTCTGTGAAAGACACATCAATCCCTTAAGAGCAGTCTCCAAGGTCTGATGGGACACTCATACTCTGAAGCTATGTTAAAACGCTTTTGTAAAACATTAGTGACTGCGCTAAGAAAAGGAATGTTTTCTTTGAGACCCCTCCCCAAGTATTTGGAATTAAAAATGAGTCGTATTCAATCCAAATGTTTAAGAATAATTATTTATACAATCATCATTGTTTGTGTGGATTGCCTATTAAAGAAAAAATATGTGAAAATCAAATTTTTTTCGAGTCTTGTCGAAATACTTATTTTTTTCCATCCCATCACAACTTATTAAAGTGAACCCTTTAATGGCAACTGCTGATTATTTTGTCAGTGCAATATTGTCAGGTTTATTTAAATTTGTATTAACTGATATAGTTATGAGTTTAACACAATAACTATCAAATTAATTCAAACAAGTAGTTAATAAATATGTTTATTATACATTCTATAGTAATACACCAGAAACAAATAACATTTTTAAGAAAATCTGTAATATAACCAAGCACAAACCTGCGTTTTTGTTTCGGAAATCTGATAGGAAACGATAAGAAAAACGCAAAGTTTATATATAAAAGCAAACCACACGCGATATTTGCTATCGAATTGATTCCAAGATTAAGTCTTTGTAAAAAAAGTTAGGTAGAATTATTTTATAACGGAATAAAATCTTTCCCCCCTGGAAAAATCTGAGAATTCTCGCTTACGGGGAAGTGAATCGTGACGGTCCAAAGGTACCATGGGATGGCTAAGGGGTTACTTAATTATTTGAGTGCTTTAAATTTTTCAGATACTTAACATACCATACATGGAGCATTCACACACTCCAAACTATTTTCCAAAAGGTGCGGTCTCTTTTTAATAGTGAATCTTTTTCACGTTTGTAGAAAAGAAAAGGTTTTTTCAAATTCATTCTTGCTTAATTCGTTTGAAGAATGTAATTCTTCAATAAACGAGATAATTCAAAAATATATTACCATATTGACAGGCTTTCACGTGTGTAGCGATATACGAGTATTTGGTTTTAATTTTATGAGTTTTATGTTTTATATACTCGTAGAATGAATTACATAAACTTTATTCTAAACAATGACAAAATTTCGTCAGTCACCATCTTGTCATGTCCGTTTTGAGAAGAGGGAGAACAGGCCCCCACTTATTTCTACTCGTATCATGGCAAACATCTCGTCGTGCATACGCTCCCGTTAAAAAATAGTTCTTTTCAGAATAATTTTGGTCGTTTCATGTGTTTTAGATCTTGGCAACTTTCTCGTACCTTCTACACAACTTGAATAGATTATTTTTGTAAACCTTTCATCATGCATTCCTTCTACATAGCCAAACCTACTTAATGGATATAGACAAACTAGCTCCAATGAAAATTATGGGTAACTTGCTAGACAACTCTACCAATATAAGAGTTTCACTGGTTAAAATGCTCTGAAAGGGTGGATCTCAATATGTGTATTATGGTTTTTAAATTCGTTAATGGTCTAACACTCCACTACATGATCAGTTGCCATGCAGAGCGGAGCGGCTGACCCAACCCTAACACATGAAACTGACTTCCTCTGTCACAAATGCATCAAGACGCAAATATGACAATTATCTTTAATGCCACTTAGTTTAGTGTAATATAATCCAGAGTTAAAATATTTCAATGCAAAAAGTAAATAGACAAATTTCATATTATGGTATATCATGTTAGCCATATCTCTAAAATATCATTCACATGACTTCGTAAACGATATTAAAGAAATAAAAAAGGTAAAATTTGAAAAATAAGACACTGTCATAATTATCTATTTTATCAACCTGAACATAAATAAAGGCCAAAACAACCTGTGTATTTACGATTATAAGCTTGACACCATATACACCATCAGATAATATTAGTCTAAAACATCAAATATAGAATGAGCGTTTACAAGCACTCTAAAAACTGTAATGATACAGAGATATTCAGAAGACTTTCAAGGGTCTACAAACTAAATCAATGCCGACGCCCTTTTCCATAACAAAGCAGCTTTACTTTGTTTCTACTCTATTACAACACAAAACAATTATAAAGTGTCAAAATAAACCAATATTAACAAGAAAAAAATATTAATTCAAACATTCCCAGCTTCGGAATATTATAAATTTATGTGATACTGTCCGAAAGTTATTTCTAATAAGAGAAAAAATTGACAGCAATATCTAAAAAGTAACAACATACATACTCGTATACGAGAACATATTCGGTTCGCTTAAGGCGAGGAAATTGATAAGCTCGTAAATTGCTATGAACACAACCCAAACTTCCAAAAAGACGGCACGAGAGAACGTTTACTTTTAAATAATTAAGTACATATCTTCGTGAACGCACACGGGTCCAAGAATTCTTTTTATCAATTTTGTACAGTATTAGGAATTTAACCCTTTTAATCCCAGCACATTTTGCATAAAATGTGCGAAAAATCCCTAGAATAATTTGGCAAAAAACAGTAGTTTATATTTTATTTTTTATCTCAGTTAATATTTGGCTTCAAAACCTAATTTTTTTGTGGAGACCTCCCTGTAGAGTGTAAAATAATAAGTAATTTTCATATTTCATAAAAAAAAAAATTTTTTATTCAAAATAAAAACTTTGAGGCCGATAATCGGCCCCATGGGATTTTTTGCATACACCAGTTGGGGCCGATAATCGGCCCCGTGGTTTAAAAGGGTTAAGGATCAATTTAATACTAAGGAAAGAGTTTCGAAGACTAAATATACATACATATCATCACGCAGTGTCCCTTGCGGGGTCGACAGAGAGAACACATCTCCAAACTTTTCTATCCAAGTACACAAATTTCACCTCCTCCACATTCATACATCTCGTCATGCACAATATTCTATTATTCACACTTCTCACTTAACCTTCTTTCCAAATCTGGTCCATTTGACCCAGCCACGTTTTTTTCTCACTCTTCCACGCACACCTTGCACTTCTGGCTTGTATAATCGCTTGGTCATTCTTTCATCATTCATTCTCTCCACATGTCCAAACCATATCAAAGCTCCTTTCTTCATCTTACTTAAAACATCCGTTTTATTCATTTCTGATGTCTTAATTCCGCCTTCTTTCAAACGTTTGACACTCCACAACATTTCTTTAGTGCACGCATCTCCACAGCATTAATTTTACTATTATCTTTTTTCTACCAAATTTAAGTTTCACTTCCGTACGTCAACACTATTGATGTTACTATTAATATCGCGCGTTATTGTACATAACATTAAATGCTTCGTTTATCTTGTTCCTTGTCGCTACCCTTCTTTCTATGTCCCTTTCAGCTAACTCATCACACGTAAACAAACTGCCCAGATAACAGAACTCATCAACCTGCTCCAATTTTTCCGAGCTAACCCATACATATCACCAACTATTTACCACTCTTCTTTCTATAACCATTACCTTTGATTTCGCTGTATTAATATTCAAACCTTTTACTAGACATCCCTCATAAAGCTCGCTTATCATATCCCTTAAATTGTCATTTTCAGCAATCATAACCATATCATCTACATACAAAAGTCCACATACATTTATTTCAATCATTCTTACACCTTTCATTTATATTTATTAGTATTTTGTAAGGAGGATAGTCTACAAAATACGATACATTAAGAATACAGTGTCGCAACTTTGTGATTCAAAAAACAGTCTGCAAAAGCTATGATTGCTGAGAAAACTAAAGTTTTCAAAGCTAGAAATATGTTGAGCAATACAATCACAATAACGAAACATGCCGGGATTTGTCACCATTCCAGCTCTGAAACACATTTATATTTTAAAAAAAAACTAGAATCTTCGACCATAAACAAAAGCTCTTTCAATATCCAATATGAAGGCACACTCTCGAACATTTTGAGTCGAATTGCGGAAGTTCAAATATTGGACCAATATTATGCTTGAAGCAGACCAATGCAACAATGCAGCAAAACCGTGATCGATGAATCGCTGCAAATCTAACGATTTTGCATCATATTTATGATGAATTCTTTGCCATAGTATGTATTTATACACCATACTTTTTCTGTACTCGAATGTAGTATGGATCATATCCCCCCACGGCGAGAAAGAAAAAAGGGAGAGAAAGAGATTCTGAATGTGTACACGTGAAATATTAATAAACATTTTTTTTCTCATTTAAAATGTCTAACAATAAGAATGCGTCAATAGACTCATTATTGAATTAAGAAGGTCAAATGACATTTTTTGTGAAGCGAAGTATATTTTAATTTTCCAAATGCATTAAATAATAATAATAATAAAATCAAAGATTTTTTTAAATAAATATCAAATCAACAAATGTACGATCATTTATGACAAAACGATTTGGTTTATTTCATATATCCAAAAAAAATAACAAATCTTGTATGTATAAACATATCAAGTCATTTAACAGGTATTTCCTGGTTAAATTAAGCCTTAAAATTTCAATGTTCCCTACAAGTTCACACAAAGTGGGATTTCCTCGATTATTTCGGAATGGTAAAAAATTGGGTTGGGTCCTTTTTGCATAAATACGTCTAAATATGAATAAAACGTTTAAAATAATTAACGCTTCAAACCCAAAAAGTACTTTAAAAAAATTTACGGGATAGAGCAGGAAAACTTTATCAATGTTGTATCATTTACTGGCCAACTTTTTGTTTATCACAAACGTGATTGATTAAACCAAGAAAGCTTTATCAATGATGTATAATTTACTGGCCAAGTTTTTATTTATCACAAACGTGATTGATTAAACGATAATATAAAGAAAAAAATATAATAATTTACCGATGTCAAAACATCTTTTTATGAAAGTTAAAACTATAAGAAATATTTTATTCATACAAAAACTCGAATGCTTGCCGAGTTAGAACGCCCTTGAAGGGAGTTTGATTTCTAAACGACGCTATATAAATCCTATTATTAATATTGAACTACAAAATGTACGTAAATTATTACGAACCGATAGCACGCACTGTTTAATGGTTCAAATGATAGACTTACATATTTATATTATGTACTACGAGTAATTCAACACACCTCAGTTTATACTGTGGCCATCATGAAATTGTTACGAACCGATAGCACGCACTGCTTAATGGTTCAAATGATAGACTTACATATTTATATTATGTACTACGAGTAATTCAAGACACCTCAGCGTATACTGTGGCCATCATGAAATTGTTACGAACCAATAGCATGCACTACTTAGCGGTTCAACTGATAGACTTGCATATTTATATTATGTACTACGAGTAATTCAACACACCTCAGTTTATACTGTGGCCATCATGATATTTGAAAATTAAAAATAGGTGTCATGTGATAATAACAATATTACTATCAATTGTTTACTCAATCATGAGCTCATGGACTAAAGATACTCGTACAAAAAAGCTACTTCTAAAAAAGCTACTTAGATGTCATAAATTTAATATCTACTGCAGAGCCGACAAAAATAAGCATAATGTCCTTTTTTTTTAAATAAAATTTAAATCTCGAGATACAATATAGTACAACGTATTTTTGTCTGACACACTCAAAGTATTTTACAAAAAAAATGACAAAAAAATTACAAGTTAAAATTGTCAACTTTTAATAGTGTGTAAAATTTTAACAGCACACTTTTTGACTTGAGACGATTAGTGATATTCAAAGAACGCTAAATATTAACGAGCGATGTTGAAAAAAAAGCAAAAGCCATTTAAGTATTGTCATAAAAACAATTGAGAAAATATACGAGTCTAAGATTTGAGTGATGATGTCTATTAGTAAACTTGGCAACTTTTTTTGAAGTTTCATATACTATGACATAACTATGAATGGTTTGTAGAAAAAATAACCCTTTCATTACACATTTAAAAACAATATTTTCAAAAAATTTACTTGATTTTTTTTCTCAATTCACTAAAAAATAGTGAGTTTTTTTATTTACTATTTGTTATAAATATAAAAAAAAGGAAATAATACAAGGTTTACATAAATGCTAATTAAACACTATATAAACTTATGTGGGGTATTTGCACATTCCAAGGATTCTCATTCAGATAAATTGCTTACACAAAAGGCAAATGGACCCCCCCCCCCCCCCCCCGATGTGCTGTTTTTCAGATCATATTGCACTCTAAAGTACTTCGTTTGACGTTGTCGAAGTTGAAAAACATAAAAGCTTATTGCACTAATTCATTTAAATATTATGTTTGCTATATTTGACTTGGTGTAAACAAAATTAGCAGTCCGAAAAAAAATGCAAATGAGTTCTAAAATAAGACAATAGAATAAGGTACCTGTGTTCTCGTAATTAATATTAAAACAATACAATAGAATAAGGTACCTGTGTTCTCGAGATTTTTTAACATATCTCAAAACGATAACAAGATAAGCATGAAGTACTGCAATAAAAACACCTTTTCACGAACGCCTTAAGGACTTGAAAATTAATTTAAATTGCCGCTACACAGAATATGCAAAGTTCTTGTATATTTCGTAGCATTTCAAAAGAAGTCGTTTACGAGCACAGTGCTAGAAGACATTAAGCGATTTAAAAAAAATGTGTAATGAAATAATTCGCAGGATTATAATTATTTCAGTGGTTTGCTGTAGGCGCCTACAAAATGAATAGAGAAATTAGACATGGGACAAATCATTATAGGTGATGTTAAGTTAATTTTCTATTTGTTGATGGAATAATCCAGACATCTACTGGAACCACTTCCGTTACCACCAAACTTATGAATCTGGAGGTTTTTTTATTTGACAGGATTTTCTCTACATTATATTTTAATCGTAAAAAATACCTTTATAAAGCTTTTCTTTATCACTTCAAGTTAGTTAAAAAGGAATCGAAAAAAGCATCATTACTATTAAATATGTATAAATAAATATCAAAGATAGTGAAAGCATTTATCTACTCAAAAATATTTAACAATTGTTTAAGTTGTTAAAAATACACGTTAGCGAGGGAAATTTTCAATATTAGTCGAGTTGATTTTAGGAACATTAAATATTAAAAGAGGAATGAAATGCGCTGAGCTGAAACAGTTCACGGCGCGACTGAATCGGATTGTATATTTATGTAGGGGTAGGGTACACAATATTTAAGCTTTTTTCACAAATTCTTTCTAACATACGTTCTATTATATACGAAATGGTTTCACGTATTAGATTTCAATATAGGAGTGATTTTACTTTTGATGAGGTATTGTAGAAAAATATAAATTGTATTATATAACGCTTTCGTTTCACACAGAACTTGGTGGGTTTATTGCCACGTGGCAATCTGTTCTCCCCAACCAGAATGATGTTCAAGATGTCTTAAATGATAACAGAAGAAGACAAAAACCATTTAAAAAATGGGTACCAACGGGAATGGAATCCGCAACCCCCGGTCTTAAATACAGGATTCTAACCAACTAAGCTGTGCAGGCCGTCAAAATTGTATGGAATATTTCAATATTTATTGACACACTTTCAAGTTCGATTCTGCATACACTATGGAAATCAAAACTATTCATTGTACGTTTCGTAACAAAATATATGAAAACACTGCTCAGCCTTATGAGGTATTCACCACTCACCACCCCCCCGAGACAAATTTATTTATTTATTTATTTTTTCAAAACAGGCTTAGCCCAATTACATTGAAAAAGATGGTTCTACAAATGAGATGGTTCATCAGCATAAACGGGGCACAGCAGAAACGTACACATATGATATAACCAGTTGAACTGTTTGATGGGTACACAGTCATGATCATATCAAAATGTGATATTGTTTTAATTTGATAAGAAATTCGTATACAAAAGCGTATCAAAACATTTTATTTTTTACTATGAGTATCTTAAGTCACCTTTTATTGTACCATTAACAGTTGTCCTAGCGGTCCACTCACTAAATGAATCATTCAATGTTTAAAAATGAATCGCATCTCCGCGAAAAAAGAGTTAATATAAAAGAGTTAAGTGTTAGTTGCTTTTAAATATAATGAACCAAACAAAATTGTTGGATATTGCGCAGTTCCAAAAGCCGAGTAGTCAGTTAATTGACTGATGATACCCAAAGGATTCGCTTTGTATGAATAATGCCCTGCGAGGAAGCCTCCTTACCCTGGGTATCGGCGTCTGCGGCGGGACTGCGGTCCGCAGCGCTGCACATCCGCCGTGCCCACACCGTCCGCCAGCGCCTGCACCACGATTCCTGCAACAAGCGATACATCACGTTATATGTTAATACTGTCTATAAACCCCTTACAAAATAACATATTTGTACCAATTTTCCGGATTGATTTAGTTTAAATATGTATACGTATATGTATAGGTATATGCATATGTGTATGTTTCCCGTTTGATTGAATTATTTAAACAAGAAAATTTATTTACGCTTGTAGTAACGCCGATAACAGAAACTTCATTCATTGCTCACAACAATAAGGTATTTAGATTTTTTTTTTTTTGATAAAACTTAACTTTCAAAGTAAAATATTTAAAGGTGACGATATATTTACAAATATGATGCGATAAATTTATTATAATGTCTGACTGTCAGTCGGAGTGAAATGGGTAACATCAAATAAAGTGGACTCGAAGCGAATGTCTATTAAAATACACATATAAACATTAGTCAAATTCATTAATTAATAACGCGTATTAAAAGGTTTGACGAACGTCTTCAGACTTAGTATGCGATCGTTTACTCATCCATCACTTTTTACAAAACCATTAGCTTTGTGTACAAGCCCATCAAAATTATCCCAACAACAAGAGTTGACAGATCCCCATCACAACAAACAAGATCAAATCCACAACTCGAGATAAAACTACTCAAAAAGCTTTGTAAAAAATATTTGATCTGAAAATCTTTTCACATCAAACAAATGGAAAAGAAAATCTTGTTTAAATATAAATGAGATTGATTTTTGGCATACTATAAAAATAAATAAGTAATGATATTTTATACTTAATCCCCCGCTAATAAAATTTATTTAAAATCATTGGCATGGCAGTGAGAGATATTTAAATGGAGAACCAGAGACAGACAGACTCCAGGGATTATCACGAAAAACTTCAAAGACATTGTTCACATTATGCCCATTTAACTCAAACATTCAATAATTTAAAATCAACAATGTTTTCTAGATAATCCAAATAATTCAATTCCATGTTATATGGTGGATAGCCAATACAAGAACGATGCGCATATATTTTGCATAATCAGTAAACTAACATATGTTTGAAGCAATAAATTTCGCTGTATGTCTGACATGAACTAGTAGTATTATATACTCGTCCACTCTTAAGTACTCGTATGTGTCACTTTACCACGAGCTGGGAAAGATTAACGTTCGAACTAAACAATGAAAAAACAGCACTCGGAATAAAAAAACACTCAAACAAGACATATGAGTGAGAAACTGTTTGGATCTAGAGACGAAATGTTTCTGACGCTGAAATATCTGTCTACTCAAATACATAAATAGTTAATGTACCTATGTGTATAAAAAAATTATCACATATATATTGTACATATAAACCATATGTCCGTTTTAAAATACTTCTCGCATTTCCTTCAGTTAAAATGTCTGCCACATTCTTATTCCATTATTTTCTCGGTCCAATTCTACCTCGCTATCCATTTATTTCAGACACAAAAATGTTTTGTAAACTTTCATAAAATTTAAACAAAAAACATTATTGACACGTTCTCAAATGTAAATTATTGATAGTACGACATAAAACACGAATATTTTTTTTTAAAGTTGACTATTATTTCTCTCACAAACTCTTTGCTACATGATAAAACATTCTGAGGGTAAAACCCCCCATTTACTGAACAAAAAGTGAGTGAAATGAAATTATAATAAATTAACTTTGTTATTTATTTTTGTGTAAAATTAAATCTTAAAAAACAGTCCCCTTTAAATACAATGTTTTCATTAACCCGAATACAATAGCTTTTCCAATAGGACGACAACTCATCCTTACATATAGTATTTAATGTTCCATGAAGTTTGTTTTAACTGAGTACCGAGGAAAATAAGTATTATTTGACCAATAAAATGTACCCGCTGATAACACAGCGCGATACCATTCCACCTTCATTACACAATGCGAGAGTATAATTAAAGTGGGCGATAAAACACTAATTATTTTCAGAGATAAGTATATTTCGGGTGAGATTATACTTGATGTTTGCGGAAAATTTCCTGTATTCAAACCAATATATTTTAAAATCCATGTTTATTTCTTCTCGCGTTTATTATCATTACACATATATATTGTAGAAGGTGTCATATGTTTACTCGTATAATTATTAACTATTAATTCCACCTCATAAAGAGAATGATTTGAGCAACGACAAGGAGTACATATGAAGAGTGTATTACATATGAAAACAACTCTTACGCATTAAAACCTTTAAAAAAGCGGCAAAACATAAGAATCTCGAAATGGCATAAAATATAACAAAATTATTATTTTTTAAATTATAATACAGAAAAACTAAAGCAAATACAAAAAAAAACTAAGAAAAATGTCAACTCTTACATTAAATAGAACCTTAGTGGCTTAATGAGAGAACAGTAACCTACAACTTGTGGGTTTCGGTTCCATACACAATGACGAAAATAGTGTCCCACACTAGTTTTAAAATGTGAGCGAAGGCCTTATAATATTCTTCTGGTTGGACGAACGAAATTGCAACATGATAATAAACTCACCAAGTGGCAATATATGCAATTTTAGAATTAAAAAAATATTCTAAAGAACAAAAGTCCAAATCTTGAACATAATCCTTTTCAAAGCCACATTCAACTTTTAATTCAAACTTGAATTGGTTACAAAGAATTACTTAATATTTTTCAATGCACTCTCCAAACCTCTATTTATATACAATAATTATATTATAAACACGCTGCAGTACGAATTATCAAACAACATGGAACAGAGACTTATTAATCAAATATTGTAGTACTTATACAAAAAATAAAAACACATAAGTACAAAAAATATTAAAGGAACTTTTGCCAAAGTGTTTTAAAAAGAACAAATGAATTAATTAGCACGTTTTTCTTAAGTATCTTAAGTTCAAAATTACAATAATACTTTCCTTTATTTTCCAATGAAAATATTATTTTTACTCAAGGGTTTAAAAGGACTTGCGCTGGATAAAATAATGTATATTTTCAAAATAACTGAGCATCTCTGGTCAAAAGTTAGCTAGTTTATTTCTAGTATTAGACACCCCCCGTCAAAACAAAACGTATTTGTCAAAATCGACGAAAACAGACATACTCAACGAAAATGCCAAAAAATATTCATGAAAATAATATCTAAAATGTTTCATGTTTTTCGAGGTACTGAAAGTTAAGTTTTTTAACCTTTCTTCAAGAAATGTGATAACAATTTGAAGAATTATAGACTAATTTAGATTTAAAGCATTCTTAGATTTAACACAAATAAGTGTTGTTTATAGTTAAGGCATTAACGTTGCGGAGGTTTAAAGACATTGTAATTTATTTTTATCTAACACTGTTTATTCCACTTTTTTGTGACGGTATAACCCTACCGGTTTCAAGGCTTTCACCTCATCTTCAGGGGAGCGCAAACAAGACTAAATTGTGTTCGAACTGGTATCGATATACACGCTTCAACTGTTGCGGGCTGAGGGGTGAGGGAGGCATGGGACGATTTCGGCCAAGAGCGGAGAGATTTTTGGGATATAACTGCTCACCAGATGTTCGGATCGATCGATCGACTTAGAAATTTCTAGGGCCTCTAATCTGTCCAATTTATTTCCGTTACTACTGATATGTAAGAATTTGGCATCATCGATAGAAAAAGAATGGTTTTCACGGTGACAATGATTAGCCATTTCAGAATAAATTAGAGGATTTGTGTTCACGGAATCTCTTTTCAAAAGATCTTCCCGTCTTTCCTATATAGAAATTATCACAGTCAGAACATAAAAGTTTATACACACCACTGTTGCTAAGTATTCCATTTTTGCCTTTCCCATTAAATAAGAGTTTCCGGAGATTAAAATAAGCGTAAAAAGCTGGCTTTACGTGACTTGATAAAAATAAATTACAACAAATAAGTGTATTTATTGTTTATAATTATCAAATAACTGTAATCCCGGGAGATGCTAAATGTTGGCGTTAATTCCAGCATTAGAGCTATCTCCTCCTCACAAGGCAATGTGGGGATTCCATTATTGAATTAATTCACTGAGGGCCCTGTATATATCGCTCTGTAAGTTGTACAAACCATATAAGCCATTTACTTTGTAAGAACTTATATATACATGTAAGAACCATAGTGGATTACAGCTCAACTGTGCTTGTGCTTTCACCCTACAACATTATCTATTTAGATAGCTTGGAGGGAGTGCGGCAAATATATCTATTGATTTAACATTAAAAAGCATTTACCGTGCAACGGATTATATTTTGAACTTGACACCTTGTCCGACAGAAAAAAATCGACGGACTTTTTGCAATTTAAAAAGATTGTCAATTTACATTTTTTTTAAATCTGGACTAGTTTAACTTATACATTAATGTACTCATCCATGTCAACATTAACTATTCAATCACAATTATCTAGCAACTATTCTTACAACTCATCAATCTTTAGGTTGTACAAATTTGGAAATAAGTACAAACATTGAATAAATCCTTCGAACTCCTCCCCCGAATTCATTTAAATTTACTTCAAAGAATATTTTTAAGATTTCAAAGTCCTGAAATAAAAGCATGACGTTACTAATTATATACCTGATAAATAATATACAATAATGCGTTTAATTTACAATTATTTTTCGAAGTAGATACACTTTAACTGTAAACGGAACGTACCATAACGTCATATCTATCCACGCATATCATATTTATCCACAAGTATTCATTTTGTCTTCGATACAACACTATTTCTTATATTATAATTCCCACCTTTCCCTACAGCTCTTCATCCACAACGTCCTTTCATTATTGTCTTAATCTTAATTTTCCTCGCCATCCATTTATTTCAGACCAGTTATTCAGATTAAAAAATGTTGTCTGATTAAGAATATATCATTTAATACCTCGGTAGACGACCTCCATATCTCCTAGTAAGAGTATGCACAAACATACCTTTCGACCTGGGATTCCGGGATTGATTGCCTATGATGAAATGAAAAAGTTTGAAATAAAGTCGTACAATTACTTTCGCAAAAGATAATTTATACCAATACCATGACAAGATAAGAATTGTTAAAGCTTCGATTGGAAGTTATTAGACTTTCATGCTGTTTGGATAGGACAAATTAATATATTGAATCTCGAAAACTTTCTTTACCCCTTGTGTAGTTCTAATTTCAATATTTAGAAATTGAAAATATAGAAAAGCTAAGTATTTTTTAAGGAACTCCTATCAACACTCCGAAAACACTGGATCAAAATAGCGAAGGGCAATAACATATACGAGGGTGGTCCGATAAGTACTTAGCCTACAAAAGAATAACAAAAATTTTGGGAAAGTGGCGATTTATTTCTCAACATAATCTCCTTTGAGTTCGATACACTTGACCCAGCGATGCTCCAACTTCTTTAACCCGTCTGAAAAATACGTTTTCTGGAGATCTGCAAAGTAGGCCTTCGTGGCGGCGATAACCTCCTCATTCGACTCAAATTTCTGCCCGGCGAGTGACTTTCAAATTTGGAAACAAAAAGAAGTCGCACGGGGCCAAATCCGGAGAATACGGTAGATGAGGCAGCAGTTCGTAGCCTAATTCTACCAATTTGACCGTGGCGACGGCGGAGGTGTGAGCCGGTGCGTTGTCATGATGGAAGCGCACTTTTTTCTTCGCCAAATGGGGCCGTTTTTTCTGCAATTCGGCGTCGAATCGGCCCAATAATTCAGCATAGTAGAGCCCTGTGACCGTTTTGCCCTTCTCCAGGAAGTCGATGTAGATCACACCTTTTGAAACCCAGAAAACGGTGGCCATCACCTTTCCGGCCGATAGGACAGTCTTCGCCTTCTTCGGAGCACGTTCGCCGGGTGAAGTCCACTGTTTCGACTGTTCCTTGGTCTCGGGTGTGTACCAGTGTATCCATGTTTTGTCGACGGTCACGAAACGACGCAGAAACTCCTTCGGATTGCGCTTAAACATCGTCAAACACTGCTCTGAAGTGGTCTCACGGTTGCGCTTGTTGTCCGGAGTGAGCAAACGCGGCACCCATCGCGCCGACAGCTTTCTCATGCCCAATACTTCATGAAGGATATGACCCACGCGGTCTTTTGAGATGCCTACTGTCTCAGCTATCTCGCGCACTTCAATCAGCGGTCTGCCAATACGAGATCGTGGATTTTTGTCACGTTATCCTCCGTGGTAGCCGTTTTCGGGGCACCTGGGCGTGGCTCATCAAAAACCGACGTGCGACCACGTTGAAACTCGTTAAACCAATTTTTGACGGTCGCCATCGAAGGAGAAGAGTCACCGTACATCCAAGCGCTCTTTGATTTTGCTGCGCGATTTCCCTTTCAAAAACAAGAATCGACTCACCGACCGATATTGCTCTTTTTCCATTTTTCTCAAATCCGCGGACACGCTCGCTTCCACACGCGGTCAAAACAAAACTACGCGTCCAATTCGGCTGAAATTTTGACAGTAGCTGTCAACGAGAATGTACTACGCGATAAAAAATTGCTCTTGCGATAGTGGTGCCATCGGGCGGTGAGGTTAAGTACTTCCTAAATACTTATCGGACCGCCCTCGTAAATCGACAAAAATGAGCATTCTCTCATTTATATACACCTGAAAAATCTTAATACTCGTAGTAAAAAATAATTATAAGAATACTATTATACGTCTACTAAGTTTATATTTAAGGATTCAAAATCATTAACGCAAAACACAATTAAAAAATGAATTATTAATCCAAAATAATATATCTTTTTATTAAAAACGTTATCTTGAATCGGTAATCAAAAAAGAAATCCAAATGACAAATTACTCACAAAAATCAGATATTTCATTACCAAAGTTATTTTTCTCGCTAAATAAACACGTAACTCAGTGACGCAATAAAAGTTCACAGTCGAATTAACACGCGTTTTGCGCGAATTTATGAGACTAAAAATAGCCCGATAAACAAACGGTTTAAAAATCAAAAATAAAACTTGAATTCAAATTTAAAATCGGGATGTGGGGAGAATGTTGCTGATGACACTAAGTACACTGCATCAAATTAAACGAGAGATCGCTAAGAGGTGATATACGCTACTCGTATCTCGCTGAGGTGTATTCACGGCGGAATGGGTGAGAACTCTTTTGTTGTGACCATAGTCTGGCTGTGACTCACATATACTCGTGCTTGCTCTGGGGTGATGGATGCTTAAGCAAAATTGTATCAACGAGATGAAAACACCCGGACTCAATTATACTCATATTAAAAATGTATCGTGCTGATTAATACTACGATTAAAAGACATTGTTCGCGATTAGCGTATTTCAGAAAAAAACGAAGAATAAGTAATGCATTGTACGTTGTATTATTTACTCTTCTCAAATTAATCTAGGAACTTAAACACGAGAAGAACATCAACGTCGTACGAAAATCATAACCTTCTGAATATTGGGGTATTTTTTTATTCAGTCAATCACCCTGCTGACAGTGCTTTGTACATTAACGTGATTATTTTATTTTATTTATATACAATATATTTATATTATTTCATTTTATTTATTGTATATCATGTATCGTCTTACTTGATTTATTATATTGTACATATACCATCACATCGTTTTCCCATCGTCGTAGGCATGGAGGAGACAGCGTCGGATTTTCCTATCGTGACACACATCTTTCGCCTATTCACATTCATACCCCACACACAACTACTACGATTTCTCTAGATTTTTACATTTTCTTCTATCAAAATATCATTCACTTGATACCATCAAACTTTCTTTCTCTACCACGCCTTCCGCTCACATTTACCCTGTATATTTTTTTGTTATTATTTCTTCGTTCATTCGTTCTACATGCCCAAACCATCTCAGAATGCTCTTCATTATTTTACATAATACATCAGCTTTAGGTTCATATTCATCCCTAATCACTCTATCCCATATTTTGTCATACATTCTCAAACCATGTATTATTCTCAGTGCATGCATTTTAAAATAATTTATTCAGCTAGTTTCAGTTTTTTACACATACACGTTTCACTTTCATACATCAAAGTGCGAAGTAAAAACTGTTATGAACTATCAATATAGCAGATTTTGGCAGTCTCCGGTTCGAGTGTATATATGTTTTAATGCGACATCGACGTTGTTTCCTATTACTACACACAGGTCGATATATATCTTTACTCATCCATCATTTAAGAAAATACTACCCAATTAGCAGAATTCGTTGACTTTCTCTAATATTTTATTGCTCACCCATATATCACATATACTTTTTACTGTTATATCACCATGACTTTGGATTTCGCACCATTCATTCTCAGATATTCGCGTCTCTTGTACAATTTACTTGTGAAACTCTGTAATTCATACTCAATCTCCCCTAACACTACCATGGCATCAGCATACATCAACCTATAGACATTTGTATACCATCCATTGGCATATGTAGTTCCTTCACTCGTGAATATATGTAAATATTAAACAACCAGAGTGACATAACACATCCATGCTTTACCCCTTTCACAAAATTAAACTATTCAGTCTAGGCACCGTTCACTCTAATAGCTCTACTTTTGGCATATTATGACGTAATACCCCACGTATAAATTTACATTAACCACAATTTTCATTCTATATTCTCCATAACTTTCCACTTATAATGTGGTCACGTGCTTTTTTCAAATCCAAAAACGCACAATACCTATATATAATACGAGTACTTTCTTATTATTTACCATACATTTTTCTATAAACATACGAAAGAAAAAAATGATGCACGCTTTTATTATCATACCATTTATACTAAAAAAAATGCGAAAAATGTACACATACTATAAAATATATTGAACTTTAATTAAAAAACAAAAAAATACACCTATCTTGAAAATGTTCAAAAATATATGGCACATTTGACATTAAGATATCAAATGATTTCTTCTTTTTTAATATACTATATTTGGGCAAACTCTGTCTAGAACTCATAGAGAAAATTCAATAATTTTGCTTTTCAGAAAAACTCAGACTTAGCAATAATACTTTTATATTTTTGTTATTTCGTGTTAAATTTTCGAATCAACATACTTTTTATTTAAGAATTTCACCGAAACTAACAATATTACAGGGTTTCTTTTAAAAGGTCTCATTTAATATAATGGTCTGAAAGTGCTTCATTATAATAATTGCCCAACTTACTTAAGGGGTGGTGTAAAATATCCAATTTTTTTAACAATTTAACGACCGAATAAAATAATGAATTTCACCTTAAATGAGTTGGAGTTTGTAAACATAGAAATCTGAAGATACTCGAATATAAAAGAAGATATATGGATTAAAACATCCAAGAATATTCAGTTTATCTTTTAGTTGAAATAAATATCCAAGTAAATACTTGTCTATGGTGGTAGAATGAACGCCGAGAGAATACTTCGGCGTTCATCTGAATAAACACAATTTTACTCGTAGCGAGATGTATGGAAATAATACTTATTTTGTTGCTTTTGTGTTTCGTGATTTCCTTCAATAGCAACTTTCTTTATATTAACGCTGATAATATTTTAGGATTTACATTCAAATTTAATGCGCCTAAATACTACATTGTTTGCTAACGCATAATACTATAGAATATGCAATGAAGTGATGAGCGAATTCAAAATCTAAATATTCAAATGATTATCTTAAAATTCCATCTAAATTAGAGAAACGCTTGATTCAGAGTGCAAAACTAACTGAGACATTACCAAAAAAGATATCACAATGGAAAATAAAAACTAACTGAAAGATGGAATGGACACAAAATAATGCGCAATTTACTTTAATAATTATAAAGGGTCTTTCAAATTGAGCGTTTTTTTTTATTATTTGATAAAACACAGATGGCGTCGCGAACTTCCCTGGGTCTTGTGACATTTGAGAAATGTAATGTAAGACATTTATAAAAATGGAGTCGTATACAATACAACAACGCGTTCAAATTGTTGAATTATTTTATGTATTGTAATTATCCGAAAACGGTGATATTAATTATACTTCAATGACCAATAAAAAGTTTTTGAAATCAAAGCCAATTGTGTGTTTTATTCAAGACAAAAAAATTGAATAAAAAAACCGCTCAATTTGAAAGACCCTTTATTATTGATTCTATACTTTCTCAGCCCTGAGAGGTAAATGTTGAATATATAATACGTAATTTTATTTTAACATACTCATATTATTGTTGTAACTGAAAATAACGATTGGTTAAAAATACGTTAAATCAAAACATGTATGCGTATATACGCTAATTCAGTTAGGACTGTACTACACTAAAATTGATTCATTTAAATAATGCCAGACGAGAAGTCTTATTAAAGAAGCTCGTAAATATTCCAAATCATGAATCTTATTAAAGAATTGTGTATGTATTCTAAATCATCTTATTAAAGAAGCTCGTAAATAATCGGAATTATCTTATGAAAGAAACTCGTAAATATAATAATATGTGCAATTCTGAAGCTCGTTAAGATTCTAAACCCATCGACAACTCTGACGATACGAAAAAAAAGCATAATAATTCTTCAATAAATTAGTCGGGATAAAACCACTTGTCGATGACTGCTTTGCTGAAGTCGAGCGATTTTTCGTACGGTGCTCAATAAAGAATAATGGCTTTCTGTAGAGCGAAACAAGGCATAGTATAAGTTTAATAAATTGTGAAAGTCAAATACATTTAATTGCAATGTAAACTGGCAAGCGCGGAAGGCAAACGAAGAATAGTTTTCAATGATAAGTAACGATCTTTTCAAATATCTATTAGATCACACAATAAAAATACGATTTTATTAAATTGGTAAAAATATATCAATAAACTTGGAAAAGGTACATAAAAACAAAAAGCTTTATAAATCGAAATTCATAACGTAATACAAAGAAAAATTGTATTGCTGATGTTGTACTACATGTATTATGGAATACTTGAGATTTCTAAAATACTTACTATGTATAACCAAAGAGCAACTCTGAGTAGAAAAAAATTCACTTATTATCCCTACTGGTAAATGAAAGCAACGATTCTAAGGTCCCGGTGGTCAAGTTGGCAAGCCTGTTTTCCCACTCGGGGGAAACGGATTAGATTCCCGCTAATATCAATTTTTTTTAAAGGGTTTCAGACCTGTTTTCTATTAAGGATTCTTTATCATTTTCTGGTCGGTTGGAAGATTTAATCACATGGCCATAAACCCGGTTGTACTGCATACAACGATACAGAAATACAATAAAAGGAATGCACCTTATTTGACTGGATTTTATTTACATTTCCAGAAAGTTAATAGAATTTTTCATGCGTTTCTATGAGATAATAAAATATATTTCATTTAATCAAATTAGAATTTTTAATGGTATGTGGAGGGCAGATATCTGATAATTATTGTTTGAAATATTTTTGCCCGCTTCCGAGTTCGTATTCTCTCACAAGAATAAATAATAACTGCCATTTTGAAGGCCACCAAGTAAGCGGCATAATACTCGTAATAAACACACAGGGTAAGAGTACGGATAACATGAACTACTTTTATACATAAAAATAAAAACTTTATAAAAGGAGGCTGAAAATTGGTGCTGTCTAACCGGAACAACTAAGGAAATTCACGATCCGTAAAACCATTTATCAAAGCAGTGTTTTTCAATTCTGAATAAACCAAGGTTTTATTATTAAAATGACTATCGTTGAGATCACATAACATTTTTTCCATAAATATTTATGGACATCACATACTTTTTTTACATAAAAGTACTCTTGAAAAAATAGTATGTGATCTCAACGATAAGTATTAAATTTAAGTACTTAAAAAAATATCTGTTTTAATTCAGTATAATACTATCAAAACAAACCTTTGGTTACTAAAAAGTGCATATGCAGTACATCAATATTATACGAGAAGTAGGTATTTATATACTCGTAATATAATTTGAAGATATTTTGCTACCTTTTATACTAAAGCATTATTTTGAGGTCATCATCGATGGTGAATAAAATAAATAGACATCGACACGTGCTCTACAAAAATGTACAGCTTACTTTGGAAATGGAAAAATGCATGCGATATTTGGTTATTGTCTAGCAGGTATAACTGCCCACAATGTATCCTCCAGTTTCAGTGGTAACTGGAAACATGCAAGGAAAAAGAGGTAGATCAACGGACTGACCAGTTGAAGGACGCCACAGGCTTTCGTTTGCAATCAGTCATCGAAATGCGATGCGCAAAGAACAATGGAAGATTATCAAGGATGCCAACAACAGAGCACTTAAACGGATCATGATCCTAACAAATTAAGGAAACGACTAAAAAAAAGAATAAGCCAACTGTAATTTTCTAAAGGAACGGGAAGCTTTAAGAAAATACAATAAGTAGTATACTTATGCTTCGGCATTCTGTTGTAAACTGGTTGAACAACAAAACATGTTGGAGCATACTAAAATATAGTCCCTGCCGGAAGATTCGGTGGGAATCTCGCTTGAAGGTAATTTTCTTCATTATTTGCCAAAGCTACGAGTAACTTGGAAATAATCGAGATATTGTAATACAGATTTAAAAATATTTTTAAGCCTTTTTAAGAAAAAATATATTGCCAACTCAATGCAGATTAATTTCAAAAAGATTTTCGATAAAAAAAACTGTCAAAAGAAATCCTTGAAAAGACATTTAATCGTATTCAAGGCCTTTTCAATTCAGTTTGTCTTAGGAATATAATTTGGAAAGTAAAAAATATAATATTTCACAAAGCATTGAGGCTGAAATTTTCGATTTTCCATAATATTCTACAGAGATTTTCGACTTCCAGTGTTATACAATATTATGTTAGATAAATAATTATTTAAGTTTTTTTATTTATATTAGATTTATTTGCTTTGAGATTCGGATTATTATCTCTAGCCAAAATCAAGATATTTCTAAAACATTTGCTCCAAATACGAGGTGTATTAAAGATATTCAAATATTGTAATTTGTTTTATTAAACGCTGTTGATTCCGCTTTTTGTAACGGTATAACCCTACCGGTTTCAAGGCTTTCACTTCATCTTCAGGGGAGCACAAACAAGACTTCTTGACGTCTTGTGCTTGTGTTTGTGCTTGGCGTCTTATTCAAGACATTTTGTTTGTGCTCCCAGATGATGAGGTGAAAGCCTTGAAACCGGTAGGGTTATACCGTTACAAAAAGTGGAATAAACAGTGTTTGATAAAACAAATTACAATCGCTTTAAACCTCCACAATGTTAATGCCTTAACTATAAATAACATATTCAAATAGGTTTGTCACAAATGCAGTTACCCACATTGCGTTATTCAAAGAGGATTTGTAAAGTGCACAAATTCGAATGATACGTATGTTGTAATACATCTTTAAAAACATATCCTCTTTTTCTTAGCTATTTGAAAATTTATATTTCGTTACCTTTTTTAACAATTAGGTGATATTTTAATACATAATTTTTAAAATTCAATGAAACTTAAATAATCTGTGTATGATTTTTTTCTTAAAGGTTAGTAAAAGTATTTAATGTTGCAAAAAACTGTAATCGTTAGCATCAGTTAAAAAAAATTAATGCTATCTACCTTATATTTTAATTTGCCATCTTACATAAAATTTGCAGCATAGCTATGTTAATAAATAATTTAATTTAAAATTGGATATCAAAATATGTCACGAGGAATTCAAAAAAATGTGTTTTCTTGTAATTCTAAAATATAAATAAATTTCCGAAGAAGAGGCAGAATAATCTTAATATTTACTCGTACATCTGCCATCAGAAGTCATGATTCTTCTTCGGTCTGCAATGGGTACGCAATAATATTAAATTGCTAACACGAATCATTCTAAATCATGAAAATATACTTCATGTCGTATAGTCCATTAAGGTTTCTTTTTTGTTTTCGATGCATTATTTAGAAAAAAATAATTCGAATTTTAGTGTAATTAATGGAATAGCATAGAAATACTGTACTTAGTTTAGTATTTGTAAATGAATGGGGTTCATGATTTAAAAAAACACAACCGTGAAAATAATGGTTATCTACGAGTATTATACGAGTACATACAAGTTCACGGAATATATAAAAATGTTTACAAGAACCCAAAAAAAAGTGTATTACGACTAACAATTATATCGTGTTTTATTGGCATAGTACTCGTACCATCTATTTGGGGTTGGCTTTCGGATGCCGAAGTGCCATGTCTAAAAATCAAAAGTTGTCGAGTCATTTAAATTCAGCTATCTCCTGACGTTTTAGCTGTTCCTAACCACATGGAAGGCAATGTCCATTTTACAAAACTATTAATTTCAACAAACTCCTTGTGATTATCCAGCTCTTATCATTACAGACAGGTAAAAAAACTTTCATCCTTAATATTTATTGAATTCAAGTTTGTAAGAATATTTTTTACATTATGAACAGATAAAATGCAATGTGTAAAATGTTAAACATCAGAAGATATTAAAATTTAAAATAAAGATCAAGCACTAAAAGGTAATTACGAGTTAAAAACTGACATTTTACAAATATACTTGATTTGCAAAACATGAAAGGAAAAAATATACCGATTTACAAAAGAATAAACTTAAAAAAATATCTACACCCTTTTTTGAATGGTACAAATATTATTTTGAAAGACAATCTCAACAAAATGTAATGTTTGTTTTTTGTTATTATATAAGTAAACTCAACAGATTTTTATGAGCAGGTCGCTGGATAAAATATCATCTAAAAATATAAACTCGTATGTTAGGGCAAAGAAGGTTATTTGGGTATGCTAATTAAATAGCGCTTAACGACCCGTGTATTCATTTAATTTAACCTTAATTTTGAACGAAAACAAAAGTATCCGAATTTTATCCAGGGTTGCAGAATTTATGTATTAATCGTGGATGTATAAAACATTCATCAGATTTCAATGAAAAAATAACGCACAAAAAATCCAATTAAAACAACGTCTCGAAAGCGTGAAATTATGTTGTAATGCCAGGTTTATTTTTTATTTAATTTACTAACTATAATATTTACCCAATTTTATTACCCAGAAATGATTTTCGGAAAATATTTGTTCCTTTATTATGTTTTAAAATTGACTCTGCAACAAGAGTGATATAAAACTAATAACGTAGTATTGTATTTATAAGTAAGCGGATCATAAAGAAAGACACAATTAAATCTACAAAACTAATTCGTGAACTTTTATATTCATTGTCTACTGTGTTAATAACGTAACACAAGTTTTTATTGTATAGTGATTACTTTTATTGATTCATTAGCAAAGTACGTACACCTGAAAGCTATACGATTTATTGATTCATTAGCAAAGTACGTACACCTGACAGCTATACAATGTATTGATTCATTAGCAAAGTACGTACACCTGACAGCTATACAATTTTATTCAATAAAGACGTTTTTTCCTGGTTTCAATATAAACCTTTAATTGACAAATGTTCAACGTCTAGTTTGCCTGCTTTACATTAAATATATTCTGAACATATTAACTACTGAACAAATATAGCGATTATATTTTAAAATTTAACTATGTTCAATTTGTATTGCTTTTATATGTTCCGTATCATAGTATAAATAGGCCAAACCCCATACGATGGTTGTCGTTAAAAAAAGAATACGAGAATTGAATTTTACTTAGAAATACTTGGATTCTCTGCGAAAGTAATTCGAAATTTGAATCTCGGTGGGTCCGTGATACTGAACGAATGTTAAATACCTAGCTAACAATTTTTGAACCGGTGTAAAAGGGGACGATGTATAAATGATACATATTTAAACAAATTCTACATTTATGAATATATATTTTCATAAATGTAGAATTTGTTTTACTTCCGTGAATATTTCACGGGCTACAACTAGTATAAATAAATAAGGACAAAGAATTAGTTTACACGAGGTTGTCAAGATGAAACCAAGTTTAAATTCTATGGAACATACAAACTCGATTTCATTCACCCTTTTCCAGTGTGCTTATCCGTCGATACTTGAGATTCCACTCTTCACGAATTGAATTGACATTTCAATCACTTCGCTGTCATCATTTATTCACATTTATCTCAGGTTTATATTTCTCTACCCCTACCTGTTTTAATTTTACAGGGGAATTATTTATTTATTATATTAGGTCCTTACATATGAAATTGGCGTTTTGCCGTACTGGCAACTTTGATCTCAAATATCTTCTCTTTGGTTAGGAATTCCAAATTCAAATTTATACAGCTACTTACTCAAGTATTTGTGTTTCGAAAATTATAATTCATTTATTTTTTCCTCAATTGTTTTTTTTCTTTGCGTCACTCAGTTTACAAAATGGAAAACTTGAAATATCGCGTTATTTACGAGTACGAGTTCCACCGTGGCACCAGTGCTGCAGAAACGGCTCGAAGGATTAATGATGTGTATGGCGACGGTGCCGCAAAAGAAAACACAGTGCGTTTTTGGTTCAAACGTTTTCGTTCTGGAAATTTCGACCTGCAGAACAAGCCCGGTGGACGGCCGGAGACCAAAGTTGATAATGAAGAATTGAAGGCTATTGTGGAAGCGGATCCATCGCAAACCACGTCCGAGTTAGCTGCAGGCTGCGGTGTTAGTGATAAAACTGTTTTAATCCACTTGAAGCAAATTGGGAAGGTGAAAAAGCTTGAAAGGTGGGTACCTCACGAATTGAGTGAAGCAAATCAACAAACGCGCGTTGACTGCTGCGTTGCATTACTCAACCGGCACAATAATGAAGGGATTTTGAATCGAATCATTACCTGTGATGAAAAGTGGATCCTGTATGATAATCGGAAGCGCTCATCGCAATGGCTGAACCCTGCCGAACCAGCCAAACCATGCCCCAAGCGAAAATTGACTCCAAAAAAGTTACTTGTGAGCGTTTGGTGGACTAGTGCTGGTGTCGTTCACTACAGCTTTCTTAAATCTGGCCAGACGATTACGGCAGATGTCTATTGTCAGCAACTGCAAACCATGATGGAAAAGCTAGCTGCTAAACAACCGAGGCTGGTTAATCGCTCTAGGCCACTGCTGCTTCATGATAACGCTAGACCACACACTGCACAACAGACGGCTACCAAATTAGAAGAGCTTCAATTGGAATGTCTAAGACATCCACCGTACTCTCCGGACCTTGCCCTAACAGATTACTATTTTTTTCGAAATTTGGATAACTTCTTGCAAGGGAAAAAATTCAACTCCGATGGGGCAGTCCAAACCGACTTCAAAGATTTTATTGATTCCCGTCCGAATGGTTTTTTTAGTAAAGGGATCGATGAACTACCTATGAGATGGCAAAAGTGCATAGATAGCAATGGTACATACTTTGATTAAATAAATATATTATATTAAAAAAAAATCAACTTTATGTTCCTCCCAAACAAAACGCCAATTTCATATGTAAGGACCTAATATTAGTTATGTTTTATTTGTTCTTTTTAGGATGCGTCTCCTATCGAAGATTACCCACCCATCATGGCAATATTCAGTTTGTTGACTGCAGCCCAAACTGTATCCAAAGTACTCATGCAGGTTCTTAGACCAAGATATGTGACATATTTGGTCATTCACTTTTCCTTATATTATCAACTAGCTGTACCCGGCCACGCGTTGCTGTGGCTCAGTCTGGTTAAATGGAAAATAAAGAAAAGAGAAAGCACACGTTTCTAATATGTTTAATTTCACAATGCTTGTGGGTATACAATATTTTTTATGTCTTTCAGCCACTCTCAGTCTGTCGCGTTTATTGCCGTGCTCGCAAATGATCGCATCACTCCAAGAGGTCAATTCACGATATGATTTGAATTCAAATGAAAGATCGATTGCACTGAAAAAGAAGAAAGAAAGTTATAACAAAAACATATAAAATTGCGAAACATTAAAAAAGGAACTGAATAATATTGTTAAGTTCGTAAACGTCTTTGTTCTTGGCGGCAACAATAGCTCGTTCACTCAGCCAATCGTGATTCTTATAATTGATTTGAATATTGGTAAATACTTTTTCAACCAATTCTTCTTTTGATGTCACAATCACTGATACAGCAGTATTTTCGCAAACGCGTCATTTTGACATAACGTGAAGAAAGCATTTAACGTTGTAGCCGGTGGATTCAGGGCTATTTGTTGCACATTTGCAGCTCTGAAATAAACGCGTTGTCCATTTTCTAGATGTACTGCTAAGTGAACAACAGCTGGACTTCGTTCATGTATGGGAAATGAAAGATTTCGCCATACAGCTTCATTGCTGCTTATGTATCTTCCAGCCTGATACTGTGCGATTTCATCGATATGTATGACCGCATTCCCATCCCGCATTCTGGTTGCACGCCAAAAACTACCATGTAGCTGCCTTTATTCACGTATTGTACTTACAAATGTATTTGATCGATTTAACGGGGTTACAGTATTCCACGTTTATGTGCGCTTTGTATGTTTTTGATAGCAAAAGCGAATATGCAATAACCCAATGGTTGTCTACTTTGATGTCACCATTTCACATTTGTATGGTTGCTAATTTCCCGCCATCTTCTGTTGATCTTCTTCTTTATAAAGGATATCCATCGTTTCCTGTAACCGTGTTGGATACTAATGCTCGAGGATATCGCTTAGATCAGTTTCCGTCTATCATGCATGGTGAATTTGGATTCAGTGTACCGCAAGGTCCATGTATCATATATTTCGTCACAACTTCATGCAAATCCTTATCGACGTCGGCATCGGGTATTTCAGCGCACATTACATTGTCGATTTCGTTTCAAGTGATTTTGTCATAGAGCCAGATTAGTACTATATGTGCATGTGGCCATCCTCTCTTTTGCTATTCCACTGAGTATATCCAGCAGCGCACAGACCGAAACACTTCATGTTTTACCATGAGCTGTTGTATATCGTCCCAAGCTGAATTGCATGTGAATGTAGTGAATAGGTCTGGACACCCGTAGTGACGAACATACGCAATTGCATATTGAGCATACTCATGCATATGACGTGGACTGCCTGTATATGAAGATGGCCAAATCGTTAGTCTTCAAACGTCAGTTGTATTACCGTCATTTACAACTGTATCTCGCAAATGAACGTATTCTTCAGAGCGAAGCTTGGTCTGATTCAAACGAATGAATATAAAACTAATTAAAAAATCTCCATTTCTATATACGATTTGATATATTTTGAAATATAAACGTATAGATAAAATTAAATTCTATATAAAAAAGATACTTTTGATATTCCTAATGACCTATTTCAGCCACTATCAGCCTGTCGCGTACATTCTGTTGAGAACGAACCAGTTCTGAATCTGCAGAACGCGATCGCCGTGCTCGCAACCGTGCATCCTCAAGTCTGGCTACACGTCGTTCTGCTGCTTCCTCGAAATTGTGAAACATTAAGTTATGAGACAGTGAAATTCATCCTGGGGTCATATCAACCTGCACCTTTCCGTCCCCAATTTCCAGCAATTGATGTGAGAATATCTCAGCTGATCGATTGTTTTGCAGCTGGACACGCATTTGTCAAATATTTGTCCAATAGGAGTATTGTTAAGGAAATACAGAGATAATTGGAACGAATTAAATGTTAAGCAAAGAGAGAGATTATTGAAATTAATTAAATGTTAAGGAAAGACATTGCAAACTACGCACGAATTAAATTTGGATGTGACATGTTTGGACGCGTCATTAATGAACAATAAATATCTATTCTAATAAATAGCAAGTTATTTAGGTAAATACATTAAAAAAAACAACAATGATGACAAATTAATACATCTTGTTACAAATAAGCAAAAATTTGTCAGTTCGTTTAAAATAAATATGACGTTTGTCAAAAATGTACATACCAGCATCACGTTGTCTCTGTGAAGCAAATAATCGCGTCACTCCAAGAGATCAATTCACGATATGATTTGAATTTAAACGAAAATCAATCAACACAATTAAATTTTATCGCTAATTGAACAGAAAAATAAAAAAATAAGTTAAAAAAACTAAGTGAAAAAGATAATCTTAGAGGTAGGTATGTTAACAACGCACATTATGAAATGAAAATGGCGGATAAATTAGCGCAGATATTTATTATTGTTTATTATAAAAAATAAAAAAAAATAGTTTTTTCATCGAATTAAAAGAGACTTTCTTGAATTAAATTCCACAGAACCATTTCCTAATCCTAAAAAAAATCGTTAACAAATCGAAAAAAAGCAATGCATAAAATCAACTTTTCCTAGGAGCTAAGAAGTTTCACTCTACCACGCGAGAGTGTCACGCATCTGTTTTTTTATACATATAAGTTATATTTATTTTAGCGATCCTCGATCTTTTTATACATGTAAGTTATATTTATTTTAGATCTCTTTATACATATAAGCTATATTTGTTTTAGCGATTATATTTATTTTAACGATACTCAAAATATTTCAAAACAAATAAAATTTTAGTTGGATATTTTTTACAAATTTAGTATTAGTTCTGCCAAATATATTTCCTGCGCTTGCGCTATAAAGTCTAGACTCAGCCATATTAAGATTTTCTCAAGCTGCTATGACACAATGGAACTTATCCTTATTAACACAAATTTTATTTTGACGTATCTTGGATTCTAACCTAATTTATCGTAGAATTATTATTCAACAGGAAATATTTATTATCAAACATAAAATTATTTTATATTTTATGTATATAGACTAAATCATTGAATATCAAATATTAATTACTAAACCTCGAAAATGCAATATGCTCAACTGTCATAATATTTTGACAGTTGATATTCAATATTTGATATCTTTGTCCCCGACAGGTTCGCCTAGGTAATGTTGATTCTGATTTAAAAATTTTATTATATACACTGATATATATATATAAATAAAAATCAAAAAACATTTCCGTTGACGAATATTAACTTTACTCAAAATTTCAAAGCGATCGGTAGAGAACTTCCGGAGATTAGCTAGCAATAATTAACGAACATTTACATTTTTATTTATATAGATTATGTTTTACTATATTTTAAGACTCTCATTATGTGGCCGAGATATTGCGATTTCTGAGTTATTACAACCAATCTCTGTCCAAGACATATTGAACATTCATTCGTATATCTACATCTCAAAAGCTTCGACAGTACGTGATGCTCTCTTCTTCAGGGTCCACGTATCCTTTTTATTGAGTTGAGAAAACGCAGCAGTGAACTATAGGCATTCTTAATTTCAGTCTCAGATCTCGTTTTTTAAATAAAGTTTTCACCTTAATGAACACATTTCTTTCGTCCTCCATCTTGATGTTTATTTTTTAGAATGATAACATTTTTCATTAATCCACATTTTTTATGATACCTTGCAGTTAGTTGTTAATTAATAAATTTGAACACAAAAAAGGGTTTCTCGATACAATTACTTATTTACATATTTTATAAGACATATTTCTTTGATAACACAAATATTGGTAATTTTAACAAAAAAATTAAATAATCTTAAATTAATTGAATCAGCTTTGAAAATAATTTAAAATACTACGAAATACTTTATGGTGTTTTTGTAACATTTTCATGATGATTGTGTTATCTTGTTAGATTTTAAAAATTAAAGTTTAAGCCCTAGGATATATTACCAGTTAAATGTATTTTATCCATTTTATAATTTATTCTAACGGTCCCAATTGAAAGGAAAATTAATATAAAATGATCAATTTATTTGCAATTAATAACATGTTTCAAAACAAATACTCTCTACGTGTAAAGATTTTAACCTTAAGCTGTATAACACATAATACAATTTCGTTAAAAATATGGATACACGCCAGTTAATAAGAATAAAAAACATATTTGAAACCCTTCAAATAAAAATTCCACCTAGATTGTACTTTATGAAAGATGTCATTTATTTCGCCGCCTTTTTAAATGCTAAAAAACGTGGTTAGCATAAAAATCAATCTTTATAAAATGAAACACACCCGATCTTTGTATAAGCGAAAAAAAATAAAGTTGCGAAGAGAGATCTTACATCGGAAGAAGAAAAATGCTTTCACGTGTTATACGTCAGCGGCGCCGAGTAAAGATATCAAAATAGAACCGTGAAAAATGGACCAATATAAATAAAAATCGCCGCATTATTTTCAGTGCGGTCGGGAAGGTCGCTCGCGGCTCGCCTCGTAGATGCGTGGGACCAACCCCTGCCACTGGCCACACGCCTCACGCCTCGCGCCACTCGTAAATATTAATATCGCCGCCGCAACAGACAAACAAATGAGACATCTCACGAAGAGGAACGAATGAATGGTTGGTTACATTTCGGATATAATAAATAAATATTGATTATTCCTAATGGTTTGCTGTGTGCTGGAAGAAAATAGTCAACTTATGGTATGTATTCTGTCATCAAATGTTTTATTTTTGGATACAAAGAAAGTGGAAAATGTAGTAATTTGATAATAAACAGAAATAGTTTATACCATTAAGTATGCCTTCATAAAAATACTTGTAACATGGCTCAAAAATCTGCTACTACTCTTTATATGGTCGAAACTCAACCGTCGTTGATGGGCCTCGTAGTCGAGGATTTCCTCGCCCATCCGTCAATTCGATTGGAAAGCGAAATTGTGGCGTGGGGATAATTTGAAGTGAATGAGCCGTTACACGCCAAAAAAGTCACAGGCCACAGCGCTGTACTGGATCCGATGGCACACAGAAGTGAGACGATCGGAGCACACCGGAACCGGAACTCTTTAGGGTTCACCATTTTCCATTTTTACCCTTTAACTCATTTTCCTTTTCTTTTGAAAACATAGATATGACCGAAGTCATGGGTATCTTTATACCCCCGAATACTAGGCGGAAAAAATGCCTGTCATTCGAAGGGTGTAGCACAGCGCGTGGTTCGAACCGGCGACCTTCCGCACGGAAGTCCAGTACATCACCGCGTGGCCATGCACCTCATCGACACACATTTATCATAATTTGGTCGACGTAGATGCTTTGTATTTACAAAAAGTATAAATACATAGTAAAAACTTGACGTGTTCACAAAAACTCAGAAAGGTCTATTTTTAAATGAATTGTTCGAAAAGTATTCACCGGAAAACTTGAAATTTTTTATAAACAAAACAAAAAGACGACCTCCGAAGCCTAATTGGTATTCTATAATACATACATAAATATATATTCTTCAGTAAAGATTTTTCTGAATAAATTCATTAAAGCATTGAATATATTTTTGCTAAAAAATATACAACATTTTGCACCTTAACGTGATTATCTTCAAAATTCGATCACATCGAAAAGAGCAACAAAACCATATTGAAAAACATATTCTATGTATTGAGTTAGAAAAGATAAACGTGTAGCAGTTTGTAATAGAGTCATAAATGTATCGAAGCAATATTGAAATTGTTTTGAAAGCATCTCAAATAAACCGAAGCGAACATTTCAAGTTGATACGGGCCCATATGCCCTGGATATATCCTTCGTTATAGCCAATTTAGAAGGCAATTTCCGTACTTGAGTTTTCTACGCAATTTAAAAAAAATCTTGGCGCTTTTTCACTATACCCCGAAATCCCGTGAAGTCTGATAATAATATATTATTTCACATCAAAAAGGGTCAATAAAATAAGGGTTTTCTCATCAAAAATACATACAAGAATGTGTATTCCAATTATGGCATCGAACATTTAGTGCAAAAATCATCACATGACTTTCCATTAAAAGTGCATTTTCGAACAGAACTATTAAGAGCGATCCCATGCTAACACGGGATGACTTTATTGAAATATAATAATTATTGGAACTCTATATTTTCTACGTATTAATGGATAGATCAAGAATAGAGTTTCTTGTAATTATTTGTAGATTTATAACTGCCACATTAAAGCAAAACATTAATTTCATTTTTATTAGATTTAATTTTGATAATTATTGTATTTTCTTTTTTAAGCCTCTTCAACGAATGAAGAAAACCAAGGAAAGTATGATTGGATCAAGTGAATGATATTTTGAAAGAAGGAAACATAAAAAGTAAGAGCAATCATAGGAGTTGTGTGTGAAAGGTGTATGGATGTAAAAGATACGAAGCGAAGGATGTGTGTCGAAATAAGAAAGTCTGGCGCTCTGTCCTCTGCCTATCCCAACAGGGGTATGGCGTGATGGTATATATGTATATCCAATTACTCCGTTGACTGATGTATACATCTTTTTCAAATAGAATTTATTGACTTTTAACCAAAAACATGTAACACCTCTCAATTCAGCTCATGACTGCAATAAGATTGGAATAAGTCGAGGTATGAATAATGTGTGTTGCTGAAGATCACGCATTTGAACTCGGGTATGCATAGGTCTACACCTAGCATTTGTATTTCTTTCACAAACAGGAATGTAAATATTTTTCTGGCCTTGGAGACGCAAGACTTGACGACCATGCATTTCTAAATCAACAAAAAGTTTCGGAGACCCAACAAGAATAGACAAGGCAAGCGGACGATGGAGTGAGGTAGAAACAATTTGTGACCTCCGCATGCTCCACACTGGAAGTGAAGTGGCATTAATAGTACGCCTAAATAGCAACTATATAAATACAAAAAATACTTGTTTTCTCATTGAAAATTCTTCAAATATAGCTTATATTATTCGATGTCTATTACATTTTTAATAAAACCCATATGAAACATGCCACGTAATTACATACCACGTTCACTTATAAAGATTTTTTTTTTACAAAAACAGGACTTATTTAATGCAGATCACAAGGTTGAAAGCAAAGTTGGTTCAGAATATTAACAGATAAAAACAACGAGCTCAGTGATAGTTCATTTTAAAATACGAATATTGTTTAGAGTTCAAAAAGTGTGTGTAATATATTTGATTATCGTTAGGTAGTCGTACATGCATGCATATTGCGATGTTACGAGTATGGCTGCAAGTGTTTTTAGATATTCAAGAACGTTCATCTACAAGTCAAATTCAGGCGAATAAAAAAACCAAAAAAATTCACCTAAGGTGTGGTTAGCTATATAATATTCACCTAAAGTGTGGTTAGCTATATGATATATTCACCTAAGGTGTGGTTAGCTATATAATATTCTACCCATTCACCTAAGGTGTGGTTAGCTATATAACATTCTGCCCATTTTACATTGTACCATACACACTAAATGATTTTTTTATTTAAAAAAAAAGAAAAGAAATTAGTCTGAATACAGTAAAACAATGTTTCGTAACATAAATACATATTCAAAATAATATGTTCATATTATGAGTATTAAATATTTTTTGAAACAAATTACTAAAAACAATTCTTAATTCTTTAAAATAAACACAAAAATATAATATGTTTCATCAGTCAGATCAATTTTAATGTCGATCTTCATAAAGATAACACATTTTCGAGTGTTTTCAATTCAATGGTTTTGTTAATAATTTATCAATTTTGAAAATGGTCTTAAGCGCTAACAAAGGATTCCCCTGGTGACTGGTCACATAACGATGACAATAGGAGAACTTAAGCGCTAACAAAGGATTCCCCTGGTGACTGGTCACATAACGATGACAATAGGAGAACTTAAGCGCTAACAAAGGATTCCCCTGGTGACTGGTCACATAACGATGACAATAGGAGAACTATCGTTTATCAATTATTTCATTACTATTTTGTTATTTAACACGTGTATCAAATATGAAATGTATGCATGGATTTTCCTTAACCACAGTACCATTGTTTACCTTTTTATTTTCGTCGCTTACTATTTATTATAACATCCATAAGCAATGTACGAGTATGTCTTTAATAGGAAACAAAATCTGTTGAATAATATAAATAAATAAGCTTTTTTAGAAAAATGTCAAATAATATTTAAGAAACATCACCAAACACGTCATCTTTTTGTTATTATTAAAATTTTATGTATAATTTTTATAAGATAAATAAGAATATTTATAAATTGAACGTTTATCATAATTAGTAAAAAAATAAAACGAACGAATTTCGTCGCGAAATATTAAAATGGTAAAATGGTTTTGTTTCGAATATAAAATCACCTCAGCACGTTATATAAGAAAAGTTATTGCCACGTGTTACAAATATTTACTGCTCCGTACACCTCCCGGACCAATAATCTTGCCCAGACCCTCCGGCTATGAGCGGAACTATAATGTTAAGATGCGTTCAAGGTAACCGATAAATTCGCCCTAATACAATTATGCGACCACTTTCTGTCTCTGATAAAAACAAACGAGAATTTGTGAAACAAGGACAAAGGAGCTGAATACAAAATCATTTGATTTATAACTGTGGTATGCAAATAATCGTGTGGAAAGTATTTTTTAAGAAGATTAACGTTGCTCATTTTAAACGAATAATTCGAAACAAATAAGATTTTTCAAAAGTTATTCAGGATTTACACAACTCTTTTTAGCTTCAAACTTTTTTTAGTAAACTTCACAATCAAAATAAAAAGATACGTTAAAAATGTATCTAAAATTGTTGAGACGCGAAATTGGCGTATACGAACTATGTTACGTCACCCAATAGAGAGTAATATTAACTAAGACAAACTGGGATACAAAAATAATAAATTCTCATACGATTTCTCGAAGCTTATTATAGAGAATTTTATTCACAAAAAAGATCATTCCTACAAAGAGTATTATTTGACTATTTAAAATATTCAATAAGAAAACTCATTCATATATGGAGAAAAAAATATCTAACCGGTATTATAAAATCCGTTCCACATAAACCATTATGTATTTGTCGGGTTTACATTATTTATGTGGGTTGATTTGATTGCTTATAAACTTCCACATGTGCTTTGCGCCTATTTATGTCCAGTAATGAAGAAAATTTAAGAAATAAATCACAAGACGAAAAAATAAACGACCTCTGTAATCTCGTTCGAAGACGCTCGTCTTCCAACACAAAGGTTGCGGGTTCGATTCCCGCTGGAACCCAGATTATTTTTAAAAGGATTCTCTTTAACATATTTCTAGTTGGTTGGAAAAGATTGTCACATGGCGAAAAGCCCACTAAGTTGTACTGTCTACAACGAAAGTTTAATAAAAAAATAATAGTTTTAGTAGACCCATCCCATCCAAAATAAATCTAAGCAAATCGCCCTTTATGAAATTCAAAATAATTTCTTAATTCATGTCGACAAAACTCACTGCTGATGTAAAATGCCGTTTCACAGATTTCAATCGTAAAGACGTAAGAATAGCAAACTCTTGAAGTCCACAAACCATCTGATATTTTCATTGCAACCAAAACATTTCAAAAAATGGTATTTATTGTCTTTACCAATCTCTCATATTTGACCCACGGTTTCACAGATTCCAGTGCTCAAAACGTGGGAATAGTTAATTGAAAAGTTCACCAAACGTTTAATATTTTCATTACAACTAAAATAAGAAGACGTTAAAAAAATATTAAATATTGGTAAAAATAAGAGAATCAGAAAAACCTACACAATAATTAGATTTCGCTTTATCATATTTTTTCCAAAAAAAGAAAATATTCAAATATAAACATCCTAAGTTTCACGTTAACCTCGGAAACATTTTCTTATTTGAAATCTCGTTACCAAAAACTTGTAGATAAGCTGGCTTTATATTTCCGCCTTCCGGGCCTACGGACAAGAACGAAGCGGGGTTAAGTCGCATGTTTTGATCAAAACATAAATTTGTCAAACTTTTGATATAATCAAATATTACCAACTTACTTCAAAAACCAATTGAAAAAAAAAAGTTAAAAAGGGCGTCTTATAAAACATAGGCATTGAATAAAATATCATCATCATCATCAGCCCGTATCTATCCACTGCAGGATGTAGGCCTCTCCAAGTTGTCTCCACAAAATCCTGTCCTTTGCACATTGCTGCCACATAATACCTGCATGCTTACGTATTTCGTCCACCCAGCGCGACTTAGGTCTTCTTACAGGCCTTTTTATACCTATTGGGTGCCACTGGATTACTTCATACGTCCAACGATGATCTGTTGCTCGGGCGATATGTCCAGCCCGCTTCCACTTGAGTATTTTTGCAACCTCTATAACATCTTCAACCTTTGTTTGGGCTCGTATCCACTCATTACGTTTTCGGTATCTTCTGGTATAACCTAGCATGCACCTTTCCATGCTTCGTTGTGTTGTTTGGAGCTTTTGTATCATTCGTACTGATAAAGTCCAAGTCTCGCATCCATATGTTAGTACTGGCAAGATGCAGTGGTTAAATACTTTCCGTTTGAGGCAGATTGGGAGCTTGCTCTTGAATAAAATATACGGGTGTTTATTTATGCACAACCAACTTCACTATTTCCTTCGAGTTTAATCATCATAGTGTTAAATAGCTCAGCATCACAGGACAATCCTGCAGTAACAGACTCTTGAGAGTCTACAGATAGTTTAAGAAGAAGTGTTAAATACTCAAGACGATTTTCTTACTTGTTATTATTTCAAATGTCTAATTCATATAATTGAGGTGTAAGCATTTCTCCTGTGTATGAACATAAAGCAAAAACAAAGTGGATATTCCAACATTTTAGTAGTGATGATGATTCTACTTTTTGTCCCCTTTGATATTGAAAGGTTCCATTTATATGGACAGCAGGGGACCAGGAAGCTATGAATAAAATCATGGAAATAAAAACCTAATCCTTGCTAACACGACCCACTTTTCGAAGAAAATTTATCGCAGTGAATAATCATTAGGTTACGATGAATTCCCTTCCACATACTGAATATAACTAAATCATTTAGTACGAATTTGATTCATAATTTAATAAAACAAACACGACAAATATTATGCACAACAATTCAATAAAATTTAGAAGATGTAAACAAATTTATTGGCAGAATTTATTACACTCGCAAAAATATTTATATTAGTGATAATGTTATGTAATTTATTCAAAATAAAGACTCGTAGATATAAACGTAACATCGTCCTAAATAAAAAGCCAAAAAAGCTTATTTAGAAGTACAAATTTAAAGATAGATTAAGTAACATATGAAATTATATCATACGAGTAGATAAACTGTCTTCATGATGAATACTATTCGAGAAATATTGTAAATACGTGAAAAATTATCATATAATATTGTACGAGACTCTTCAGAGAACTTAAAAGAGAATAAAGAGGCTTTAAGATCAAAAATCGTTACAGAACGAAATATAACTGAAATTTAACGTTTTTAAATTTTTGTTGACAAACAATTCGATTTGATAAAAATAATCTATTTAATCGCAAGACATGGAAATAAAACACATTGTTTTACTCTTCTTTATGTCACATTTTTTTCTTCTTTTTTTTTTAAAGAATAAATATGACCGAAGTCATAGATATCCTTAAAACCCTCGAACACTAGGCGGAAAAGTGCCTGTGTCGTTCGAGGGGAATAGCACAGCGCGGGGTTTGAACTGACGACTTTCCGCACAGAAGTCCAGCGCGTTACCGCGCGGCCATGCACCTCATGTATTGTATTATACTTTCGTTGTATACAGTACAACCTGGCGGGCTTTTTTATATGTGGGACACATTTATATTGAAGGAAACATCGAGTTTCCAAAAATAAGGGCTATTAACCAGTAATTCAATTTAGACACATTTAAAGCGTAGAAAATAAATCCACAAACATTAATTTGTAATTAAAAAGGCATTCTCTTAAATTAAAATAGAATTATTCTTATACAGAAAGCCCGTCGGAAGGCAACTACAGCCATAAATATTGTAAATGGTGTCGGGGAATAACGTAAATCCCATTCAGTGAAAGCTCCTTCAAGATACAAAAAAATAAGAAATCAAAGAACTGAGGATTTGTTAGACTATTCAAACCAAAATAAGGAAGAATATATCTTTGTTGAAAGTACGTGTTTGTGTTTTGCGTAACTCAATAAAAAAGCGAAGGAACGGTTTATTCTACTTAAAGAAATTCTTGCGAAAAGAATTCTCTCGAGCACTTCCAATACCCACAACTTGACAAAAGAAGTAAAAAAAACTTATATAAAAGAAATATATAAAACACATATTTGACGATTTTTATCGAATTATATAAAATACAGATTCAAAACTAACCATGTCACAGATTTATCTAAGAAACTAATTAAGGTCAAGACACGATATAAACATAAAAAGGTGGAGTAGGATCTTAGTACGACATGTATGGTACGAGTATGTGTATATAGCAACATATGCCTATGACGTGCATATATGATATACGGATATACAGCCGTCATTTTACTTCAATTTTAAAATCTTAGTCTCACATGTCTTGAATGTATCACCTTAAAAACAAAAAAAACATTTATGGTGGATAATAACTTCCAATGGCCGTTAAACTCTTGTATAACCTTAGCCTTCCCCGCAAGTCATCGAGTCAAACTGTTTGATCACGTGCTTTATTCCTCGAGGCTTCCGCGTAAAACCTACTAGTCATGGGAGATATAATCTTCTTATCGCTATATTGAAATACCCTTTTCCCATTTTGTGTCGTTTTATACATAATTTTAGGCATCCTGCCTTCAGGAGCTCGGGGAATGCGTACGATTCAGGCCAGCCTATGTGATCTTATGTCACTTGTAATCAGTGCGAATTTCCTCTTTCCATCGATCGTCGTGAGTTGCCAGCCAATCTTGGTCATGGTCACAAAATTCTTCCGAGACTTGATTCAGAGAACTCAGAATCATTTGCTAATCTTGAAGAACAGAATTTATTCCTTATTCATTATAGTTATGACAACATCGTCAGCATATCCGAATACCCTGTGCCGCGTGGCATATTTTCAAGAACTACAATATTATTTTTCTAAAACTAAGTTAAATAGAAGTGAAGGGTTTCTGGCATAGTTCAGTTTTAACATAAAAAGTATCTGAAAGACATATCCATTTCATTAAATCGTTGGATCCGTATACATAGAATTTTGTAATGTTCACGAGTTTTTCTGCGAATCCAAATTCACGCATTATTGCTAAGGGCTGGCTCTGTGAATGCTGTCATATACTTGAAGAAAGTCCACCAACACACTCAGTACCTCAAGAAAGTATACCCATTTATATATAACAATTACCGAATCGAATAAATCTGGTCCAAGGCAGCCTCTGCCTCAATGTCAAATGTATCTATTGTATATTAAAACGAGGGATGGAGACCATACTCAGAAAGAAAAACTATAGGTTATGTTACAGATATAATGAATCCATCAAAAGAAAGTGAACCTTAAGTTCTTGAAAACTTACGCGCAGTCTTAAGATTACAAAGATTTCATATGAAATATTTATTGAAATTAATGATCATTCATCAAACATAAAAAAGCTTCATTAAACGCTAAAATAAGTCTTTTTTTTAATTAGTTACGTATTTAAATTTCCTTTCTTAAAATTTGGTTATTTCTCATAAGAAATATTTTATGTTTATTCATTATGAAATAAATGACCGATTTCCTAACTGATGTTAAGAGATATGAGCGTATTTCACGAGAGTAAATTGAATAATGTTTCTGGAAACCGGAAACTATCAAGTTGATCTAAAGCATAAAACTTTTCACGGACAGGCGGGGAATTTTACATAGCACAAGATACTTTCAATCATACTAATGGACGGGGAAACTCCATCTCACAAGAACATATAATGTTGTATACGTTGTCGGCAGTTTGCGAAAGTATTCCATGTTCCATGCTAAACACCAGGTATTATTGCGAGGCCATTATTATTTTATTATTTGGTGGAGAGCAAAAGTAAACTTTAGTGAGTCCAAAGCATACCATATTGTGTCTGGCAGATGTTATATTTAACATGTCCGAAAGTGAGAAAATACATACAATACATAATATGTAACACGACTTCACAACCTTATAATACTGTAAACTATTGACTTACTTCAGAAATAAATCGATAGAAAGTCTGCGAGGCCAGTACAATAACGCATAACGTTTAATCTTTGGGTATAGTCGCCACACCAGCGCATCTACCGTGTTCGCCGAGGGAAAATGTCCCGGATTCGATGGGCCACTACCAAGTCTCATAGCGAGTACCAGGCTGTGAGTGATGACTTCGGAAATGAAATCTTTATTAGTGCCTACCATCACCAGGCTCCGACTCAAAGGATGCGTTATTTACAGCGTTGTGGTCTCATGGAATGTCCTGGTAGTGGGATATTTCCAGACTCGTCTTCAATCTTAATATATACATTATTTGTTTTTTTAATTTCTGTTAGCTTTTTAGTTTTATTGACTTTCTTTAAACTAATTTTCATTTTTATTTATGTGCTCATCTATAATGATGCCTTATTCCAGCAAAAAACACCAATGTAGAGTTTCTACAGAATCAGATGGAATCGTATGTTTTATATTATATGTAGATATAAAATTATTAAACATAAATTGTAAAATGTAAAACACATCAAATGTAAAAAAAATAATTTAAAAGTGAATCCGCCAGGAATCGAACATTGGGCGTCCGCTTGCTTGGCATGAATGCTAAGCGTTAGAATACGGCCGCCGACAGTTACTAGGCATAAATATTGCTTTATTTTTTTTGCCTAAACCTATATAATTTCTTTAAGTTTAACACATCCTTCGTGTTTATGTTTTCAATAACATTCTAACGATTAACGTATAAATAATAAGATGTATGTGACATACTCATTTTACTAACTTACTACTTCAGTTTTCTAAGATAATAAACGCTTCAATTAATCATTATAATTGGTGTTTTTTGTTATAAACTAACCCTGTTCCAAATTATTTTCGAATGAGCATTCTAAATAGCAAAGTAAAAATAACTACATATATTTACTCGAATTTGATTCAGAATTCTGAAATGGCCTTTAAATTAATATTTTCATATATACTATTTAAGTAATGAATGTACATAACATATATACTATAAGATGTATTATCATTTACAAAAAAGCGCGCTGCGCCTTCTTTTAAGTGGTATTTCTTAAAACATAAAATTAAAAATAATCCCTCTTTTTTCATTTAATAAGTACACAATAAAATACAACAGTAATTTATAAATACACGTATTACATATCTACGGTATATATAGAGCGACTTCTTTCTTCATTCATAAAATGTTCATTACGAGTAATAGTATGTTGTATTTTTGCCTTTCAATTACTTTTGAATGAAAACGTATAAAAATACGAAATAAGAAGAAAATATTTACTCACAGGGTGCTGCACGTCCTCTTATAAATGGTATTCCTAAAAAGTGAAAAATTAAAAAAAATCCCTCAAACGTACACACCAAAATGTGTCAGTTAATTTATCAATACACGCATTTCATATCCACGGCAAAAGGCGACTTCTTGAATCATAAAATGTACATTAGTAGTATGTTATATTCTTATCTTTCAATTTCTTTTCAATGAGATACGTGCAGTTATAAAAAGACGAAATAAAAAGAAAATATGATTTACTTACAGAATTATTAGCGAGCATTAAACAAATCACATGTGCCATGTAGCAGTGTTAATCATACGAGTATCTACATATAGAAAACCGCAGGACTGTTACTACCGCCTAGAGGTGGGTATACTGTTATACTCGGGGACTGTTCTGTGATAAGTTAAGTCAGGCACCGTATGAAAATTCAACAGGAAGTATTCTTCAACATTCATAAGACCACTTGTCGAATAAAACAAATGGTATTTCATGTATAATTTATAGTAAATTATCGACTTTTTTATATTGACCATTTATTCTTAAGTATGTCTATGAAATGTAATAAAAAAACGGAATATATTTTTTCTAGTTTTGACTGCGATTAAGAGGTACTGAACATTTTGGATACATAATAAACGGACCGTGGCCGAATTTGGCAGAACACAAGAATCCCGAATATTTTAAGGTAATAATTTGTTAAAATGTGTTCATGTAATATGGATGTATCGTAGATGAAACCAGATATTCATTACTTACAAGTTGTGTAAATAAAACATACATACTCGTACATATCACGCCGTGTCCCTTGCGGGGTAAGCAGAGATAAAAGATCTCCAAAGTTGAAGATTCAGGCATACAACTTCCTCCAAATTCATACATCTCGTCATGTACGATCTTCTATTATTCATATTTCTTAATTTAATTTATGTTTAAATCTGATCCATTTGATATAGCCATGTTTTCCTCGGTCTTCCTCTTGCACATCTGATTTGTATACCCGTTTTCGTCATTCATTCTCTCCACATCTCTAAACCATCTTAAAGCACTATTTCTGATGTATTTTTCCCGCCTTCTTTCATACATTGACACTCCACAATCTTCTTTTTGATCACGCATCTCCACAGCATTAATCTTAAGATGCAATGTTAAAAGCATTACAAGACGAATTTCGTCCAGGAACCTAATAAGAATGTTAAGTCAGTACTAGATAATATCAACCACGGGTGGCTTAGAAGGAACACTGCGTCTATATCATCTCTTGTGGTCGAACGGCCACCATGATGATAATAAAAAAGACAAAATGAAATAAATATTGTGTCCACATATTTCATAACAATACTTGTATAACACATTTTTTAGAAACAAATGTTCTTTTATAACCATTTTTATTAAGGACACACCTTAATAGTACGACTCTGGCCAATAAAGGAAATCGATTGCAGTACACCATTCGCATTTATATCGGCTAGTCCTGCTCGTACAAAGAGTTGCATTTGCCCAACTTTGGGTATATCGCTTAACACATTCAATGCGAACAAATTATTAAGGTAATTCACGTGTGGCTGACTATTCATTAAAAAAAATTTAAAATCACTTGACGTACACGCGTTCATAGTATCTTTGGTTTAAAACGAGCGGTAATAGTATCTTTGGTTTGCATACGAAAATGCGTCAGGCACGTTGTTAGCACCCGACGGTTGCGAAGAAGAACGCACTAAGCGCGTTATTAGCATTGCACGTGTTAACAAGTGGTGTCAAGCTAATATCATACAAACTCGGCACACACTTTCATTTTACATAATATGCTATCAATTATAAGGAAATGTGTAGAGTAAAAGAAGACTTAAAGAAGAGAGAATTTAAACAAATACTAAGTGAATAAAAAGACCAAATCATTTTAACAGCTGTTAGTCACACAAGATACCTGCATAGCAATCAAAATGAATTTATTTTGTAGAAATATTATATAATGAATTACTATAATAATACATTTGGGATAAATCTTTCTTACAGTTAGAATCGGTTGGCAAATAACTTAAATTGCATCGTAGTATGCTTTCATTGCATACAGTAAAATCTAGCGGATATGATGTTCTATGGTAATTTCTTACAAACTACTAGAAAAATGTAACAGGGGCCTGAAGTGTAAACTAGACTGATACCTTTTTAAAAACAATGGTACCAACGGGAATCGAACTCACAACCTTCGGAAAATAGGTGTCTTGCCAACTAAACCACGAAGGTCGTCTGAGAAGCAATCTAACGTAAGTATGGGACAATGTAAATATATACGAAATAAATTTAATTACTGAGATCATTCAATAATAATCTAAATGAAATCGTCTATTTCTTGAATCTTACATAAGTCGTTTGTTTCACTTTGTGGTGCCATGTTCATATTTTTTTTAATAAAACCAATAAAACACTTATTTTTTATTTTGTATTCATCACTGTTTTTATTTGAGTTCACTACCGGTTTCAAAGACCTTCATCTTCCTCGTCTGTTCATCTTCACCTGACGAGGAAGATGGAGGTCTTTGAAAGCGGTAGTGAACTCAAATAAAACAGTGGTGAATACAAAATAATACATAAGTGTTTCGTTTATTTTATTCAAAAAAATATGAGACCATCTATCATTAATGCTTCGAAAATCATTAGAAGATTATTATATATTTTCTAAAATTATAAACAGCTTTCATACCATTTTACACATTACAGAAATTCCGCATGTGTTACAATGAAAACACACATTCCCCTGGTAAACGTGTGTGGTTTTATTGCAAATATTTGCATAATACTCTTGCACATGCGTGGAAATTCCGAAATACAGGTCAGACGAAACCTTCCTGTCGTTATACACTCATAAAATATATTTATACAAATATTTGTTAACTATTTTTATTTATACAAAAGTCACCTAGGGACTTAAAAATCTAATAATATCTACATTTTTCTATTATTCATAAATAGTTTCATACAGAATGAAAGTTCACACTTTCCATGGGTAATTTTCCAACAATTTTCATAGTTAATTTCCTTATGTTAGTATACGTTCCGAAAAAAAATGAATTATGAAAAATCTGACATGTTATGAGTTTTTTAAATCTCAGTGACTTTTAGGTCTCTACTCGTATATACGAGGGTGGATTAAATATATACGAGACTTTTGTTTAAGAGCGCGTAATTTTAAACGAACCGCACGGCCGCTTCAAAGTGGGGATATCAGGAGTGGGGAGAGCGGTCCGCCGGCATCGGCAGATTCCGTCATTAGTATGACGCACGATGCCTGAGAAAGAGGTGCACCCGTCGATTGCGCAACACATAATTATCAAGTTAATCGCTCGTGAGGACGTAAAACCGGCCGAAATTCTGCGGAGACTGACGGCACAGTTCGGGGATCAAACACTTTCAAAACCCCGTGTGTTTGCCTGGCATAAGGAGTTCATGAAAGGCCGTGAAGGGGTCAAAAACGAGAGCCATGATCATCCCCCACGGACGAGCATTACCGAACAGAACATTAACGCCATCCGTGATCTTTTGGAAGGCGACCGACGTTTGATGGTTTCCAAAATTTGTTCTGAGATAGAAATAAGTTATGAGAGCACTCAATCCATAATCACAAAGGACCTAGGATTCCGTAAGGTGTCTGCTCGATGGGGCCCAGGTCTTTTGACTGCAGAACAAAAGTTGGCACGTTTGCACGTCAGTGAGCGGCTGTTGGGGCGGTTTGCACACGAAGGGAACGCATTTTAGAGTCGCATCGTTACCTGCGATGAAACTTGGGTACACAACTATACGCCTGAGTCGAAAAAAGCCAGCATGAAGTGGAGAAAGAAGGATGCGGCAGCCCCTGTGAAAGCCAAGACTCGGCTGTCAGCTGGTAAGGTGCTTGCGACCGTTTTTTTGGGACTGGCGCGGCATTTTGCACATCGATTTTTTACACAATCGTCGCACCATCAATGTGGCGTACTACCGCGAGCTTTTGAGTGAAGTTAAACTTGCTTATCGATGCAAAAGACGTGACCAACCGATACAAGAAGTGAGTTTTTCTCCATGACAACGCGAGGCCCCATACTACAGCTGTAACATGCGAACGATTGGAAGAAATGAGTTGGACATAACTGGAACACCCTGCCTATAGCCCTGATCTATCGCCCTGCGACTTTCATCTCTTTGGGGCACTGAAAGAAGCTCTGGGAGGTTAACGATTCAACGACGACGATGGAGTAGAGGGGTTTGTGCGCAATTGGCTGCTGACACAACACACTTCTTTTTACGATGATGGGATAAAAAAACTAGCGAATCGCTGGGAAAAATGCATTTCTAAAGCAGGAGATTATGTAGAAAAATTATGTATACTTGGTATTTTTCTTTCTGCAAATAAAAAAAATCAAAACAAAAAAGTCTCCATTATATTTGATCCACCCTCGTAGATATTTTTTTTTTGTCTTTCTATATAACTTCTATAACTATAAAATATATTTACCATCAGCAAAAATGAGATGGGCTTAGTCATACAATTAAGAACCCAAGTGAAACAAGAACAGCAGCAGTATTTCACAAACTGCTGAGCTGTTAAGATAATATACAACTAGATCATTTTATCCGTAGTAACATACAGCTCCTAAGTGTGGGTCATGACACTCAAAGACCAACAAAAGTTACTGAACTTCGAAAACCAAATACTACGAAAGATACTTGGTTCAAAATAGGCTGCAGGAGAGTGAAAACTGTGATCTAATAAAGAAACTAGAAAATTTACAAGATAACCGCTAGCTTCCTGCCTGAGACATAAGTTCGCGAAGATCTTCATGGATGTGTCATGTAAGCAGATCTCAGTTGGCACGCTCAACAAAGATCATTAGTCAAGCCCAACAACACGAAAGGCGACCCCATTTGTCAGACCGAGACAGGCGTTTCGATAGCGTGCAGTATTGACCTTCGAAGGTTGAGAGTGGAGGGAGACTTGGAGGAAGCGGCGATCGACTAATCGGCTTGGAGAAAAATCGTCTAGAAAGCTAAAATTCTACAGGAGTTGAATAGCCATCTGAGGTAGGTAGGGATCAAGTGGTATGAGAAACAAAGTTTATTTTATTTAAAATTACCAGATTAACTAGTTAATGGATAACGATAGGTACGTAATACTCGTATACGCAATAATAGCCGACTAGAATTCCTACTTGAGAGATAGATGCCTTTATAAACCTCCTGCCGAGTATCATACAAAATTTTCAAATCATCATTCAATCCTAACGAAACATAGAACGAGAATCGGGTTAACCCAACTCATGACACAAAATTGGTTCTGACACTGATGAGTACGATCGCATAAAGTGGATCATTGAAATTTGCAAGTGGGCTCCAGATCTACAGTCCCCTAAATAGAACTCCATAATATTCGGTACCACATCGCTTTAGAATAATATTTTTAATACGGTACTTGTACCTACATTGTGCTTTGAGCGGTAATACTCGTACATTATTTTTTTACCCTGCCTAAAGGTTTTTGATACACGGTGTTGGATGAGTTAAAAATACATTTTATCTTGCTATTTTACAATAAAAATCGGAATTTGCAGTTCATTAAAATAAAATTTGTAATTATCGAAATTGTCCAAGTAATAAGTGACTTGGCGCAAAAATAATATCAGCGTTTAAGCATAACCAAGGCATAGTCTAATTTATTACTTTTCAGGTGATAATTAATTCATTCGTATGGTACGAGTACCTTTCAACATATACGAATTAACGATGCGGACATATTAAAGAACAAGACTGGAAGACAACATTGTCTTTGGTACCATTACTCACTTCTACGGATTTAGAACCACTGAAAAGTAGGCATGGAACTCGCAGCGCGTCGAGCGCACTGCGAGAATCGAACCCAAAACCCCCGGGTGGAAGTAAAGCGCATTATGAACTAGACCGCGGAGGTCAAATTATAATAAAAATTGTTTAATATTGTCGAGTCTAGACCTAATTTCTCAACTTTAAATTATATGAAAAGACATACTCGTATATTGCCGGAGCTGAACTGGAACTTTATTAATGTTTTAATTAAACTACCTTAAAGACGATCAAAATAATATTATGGGTGAAGAGCGTAATAAAATCTCAGGATGAGATGAAAAGATATGAAAAAAAGGAACTCTCATTTTTATGCACTTAGCATTATAATAACATTAGCATAATACAATGTTGCCTAGTTATTAAGACGAGATCATTTATTTACAATTCAAGGATATATTTAATGAACTCAGCTAAAACTTTTCAGTCAGCTTAAGCGAATTAATACTCGTAGTAGGTACACACCTGAGCATTTTGGTAAAATGTTGATTCAAACGCTAAATCAAATTAACATTTTTCGTTCAAACCAAATATTTTACACAAGTCAAATAAATGTTTTTATTGAAATGGGTATTTTAGAGTCAATTATAAAAAAAACAAACGTAGATAAACACATTTAACGAATTTTCAACACAAAAATAATTGTCGTGTAAATTAATATTTTACATGGGAAATAATATAAAATTAATTTCATAACATCGGAATATAAGAGTATATGATATATGAAAAATTCTGGTAAAGAATTATTCTAAAAAATAACACTCCAGTCCCTGAATAAAAAGCTTAACTTGGAAAAATAAGACTCCAAAATATTGTGGGATTATTTATAAAGGGATTTAAAATAATTGGAAAACAGAATAGAGATCATTCAATTTACTTACTGCTTGAAAATTGTTTTCACTGAATTAATAGAAAATAACGAATAGAAAAGGAAACCAAGAGAATATTCATAGTAGCTCTCGGTTACTTTCAATGAAAAAATAAAATAGTACAAAACATTTTATACAAAATATTATGGTGTTTTTCATCGAATTAAGGAATTTTTGTTTATACGTAACTTTTCGGTATTATTACATTTGTCAGACAATATGCAACACTCAGCATATTCTTCATGTTTCGTCCACCTCTTGATTTTTACCAACCGTCATGTACCAAAAAAATAAAAATAAACACAAAGAAAAACCCTACAAAAATCAAAATTAAATGTTTACAATTCGGACGATTATTAAGTATAATTTTCAACAGAAGTGGAAAAACTACAAATACACAAATTAATTACTGGGCAAACGAATCTGAAAGAAATATATTTTTATTTGTTTTCATTCATCTGGCGGGATTATTGCTCTACAGCAATTTCTCCCAGCCGACCGTATCTTGGATACATTCAATTGTTTTAATCAATACAAAAAATAATAATTTCAATTCAAGTAAAAAAAAAAACAAAAATTACCAATCTCTGTCAATGATGGTAGAAGTTGAGAAAAGAAATTCGTTGAAGGATGAGTAAGGGAAACAAATGAGGATGAAAGGATATTTTGAATAATGTAATATTTTTAGATTATGTATCTTTTAAACGCAAATAAGGATGACGCTTACTATTTATTGTAAGTTCGTTCCATAGTCGAGCCGAGTGGACCGCAAATGAAGATATGTAAAATGTGTGGTGTGCTGGTATATAAATCGTCTTAGAGACGAGAACGTCCGTGTTCTGGAAGAAACTTGATTTTTTAGCGAAGATATGAAGGATAATTGGGATTTGTAATCACGTAAAATAATTTCGACAGAACGTAAAGGTTTCTTCGCTGTCTGGTTTTAAGTCATTGATTGGCGTATGTTCCGAAACCCTGAAAGGTGGTCATACTTCCTTAGGTTAAATATCAATCGGATGCAAACGTTTTGGAATATCTCCAACTTATCCGACATCTCCTCGTTGGCATCCAAATAACAAATGTTACCGTCCTCAAGTAATGGAATCATAAAACATTGGGACAGAGTATTCGACTTAAACCAGACAGAACATTATGCATCACATCAAGAAAATGAAGAGAAACAAAGATTTGCGATTTATCTAGGAGACACGATTAAGCCAACTCAGATTTTCATCAATAAGGATCCCAGATTTTTTACGAATACGGAATCACAGAATAATCGATTCAAACAAAAGAAAATGTTTGGAAAGTTTTTTACAGACGTCCACCAACCACGATAATTAATTGTGATTTTAGAGGATTAACGAGTAGACCGTTTTCTCTAGACCACTGACATCATAATGCAGTTGAGGTCATAATTCATATCAGCAGCAGAAGAAACATCTCGGGGATGGAAGCTAGTGTACAATCAAAGACCATCTGCGTATATAATTAGATGATATTCATTCCGCAGCAATATATTTATGAAGTCAATTAAGATTGAAAATATATAAAAGATAAAGAGTAGAAAAGAAATCCCACTAAATGAATAGTGTGCGTAAACAAAATAATGGAACTAATTGTGAGTTCAAATCATTGATTATCACATAAACACACTTTTACAAGTAAAAAAAATTATACAACACTTTTACAAAGTAAAAAAAATAAAATCCTAACAATCGACAAGTTAAATTTTTCTTTTCATTATTTGATCTTATTATTTTATCGAGGTAAAAAATTTGCATATTTTCAGAATTTCACATGAAAATAAAAAAATTACAAAAGACTTCTTTAATAAATTTCATCTCGGCAGAGAATGGTGAAATTATTACAAAGATAAAAATTTGAGCCGTGAATTTTGGACTCGTTGACGTTGAATTAATGGAAAGAATTTCGCGACACTCGTAAAGGTAACTGTTGAGACTTTTGAAGTATTTTTTCTGATAAATTTCCTTCACAGGGAATACTTCAAAGGAAAAAAACATTTTGAATATTTTATCATGAAAAATGGTTATCATTCATAAAATGTATTTTCAAAAACTTCTTGAATATCGGCTTGTTCATTGTCATGAAGGTATTTCATCATTCATATATAGCAGGGGTGGCCAAAGCGTCGACCGCGTAGCAGCTGATTCCTGGAATAACACATATGTTATTCCAGGAATCAGCTGCTAAGCGCACGTGTGACAGAGACGATGTGCTACAAAGCCGAAGTTAACCGATTATCGACAAGTCTCCTTCTAAAACTCGACTCGCAGACTTATAGGTTATACTCGTATAAGCTCACGTGGCGACCATAGCGCGGAGCGGACGTATGTATGCGTGTGTGCCCGTTTCGAATTTTAGAAGTGACACTCCCCTATAATCGACAACCTTCGGTTCTGTATGCAGGCTGTGTCATCACTCATCAGTGGTCCAGTAACGTGTTTGTATCGAACCTAACGAAAGTTATCAATAGTAACAGTGGGCATCATTTTATGTAAGGTTCAGCTTTACCATAATTACCATCATCTTTTATTTTATTGATAAAAAAATCTATTTATTTTAGTTTTATTATTCGATCCACAGGTACAGGTACGGGTATTGGTATTATCTATGTTTATTTTATGATTGTGTGAAGTAATCATTAATTTCTGTTCTAATATTAAAATAACTTGATATTGAATAGGTACGGGTATTGGTATTATCTATTTTTAGTTTAAATTTAAACTTATTTTTGGTTTTTATTTTCTTATGATCACTTAACACATACGATGTTAGTAGACCGCCGGCAATAATTTAAAAAGCAGGTCGCCCGTACTGATCAAAAGTTTGGCCACCACTGATATATAGGTACTCGTACATATGTACTAGTTATATGTCAAACGGTGGGCAATTAATCTTGTCGCATAGAACAGAGCACACGGCAATAGATAGGCCATCTCGAATTGAATTCAGTCTTCAAAATTTGTTCCCGCTAACGAACAGGAGAATAAAGGTGCTACAATGGATAAGGATGAAAAATATGTTATACGAGATTTCTACGAAACAGTGTCGAACTATACATGCTTTACAAAAAAGTCAATCAAGTAACAAAAAATTGCTCCTCACAATAAACAAGAATTTTCTAATCAAGTGAAAATATTTGCTAATACATTGGATTATTTCAGTAATTAAGCCCTAGATTAAATTGCCAAACTTTCAATAATAGCTTTATCTTCCTCTCGTAAAGGTTAGCGGAAACAAAATTATGGAGACAATTCAATTTGAGATGGCTTCTCTTTCACTCGGTGGGAGAAAATATTGAAAACCGATTGTCATGATCCATCTTTAAAGGAAATAGATCGAATCGAATTGATTTGTTTTTTTTAGTGTAATAACGAAAAATATTCTTTAGACTATTGAAAAATAATAAGAAATGTCCCCTTGGCAATATTATCTAAAATATCGCAATTTAAATGATAAATGTAATCAAACTTCAATTTAAGCGTACGAATAGAAATCCAAATAACATTTTAAATACATGGAACTTCGTCAGTCAAAAGTTATCCCTCGGGAAGAAGAAATATATTAGAACTCCGTCCTGGTTTATTTTATCGTTACGTAAAATACTAAAATGAAATCAAGAAGGAAAAAAAACAACTCACTCTGCTAGGGCTGAATTTCCGAAAAAAATTCACTCGATCAATTCTACAAAATATTTTGAATTATACTTAAGTTATAAGTTATATACTTGAATATTATTTAACACGAATGTTGTTTTAAGGCGAAATTGAAGAATAAACCCCCCATTTAGCGAAACATATTTATTTTCCCACACAAGATTCATCTACGGTGTTTCAATATTTCAGCTAAACTAAAAAATGTGTTTTATGGGTTGCGTCCTTTTGCATATAAACATTCATAAACACTATGTGGTTGCACGTGTGCCTTCGGAAGGGTTCGTAACGTACTCGTATATTGTCGAGGGTACCAGGTAAAGTGAACGCACACCCTCTAGATGTCAAGACTAAACCCTTTAGGCTAAAAATCACCCAAGATCATAGTTTCCCAAAGCAGGCGCTTCCGCCTCCCTGTAAGCGCTGTAGGGATCTAGGGGGGCGTTACTGATCTCAGGGCCAGAAGGGGGACATTGCGAAGCAAGTAGGCAATAAGAATATGCTTGAAAAAATGGTACCATAACATTTTTAAACTATACACTTATCCATTTGAATATTTAGACACATCTACAGTCATGCATCGTCGTAATACCTATCAACTGGTCGTACATGTTGGTCCAAAGGTCGTAAAATGTAAGGAGGTGCTTTATTTTCCAAGAAAACGTACATTGTAAAATGTAAGTTACAACCGATTTGTCTAAAAATAAGACGACAGGACTAAACAAGCGAGTGTTAGCATGTATGTAGTTGCCCGCACTTTAGACTTAGACGGGTTCTTACAAGTCCAGCTCGCAGGAGCATCTGTGCATGTTATGTCAAGTTTACTGTACAATACTACACAAATGCGAGATGTCTTAAATCACTATAAGAATGTTTAAAAAAATTAAATTTAAAAATTATAATGCAGACAGGGCTACATTGACAATTTTATTATTAGTTAAGATAAAGACAAAGTTTTCCGGAGGGTGGTGATAAAAAAAGTATCTTTAAAAAGGGGGCGGTGAATCAAAAAGCTTGGGAAACTCAGCCCTAGATGAAGAGGTTTACACATAGCAGCGATGTATAATATGTTCAAAATTACTGTCCAATTACATCCGTATATTAATCTATGTTTTTATATTCTATTTAAAAATATAAACATACATATCCAACCTTGGTCTACTTCTCACACGCCTTCTACTCACATGTGCACTGAAAAAGATATCTTTCATAAAATATACGAGTATATTCATGCATTCTATGCACTAATGACTAAGACGTAACATCCGAATTGCAACTTTGGCAGGAAGAAGCATAACGATTAAAAACATCATTTATTTAATTTTCCATCGTGTTTTGAGTTACTAGGGTGAATAACAACTAAAAATGGATGATGTTAAATTTAGTATTTTGTCCGATGGTTCCGTGAAATTTTCGATTTGAAAGTTACGTCTTGTCGTTTGAAAAGCGTCGTTATTTAAGAGTATAATAGCTCTCCCCTTACAATTCTGTCAATATTTTTAATTTCCATGCATTTTTTACTTAAACCTCTAATTCAAGCTTCAATGTAATCTTATTATATACATAGTTTTGTTATTTGAAAGAATTTAAACTTCATGTTAATGTCGAATTTTCAAAACTTCAACAAATTTTCTTTTACTTAAAAGTAATACAAATATAGCGGAAACTTAATTCACACTAATTAAATTGAATAATTATTTTTTTCGCTTTCTTTTTAAATATTAGAAAACATTTTATTTTTAAATTTAAAAAATGAAGGAATAATTATAACTAAAAAAACGTTCAATGAAAAACTGGCATTTAAGCGCCCTTGAGAAGAACGGTCCAAACGGCGCCATATTAAGTGTACTTCTAATAAATATTATTATTGTTCAAAAGGGGAAACATCGGGGATATTGTGTGGAATGAGACGATTAATTGTACTTCTAATATTATTATTGTTCAAAAGGGGAAACATCGGGGATATTGTGTAGAATAAGACGATTTTTGAAACATAAATTTAACTAATTAAGCTATTAAATTAATTTGAAATGTTCCACTACATATACAAAACACAAAAATACAAGACATAATCAAGTTTTTACATTACATTAAAATCTTAAAAATATTCAGAGAAAATATACAAAATTTTCAAATCAGACTAAAAATCAGTCAAAATTGATCGAAACACTGTGGTGTCAAAAACAGAGCTGTGGGCGTGAGAGAAATATATTTAAATTTTGATTCGTGTCTTGTAATAACAAAAAAATTAAATTATTGATGCACATCTAACTGATTAGTAACTTCAAATTAAATTAAAACACTTTTCGGCCACATCTTTGAGAAACTAAAAATCAAAAATAAATAATAATCATATAACAAATTAAAATTATATAAAGTTTAATATGGTAGAATACAACAGTCTTAATTCAATTGATTCGTCAATTCTGTAAATAATTTTAAAAAATATAAAAAAAACAACGTAAATATAAATTCATTTTACACAATAAAATTAGAGGAAAATTCATTAAAAATAGACTAAATTGTAACGGCCTAGTCACTTACAAAGCTGGAGACCAAAAAAGTTGTTTATTTCTGGCAAATGAAAGACAATATATGTATGTACGAGGCATATCCAGAAAGTAAGTGTACTGAATTTTTGTAGGTTACAATTTTTTTTATTTAAACAAAAAAATTACGTGGTTACCGTAGTACATATGTAAGCTATTTTTGGACATAGTCGCTATTCCTCTCAATGCAGGTGGTGAAGCGGGGTATCAACTTTTTGATGCCTTCCTCGAAGTAGTTTCCCGCCAACCCCTCCGTCCACTTCTCCACCTCCTCCTTTACCTCCTCGTCGGTTGAAAACCTTTTTCCACCCATGTGCAGCTTCAGGGAGGTAAAGAGATAGTAATCTGAAGGTGCTAGGTCAGGGGAATGCGCGGGATGGTTCAGGACATCCCATTTAAACGAGGCGAGCAGTTCCTTCGTGGCGTTGGCCGTGTGTGGTCTGGCATTGTCGTGCAGCAGGCAGACTCCCTTTGTCAGCATGCCTCTCCTCTTGTTCTGAATCACCCTCCGCAATTTTTTTAGGGTCTCACAGTATCTTGCAGAGTTGATGGTCTCCCCTTGAGGCAAATATTCAATTAAAATTATGCCTTGACAGTCCCAAAACACGGATGCCATGATTTTCTTGGCTGAAATTGTGGTTTTGAACTTTTTGGCGGAGGGTGAAGAGGTGTGACGCCACTGTTGAGACTGCCTTTTGGTTTCAGGCGTGTAGTGTGCAACCCAAGTTTCATCTCCAGTAACGATGGAATGGAGAAATTCATCTCCATGGAGTTTGCAGCGCCTCAAAATCTCTTGCCCGGCATTATTTATTTCGCACTTGGCGGGAGATTGGATTGACATTTTTCACGAAACGTGTTGTCGCGTCGACACTTCTCAACGTACTGACCTCAAACCGGTCTCGTTGCGGAGGGGAAGGGTCAGGCTACACGGAGGTGTAGCCAACATGTCGAAAATAAAATCCATCCGGTCGTGAGAGCCTCAGTACACTTACTTTCTGGATACACCTAGTATATAAAATACAAACGATTGAAAATAATACAACAATAGAAGATTTCAAATATGGAAATTTTGTAACGAATGTGTAGAAGTTAAATTAGCGTACAAAATGTTTCAATATTGACTATACACTGAAGTGTACAAATGTTTCAATATTGACTACACTGAAGTGTACAAATGTTTCAATATTGCCTACACACTGAAGTGCTTATTTAGAATCAAAAAGGAAAGAAAGATCAGCGAAATAAGTTTTCGGTTAACGATTCTTCCTGTCGAAATTAGGCCATATGAAACGTGCCTCTTCGTAATTGGAAGCTTCTACATCAAAGAGAGAAGCGAGTAATGGGGACAAAGTTCGGGTTGCTTACACTCAACTGAAATTCACTTGGCGATTTATTCGTTTTGATAATCCCAAATGAAAAATACATCAATAATATAGAGCATTCAGGTTGCTGTTATTTTTCATCCCACGTGCACACTCAAATAACCAAAATTGACGACGATTTTGATCAATTTATTTGTATGGTATCAATAAAGATATCTGAATTGGTGATTGGGACATATAGAGTGTAACCGGAAAAAAATATTGTCTTCAAGTCGTGCTTTTCGCACACATCTAACGCGTGTAGATATTGTTACCAAATGAACTCTTGAACCAGATATGGACTTTTTATTATTGATTGCCACCGGGAATCAAACCCGCAAACCCCCCGCGTGGAAATCAAACCTCTTGCCAATCACACGACGTAGTGATTTTTCTTTTACTATGATTATTAAACTTTGAAACCTTATATTAACTTGTTGACATGCAAATTATTGATATACAATAATAAAAGAGGCTCTTAGAATTTCCAAGAACTTAAACTTTTAAAAAATTGTTATCTTCTCCGATTCCCTAAGTGCTCTTCATTCAATTTCAGGCAATTGTTTGAGTAACTCATACAAAGAAATTATTTGCTCAATCAAAGCGAAGTTATTCCAATTGGTGTCAAAAAATATAGATGTTTCTCTATCTTATAATGGACAAATTATGTTACGTTGGTAGGTCTCCCACATGCTCACATCATGACGACACTGCGAGCTGAGGATAAATTTACAACAACAGAGCCCATCGATCTGCAGATCAGCACTCTTGATGATCTCAGTACCCTAGTTGGTAAGACTCCTGTCTTCCAGGCCGGGGGTTGCGGGTTCGATTTCCTCTGGAACCCAGACTTTGAAAAAAAAAAAGGTTTAGTCTAGTTTCACTTAAGGTCTCATAAACATATTTCTGATTGGTCGAAAAGATTGCCACTTGATAATAATCCCACAAGATTGTACTGTATACTAAGAAAGTGTCATACATGATTCGCTCGGACGCTGTTATACTAGTAGCTGCCAGACGTAATTTGTTTAAAAATAGTGGGTTCGAGTCGTCCCTGAGGAGAATATGTTCTCTAAACGGCGCTTTATAAAATTGACCTTTGGATTAGAATTTGAAACTCTTGATATGAACCGAACGATTATGGATATGATGCCAGACCAACGAAAAGTTTATAAATGCGCTGACTCTATCATCTCAGATGACCTCAGTGATGCGCTCGTTGAGCTCTTCACCAATCAAACTCCATCAGGCATGCCACACGTTCTGCTGCTGAAAAAATGAGTGATCATTGTGCTACTGCGCAATCAGAATCCAGAAAAATAATCTAAAATGGAACCCAACTGATCTTGAAAGATCTTCATTGGAACTTTATCACCGCGGAGATTATTGCCGAGTAGAATTGCGGCGACATTATTTCGATCAAACTAATAGATTTGGCTACGACTAATATGACATTGCCATTTTTATTGAAGCGACGACAATTTCCTATCATTCCTTTATATGACATCACCATCAACGAGTAAGGACGAGTAAAACATTAAAGGGGGTTCGTATTGACCTGCAGTCCGCGATTTTTTTACATGATCAATCCTATGTAGAATTATCACGTTCAAGAAATCCATAACAGTTGAGTCAGGATAAAAGGGAACCCACAACAAGGACATCTTCTGGGAAATGTGATGTTCAATGAAGTGTTTAAAATATAAATGAAGAATTACCGAGGCAAAGTTATGAAACCAGCTATAAATTCTATTTTTTGTAACATATATTTTCAAATATTTTATTAATGACAACGTTCTATGGTATGCTGACCCTATATTAGACAATATAATAGAATTACAAACCAATTTGAGTATAAAAGATCGAGGCAACGTCTAAAAATGATATAATTCCTAGTTGAAATATAAGGACTTAACTTTGATTTGGAAAATATTCCTTGCAGTTATTTGCCTTAGTAATATTAAAAAAGTATGAATAATTCTTCATATTACAGAATTACATTCGGTGATAGCATGCAGTAAAACAATATAAGTAAATTTATTGTATTCATAGGCAATTAACTCGTACATAGTCATCCAAGATAAAATTAATCTTGAAGAAGTTATTTAAATACATTCGTTTATTGCAAAAATAAGAAGATAAAATTCAAAGGCACGTTGAACATATATGGTATACGAACATATATACTTAAATCATGATTTCAATTAGTTTGTGAAAAATTCTCTCAAGTTTCCATTCTAACCCATCATTGAATATTACATATTACAATGAAAATTTAGCAAAAATCACAATAAGTAACACATTTTGTAAAGCTTAAGGAAGCATATTTGAAAGATAATTTTTTTCATTATTTCTACCAGATCTTGGCACTCTTCCAATTGTTGGAGAAGTATAAAATTATAATCATTCTGCACTCGTAGATGTTGCAAAATGGGTTGGAAGTTTTCCAACCGCTTCTGCGGAAATTCGTAGACAATGGAAGTATTCTCCGTGGGAAATCTCACGCACTATTTTAACTCCAAGTTTAACATAATTTGATATTTTAGGTTATCACAACATTTAAATTTTAAAAACACTGAAGAAAAAAATATATGTGTGCAATAGCGTGCAGATAAGGCGCAACACTCATCAAATAGAGGGTGCGTTTTATGTTCCAGAAACACAATTTTATAATTTATATTTAATTGATTGATTATATGGTCTTTACCATTATGTATGGAATATAATCTCGATCAAGTGACCGCCTCTGGCCGTGGCGCAAACGCAAACTCTTTCAAGCATATTTTTCATAACATGCTCGTAAACTTCTGGTGTTATTTCAGCAATTTAAATTATCTCTCTCTTCTTTAGTCATAGTGCATATATTGTTGGGCATATGCATCCCCCATAGATCTCCATCGCTATACGAGTACGTTCTAGGAATCTAGCTGCTATCAGTATCACATCACATTTTTCACGCCAGCTAGCGTTTCGACAGCCGGACAACTGATTTTCCTGATCATTTTGGCCTCAAGTTCTACAATATATTGGTCCACCGATCTTCGATTCGGCGAACAACACACCCAGCATAGAGATATTGTAGTCAGTTCCTGAATATTATTATGATTCTTCGATATAATTGCTCCCACTTGACCAAGTGTTAAATCGTTGCTAATTCGTTGATTTAGTGTACTTTTAGAATGAAGTATGATACAGTAGTCGCCCATAAAATCGCATATCGATACAAGGACGTTCCACTTTATACTATCCAGTTATTCCATTTTGCCTTACACATTCCAATTCAATTTATTTTACGTGGTCAAGTTCATAGTAAAACAGAATTCAGTATCTTCGAAAAATTTTGTACCCCTGATCTGTAACTGTATATTACCTCTATCGTGACTTAGGGGATAAATAACTGTATATATCGCCAGGAATTATTTAAATTAACACTTAAAAAATATTAAGATTTAATGATTTATGTGTCTAATGTCAGAGTGGGAGATTAATGACATAAAAAACAGATAAGAAAAAAACTATGGTAGTGTGAATTAAATCAGATTATATGGGTTTATGAATAGATAAATAATGTATTCTATAGAGTGCATAAATCTAAGGAAAAAATCAATATAAGGAGCTTAAATACTTTTAAGCTCATATTGAATTAAGTTTATACTGTACTAGGTCTGTCCAATGGGAAAGGTGACTGATTATATTTTCGCGTAACCGCTAGCGCCATCTGTGGATGAATAAATTAATTAACTAGCAACACATTTCGACTATCTTCCGAAAAAAAGATGGAACAACGTGCCAACATTAAATTTTGTTTTAAATTTGGTAAAAGTACCACAGAAACATTTGAAATGATTCGAATTGTTTATGGTAGTGAAGCAATGAGTCGTAAGAACGTTTTTAAATTAGAGAGAGTATTGAAGATTATCCACGGCCTGGACCATCATTGACAGATCGAATTGAAGAAAATGTTCAAAAAGTGGCTGAAATTCTTCGAAATGATCGTTGTGCGTCTATTAGGCTCATCGAGGAGCTCACTAGAATTCCTAAATCTACTGTCCATCTAATTTTAACGGAAAATTTGGGCAAACAAAAGGTCACACACTGACTCACGATCAAAACGTTTGGAGTGGAGCACTGCAGACATGAATAGAACTTTCAGTACGGCTTACAAAGCGCGAACTCGGAATGAAAGGGTCCACAATCTCCGAAACCGAAAAAAGTGCGCATGCAGAAGAGACGAATTAAGACTGCTCATCGTTTTCTTTGATTCCAAATCCATGAGGAATTCACGCCAGAAGGTCAAATGGTGAATGCATTTGTGTTCTTGAGTGTTTTTAATGGTTTATAACCCAGGATTCTTCGAGTCTTTGTTACACGAAAATGCACCGGCGCACAAAAGCAAGACTGTACACGATTTCTCAGCCAAAAAAAGTATCGTGGTGCTCGATCGTCCTCCGTATTCGCCTGATTTGGTTCCATGCGACTTCTGGCTATTCCCGAAAATGAAATTGGCGATGAAAGGAAAGCGTTTCGACTCGATTTCAGACATCTAGAAGGCTTCGATCGCGATTTTGGAGGCAATTCCGAAGAATAAACTTCAGGAGTGCTTCAGAAAATTTTACAACCGCTTATAGTATTGTATTGACTCACAAGGAGTATATTTTAAATAAAATGTAGTGTAAACAAAAAATAAACAATGTGTTTTATTTCATTTCCCGTCAGTCACCTTTCGCATTGGACAGATAGTGTACATTAGAAAATTTCCCTATACATTGTAGGAACTTGTAGGAACATTGTAGGAACATTGTATTAGATTGTTATATTTTTTCAGGATTTCGACACACGTGTCATTTAAACAGTGAGTTGTGATAGTTTTTTTAAATAAACTAAAATATCAGATTAAAAATACAATACAAAAACAATAAAGAAAAATATTAGATTTTTAAATTTTATTGTCATATTCTGAGAAACTTTTTACGGCGATAATTCACTGGTACTCGAATGGCATACGAGTACATAGGATACTGCCAAAAAAGTAAAAAGATACTAAAGGATTCACCTTTGAAATCATATATGAATCAACATGGTGATTCTTAAGAATGTTAGACATTTGATATTTTGAAGTTTTTCTTAAACAAATTTGATATACTTATAATCACCAAATGCTTTATTCTTTCTAATATAACATACGTTTAGTTGAGTACAAGCAAAACATGCGAGACATAGTTTAGTGGAAAATAAATAACACCGTAGAAATAAAATTTAAAAATAAACTCCATAATAGAGAAAACTTGGAAATACACAATGTTAAATGTATCGTTTCATAATCCTTATTTATATTCCTTTCACGGAGAACGTTTGACACCATTTCCATATAAAAATCGGTATGGTGAAAAAACAAAATTAATATCACGAACATTGCGTATTGTTTAAAACAAATTTAAGACAAAATATTTAAATTTCTTTGAGAAAATGTTTAGATCCAAGTCAAAGCGCCGTATATTTCGAAAATATTCACCTCGGTAAAAGTGAATTCAACGTAACTTGGCATAAAATGTACAGCATTTTCTTGTCTTCATTTCAGATTTTTGAATTTCGCACAAAATACTCATAAAATCGCCAGTAAAAAAATAAGTCATAAGTTTTATAAGTATCCACTATATATCAGAAAAAAAACAAATTTTATTTTAATATAAAAACATTTACAATGGTTTGAAGTTGAAGGATTTAATCACTTCTTCAAATCAACTTTATTTTTGACAAAACCCACAAACTATTCGTATAAATATATTATATAAATCGAAATTGATCAAAATAATCTAATTAAAACACTGACATAACAAATCACTAAGAAATAGCGGAAACCGAAACCTGCGAAACCCAACTTTGCGCATATCACCTCCGCAATTGCGATGCAAAACGAAAGATGAATGTGAGAGGAATGCAGTTTGAACATCGCGATATCCCTCGACCGACACCTACGAGTTTTGTTAGACCGTACTTTACATTTAAAATATTGCATCAGTACAAAAAACAGTCAGTGCTAGAGATAATATCCTTCGGCAACTCACTAAGATTTATAATACAGAGCCATCTGCATTGCCACGAATTTGTATAAACATAAGCCGTTCTCACCAATGCACTATCACTCGAACCTTCGTGTTCATACTTTTTTAAATTTTGGCAACATATTTTATTCCTTACGATAATAAATTACATCTACGAAAGATCGTATTTTAGCTGGCAGCCCGTTAATTAAATTTCAATGATCCCCTTTGTCCAAAATATTTTCCCATGCCTGCCTTATATGGTCACAGGCCAGAACTATCGAGATTGAAATCTAGGAATAGTTTCATGAAGAGAGCGCAAGAATTGACGAGTATTTCGGGAGATTGTGGAAAAAAACACCTGATGACTGGACAGAGCTCGCGGAAAAGATAGCACCTGAAGGTCAACTACCTTGGCCTACTTGGAGAGCCCTGAATAGGATTCGAGTAGGGATAACTAGATGCAAGGTGATGGGATTTCTTAAACGAAAGTAGCATTGAACGTGATTGTGGGACAATACAGGACTCACAACACATGGTATCTTGTCCGAACATCGGGACTACATGGGCAAGGCCTGATTGATGCGAATAAGACGATCTCTGTTGCAACGTAGCCTAGTTAATAACAGATAGTCCGGACGCGGAAACGAATGATTAAATTTTAAAAAATTTAAAGAAAAATAATTTCAGTCTTCGCTGCCATCGGGAATTATAGTATTGTACGAGTATTTGGTTTTTCGTAATTATTTATTTCCAGCTGATCGTAACGGTTGTTTGAAACTAAGCATTTAAGTATTTCCTCTTAGCTTACTATGTATTTTCTCTTATTTGACATTTTGTTTGACGGTTGGTTTTATTTGGAAATTTCAAATAAATTTTAATATTTTCTGAGAACAAACAGAAATAAAAACTAATCAGTTTCGAGGTATCTAATTGCAATATAATATGTTAATCGAATGTTAATATTATTGTATATGATTTTTTCATTCGTATGATACACGATATGTTCGAATCGTGCGTACATGAGATCGCAATAATCGAGCCTTTGTATTTAGAACCACTGGAGTAGGCCTCACAGTTCACAACTCACAGTTCGTCATCGTGTGTGTTGGACCCATGTGGAGACGCAAAAACACGCGTCTAGCGCGTGACAGTATTACTTATTACCAAACACAATCTTAAATCATATTGTAATTATTTAACCTCGAGACCGCCGGGTGAAAGAAAAGTCTTTACAGCTAGATCCCGGAAGCTATCTTCTTCATGACAGTTGATTAAGTCACATACACAGTCTGTCTAATGGGAAAGGTGACTGACGGAAAATGAAATACAAAACATTGTTTATTTTTAGTTTACATTACCTTTTATTCAAAATACACGCCTTGCGAGTCAATACAATATTGGAAGCGGTTGTAAAATTTTCTGAAGCACTCCTGAAACTCATTCTTCGGAATTGCCTCCAAAATCGCGGTCGAAACCTTCTGGATGTCTGAAATCGAGTCGAAACGCTTTTTTTCATCACCAATTTCAGTTTCGGAAATAGCCAAATGTCGCATGGAGCCAAATCAGGCGAATACGGGGAACGATCGAGCACCACGATAATTTTTTTGGCTGAGAAATCGCGTACAATCTTGCTTTTGTGCACCGGTGCATTTACGTGCAACAAAGACCATGCCCCGTGTTCCCGGTATTCGGGTCGAACTCGAAAAATCCTGGCCCATAAACGATTCAAAACACCCAAGTTCACATCGGCGTTCATCAATTGACCTTATGGCGTGAATTCCTCATGGATTTGGAATCAAAGAAAACGGTGAACAGTCTCGATTCGTCTCTTTTGCATGTGCATTTTTTTCATTTTCGGAAACTATGGACCTCGACATTCCGAGCTCTGGCGCTTTGTAAGTGGCTCATATTGAAAGCTCCATGTTTCATTACCTGTATCAATGCTTGACATGAAGTCTAGATCCATATCAGCCGCTCTTATCATGTCTCTGCAGTGCTTCACTCTGCAAACTTTTTGATCGTCAGTCAGTGTGTGACCTTTCGTTTGCCCAAATTTTCCGTTAAAATGAGATGGACAATGGATTAAAGAATTTCAGAGAGCTGTCCGATCTGGAGACGGCAAAATCTTTTATGTACCAATGCATCACATCACACTTCATTTCTACACATTATCTTTTGCGGTTCACCTGGCTCGACTTTGGAACAATCTTCCTAGCTTAATAAGTGCTACATTCTTATCGACATTTAAGAATAAACTAAAAAAGCATTATTTATCGCAAAATATTACTCGTCTTTAATTCCCGTACAATTTCCATCCTAATTCCTATTTTTTCTTAAGTTTTATCTTTTATTTTAATTTTTCTTAGTTTTTCGCAAATATTTTATTCATACAATGGAAGTATTTGACAAATAAATATGCTTATCAACTGTCATATATTTGATAGATTCCAGATATAAATTGAATTCGAAACGAATAGATTGTAATCAAATTGTCGTACCTTCCGCGTGCTAAACACATTATCACCCATTCGTAAATCTGAAATGCAATATCTATAAGCCATTTTTTCGTATTTGGACACATCATTTGTAGGACTGAATTATTCAAGGTTACTTCCGGCTTGAGTTTCCACGCATGTCTCGTGCACATTTCTCTCAGTTGGTTATTTACTATCTCTTCTCAAACCTAATATATAATTCATTTCGCAGGTTCCTTCGGGCCACATTCCTTCCCCGTCTTTGATAAATACCTCGGTTCAAAAATTCCAATACATAGATATTCAAAACATTTTACTTACACACACCAATAGCATACGCCATGTCCCTGTGGGTTTGCGAAGAGAGGACAAATTTTCACTTCCTCCAATCCAAGCTATGAACTTTTTGTTTCAACTATCTTCGTACTTCTTCCTAGCCCTCAGACAAATATGTATGTTTAAACATTTTGTAAACTTTTCACGACCCATTCTCTAAATCTACATAAACCACATCATGATTTATTTCTAAACTATAATTATAACATATGTATCTAAAAGGCTGCTATCCCTAATCCGTTAATTCCTAACTCTACGATACGTTGAAATACCGGAATACCCTACCAAGCCTGCTACGAGTATTGCTTGAAGCTCTTCATGGCTACCTCCAATCAAGATATGTCAATAAAATAGTTAAGCAAAACGAAAGGCAAACAGGTTCCTGCTAATCTACGAGTGCCTTCAAAACTGACATTTTTAAAACTAGCACATTTTTTTTACCCAAGTTAATTTACCACCAGACTTTTCCTACTCGTACATGCACTGACTTATCAAGTTACCCATTCTAAGTTTTGAACATAAATAATCAAATTCCGGTTCCATGGCATAGAAGTAAGCGTAGATGCTTATCACCCCGGTTCAGTGTTACTTTAAGGGGTTTGTTTATTTATCACAATTTAGTGTTGTTGTGGCACTTTGTAGGAACATAGAGTCTTGGAGCGCTCTAAAGTCAACATGGGTCTCGAAACATCGATGCATATTATAAGTCCTTAGTTTTTTTTCACGAAGAGGACTAAAAATTTCAGAAATACTTGCATAGTACTCGTATTATACAGTTTATGAATCACTCTTACTAAAAACTTTAAGGTTACAATAGTTATTTAACTAGAACCCGTTTACTGAAACTATTTGTACTATATTCAATGTAACTCGAGCACTGTCTTATTAAGTTAATTCATTTTACTAGTGACTTAATAATTTAAAGCTAGTTTCAAATCTTAGGCAAAGTTTATTTAAATGACTTCCTGTAATGGATCAACTGCTACGGGTACATTATTTTTCAATTTGATGACATCAAATGTGACTTGGGAATCGTCTCAAATCGACTAAGAATTGTTTGAAATGTGAATTTTTCTCTTTATTTACTTAAAAGATCTATTCTCTTTGTAAAATAAATTTTTAAATTGTTTATTTATGTATATATTTCTAGTTTCGACCAACAGCTGTTGTCATTTTTAAAAACTATGTTAATTATGAGGAAAACATTTGGTTTAAAAGAATACGGCGGTAGTGTATTATATAAACATGTGGTCCATAGAATCTTTTTGATCATTGAATATTCTTATTGATTTATATTACGCAGGTACTTGATTTTTTTGAAGAATAGATATGACCGAAGTCATAGGTATCCTTATACCATCGAACATCAGGCAGAAAAAGTGCCTGTGTCGTTCGAAGGGAGTAGCACAGCACGGGGTTCTAACCGACGCCCTTCCGCATGAAAGTCCACTACGTTACTGCGCGGCCATACACCTCACGATTGTACGAGTATATTGTACGTGAAGACTGTTATTTAATGCATAATGATATGAAATGATAACTTAATATCTGTCCAAAAATCAGAGGCAGCATTGCTGGTGATAATGGTGGATATTACGTTTGAGATAATATTGATTTAACCCATTTGATCGAAATTCCCTTCAACGCCGTAAAATATATTTAAGTATAAAAAAATGTGATTTAAGAGATTACCTATCGTGGTTATACAAACTCGATTACAGGATTTTTAAATATTTATAACTCATTTTCACACAAAACTATAACGATATAACATACTCGTACAATACTCGACGATTCGCATGACGAAATGTGAAGGCTTTGGCTAAGGTTGTATTATATCGACATTTCCATTTTAGTGATCAAGCTGATTTTCCATACTAAAAAATAGTATGAATTGTAAAATAATATTGAATAACTGTAATAAAAAGATTATATATAACGAGTCATGTTTTTACTCATTTCTGCGTAAAAAAAGTTCATAAAATACTCCTTGTTGGAAACATAAGGAACAGACACGCACTCAAAGACTTCTTAGCGAATGTTTTCGCTGCATTAAACTTAAGTGCTTCGCACTGGACTATAAATTTTCGCTTTTTTTCCTTTTTTGCGTTAAATTAAAATACATGAAAATAATATGGAACCTAGAAATGTTCTAAGGTATTTTCTCTGAATTCAATTTCTAACATTTAAATATAATATTAGGTCCATATTAAAGTTTAATATCAAATCGAGTATACTCGTATAGATACTTAATATGACGAGGGTTACGTCAGATCGAAGAACTTCCATATATTGGTAATTTTCCGTTACATAAGGCTCATTACTTTAACGGTATCCAATACATATCAATCGATCATTAGAACAAATGGCAAATACTATAATGCCACACTCAGATTACTTTAACGGTCTCCAATACATATCAATCGATCATTAGAACAAATGCCAAATACTATAATGCCACACTCAGATTACTTTAACGGTCTCCAATACATATCAATCGATCATTAGAACAAATGCCAAATACTATAATGCCACACTCAGATTACTTTAACGGTCTCCAATACATATCAATCGATCATTAGAACAAATGCCAAATACTATAATGCCACACTCAGATTAGTAAATCAGTCGAAAGTGCTGGCTATCTGACCAGAACTAAGCTAGTAAGTAAAAAAAATAACTAAAACACCAAAAATCGACTTTAATTAGTAAACGAAAAACACTATTAACTACCTAAATGGTTCTTGAGAATTTCTTATCAATATCGAAATCCTGATATCATAGGCAAACGGGAACACCCATGTTTTACTAACAATGTATTTCAATGAACTATACAGTTAATATTAAACATTTGGGTTGATAACACGTTACATGTCGTCATTGCATATTACAAATAAAGTGGTAAGCCTCAATAGTCAAATGGTTAACGCGTCATCTATGCATTCTGGCGTCCCGTGGTGCATTCTTGGAGGATTCCAAAATGGCTTTCATTTCAGACCTTTTACACTTATTGTACTGACATTTAAAAGCGTTATATATAACTCTATTTTTTGCTTCGTAAATAAGTAAAAAGAAATAAAATCATAATACATCAACCTCATAAATTCACCCTGGCAATCTGGGCCAGGAACTTAATACTATTTATGACTTTGTTTTATCGTAAACCCTGTATTACCAATATCGGTCTATACAGTCAGAAAATTCGGAATGGCACAATCGGTAATAACAAAGTTAGAGATTTGGAAAAAGAGAATGATCACACTAACAACCAAGGTCCATATGATATAGTCCGATCTCGTGTTTTCAAAATGCTTATATGGCGTGAAAATTTGGAGAAAATAGATGCCTTCAAAATGTGGAGCTGGAGACAGGCGATGATCCCATAAACTGCGAGACGCACAAACGCCTCTATTCTACAATAGAATAAAAACGGATCTCCTATAGATTACTATTTGTCTTCAACACATACAGAGGTAAAAAGACAATCTGGAGAGAGGATTTTTCAGGCCGCCCAGGAGATGCATACCACTACTATTTCGTTTGCTACTGCTCTTCGAACTGCAATGTGCAGAGAATAATATAAATCAGTCAATGATACCATTAATGTATGTATGCATGCATGCACACATACACACACATCCACCCGCACCCACCCGCACGCACACACACGCACACACACGCACGCACACACACGCACGCACACAAGAACGCGCGCGTACGCACGCACGCACCCGCACACACACATACACGAAATAAATATTAACTATCACACGTAGACGTAAATCTTAATCATGAGGTCATAAAAAGATAATAAATATAAATTCGTCATCAAATGAGTAACTTCAAAAGAAACTGTCATGTATAATGTGTCAAAGCCACGCTTAGTCAAAGTAAACAAGTTGAAAGTAAAATAATTTATCTCATAAGGTAACTGAGGTAAAAAAAAAACGATCTTGATTATGTATAAAACCATTTGTATACCAGTAAAAGTATTATAAAATGTTTTTCAAAAAATTTAATGGAAGAATTTAAAGTGAAAAATATCTACCATATTTCTGATTCATAAATTTTGATTTAACGATTTGAATTAAATAAAAATATAATATAAAGCACACTGACGATAATGAGTACTTACTTAACAACCTATATAGAAAAAATACAGACATATTTAATTGAAAATGTTAAAATGAAATACAACGCTGCACTTACGAGTATTCAGGGTATGTAATGAGTTACTCATAGAATAATATTTTATCTGTATTTTATGCTTAGTACTTCATTCTTAAAACTCCATTATACGTTTGCATATATTTTTTTTAACTTTATAGTTTTTAAATCATTTTAACTTCTGTACTTGCTTACTTAAGTATTAGTTTAATTGTTTTATTGTCTTGATGTGTCTTTTTTCGGTTTTGTTGAATTGTTATACACGTATTTTTTTTCTTGTATTATTTTGTAAATATTGTAAATGAAGAACTCAGTATTTTTTCAAATGATTTTGCAAGTAACGTCGTATCGTTGATGAGAAATAAATAAATAATCATTTATTTACAAAAAATAATACTGTAACAATACATCGTTTACACTACCCTGAAAAAGCAGGATCCGGAAAGGTGGAAGGAATTATAGCGGTGACCATATGTTGACATGCTGAAGCAGGAACAGAATATATGTATAATGTCACACATAGGCGACAAATACGAGTCTGGGTAGTTTTCCGTCATGTTTGTGTAACTTTTAACAAAAACATTTATTACGTAGCATTTCCAGAATAAAAATATTTATTACGTAGCATTTCCAGAATAAAAATAAAATGTAACTTTTCCTTCGTAGCATCACAACATGCCGACACGTACCATATCGAATTTGTTTTAAATCGACTCTATTCAACATCGAAACGTGCGAGTACAATGAACACTCGTAGACCAACATAAATGGAAAATAACATGCATACATTTTTTTCAGAATCTATATTAACTTTGGTTTTAGAGACATATACAAATTTTACTTTGTGACTCGCAATATTTATGACCCAAATTTAACTTTGACTGAGACAATAAAATATAATATTAAAATAAGCGATACTTTACACGTTAATTAGTTGACGGTAAAAAATAAAATCACAAACTTATTTTTATCATAGCATTATAATCATATCTACAATAGAAGTCCGAGATACTTGAGGAAATATCTTGTTTATGTATTTCATGAGACCCATTTAACACCTATAAAGAAAATTTTACACCAATTCTCGTCAAATGAAGATGTAACCAGTAGATGACGATCAAAGAGTGTTACTTTTGTACATCATATTTTAGTACCCCAACAGGTTGCGTGACGTTTGCCACACTCAGAGCATAAGTATATCTACGAGTATATTCTGCTAAAGCCACTTTTATGTATGCAATCCGATATTAACAAAAGAAAACCAGATTTAATTATTACTTTGATGATGTTTTTTTAACTGGCGTCATTTGGTGACATTGAGCCACTGCAAATGAGCTTTGATAGCTTTTCAAAAAATGTCTTTAGATTTCTAATGAAAGCATTTATGTTCTCATACAAGCGTAGATCCACAGGCAGATCACAATTGAACAGACCCACGACAAAGAAAAATTTGTTGAAAGTTTGATCGACTCGATGACTGCTTGCTGTCAAGGTAGAGCAGTTGGAAAATTCAGTAGAAGTATCATTAGCGCAAAACTCAGCTGTCTAGGCCGGTGGCATTCCCTTGAAACCTTTAAAAATCGTAAATTATAGTAAAATTAGTAGATAATTCTCTATTTACACATAACTAGATAGAAAATTATTTTCAAAAACGCTTTAAAATGGTAATCATTTCGATGAAATTTTATGCTCTCTAATATTTTTACGTATTTTATCAATTCTAATGACATATAACGATTAAGCGATGATCAAACTAACATAAATTATATCCTGCATCCTTCCAACAACTTTAAATATACTTTGTTAGTTTTGTGCTCCATTAATATAACCTTCAATCGTAACCTTTCTTTATACACACACATTCACAGAATCGAAATCAAAATGCTAAGAAACAAAATAAAAGAAAAAACTTAAGACATTAAAGAATTTATATTTTTACACTTTTATGAATAGTGGTGTGAGATAATTCGCATGATATTTTAAGCTAAGTATCTAATAAAACCCATTAAAATATTTTGGCAGTCTGCAACTCGCTGTAAAAAAAATTCGAAAAGAAATTTCCCGGCTTGTACTCGTAAATTAAACAGATGACATTACTCACAGTTATTTTTTTAACAGTCACGTCACATAGTACGAGTACAATTAAATGGAGTAGAACTAATCATTTGTGTTTTTTTTTATGAAGTAATCAACATCCTAAATACTTAAGTTATTTCTAATTTTAAGACTGGAAAAAAATATAGAGAAAGTGTTATGAAGATAGTTTTAAGAAAATGGGCGTGTAAGACTTACATCTTATCAACTAAGCCAGTGCTTCCCAATTACTTTCATGTAACGGCCCCCTAAATCTGAAGTAATTAATTCCCCCCCCCCTCCCCCAAAAACATTTTTTTTATAGTTGAAGATTTATTTGGCAATAATTATTACAATTAAAAAACACATATTTATATTCAACACAAAATTATAGGAACTTGCTTAAAAACTTTTTTTTTTAATAAAAACTATACTCACATGAAACAATTCAATGCGATAGATGAGATCGCATGTTTTAACTGTTAAATATATACATTTCCTAAATATGTTATGTGGAAAAATATTCATAAATGAATATTTGTACTGAATATTTTCGTGACCCCCCACGAGAGATCCCGCGGCCCCCAGTTTGGGAAGCACTGAACTAAGCCACGGAGGTCATCATATCGTTACATTAAGGAAAAGCTTGAATACCATAAAAGTTTAGCTCAATTTGTTTAGATACAGCTTCTGAAATCAGTTGACACAACAATACAATAAAGATAAGAAATATATACAAATATTGTTGAAAATATAAATATTGCGCCAGTGGCGAATACGATTAAAAAGAATCATTGATAAATTATTATTTTCACAAAAAATAATCGGATCAGAAATACCTTATTTGTATTTATTTGACGTTTTTTAAATATATGGTATATATTTCTTTTTTATTTATATATTTATTTTAATATTATTTTATACGTGTATACTTAACTTTTGTTGCTAATGTATTTTTTATGGCCTGGGTTTCATCGCACACCCTTGCACAATTGGGGAATAAATTAATTTTATTATTATGAATACAATTTTATTATTATGAATACACACACTCACACTTATAAGTCCTGATTTACTGCCAGCGTAAAGAGAAAAGAAATATAAATTAGAAGACAATAAAATAATAGAGCAGCAGAAAAAGATTAAGAGCGGAGGATTAACTAGTAATCTTCTTGAAGGGACTCCGGAAGGACCACGCATTATTATCTTCCATCAAGGCCGATGGTAACTCTTTCCAGCATTTGGTGGCCGCGCAAGAGGTCTCTTTGTAAAAAGACTGATTATGGTGCGTAACTCACAAGTAGCAGCCGAGTTTCTCTACTCCTGGCACCATAGCGACGTAACTCACAAGTAGCAGCCGAGTTTCTCTACTCCTGGCACCATAGCGACGTAACTCACAAGTAGCAGCCGAGTTTCTCTACTCCTGGCACCATAGCGACGTAACTCACAAGTAGCAGCCGAGTTTCTCTACTCCTGGCACCATAGCGACGTAACTCACAAGTAGCAGCCGAGTTTCTCTACTCCTGGCACCATAGCGACGTAACTCACAAGTAGCAGCCGAGTTTCTCTACTCCTGGCACCATAGCGACGTAACTCACAAGTAGCAGCCGAGTTTCTCTACTCCTGGCACCATAGCGACGAATTTAATGCATTTTATCGTCGAGATTAGCTGGTTTTTGAGTTATGATGATTTTATGAACGGTGACTATAATGCTAAAACTGGTCATGGTATGAGATCTAATATCATATGATATTAGTGAAAATAATGTGCGTGCAGATTTCTGTCAAGAAAACGATATTTTGTTATAATTTCGAATGCTTGGTTCAAACGCTTAATCTAATATTGCATACCTGGAAATCGCACCTTGAAAATACGCAAAACCAAAATCACAAAAGAAACCAAATTTATTTTATTTTCTTACAATGTACGGTCTATTTCAACCATTTACAAATACTATTAAAATTATAGAGCGCATCAATACAAGGTATTGCAAAGTATCAACATTCAAAAGTTTACATGATTTATACAAAATTACAGTCAAACGAACACACATACCAACACATAGACAAGCACACAGCAGGGCTGGTTTGTATCTTACGCATAGGACAGTAAAACCAACAAACATACAAAAACATCAGTTCAGAAAAAAAAAAAATTCACTCGCATATTTCATCCACTCATTACATATAGAAAAACACAATAATATGAATCAAAACCCCAAGCAGATATTAAAAATAAAAGGACAAAACAAATAAACATTTTAAAACCCAAAATATAGAAATTTAAATAAGAAAAAAAAACAATTTAAAGCTAATTCACGTACCAACCTTTAATAATACTCAAAGCATAATAAAAAAAAACAGAAACAACTACCGTAAATATAAATACAAACACCCATAGTGCTTCAGCCTATCAGCATAAACATTCCTACAAAAATCATTCCAACAAGATACACAACGCCTCAGCTACTAAATATGATTCTGAGAAAAACACCTCCACAGCAAAATGTTTAAATTGTATAAGCCTAAGTGGAAAATATTTCCCAGGCGGTAAAGTCTGTTAATCACAGAGTGATGGAATTAATTTTTCCTTGACGATATCTTAATAAATCAGCGGTTTAGAAATTCTATCAAAAGGGTGACAGTACATCCTGGAGCTGACATCGATTCGGATCTCATCCTCTTTACTGTGAAGAAAGAATTTAATCTCAAAACGATAAAGAAAAATACCATCACTATAGTTCGGGAATTCTAGGATGAGTCCTTGACAGCTCACAAATTTGCCCCAATACAACCTTGTAACGATGTTCAGTAATTTTAATTATTTTATCAACTTTGATATAAGCCTCAATTCTAATAAAAAGCAAGTTATTTAGGTAAACACATTGCAACCCGTGAAATATTCACGGAAGTAAAACAAATTCTACATTTATGAAAATATATATTCATAAATGTAAAATTTGTTTATATATATATATCATTTATACATCGTCCCCTTTTACACCGGTTCAAAAATTGTTAGCTAGGTATTTAAAATTCGTTCAGTATCACGGACCCACTGAGATTCAAATTTCGAATTATTTTCGGACAGAATCCAAGTATTCCTCTCTAACTCTCTTGTATTCAAAATTCAATTCTCGTATTCTTTCTTTGGCGACAGCCGTCGTACGGGCTTTGGCCTATTTATTTATATTATGATACATCATTTTACCCCACCAGAGAGTTCTAAAAAGTTATGAAAAAACAATGTGCTATAAATGTTATAAAAAAACAATTTTGAGAATCACGCACGTTCGTTGTTGCGTTAAATATCTTATTTGTACGCTGAAAAGTATAATGTGTTAACATGTTGAAAAAATATTCACTATATTTATACATATCGTAAAAACATATCCTCTTTCTTACCTATACAAATGTGGTATAAATAAATATAAACCATTCTAACGAAAATTAAAAGTAAAAATCCTCTAGAGTTGATAAAAATGTTGAACTATTTGTACAATAAATGTCTTGGTACCTACCGTCCTGTCGTACTAAAATAATCCGAGAAAAGACGAACATGAAATAAATCCATGTGTTTCGCAAAATATTCAAGTTTCATTCAAGATGTTAAACATAGACTGAAGTTAATGAGATACAAATTTTCAGATAAAGTATTTCTTTTTTTTGAAAAAAATAAATTTGCATAAAATATAATGGTTCTTTTTTCCAAAAAAGTTCATAAAAATATAAAATACCTGACATAAACTAACATCAATCGATGATATTTTCCATTGAGCTATTTTCATAAATACATGAAATTATTTTTCCAAAATTTACATGTAATGGAAATAAATACTCGTACCTACATACTAAACATATTAAAGGGCTCAATTTTAAAAACAGACTGAGATATATACGAGGATTTCTGAGCAATCGATGTTGACTTTACGCCACACCTTTGATTAATTTCTACTAATGACAAATTTGCTATCAAATTCTAACATCTGAAAGTAAGCGTTTAATATCTGTTACAAAATACCAAGCCCTGAAACTGAACATTTGATAGCTGACTATGGAGCATCGTGCTGGCAAGGCGTACGAGAACCGAGATGTTCGCACGCCAGGCATTTTGCCAAAGAAATAAATTTATCTCCAGTTTCAGGGAACGCCGTCACGCTCCACTTGGGGAACATTTGAACTATTGTAAATATGTGGAGGGTTTTTTTGTATCACACACTTCACGGGAAAAAAACTGAAAATAAGATATTCGTAAGACAAGTTGCATAAATTATAGTTTTCAAATCGTTTTTTTGTTGGTTTGTTCAAAACGATTTCGTTATTTATTGTTCGTGAAAAATGTTATTTCACAAATGTATTGCTTGAAGTCCACCATAGAATAAACATCGAGAGTAAAATAAATAATAAATTGTTATTTGTTTTATCAAACACTGTTTAATTCACTTTATGTGGACAACGTAAAGTGGAATAAACAGTGTTTGATAAAACAAATTACAATGTCTTTAAACCTCCACAATGTTAATATCACGTATTTTTAGATGAGCTTTGATTGTAAGAATAATATACTTTATAGAATTATTTGTTTTATCGGAATGTTTTTAATATTTATACATTATTTATACTGATTGAAAAATTGTTGTTTAAATATTTTTGTACAATAATATATTATATAAACAATGCATTGTACAAAAGTATTTAAACAACAATTTTTCAATCAGTATAAATAATGTATAAATATTAAAAACATTCGATAAAACAAATAATTCTATAAAGCAATATTATTCTTACAATCAAAGCTCATCTAAAAATACGCGATATTAAAAATGTATACCAATATCATAATTCAATTCTATGCCAGATAGTTAGAATTAACATAATTGTGGATTTTTTCAAAGTTGAGCTGAGGAAAAGAGCCGCAGTTCTCGAGCGTGTCTTATCATTTATCACTCATGACGTCATGAGAATCATCGTACAAGCGCACAATGACGTCTGAGTGACTCGATACATCAACGCGTTAATAACTTAATAATTCAAATTCTAAATTATATCATAAGTGGTGAATAAAATAAATCGATCAATATTTAAAAAAAAATCATTAATTAACACAATAAAACCGCAAGGGTGGTTTTTCTTTTTGGAGAAAATTGGTGAGTATTTAATAATGACTTAAAAATATAAAAAATACTTAACAAAACATGGGAATCGATTTTATTCGAAAATAATAGTAACAATGGAACATACGAGTATGAAAATTGTTCACCAGTTCTAATGCACGATCGGATAGAACCCTGCTTCCCCATTTTTTTAAATCCAGTTTTGGAAGAAAGAATATGATATCCGATAACCCATGTACATATATATACCGGTATACCCGATAACCCATGTACCTATATACCGATAACTACGGTACAGTCGTATACTTAACATATAAAAACAATGTTTCAGACTATTTAACAATAAATTACTTTGTTATTCCAATAATGATCATATAATTAGTGAAATAACAAGGAAATTAATTGTTGAGTATCCTAATATGGAGTTCCACAAAGTTAAAGCAAAAACCTTTGATAAATTATAAAAACCGATCTTTAATATAAATTAAAACGTCAAATATGCCATCGAACACAACAGATACTACATACCATCATAATATTTTAAAATTGGGATAGCCAGGGAAGATGGTGTGCCAAACTTTCTTATCACGACATACGAGTACTTCTTTTACTTCCTCCAGACTCATACATCTTCTTTCAAACCATCTCCAACCATATTATTTCGGTCGTCCTCTACCAATACACTCGCACTCACGTTTGCATCGTAGTTTGTTTAGTCAGTCTTTCATCACAGCGGTCGTAAACTCAGATTCATGTTTAATAACCACATTTTTTATTACGTCATATATCCACTTACCATGTATGCTAGATTGCAAAGTATTTTGTAATAAAGATAAATCTTCTAAAATTTAAGATGTACCGACAGACATACTATATTGTGTTCAACTCTTAGTTTACTTGTACACAATACAACCTAGCGGGCTTATTGCAAAATGGTAATGTCAATTAACCAATTAGAAGCATATTAAAAGGCCTGTTTGAGAAAACGCGAGACCGGAACTATATTTATTTCCTTTGTTACCATCTTCGGATATCGAACCCGAAGCCGGTGTATGGAAGAGAAGTGTTTTACCACTAAGAGCACAGAGATCGCCGCCGTATTAGGAACGTTTCCAGAATTTATAAACAATTTTATTCATGAGTATTGTTTTAAGTACCTTATTTCATCGTTATGAATTATATCGTAATTGCACAGCACACTGGCTACATAGAGCATTATATGGTTTGGAATGATAAGAGTAAATTAACTCTGCGCTCCAAAATGACGCACTTAAATCCTAATACAGGTAGTCGTCGACTTACGACCTACGCGACTTACGACTGTTCGACTTAACGACCACAATCTGCGATCGGTATTATAATCATTTTTTAAACCCTTCCGAGATATCTACAACAAGGAAAATGTGAATTTCTCAACGTGCCAAGAAACAATGAAAGGATATTGATTTGAAAACAAAAATAATGGTAATTAAGCAGTACGAAGGAGGAAAAAAAGTATCTACCGGAGTAAATTTTTAATGAGGATGAAACGGAATTATTTTGTAAACGAATGCCAACACGCGTTTACATCCATATAGAAGCCAAAAGCATGTCTGAATTTAAAAATTTAAAAAAATAGGTTGACTCTGCTGCTTGGCGGAAACATCGCGGGTTTCAAACTCAAGCCTTTAGTAATTTATCAATCAGAAAACCCGCGAGCATTCAAAAATGTAAACAAGCACACACTGCCTGTGTACTTTCGTTCCAATCAAAAAACATGGATGACGAAGACCCTAATTTGAAGACTGATTCGTGAATTGTTTTATTTCTCAAGTTCATGAATATTGTGTGGAGAGTAAAATTCCTTTTAATATTTTGATGCTCTTAGATAATGCACCTGGACATCCACCAAATGTATCTGATCTTCATCCTAACGTGAAAGTTATTTTTTTGCCGCCAAACACAACTCCACTCATTCAGACTATGGACCAAGGTTATACTGCTACATTTAAGGCTAACTATCTCAAAATAACTTATAGATGCTGACACCGAGCTATCGTTGCGAGAGTTTAGGAAGCAGTACGATTTTCTTAGGTGTACCAAAAATGTCGCTCCTGCCTGGGAGGCTGTGACAAAGAAGTGCATGAATGGTGGTATCTGGGAAAATTGTGATGAGCGTTACGGAAATACTTGAAGAATTCGATAGTGAACAACAACTTGAAGTTATAGAAAAAATAGTAAAATTGGCGAAATATCTGTATTTAGAGTGTGAGGTAGAGGACATCGAGGAATTACTAGATCATGAGTCTGGAGAACTTACGAATGAAGAACTTATTGAATTGGATGAAGAAAAAGTAGCGGAAGAAGAAAGAAGAGAAACAGAAAAAGAACAGGAGGAGGAGCCAGAAAGAAAATTCACCGTTAAGGGACTATCCGAAGGATTACTTTTCTTTGGAATAAACTTCTTCCACATTTTGAAGAAATGGACCCAAACATCGAACGATTTGTAAGGATTGAACGGATGGCACACGATGTGGTTCGCCCATGTCTTGAAATATGCGAGGAGGAGAAGAAACAATCTAGACAAACAAGCGGCCAATAAATTTTTTATATGTATAACAACAACCGTATTTTCATGTTTTATAATATTAATACATATAACATTTAACCAATTTTACTGTAGCATATTTTTTTAATTAATCCTAACAAATGTAAAAATAAAAAACAAAGCAATACGTAAAGATATCAGGAATGCTAATGATAAAGAAAACAAAGATAAACTCGAAAAATAATAAAAAAAGAAACCTCATGAACGACAGTGGTGATACACTGATTATAATAAGAACATAGAAATATGTTATGATATCATCACGCACTATAATTCACATGTGTACCGAAATTATTGCATAAACCGACTTCCGACCAGATCAACTTACGGCCTGTTTATCGGACCCGATTGTGGTCGTAAGTCGACGACTACCTGTATATAACTCCTACAAAATTTAACAGAACATATCCCTCATACTGGCGCACGGACTCAGATAAGGACCTATGTTACATATAATATCTCAAGACTTGCGCTTAGAATAAACATAACTTGTTTTGAGTAATGTTAGAAATTAGACTCAGATAGTACACTAAACCTACACTTGAGGACAATTTATTCTTGAATATGACTGTCGGAGAAAAGATGACGATATATTAATAACTAATATTTATCTGCATTCGCGATTATTATTTACTATGGATATGTAAATCGGAGGAATCGTAGATGTATGAGAAGGTGTATAGATGTAGAAAAGGCGAAAAATATGTTGCGATAGGAAAATGTGGCGCTCTCTCCTTTCTGCCTACCCCGATAGGGAAAGGGGTGGTATGTATAAAGATGAGCGTGATGATATGTATGTATGTATAATACCTTGATTGACATGTAAATCAAGACTTATTTCCTTAAGTCTCATGGTACACTCAACCCGGCATATTTCTCATTTTACAATTTATTATACGAGGGTCATCTAGAAAGTAAGGTTACAAGGGCTCCTGAGGCCGGGGGATTTTTTTTGTTTCGAAGATGGCGGACCTGGCGTGTAGGGGGGATCCTAACGGTCACTTTGTTTGGTCCAGTGTGTTTGTCGGTCATTTTGTTGTCACAGTAAATTCTTCCGATGGAGAGGTCGTCGCGCGCTCCCGCCATAAAACGTCCGTGCGAGATCCGCGCGGTCATCCGTTTTTTGACTTTGCAGAACAATACCGCCGCGAATATCCGTTGGAAGCTGGTGGAAGTTTATGGTAGTGATGTGATGAGTCGACAACATGTCACGAAGTGGGTTAGGTTGTTCAGAGAAGGCCGTACTGATACAACGAGGCAAGGCAGTGATTTCTGACGAACTTGTGCAAAAAATTGAAGAACAAGTGCGAAATGACCGCCGTGTGACGCTTGACGACCTTCACGAAGAATTTCCTGACATTTCTCGAAGTCTCCTTAGTGATATTGTGTCGGAAAAACTTGCTTACAAGAAGTTGTGTGCGAGATGGGTGCCCAGAATGCTCACAAGTTTTGCACAGGAGGGAGAAGCTTTTCTGGACTCTATCGTGACGGGGGATGAGACGTGGATGTGTCACTACACCCCTCGTATGTATATAATTTCACGAAAACCAATTCAATTGAATAATAGAGCAGTTCTGACCAAGGAAGAGTTGAGCGTCAACCTAAAGCTGAAGTTCTGTGTACAAATTTATTTACCTACGGTGCAATATTGTTTCATTATTATTTATTTTAACCATAAACGATCTAAATTACATTTTAACAATATTTTAGCAATAAATTTGATTCAATATATGATAAATAATTAAACATGAAAGAATCAAAATGAATACACAGAAAATACTTATATACACAACTAAAAAGGCAAATATTACTTTTTATAAAATGTAGAAACAAATGGATATCTGCATAAAATCAAACAAATAAGATACACTAAAAATCAATTACGTTTTTAAAAAACGAAAATAAATTATAATACAATAAACGCAAACATCGATACTCTCGCAAACACTACTTATAGTTAAAAAAATATTCCAAGAACCCAGTACAGCTCCAGATGCAGACAAACCCCATACTGCAGCAAACCGGGCTTCATTCTAGACGTCAAGAGTCGAAAACAAACGAGAAATAAAAAATAAAATAATCTGCACAAAACAAAGAAAAAAAGCATCCGCAATGTATTCAAGCTAGAACGAGTATAAATAATGTGCAGATTGTTTTTAATCTCTTATTAATTTTAACATTTATAGCGCAACAAGTCTTTTATAAAATAATCTACAATACAGTTTTTGTTCATATACTATTGGTACTTATTGGAAAGAATAAAGCATGACAAAATATAGAGTAACAAAAAAAAGACAAAAAGGGATCATATGTACTCGTATATTAACAAAATAAAAATATATAAATACACTATACAAACATAGTAGAAATAAAATGAAATCGATAAAGCTCATCAACATAAAAAAAAGGAAAATATTACAGAGAATTCGAAAAACAAAAACATTATACCAGCCTAAGGATCTAAACATTCCACCGAAACACCATTAATAAAATAAAACTCGATATTTTATACCTATATTACCTCCATACCCTTTTTACTTTAATTCTATGTATAAGAATTAAATTTTCGTTCAGTATTTACAAAGCCGTCGACTAATATGCAAAAAAGTTTACAAATGAATGTACCAGAAATGGTATGTTATTATATTATTCATGTTGTGCCAACTACGCTAATAAACTTACTTAAATATAGTGTATAATTTCTCACAGTTGAAATATTGGAAACGAAATTTTACACAAACATTTTCCAGAGTGAATTGTATATTTATATTCCTAAACAAACCTGATTACAAGTAGCGAAGAAGAAAAAAAATTACGTCAAATTTTCTGTTTTATTTCATGATTACGTCGTTTTTTATTTATCAAAATCTATTGTTAATCCGCATATGTTATTTAATATGATAAAACTGTTGGCACGAAAAACACTTTCACGCAGAACAGTCATTATATTATATAGAGAAATTTTCCATCGTAAATTTTCTTATGTTTACAATTCCAAAATCGGAGATTTATACCCACTATACATGATACTACATTCCATACAATTTATACATTTTACAGCTTCAATTTCACTGGTTGCTTGCATAGAATACGGCCTCTAATTTTAACGACCATGGGTAAAATAAATAAACATTAGCGCGTGCTCGACAAAAATTGTACAAATTATTTGGAAAATTGTATAAGATTTTTTAATCGTGTCTAGTAGAATCATTGATCAATGCTGCTGATCGTTTTTAAGAATTCAGCCAACGAAAAAACTAAATAAGAAATGTTTTCTCACATAAATATTAGAAAATTTTAGTAACATGCACAGTAAGACTCCGTTTGACGATTCCCTGATTAACGCTGATTCGATATACGGGAGTTTTTCCGGATCCCAAAATAGTGCTAAATAGTGCATGATTCGATATAACGCGATTCTACCCGAAGTCTAAAAAAGCGCTAACTTTACGCTGATTCAATTTATAGCGGCATTTCCCTTTATTCGTATATAATACGATTATTCCTGAACCTGAACCAATCAGCAAAAGGTAACGATTCATCGTAGCGCTGTAATTCTCCTAAATCTATGTTTCTCCCGTGTATTTGTTTTCCCTGAACTGGCATTCATGCAGAACAAAGAATATCAGAAGGGCCAGAACCTTCCACAGCACAAAAATAAACTTTATATTTCTATGTACGTATGTATATTATATATATGATTATGCAAGTTAATATAAAAATGCCTTAAAATTAAAGTAAAACTTGTTTATTTGCTCGCGTGTTCCCCTATCCCTATTTAATTTGTGTTGAAATGGCCCCGTTTAGCGCTGTTTCGTTTAGCGTTTTATCTTCAGGAATGCATGGTGAGCGCTTATAGGCCTATTACTGTATATAATTCGACGAAGTAGAATGTTATCTAGCCAGTTAAGAATTTGTTAATTTTGAATTCCTTTGCAGCAAATTATACCTTAATATACTCGTATGTTATGCACAAATCTCAAAATCGCTAGAATGGAAATTTACAAATTGTCAATAAGATTATCAATTGTATGTATTCGTAAACTAGAAATTAGTCTAGTCTACACTATGACTAATGCAACATTCACAATAAAATTCAAAATTATATGGTATAGCGTACACTTAGACTGTAGGATAACTTAGAGTAAAGAAGATTTTATATTCCGTATTTTAAAGCATGACCAAAATGAAATATTATTAAATTTTACAATAAAATATATTTATCATTTTCAGAGGCATACGAAAAGCCTGTCTGGAAGAATATCTACGAATCAAAGTTTTACGAATTATTTTATTTACTAGATACTTAAAATTTAAAAATATTTGAAAAATAATATTAAGTACTTGAAATAAAATTTGAAACAATCATCATTTAGGGTCTGGATCGAATTATTTACTATAAGAGACATTGTAGATCAGGTGACAAACAATGTATGTAGTTAGAAATTAATTGGCATATTCGGCCAGTGTATACAATTCTCCCAGATAATGTAAATAATATTAATCACGGTTTAAAGGCGAAAACTAAAGCATCGTGCGTTGACTTCTTAGTAGCTGTCGAATATTTGCATTATAACGACCTTGATAGTGTCGTGTCGACTAGCATTTGTGTAGAATTTTTTAACCAACTTTTTCGTCGTTTTCGCTTTATAATAGGAGTGTCGATCAAATATGTAAGTTTCCCGGGTTGGTTAATAACATATTTTTATTCATTGTTTTATTTATACGTAGTAAACATATGAATTTTGCTTCAATAATTCCGATTTTTTTAATCGTTAATATTTTACATTCATTTTTTTTATAATTATCTTTCTGTAACAAGTGAACCAACCAGTCGCGTAGAAATTCGTACTAGTGATGAAATGGTGAGCTTAATTTCAGATGTTTATCATATTTTTGTTCAAAAATTTTAGTTAAAGGATTATTTGAAAAGTTTTTCTACTGTACTGTATGTACCCTTAAGGCGCTATTTCATATCGTGTTCCAAAAAAATCGTTTTAACTTAATTAATTTTAATTCAAATTTGTATACAACTTTATATACACGTAAAAAAGACTGAAATTATTTAGATGTTTTTTTAACTTAGATAAAACACTTAAAGAAATCGACTAGAAAGGGGCAATTTCCAGTCTCTATAAAAACAGCTAATAAAATAATTTAAAAAAACTGCGATAATTTTAAGCCATACAAAAATTGCAGTACGCCCCTCCATTAGGTATAAAAACATTTTCTTCATAAACTAATTTCATATATAGTCATTTGTACGAATACCGGTACGTCTCCCTAAAAATGACATGTAAGATTTGTCCGACTTTAAAGGTTATTTATTCCGTTGAAAAAAATTCACAATCAAAATACAGTAAACCAACATTCCCTATCTATTTGTATTTTCTTCCCATTATTCAATTCCCTCGAGTTCTGCAGCAATACCGAATACGATTCTGATGAGAATCTTATTAGAACGCGATTAGACGACTTTTAGCCGAGAAATAAAAGAAATGTTTTGAAAAGGATAAAAAATGATAAGACAAAAATGGCAGAAAATTAATTTTCAATCGGTAGCCAATATGCTGCAAAAATGCCGCCAGTTAACTTTTAGATACTTGTAGATCATTCTGTTAAAATACCTTTTCTATAAATAGTCATGCCTAATTATTTTTAAGGTGGATTTTTATGTTTACTTTTGACACATTTTGTGTTAATTAAGCGTGTTTCTCTTTATTTATTCATTATTAATTATCAAACCGGCTATATTACCTTTAAAATATTTTGTTTCACGAAATAAGAATGATAAGTTTAACATAAAGTAAATACGGAATATTTGAATCGAATGACAGCTTTTTCTTTGAATAAATAAGATAACTTTATTATTTCTAAATACTTATTTGGAGTTTAGAAATAAGCAACACGAGGACAAGTAGCTGTTTGACAGTTCACAGATATTTGTGCGCATACATTAAGTATAGAATTAGACGATAAAATGGAGCATTGAAAATTTATCGTGATGAATAAAACTTACCCGACAATTTCTTGGTCCATTTATAAATGGTGACAAATTATATCCCCGGCTTAAATCTAGCTTTATTAACATTTTGCACCTAGAAGCACAGACACTCGACGCCATCTTCAAAATATACTGAAAACTCAGGGTAACCACTATTACGAAATTGCTGTTATGATATCAGTGTTTAAGCTGGTTACACACAATCAAGAAACTTAAAAAACATTATAAAACCTACTAATTATACTTAACAATTCTAAGCCAACTCCGTATGAACTATTTGTAATAAATATTTTTTAAATATTATTAAGATAATCATCTTGATTATGAAAATAAACACGACTTATATTTAATAACAATTTAATGATAGTGAATTTAAAAAACTTCTATGTTTAATGAATGCAAAACTTCCACGTCGAATTATTTCAAGTCAAGGAGCCTATTTTATGAAAAAAAAATAAAAAATGTGAAAGTTGTGGGAAGGTAGGTATATTTCAATTTTGATTGTCAAAACTATAGTTGTTTTATTCTTCTATTGGTACTCTACCGCCATAATATGACAACTGCCTGCCTTACTTCAAAGAGAAATCTTTCCGTCTTCTTTTTCCTTAGTGAAATGTTGAATACACACGCGATAGAAGATATTGCGACAAGGGATTTTTTCCTAACTTCAGTGTGCATGACTAGAGTTTTCGGCTTGGCATTTCCTGGACGATTGGGAAGATTTTGAGGCCGGCGATTTGAGCAATTATTTATTTTATCAATCTCGTGGGAAAAGGCTTTAATTACGAATTATGGCAATTCCAGAGTACAAATTAAGTACAATTCTTCATGGACACTCATTAGATGTACGATGTGTATCCATAACCAAAGATGAATGTATACTCTCCTCCTCAAGAGATAAAACTGCGAAATTATGGCACCCAGAAGGGTAAGTACGATTAAAATTATTACTAAATGTTTGTTGAAGTTCATGTGTAATATAAATAATTTATCTCTTCATTTCAGTGCAAAGGATTTTGCTAACGTAGTAACCTACAAAGGCCACACAAATTTTGTTTCATCAGTATGTTTTGTCCCACCCTGCGAGGCCTTTCCGGATGGTTTGGTAGTCACTGGTAGCAATGATAATACAATATGTGCATTTAATGTCCAAGACCCAGCCCCCATAATTGTATTCAAAGGCCATGAAAATGTCGTGTGTTGTGTTTCACCTGGCCAGACTCCTGGTACCATTTTGAGGTAAGTTATTATCATTTTTCAATATTTATATCATTGATCTTATTTCACGAAAGCTCGCAATATTTCCATAACGTCAGATAGAAATTCGTACACAATACATAATCATGTCATGAATTATATCACTACTTTCATCACTTAAACAATTTACCCGCAAAACCAATTCTAGGAACCGCAATCCCCTGTACTATTAGCCTGGTATATACCTAAGTAAATGAAGGTCAGTTTACAATCAACTGTCTACTTGTCAAGATCCAGTGGGAGTTACCAAAACCGTATTGCAATTGTTGCCTTGAACAAAGTTGTCAAAAGTGCAAATGAAATTTTAAAACTATTAGTCACAGGTTAGTATTTCGTGCTATGACGCGTTATGACGAGTGTGGTGAAGTAAAAGACTTGCTAAGAATTTGTCGGCCCTTAACATTTCAGACACGAAACGTCATAGAAGGTGTTAAAGAAAATCTGAATAAACCCCCTAAGAAAGCTGAAAATCTTATCATGGGAGGTTGATCCACCAAATCAATGTCAAGGTTGATAAAATCGGACCCAGGGATCAGAACCTATCGTAGAAGTACTGGCCACCTATTAACTACCGCTTTCAAAAACATTCACCACCAACGATCAAAGAGCTTTTACGGTAACATGGTGACGGTAAATACAAAAAAAATACTTTTTTCACATGAAAGAAATTTCACCTTAGAGGAATCCTAAAACTCCAGGGAAGCTCGTGAGATAGTTGGAAAGGTCCAAAGGGGTCATCATCCAGCATCAGTAATGGTTTAGTGAGGAGTGGCCTATGATGGCATCTCAAAACTACATTTTTATGAATGTGTAAAAACTGGCCCAAGTTTACCAAGATCCAGTTCTGAAAGCTATTGAGAAACCATTAAACACGACTTTATTCAATAGAAGTTACTGGATATTCCGATAAAACTCCTCACCGGCCTAAAAATCGGAAACAACAGCAATGGCTAGAAAACAATATTCCGGCGATTATTATTGCTTCCGAGTGGCCTTCTGGCAGCCCAGATCTCAATCCTCTGGATTACACATTGTGGTCAGTTTAAGAGAAGGTGTGTGCTAATTAAAACGTGGATTGAAGAAAGCTGTGGACTCTTTTCAGTTAGAAACTTGGTGTACCGCCATAGATGAGTAGCCCACTCGATTAAAGGCCTGTGTAAAAGTGAAAGTGGACATTTTGAATAATGTGTTTTTTTAATGTTTCTACTAATATTTGTTAGTATAAATATATAATCTTTTTGAAATTTCAAATTGTAATTTTTTAATTATATCTCTAATAATGAGTAACAAATATATGGCAGGAATAGTGCACAACCAACAGGGCTTATCAAGGTAGCACCCAATGGCTGTTACCGAACACCTAGAGAAAGATTCACTTTGATCGAAGCCATGCCATATGGAGCTTTGCTACAGATTTATGCCTGGGCTGATATGGGTCAAACCTACAAAGCCCAGGAAATCACAGTGAGAGGATGAAGTTATGTTTCTAAAGTATAAGGATTTATTGACACCTTAAGCCCAGTTTGTGGTTGTGGGAGGTGATTAACACAGGACAGGATTTATTACTTAATATACATAAACTTTGTAAATTATACTGCTAGTACTTCAAATCTCATGAAGCGCACCTGAACAGACATAAGCTTCTCAAGCTTGGGGTACTAAATGATTATCAAATGTTTCTTGTTCCCACTCGAAACGCATTGCTCAGCAACTAAAAGTCATACTCAAGCCAAACAATGTCAGAATGTGATTGTATGAAATGACACACAATATTTTAAAAGTAATAATATTTTAATTATGGATGTGAAAAATAAATTAAAGGAACAGTGGAAATATTTGCGCAGAAACTAATACTTATTATATTGATATTTGACAGAATAAAAAATGTATCAGGTGTACAAATAAGCCGCCGCCGTTTGACAAAAGTTGGCGCCACCAGTAAGTTATGGTTAAAATTGTCAGGTGTAAAACGTCGTGAGTGGTTTCAAAAGTTAAAAAACGGTGAATTTGACATCGAAGACCAGGAACGTAGCGGAAGGCCGAAAGTGTACGAAGACGTGGAATTGGAAGTATTATTGGATCAAGATTCATGCCAAACGCAAGAAGAACTTGCACTTACATTAGGAGAGTGACTCAACAAGCAATTTCACATTGGTTGAAATCATTGGGAATGATTCAAAAACAAGGAAATTGGGTTCCATATGAACTGACACCGAGAAACGTTGAACGCCGATTTTCCACATGTGAAATGCTGCTTGCCAGGCATAAACGAAAGGGTTTTCTGCACCGTATAGTCACTGGTGATGAAAAATGGATCCACTATGATAATCCAAAAAGGAAGAAATCATGCGGACCCACTGGCCATGCTTCAACATCTACGGCTAAGCCAAATATTCATGGAAAAAAAACTCTTGTGTATTTGGTGGGATCAGCTTGGTGTCGTGTATTATGAGTTACTCAAACCGAACGAAACCATTGCTGGGGCTGTCTACCGAACACAATTGATGAGATTGAGTCGAGCACTCAAGGATAAGCGCGCCCACTACTACTCCAGACATGATAAAATTATTCTCCTGCATGATAATGCTCGTCCACATGTTGCGGTGCCGGTCAAAACCTATTTGGAAACACTCAATTGGGAAGTTTTACCCCACCCGCCGTATTCACCAGACTTTGCTTCTTCTGATTTCCACTTGTTTCGATCGATGACGCATGGCCTATCTGAGCAGCACTTCACATCATATGAAGATACCAAAAATTGGGTCGATTCGTGGATAGCCTCAAAAGATGAAGCATTCTTCGGACGCGGTATCTGTATGTTGCCAGAAAGATGGGAAAAAGTAGTGGCAAGCGATGGGAAATACTTCGAATAAAACATGAGGTTCCGTTCTTTCACAATAAATGCCCAATTTTTGATAAAAAAACGGCGGAAACTTATTTGTACACCTAATAATTATTAAGAGTTAATGTGAACCTTTAATTTAAGTATGGTAACAAAGAACACACTTTGTTGGCTTGGACATTTAGAACAAATGGGCGATGATTGTATTACATATGGGCATATGCAAAAAAGACCCAACCCACAAACCCTTTTTTTGTTTGTATGAAATATCAAATGATCATAATTTAATCCTTAATGTAAAAAAATATCAATCATCAAAATATATATTTCATGATTTATTTTTTTCTTAAAAATCATTACATATAAACCGATAAAAGCACCGTTAGATCCTTTTTACATCCTGATGTCCATATCACCTTATTTTAATTTTTTGATAAATGTATAATTATGTTAGTGAAAGAGTTTTTGTATTGTTTGTTTGGATTATATATACTCTTATTTTTCTCAGTGCAAGTTGGGATAGTTCTGGTCGAGTTTGGTCTCTTAATGTTTTGGATTCACCCATACTGATCCTTAAAGGTCATTCAGCAGCTGTATGGGCAATAATTGAATTAGGAAATCAAAGCATAGCCACAGCCTCGGCTGACAAAACTATAATAATTTGGAATAAGGAAGGAGAGAAGATTGAGTGTTTGACAGGTGAAAATCGCAATTTTTTATTTATTTCGTTTTTCTTACCTAAAATGTCCAATGAATAATAATTAGTTTTTAAGAACACATCTAGTTTCCTTTTTTGTATCAATATCATAATTATTACAATTTTATTGCAATATCTCAAGATGTTTTAATTTTCATCAATACTTTTAATTAATCTTTGTGATACTGTGATGTAAAATAGGTTGCCAAAATATTGACAATATTTTTCATAAGAAAATGTTTTCCTATTTCACAAAGTTTCCACCTAATTTTTCTCCAAAATATACTGTAGTAATAAATCTTGCCTAGTGTTAATCATGTGAAATAGGTATTTTCCATTTGATGGGAAATCTTGCTTGGATACTAGCTTGTCAAATGTGTGAGATATCATGAATTTTTATTTATGCTATGTCTTGTTTGCCTGATAAGATTTTCAAAATCAGAATTATAACTTCGTAAAAATATAAATTTTTCAGGTATCTTCTAGATCTTAAAAAATATTTAAATATAAATTTCTTCCATGCTTTATCTTCATATTTATTTATTTTATATAATATTTTATTTTGCAGGTCATACCGACTGTGTGCGAGCATTAACAGTAGCTAATGCTGATTCCTTTTTAAGTTGTGGAAATGATGCTAGTATACGACTATGGTCTAATAGGGGTGAATGTCTCAATACATATTTCGGACATTCCAATTATATTTATAGGTTAATATTCTTTTTAAATATTTTCAAATTATAGTCATCAAATAAATTAATATCTTTCATCAAATATAGATTTGTTCATCTAAAGGTTACAACTTTTATTATCATTGTAAAAAATATAACTCCACTTTTTTGTTTTGTTATTACTTTAATTTTTTTAATTAATATTGATTTTTGCTCATATCAAATTTTTCATGAAATGTTAAATTCTTTAAATGTACGGAGATTTGTTTTATTTTAGCATATGTGTAAACCCTTGCATGAGAAATCTATGTTTCGTAACGTGTGGAGAGGATTCCACCGTACGTGTGTGGCTAGCTGGAGACAATGTTTGCACTATCGCCCTACCTGCGGAATCGGTCTGGAGTGTAGCATGTCTTTCAAATGGTGATATTGTTGCAGGTATTTGTTATGTATTGGTATCGTATTCGTAGGTAATACAATTTTAAAACAAGTCCCTAATCCTTGATAATAGAAGATTAATTTGAATTTGAAATGGCCGTTAGATACATTATTCTTTTTTCACTCCAACCTAACATCAAATGAATTTATTAATAGAGTTTTCTTTTAAATTTATGAGTTTAAAAGTGAACCAGAAAGCTGTTTAATTTTTCATATTTTTCCAAATATTTTTGTAAAGGAAGTTTTCTATTTCTTTAGACCTGTTCCAAATTCAGACTTATAAAAATAATCTGTATCAACTTCTTAACCTTTTCCATTCTTCATTTTTTATGCACAAATTTTTGGAAACACATTTTTAATGAATAAGTCAGAACCCCGTGTTATTTACATACAATTCATATAGAATTTCTTAAAATCAAATTCCATAGGACTATGATAGTATGTGTTTAATATTCCTTTGAAGTTAGGTATGTGTGAGTATGTCGGGGAAATACAAATTTATAAATAAACCCTAGATGGCGTTAAAAAGGCTTAGGTTATTCCTTATCATAATCAATTAATTGCATTGATTTAGAAGAAAATCACACGCCTATTGATAAATATAAATTTAAAAATTCTGTACAATGTATATTATTTAACACATCGATCAATAAGTCCCGGGACTTACTACTAAAACATCATTTGTTTGCCAAAATTCTTCTTAATTCATCAACATGGTCTCCTTCAAGAGCGATACATTCATTCCAATGCTTTCCTAACTTTTCTATGTCAGCCGTGTAGAACGATTTATCTTTGGTTTCAAAATAGGCGTTAGTTTCGGCAATCACTTCTTCGTTGGAGCCAAATCTCTTTCCCTGGAGCATCTTTTTGAGGCCTGCGAACAGCCAATAGTCGCTGGAAGCCAAATCTGGAGAATACGGTGGGTGCGGAAGCAATTCGAAGTTCAACTCATGCAATTTGGCCATCGTTACCATCGATTTGTGACACGGTGCATTGTCCTGATGAAAGAGAACTTTTTTCTTCTTCATATGGGTCCGTTTTTTTGAAATTTCTGCCTTCAAACGCTCCAATAACGCTATGTAATATTCGCCATTGATGTTTTTCCCCTTTCAACTTTTCAAGGTGATCGATGAATATTATAACATGCGCATCCGAAAATACGGAGGCCATAACCTTCCCGGCCGACTGTTGAGTTTTTGGTCACTTCGGAGGACTCACCGGCTGCTCTCCACTCAGCTGACTGCCAATTTGATTCCAGAGTATAGTGGTGAATCCAAGTTTCATCCATTGTCACATACCGACGCAAAAACTCCTGTTTATTTCGCGTAAACAGTGCCAAACAGCGCTCTGAATCATCGATGCGTTGTTGTTTCTGTTCCATTGTGAGCAAATGCGGCACCCATTTCGAAAAAATATTTTTCATGACCAAATGTTCATGCAAAATAGTGTAAACACTACCAAATGATATCTTCAGGATGTCAGCTATCTCACGCAACTTTACTTTGCGATTTTCCATCACGATTTTGAGGGTTTTTTTTTATGTTTTCTGGTGTAATAGTCTCATTTGGATGACCAGAGCGTTCAGCATCATTTGTTATCTGTACGACCGCGTTTGAAATCAGCATACCACCGACAAATGGTTGTTTTCAACGGAGCAGAGCCCGGATAACACTTTTCAAGCCATCGCTGAGTTTGAATGGTATTTTTTCTCATTAAAAAGCAATGTTTTATCAACACACGAAATTCGTTTTTTTCCATTGTTTTGAAAATAGTAAAAGTAGCGTCACTAAAACCACTGTAACTCAATGACACAATGTCAGAATGTCATGAAAGTTTGACACGTAATTTCTAAAGGTTGGTGCCAAGTGAGAATGGTATGGATTTGATATTAGAGGCGCCATCTGTTGGTTAGCCCCGGGACTTATTGATCGATGTATTACTAGACAAAATTCAGAATACCCTATCTGTGACACCCATGAAAATTGTAATTATGCAATACAACATGCCCAGTGATTTGCAAATGATTGGTATTTTTGAATTGAACAATATTTTTTTCCTTTAAAATATTGTTCAATAAATCATAAAATTATTGAAGATCGTTTACTTTTTAAATTATTTTAGTCAATGCCTAAAACACAAATATGACAAAATAATTAAATTCATATTTTTCTGTTTTATAAGTAATTCAATCTTTCTATTAGGTGTACAAATAAGTTTCCGCCGTTTTTTATAAAAAAATGGGCATTTATTGTGAAAGAACGGAACCTCATGTTTTATTCGAAGTAGTACCCATCGCTTGCCACTACTTTTCCCCATCTTTCTGTCAGCATACGAATACCGCGTCAGTCATCATCATCATCTTTTGAGGCTATCCACGAATCGACTCAATTTTTGGTATCTTCATATGATGTGAAGTGCTGCTCAGACAGGCCATGCGTCATCGATCAAAACAAGTGGTAATCAGAAGGAGCAATGTCTGGTGAATACAGCGGGTAGGGTAAAACTTCTCAATTGAGTGTTTCCAAATAGGTTTTGACCGGTGCCGCAACATGTGGACTAGCATTATCATGCAGGAGAATAATTTTGTCGTGTCTGGCGTAGTAGTGGGCGCGCTTTTCCTCGAGTGCTCGACTCAATCTCATCAATTATGTTCGGTAGACAGCCCCAGCAATGGTTTCATTCGGTTTGAGCAACTCATAATACACGACACCAAGCTGATCCCACCAAATACACAAGAGTTTTTTTCCATGAATATTTGGCTTAGCCGTAGATGTTGAAGCATGACCAGGGGATCCCCATGATTTCTTCCTTTTTGGATTATCATAATGGATGCATTTTTCATCACCAGTGACTATATGGTGCAGAAAACCCTTTCGTTTATGTCTGGCAAGCAGCATTTCACATGTGGAAAATTGGCATTCAAAGTTTCTCCGTGTCAGTTCATATGAATCCCAATTTCTTTGTTTTTGAATCATTCCCAATGATTTCAACCCATGTGAAATTGCTTGTTGAGTCACTCCTAATGTAAGTGCAAGTTCTTCTTGCGTTTGGCACGAATCTTGATCCAATAATACTTCCAATTCCGCGTCTTCGTACACTTTCGGCCTTCCGCTACGTTCTTTGTCTTCGATGTCAAATTCACCGTTCTTAAACTTTTGAAACCACTCACGACAACTTCTCTCACTTAAAGCAGCCTCACCATATGCTTCTACAAGCAATCGATGCGCCTCAGCTGCAGATTTCCTCAAATTGAAGAAGTAAATCAAAAGTTCCCGCAAATGACGCTTATTCGGCTCAAAACTTGACATTTTCGAACACAAAAAAATATGTTATACTGATAAAAATTCACTAATATTTCAAGGTCATGTTGTTGACAGATGTCCAACCTTACGATAATGACATTTTACATCTGACAATTTTAACCATAACTTACTGGTGGCGCCAACTTTTGTCAAACGGCGGTGACTTATTTGTACACCCAATAATATTTTTATCAGTCTTTCTTTTCGATAAATAATCATGGTCTGATTGTTTGCAGTCTATTATTCTTATCTGCTGTGCAAATTTTAATGTCAAATCAGAATTATTTACCATGAAGGCTTGTGGTTTTAAATATAATTATATTCTTTAAAAAAATACAAAAAAAGCAAGTACTCAAATAACCCTACTCGTGGAATGAGTCACTTCAAAAGCTCTCGAAATTTATATTATATAAATTAAAATGAAAAAAATTCTGAATGTAAACCTTCACTCCATATTAATAATCTTTATTTAAGTTGAACCTTGAGAACTTTTTATTCAAAGCCACTGAAACCTTTTCATAACATTGTCGTCACATTTTTACTGTATAACTGAACCTTTTATAGCTAAAGAAGTTTGCCCAAGAAAATTGTTGGCAAATTGGCAATCAGTTTAATAGCAAATCAATATCACTGGGTTGTTTCACTAAATACAACTTATCCTTTAGAAGTTTTATTAAAAGTCGAAGACAGATTTTTCTCAATTCTATTTGGGAAAGTCCTAGATCTGTATTTTCAGTAGATTCCTAAAACATGTAACTAATATCCATATAGCAATAAGAACGGGCTGAATTGTTGTATGCCAATATGCCCGCCAGATGTACTAAGTATAACCATGTACTCAAAAAAATAAAAATAAATATTGTCTGTGTTAGTCTCATCACGGCTCTAAATAGTATTTGGAGGGAAAAAATAAAAATTAATAATTTATAAACTGCATAAAGAAGTTTGACTTCAAGGAAGTCTTGCATTAAACTTGATTATTTTGTTGCACATATGTTAGCATCCTTCATGGGTTGGGTCGTTTTTGCTATACATTCAAATATAATATAACCCCTCAAAGTCTTTTATCATCTAATTGCAACATTTTATCAGCAATTTAAATAGTTTTATTTTTTCTCTAATAACAATCTGGCAGAAAAAATATTTTTAGGTTTTTTTACCTATCTTTTGCTATATGGGATAGGCTCATTATCGAGTATAATTGCCAGCCATCCTGTGGATGAAAGCTGTGTTGTTCGTGTTGAATTATTGTGCGCAAGCTGTTCTTCAGCTAGCAGTCTTGCCAGATCATGGCCAAAGTTCTCTGATGGCAAGGAAATCAAACTTCCAAGACGATCACCAGATTTAATTTGGTGCAGCCTTTCGTTAAGCAGAGTTTTCATATGGTGCAATTTAATGTTGCTTTACAGTGATTTAAGAATTATGATCAGCAACTAATAAGCTACAGAACACAAATTCTCATAGGAATCGGACCTGGGCCATCTGCTTGCTTAGCATGAATTCTAACCATAAAGCTATAGCAATTGACTTTTATCTGTTATTTATGCAAAATAAGTATTTTCCATGGAAAAATGTATTTCTGGTATATTATTCATATTTTCAATATTCTTTATTTTATATAGGGTCAAGTGACGGAATTATTCGAGTGTTCAGTGCTGATGTTATTCGCTATGCTGATGACTTGACTCTACAAGTCTTTGAACAAGAAAGTGTGAAGTTACAACAAGCTTCAATGCAGGAAATTGGCGGAGTTAAAGTTACAGAGTAAGTATTTTAGAATACTGTAATAATATTTTCCTCACAAATATTGTATACCTGTTTTATGTATTCATGTCTTAAATAAAATATACACATTTCAGCTTACCAGGCCCTGAAGTCCTCTTTGAACCTGGCAAAACTGACGGCCAAACAAAATTAGTTAGAAAAGGAACTTCAGTGAAATGTTATTCATGGAGTGCAGCATCTCAAAGCTGGGCGGAAGTTGGAGATGTCTTGGGGGAAGCAGGGGCATCAGAAGGAAAAGCACTTTATGAAGGAAAGGTATGACACTTCATCACAATATAATTGTATTACGAAATATTTACTAGTCACAAGAAATATTGGATTTCATACATACTTACTGGTGGTTCAGTATCACTATTGGAGTCCAGCAGGGCTGTATCTTGGTTCCCTTTATATTTATCATCCTTATGAATGTTTTACTCAAAAAACTGATGAAGGTTATGAGTGACCTCCCATTGCTACAAAGATTAGTAACTGATGTGATTATGGAAGAAGTGGATGACCTTAAATGTGCCGATAATATCGCCTTGTTAGGAGCCTCTGTGGGTGATTTAGAGCATGCAACACGCAGCCTTTCAGATAACTCAATTTGTTATCCTGTGTATAAATACTGGGTTGAAAGCTGATGTATAGCGTCTCTGTACATAAATAGCACCCATGTCAACAGAGTTGATAAATTTTAATTTTTGGATGCCACGATTACTGAAAAATGACGGTCTCAGGAATGAACTACCTATTAGGATAGGTGTTGCCAGTGGTGCCTTTAGCAATATGAAAGGCATATGGAACTCCTTAGCGTTAAATCTGTAGACAAGGTGTCGACTGTTTAGTGCCTGCATCCAGCCCATTTTACTGTATGGCTCTGAATCTTGACATATTAACAAGGCCCAAGAGAAAAATCTTCTTTGTTTTGAAAACAGGTACCTCAGCCTGACATGGGAAGATGAAAGAAGAGGTGCCGGACTAAAAACCAACCTCGATGGAGGTATTTTATAGCATTCCTGTGTTTCTGATGAAAAATAACAGATGATTATATGATAAGACTATGATTGTAGCCTGTTTCTTGACTTTTTAAATTAATCCTTGGATACTGAATATGACGTATAATCAATATATAACCGGATTGGCTTTAAAAACATATTTTTATTAATTAATAACATTTTGGGCTACATCGTCTTCAAAATAGTCTACTACATTATTACAGGGAATCCAGTGTTTCTGCCATGCTGTAAAAGCCCCCACAAAGGCTTTGTTAAGCTGGTCAGGCACCTGTGATTCAGCTTCAATCTCTTCTACCCTCTCAAAACCTCACCCCACCCCTTCCCTTGAGCTTCAACTTCATTTTTGGGGATCAAAATAATTCACACTGAGCTAAATTTGGTAAAACGGCAGACATGGTGTTGGATGTCAAAATTTCTCAAGTTTTAATCAATGGGTGCGCCGGTAAATTGTCATGGTACAGAAACCAGTTCTGATAGTGCTACAAATCTGACCTTTTTCTACTAACATCTCCTCTTAAACCCCTCAGGACATTGAAATCAGTATAAATCAATAGAAATCAGCATTAACCGTCTGTCCAGGGGGAACAAATTCGCGGTGCACAATGCCCTTCACATCAAAGAAAATTATCAACATTGGCTTTGTTGCGCTTTCACTTGGTGAGTTTGGACTTTTCTACTGCGACGACTTTTGCTTTATTTCAGGGTCATACCCAAGTCTCATCACATGTTATTATCCTTGAAATGAAAGTTAAGTCATCATTGGCCTGTTGACGAAGATCTTGACAGATGTTGACCTGATGCTCCTGATCAACCGTCAGCAACCGAATTTGGATTAATCTTGGCAATCGCAGAGGTTTCAAAACACGTGTTAACAAAATTGCTTGTGAAACATATATGGATGCACATTGGACCAAGATTTTTGGCATACTAAGTCACAAGGCTTAACGCAACTGGCAATTAGAAGCATTAGTCTATATCCCCCACCATCCCGGCTGCATAACTTCTGTGCGATTTTATATTGATCATACCTCATATATCTAACTGAAATGAAAGTGACAATGTTCGAAGTAAATGAAGATATTAAAAATGTTTGCGATTATATTTTTTTCTTACAGGAATATGATTTTGTATTCAGTGTTGATGTTGAAGATGGAAAGCCTCCTATTAAATTGCCATATAATCTAGGAGAAGATCCCTGGGTATCATCACAAGCCTTCATACACAAGTAAGAGTCAAGTACACAAGTGCATACAATAAATCAAATTTAGGAGTTCTGTGCATTTTATATTATAAACATTTTGCAGTAAAAGTCCGTAAATTCATGAGATCAAATTTTACAAAAAAATCAAATTAGACTATCACTAAAAAACGACGACTGGGAATATCATGGGCATTTTTTCTTACTGTAAAAAAAATTCAACATATTTCTGCAATATTGAGACATAACAACATATTTAATGATAAAATAAATTACATATTATTTTTCATGAGCAACCAACGCATATAAATTTTAACAAACACTAATTGTCACATATAGGGGAAGCTCCGGGAAACTAATGGCTTGCTGCAGTGTAATACACCCTACCGTCATAATATGTTCTGCCGCCAGTGCTGGCTACTGTGTAGATTAGTGATTTGCATGAAAAATTTGAATTATAATTATTTCATATTATTACTTTTAATGAAAAAACATTACGAAATATGTGTTTTTTCATATTAACAGTAGAATTGATTATGAAAAGTCAATTTCATGACCTAGAAAATGGCAACAAATACGAAGTATGAATTATCATTATTCTAATTAATGTACTTTTACTGTAAATAAAATAAATTACAGTTTAATTACAGGAAGTTTTTGACTCGATTATGTGAAAATTTAGTCATACATTTGTTGAGTTATTTTTTAATTTTAGAATGGTTTTTTTTTTCAGACACAACTTACCCCAAGTGTATTTGGAACAAGTAGCGAATTTCATACTCAAAAATTCTAAGCAAACTGAGAATATAACTACCTCTACCGCGTAAGCTTTCTTTTTTCTTTGAACCGTGTTATTTTAGTAGTTGACTGGTTAACAGAAAGTGATAAAATAGTATTTCATCAACATACCATTTTTGTTTTAAAATGTGCTTTTGAAGATTTCTGAACGTCTTATGAGTTGACAGTCAGTAGCGATGATATCTCAAAACGAATGAATAAAGTGTTATTCATCATCAAGAAAAGAAAGTTAGTGGACACAAGAGAAGAGAAAAGAAAAATATGAGATCCTTCAACTCATATTACAGATGAAGTGTGGGAAGATGCTTCATGATTTTAATGTAGTATTATTAGTTCAGAGCTACTAGCCTAAAGGTAGCCATAATATTTACCAACCACCGAAGAGGTAAAACTTAAAACAAGAATACCCATATCATATTTCTGTGGGTTTTCAAGCAAGATTTTAGACACAATATTTCTCCTACCTAACAAATACGTTTCTCAAAACGTAGATTGGGGTAAAAATGTATACTAATAATTTAACATTTTTCATTCCACTATAGTGACTTTATGGACCCATTCACTGGTGAATCCCGCTATGTTCCTGGCACGGGTCCTCCCAATCCAAAGAGCACTGACCAAAAAACGGATCCATTTACTGGTGACTCAAGTTATTCAACAACGACAAAAACTGCAACAGTTGCCCCCACTCTTTTCCCACAAAAATCTTACCTAAGGTCAGTATTAAATATATGACAATTTGTTAAGTACTATCCAATATTCAGATTTCATTAGATTCATTTAATACGATGATATATTACAGTCAACTCTGGTTATAGTGAACTTTCGGCTATAGTGAACCAAAATTTTCTGTCCCAACCTCATATATCAAATGTGTATAGTTAAAACCTATGTTATAGTGAACTAAAACTAGTAGATTTGGGTTCACTTTAGCTAAAGGGTCACTAAAACCGAGTTCACTATAACCGGAGTTGACTGTACTATGTATTTACTCAATATCCTTATACCCTCAAACACTAGGCGGAAAAAGTGCCTGTGTTGTTCGAGGAGAGTAGCACAGTGCGGGGTTCGAACCGACGACCTTCCGCACGGAAGTCCAGTGCGTTACAGTACAACCATGCACCTCTAATATACAATAAAAGTGTAATACAATTTATCCCACTTGAGCAGCTCCATTTCACTGATAGTAGAGTTGCATGAGTATCTAACATTCTTTTAGTCGAGTCATCCATATTTTGTAATAATTTTTAAGTGTATTGCCTGAATATTTATATATTTTCAAAATAGTCACAACTTTATTTTTTCAGATTTGATCAAGGGAATACATCTTTAATGTTAAACAAATTAAGAGAATTTAATAGCAAAGCTGGATCAGCAAGTTTCTCTGAAGGAGATTTAAAAGAAATCATCAATTTGGCAAATGTTGTAAGGCCTTTTTTGTTCAAAACTATATGTATAATACATCATCAACACATTTTTCATTATATAGTTTAAGTCACGTAGAGCAGATAATCTAATCAGTTAAATAGACCCTGAGACCTAGTTGACAATTTGGTGCACAAAAAAAGATAATTGTCTGGTAACAATATTCGCACGCGCTAGACGTAGGAGTATTGTAGCGTGTCCATGCGCTTCAGTATTTCCAATATTTACGATGGCGAACTATGTTACTTGCCTACTTCTGTAGTTATAAACCGGAAGACTTGATAACTAAGACTTAAGAAAATTTTGTCTCCCAGGCGTGATCTTCAACATGTTCGCATCATCAATTTGAATTTAATCAGTTTAGATCATGGGTCGGCAACCTTTTGTTGTAACAGGGCCAAATATTTGACGTGGGGATTAGTGCGGGCCGCACTTGGGCCATATGTCATTACAGTACACCTACAATATTTGTGTGCAAATATTTTAGTTTTGAAAATAAAACGCTAATTATATATTTTTACCAAATTTATTGTAGTTAATAAAATCAATGAGATTTTTGTAGCTGCATTTGACTTGCAAGTATTTATATATTAGCTTGCATTTTTTAAGTAGAGACGCGTAGTATTACGTCTAAATGTGAATCTGATAACCGAGAACCGTGTTTGTTTTTTCGGTATCATCTGCGTATCTGTTGGTTTCTGTCACGATAATATCAATCACGTCATGAAACGAATGAAATTGGCGTACATGAATGTGAAACAGGGCACTGTTTTCGTCCATCCTTGTGTGGAACTTTTGGTGTGCGTGCGGTGCACGTCATACGTGCCTGAAGGGTTAACAACACTGGTTTTATGCTTATTTTTCAAAAATTTTGTTTTCACTGAAAAATAGTTTATTATGTGATATTTTTGTTCTCTTCATACCTATTCAAATGACACTCAATTTTTCATGTTAATTTGTGGTAATTTTTTAATAATTGTTCCCAAACATATTGATTATAATAGAAATCATACATTTTGCCATTGATATTTATTTTATTCCACTATGGATTCATTAACATTTATTGGGCTAATGTGTTCAAAACTTACTTAGGATCATTGAGTATTTTCAGGTTTTAAAAGAGTTGAAATTCAAAATATATGTTCAACTCTTATTTACTTTACAGAATTCGATTTATGAACCAGAAGCAGTTAAAAAATTGATGCAAATTTTATTATGGCCTTCAGGTAACTTATATTTCATTTTTATCCTTTGATAAATCATAATCCATATATTATTGCTTCCATTATCATCATTTTTGTTTATAAGAAGGCACATTGAGAATTTCATAGCCTAGTTGATAAGATGCCTGTCTTCCAACCCGGGGGTTCAAGTTTGATTTCTGTTGATACCCAGATTTATTAAAAATGGTTCTAGTCTGGTTTTCGCTTAAGCCTTGTTTAATACCTTTCTATGTGGTTGGAAAAGATTGCCACATATCAACAACCCAGCCAGATTGTACTGTGTATAACAAAAGTGTTACACAATATAGAAAAACCATGTCTAAGGAAAATTGGTCTTTAATTAAAAATTATTCTGCCTAATATTGCTATATATTAAACTTAAATATGAAAATGATAAGAAATTCAAATCTTTCATGCAACAAATATGATTGGAAGTTATAGTTAATTTCAGTGGTCTCATTCAGCCAGTTCTTGTGAACCGGTTAAATTCTCAGATGGTTCGGCGAACCGGTTGTTCAAACTTGAAAGTTATCAAATTAGTAAAACCAACATTTTTTGAAAATAAGTTGGAATATGTATTTAAGATACACAGCCTGGCCCTGTAGCAAAATATGATACATCCATTGACTAGACAAAATTATGCCAATAAAGACTATCACATCTAGGTGACATTAAAAATACTGATGATTCAACAATATTTTTCTGAGGTTAATAAATATTTTTGGAAACAATACAATGGCTTTGAAGAAGGGATGTTTCCTCGCATTGAAACAGCACATGTTAGTCGAGATCGATATTGATCATAATATTATGTCCAGATACTTTTTTGTTAATAGTATATATGGATCAGGAAGACAATAATTTTAGCCTTATAAAAGTTGAATACCAAAAATTCTTCAGTTTGGATTTGCTTCCCACATATAAAAGTGATTGAGTTGGCTAGTGTCTAGTACCTTTTTTATGTGTTCTTTAAGAATTGTTGTTAGATTCGATAACAATAATTGTAATTGTTAAAAAGTCCACTAAATTCCGATACAAAGTTAAGTTTTTATTTAATTTTAGTAGATTAAAATATTTAAAAAAATATAAATACCGTCGATAAATACCAAACAATATAATAACAACTTAATAAAGTTGCATTTTATTATTAGTTAATATTGTATATAAAATGGTATCTAGATGCTTTTCTGAAGAAAAATAGCAATGTTAAAAAATTAGGATGACATTGCTGGTTACATTAAGATAATAATATATTTAAATAAAACAACAGGCGCTATATAGCGCTGTTTCGTTACACCTGTCACTCCAAAAGTGACTCCACGTGGTAATAAACCTGCCAGATACAATAAAGCGTAATACAATAAATACATTTTATATTGTTTGGAATCTTAACACAATTCTTTATTTTCAGATATACTATTCCCAGTATTAGATGCCACGAGGCTGGCAGTTCGAAATTCTCAAATAAATGCAGAATTATTCGGAAAAAAATCATTTGGCATTCAGTTTTTTAGAATTTTAATAGAAAATTTATTACCAGGTAAAGTTATATATCTTATCTATTAAAAAAAAAACAATTCTATTAAACTTAATTTTATGTTGAATTTTTTTTTAATAGCTCAAATATTTGTACTGAAATAATTACTTGATGCTTATATTCAATGTTTTTTTCTTCCAGGATGTTTAACTGCAAATCAGTTACTATCACTTAGAGTTTTCACAAATGCTTTCTCACATTTTGAAGGAGAAATGTTAGTTTTAGAAAATTATGAGGACATTCTCAATTGTTTAATTTGTATCACCGATATGAATAAAAATCTACAGGTAATATAAATTCTCTCTTTGATAATTAAAATAACCAATAATTATTATTAATCTATTTAATATTTATGAAGAAAATAATAAACAATTATATTATTTATAGTTAAGGCGTTGTGGAGGTTTAAAGGCACTGTAATTTGTTTTATCAAACACTGTTTATTCCACTTTATGTAACGGTACAACCCTACCGGTTTCAAGGTTTTCACCTCATCATCAGAGAGCACAAACGGTTCAGTCTTGTTTGTGCTCCCCTGATGATCTGGTAAAAACCTTGAAACCTGTAGGGGTATACCATTCCACAAAGTAGAATTAACAGTGTTTGATAAAACAAATTGCAATAAACAATTACTTAATGTATTAAGTAAGATGAAAAAAAACATTCCGAGATGGTTTGGGCACGTGGAACGAATGAATGAAGAAAGTAATAATTAGAAAATATTTTTAAATCAGTTGGGTGTGAAGAATTAATTGGTTAATGGATGTGAAAGTTGTGTATCCAGAGTGATAAGTCTGATATTTTGCTATCTCTGCCTATCCCAACAGTGTAATGGTATATATGTATTTGGTTTGGGCACATGGAACAAATGAATGGAGAAAGGCTAACAAAACAAATATTCAGTGCAAATGTGAATAGAAGGCGTGGTAAATGAAGATCAAGAAAAGTATGGTTGGATCAAGTGAATGATATTTTGAGAGAAGGAAATGTAAGAAGTCAAAGATATCATATGAGAAGGTGTACGGATGTGAAAGAGGCGAAATATGTGTGTTGAAATAGCAAAGTCTAGTGCTCTGTCCTCAGCCTACCCCAACAAGGAAACAGCATGATGGTATGAATGGATGTATGTATGAAAATATAATTATTGAAAATACGTTAAAATATTTACGTACAGTGTTTTTTTAGTTTGAAATATAAAAAAATATATATATCACTCGGCAATAACAAGCAGCGGAATCCAAATTGTTTCAATAGCTGTTTTCAGTCGTAAAAAATAAATTCTGTAGGTGTATTGCATTATAAATAAATTTTTGGTTCCAGATTGTTGCCGCTACTTTGATTCTCAATATTTGTGTTGCACTTGGCCAACAAGATGACACTTCCCTTCTGTGCAACTGTTTATTACAAATGTTTCCCAGATTTATAAACAATGAAGCACATTTTAGGTAACACATCAATAAAATTAATTAGTAAATAAACTGAGTATTATATAAATATTTTTATTAAACTGCACTGTTGTTATTATTCAGGGCAGTTGATCAAAACTTATCATTTTGCTGAAAAGATAAATCAATATTTTTTATAGGAATTTGGTTTCTAAATTAAGTTCACTTAGGATATTAATAACAACTATGATTGAAATATGTTTGTGCTCACGTAATTTATTCATCCAAAAAGTTTCCATTTTATGGGTGTTATTCCTTTATCAAAATTACATACATAGTTGAGAATGAGGAGCGTTTGGACAATGGTCTAATAGAAGTACAAATGACTATAAAAAACATGAAAAAAGGAAAAGCATCAGGTTGTGATGAAGTGAGCACAGAACTAATAGCATACGAGGGTAAACAAAATGGCTGGTGTTTTTTGGATGAGACAGTTTTCAAAAAATATTGAAAATCATGCCGAAATTAAATATAAATATTGAAATCACACCGAAAGATTGGAGGAGTGCAGTTAGAGGAAGTAACAGAGCTATTAGGTTAGTTGAGTGTAGCAAGTAAATTGTGTGGAAATTTGTTAATAGAAAGAGTGAGATGAAAAACTGAAAAGAAAGTGTAGAATGCTGTGGGTTCCTTTTTACATAAAAGAAGATATGTGTATCAGATTTTCCATTTGCGTATGGTTGTGAAAAAATGTATATTTTGTGGACTTAGAAAAGCACTATAGGAAAGTCTTGCCCGAGATTGGTCAGGCACTAAATATTACTGCCACTTTTGTTTCGCTACATTTACATAAGATTAGGATAAGATATGTATCACTATAGAAAAGTCTTGCCCGAGATTGGTCAGGCACTAAATATTACTGCCACTTTTGTTTCGCGACATTTACATAAGATTAGGATAAAATATGTGTTACTATAGGAAAGTCTTGCCCGAGATTGGTCAGGCACTAAATATTACTGCCACTTTTGTTTCGCGACATTTACATAAGATTAGGATAAGATATGTGTCACTATAGAAAAGTCTTGCCCGAGATTGGTCAGGCACTAAATATTACTGCCACTTTTGTTTCGCGACATTTCAATAAGATTTGGATGGTCAACAAGCTCAATACTTGGGTGCTGCATCAATTGAGTGGAAAAAAATTAATAGATCGATTTTCTACTTGCGAGACTCACTACTGAAATGCAATAATGAGTTTTTTCTCACACAAGTCATCACTGGCGATAAAAAATGGACTATTTATAACAATGTTAGTCATTCATGCTGTGCATCTGATTAGATTAGAAGGGTATTGTGTAGTATGAGCTGTTGCCACCAAACCAAACTATTTACTCTAATAAGTACTGTTTACAATAGGTCGAATTGAAGCAAGCAATAGACAACAACACCAGATCGCACATTTCTATGGTCACTTGGATAGGGTGCTTTAGAACAACCGACGTACAGTCTGGACCTTGTACCTTCTGACTATTATTGGTTTCGATCTTTGCAGAATTATCTTAAAAGTGTTAGAACCACATGGAGAACTTTTTACTAACAAGTCCCAGAAATTCTTCAACTACCAGAAGGTGGAAGAAGGTCATCAATCAAAATCACTCGTACATATTTCATTAGACTTATTTCTGAATTTACAAGTAAATTATTTAAAAGACGCTAAAAAACCGGGACGAATTTATATATAAAACCCAATTCATAGTCCTGAAATTCCTATTAAAAGTATTAATTGATTTGGTATTTATATTTTAGAACTCCAGTTTAAAACGACTGATTAAACTCTGAAATGTGAAAAATTCTACACAATAAGCTAAAATAGACCTGTTTCGCTTTACTAGCATTGTCAAACTGATAAAATAAAACAGGTTTGTCACTTGAAGTTTGTATAGAACTTTTTCACATTTAAGTGATAAATCATTCCTATTACATATTTTCATCATTAGGAAGATCTATACAAAAATTATATGACCTTGCCTAGTGAAATAAGTGGTTCTCTATATCCACAAAATGGAGATTTTTTTTGTGATCTGTACTCTATGCTTCGCCTTTCTATTAAAAAGATTTAAATTATGTATTATGAGTAGTACAAATAAATTTAAAAAAATGAGAAATAAAAGCTCTCTCATCTGAAACCATAGTGTTAATTAAATTTAATTGATAAAAATGTTATCTTATTTCAATATTTATTCCATTTTTTCAGAGGCCTTGTAGCTCTCGGAACACTAATCATGGAATCTCCTTCAAAATTCAAAGTGACAAGTCTGATTGTTTCAGACTCTATATTTATGCAACAACTTAAAAAAGATGCCAGCAGTGATGCAAACACAGATGAAAATAGACAAAAAATTATCACATGTTCACAGCAAATCCTTCAAGTCTTATAATTAAATTATTTATCAATGAGAAAATAATACATACAGGATAGCAATGATATGTGCTTTGCTTGATATTTTATTAAATTTTCACACTTTTCCATATTATTTCTTTTATTCCAATTAAATAACAGTAAAAGTCCGTTAACTTGAAGAATGATAATTCTTAATTCATATTATTCACAATTTTCTAGGTTCCGAAATAAGTTCTTCTAGTTATTAGAAATTTTTGGTTGGCGACTGACTTTTACGCGCCAGCCAGCAATTAAATTTCCAGAGCTCCCTCTATATCCAAAGATTCAATATCGAAATATCTCATGATTATTATTGTAAGTATGGAGAAGTCCACCAAGAACTCTTGCAAACATTAACGACGATATATATATATATATATATATATATATATATATATATATATATATATATATATATATATATATATATATATATATATATATATATATATATATATATATATATATATATATATATATATATATATATATATATATATATATATATATATATATATATATATATATATATATATATATATATATATATATATATATATATATATATATATATATATATATATATATATATATATATATATATATATATATATATATATATATATATATATATATATATATATATATATATATATATATATATATATATATATATATATATATTTATTTATTTAACACTTTTATTGCAATACAATCTGGCGGGCTTATTGCCAGGCGGCAATCTCTTCCAACCAACCAGACAAAAGTAAATGAAGCAAGTTACGTGGTCGCATAAATCATTCAAATGACTATCCATCCCCACGAAATCCATAAACATATACGTGAGAACATGCCCACAAACCCCACAAATCAGGGCAGCCCAACCTTTTTGTACACTTGAGCTATTTTTTTTGAAGAGCGACGTCACGATCACCCAGTGTATGGAAAAAATACATTATATATATATATATATATATATACTAGGTTAGTCAAAAAGTTTTGAAAGCGACATCTATGGAGCAGTAGAAAACCAAAATTTCTACACCATTTTAATATTTCATCTTTAATAAGAACGAACTCAAAATAACATTTCGATCTGTCAATTCATTCTTTGTTTACAAGCCATTTGAAGTTGACGTGTCAGTGTATTTTTTAACAATGGAAAAATCCGAATATCGTGCAGTGATTAAATTCTTTGTTTTGGAAGGTTTATCGGCTACTGAGATCCATGCAAAGATGGTGAAAGTATTTAAGGAGTCTTCTCCTTCATTTCCAACCGTTCACCGATGGGTTTTGGAGTTTAAGCGTGGCCGTACAAGCGTTGAAGATGATCCACGCTCAGGACGTCCAAAAAGTGCATCAACACCAGAAATCATAGCGAAAATACAGGATATGGTTTTGGAAGATCATCGATCGACTGTGGATGTGATAGCTGACACCATAGGCATCTCACATGGAACAACATGGCATATTTTGGCTGAAGTTTTGGGTTTCAAAAAACTGTGTGCACAATGGGTGCCGCATTTGCTAACAATGCAACAAAAACACTGCGTCGATTCATCACTATGGATGAGACTTGGGTCTACCACCATGATCCTGAATCAAAACAAGAGGCTAAGGAGTGGTGTGAACGAGGCACTTTGGCTCCGAAGCGAGTTCGTGTCCAGAAATTGGCCAAGAAGGTGTTAGCGTCAGTTTTTTGGGATGCAAAAGGAATTTTATTGATAGATTATCTCCAAACTGGTAAGACAATCAACTCTGATTATTATTGTGACCTTTTGGACCAGTTGGATGAAAAAATTTGTGAAAAAAGACCCGGTTTGCAGAAGAAAAAAATCATTTTTCATAAAGACAATGCACCTGCTCACACAGCTCAAAAAACCATAGCGAAAATCAGTGAATTGGGGTATGAATTGTTGCAGCATCCACCCTATTCGCCAGAGTTAGCTCCCTCTGACTTCTGGCTGTTCTCACACCTCAAAAAATTCCTTCGTGGAAAGCATTTTTCATCAAACGAAGAGGTTATAGCCGTCGTAGAGGAGTATTTTGCAGGCCTTCCAGAAAGTCACTTCCGTGATGGGACAACAAAGTTGGAAGATCGTTGGACCAAGTGTATTGATCTTATGGGAGACTATACTGAGCAATAAAAGTGATTTCCCCCCAAAAAAAATGTATTTTCATTTCCGCTTTCAAAACTTTTTGACTAACCTAGTATGCTTGAATTTTTGTATGTGGTTCAAAAATAAAAAATTATATTCAATTCAAAACTTGAACGAAATGGTATTATTTCTTTTGCAATGTATTTGCATAATATCTATCAGGATTCTGTGGCTAACATTTACCCAAATATTTCAAAATAAATCATTTTATACAGAATTTTGTGTCATGGTTGTTTTTTATTTACTCGGTAGATAAAAATATTCTACACAAATTTTGACTTTGACATCATTTGTGACATTTCTGCAGGTTTTGATTTCCGTTTAGTTTACTGCACCGAGTGTTCATTATATTATGAATATCGAACATAATACGAGGCGTATCCAGAAAGTAAGTGTACTGAGGCTCTCACGACCGGATGGATTTTATTTTCGACATGTTGGCTACACGGAAGTGTAGCCTGACCCTTCCCCTCCGCAACGAGACCGGTTCGAGGTCAGTACGTTGAGAAGTGTCGACGCGACAACACGTTTCGTGAAAAATGTCAATCCCATCTCCCGCCAAGTTGAATCGAGTGGAGGCCGGACAAGAGTTTTTGAGGCGCTGCAAACTCCATGGAGATGAATTTCTCCACTCCATCGTTACTGGAGATGAAACTTGGGTTGCACACTACACGCCTGAAATATGTAAATCCAATCTCCCGCCAAGTGCGAAACACGCGGCGTCATCCGTTATCTCGTTTGGAAGGGAAAACCTCCGGTTGAGGTTTATAATGAGGTGAAAACTGCATATGGTGATAAAGCTATGAATCGTACAAGTGGTGTCGCGAGTTTAAAAACGGTCGTACGTCTGTGCATGATGATCAGAAGAGCGGAAGACCTTCAATTGTGACTGACGAAATGGTTTTGGGACTGTCAAGTCATAATTTTAATTGAATATATGCCTCAAGGGGAGACCATCAACTCTGCAAGATACTGTGAGACCCTAAAAAAATTGCGTATGGCGATTCAGAACAAGAGGAGAGGCATGCTGACAAAGGGAGTATGCCTGTTGCACGACAATGCCAGACGGAACTGCTCGCCTCGTTTAAATGGGATGTCCTAAACCATCCCGTGCATTCCCCTGACCTAGCACCTTCAGATTACTATATCTCCCTGAAGCTGCACATGGGTGGAAAAAGGTTTTCAACCGACGAGGAGGTGGACGGAGGGGTTGGCGGGAAACTACTTCGAGGAAGGCATCAAAAAGTTGATACCCCGCTTCACCACCTGCATTGAGAGGAATGGCGACTATGTCGAAAAATAGCTTACTATACATATGTACTATGGTAACCACGTAATTTTTTTGTTTAAATAAAAAAAATTGTAACCTACAAAAACTCAGTACACTTACTTTCTGAACTTACCTAGTATTATGTCAACTATATATAAAATACATATTTAATATCGAACACCATAATATGTCTTGTGTTTGACACTTTTTCTATAAAAATAGTTGACAATAAAATGTTTGGTTTCCAAAAATGAAGATTTTGATTTTCATTACATAACTCATTTTACGAGTTTGATAAAACATCAGATATGAGGCATTAAGTTATGACCACTGATATTATTTTTTGTGGATCTTGAAAGTATTAGTGGTTAAAAAAAGTTTGCGATTTTCAGTTGAGGATCATTTTAAGAATTGTTTAATAGGTATATACTTAATGAATTTAGATAGTTTAACATGTGTAGATAGAACTGCGAATAATGCGGTAAAATGAAATAAAATTGTTGAGTATAAATATTTTTAAAATGGGTGACATTTAAAAAAAAAAGGTATGAAATATGTTTATTTTGAAATAATAAATTATTTATGTTTAATTAATTATTTTCAGAGAAAAGATTGTTAAATATTTCAAGCAGTTTTTGTCTTTTCATCGTACCATATAATTTAGCTAAATGTTTCTATAAAATTATATAAACTTGGCAAGATGTTGACCCTTAGCAAATAGGTTGCACATGATTTACTCAGATAGAAAGTAGAACTGATTGTATAACTAATGTAAATAAACTTCACATTTCAAGATGTACCTAATCCAACTAGAAGGTCTATTACAAAGAAATTGACTCGTACCATTTTAATTTTAAGGAAAGCTTGCAAATTTCTGGCTATCAAAACTTTATAATACATCTATTGAGTCTACTTAGCGCGGCACTTTGAAATAGTACAGTGGTCGGCAGACTTTCCAGTGAGATGAGCCAAATATTAAGTAAACAGAATATCAAAACTTTCATAGAGCCGCAACATTAATTTTCACTGTAGCTACATATTCGGTGTTAACATAAGGTGTGTCCGTTTTTTTTCAAATTTAAAAATGAGCACCGAAAGTAAAACAAAATTGTAAAGGTTATACGTCATTTGAAAGAAAATTTTCTGCTCTACGATGGCTACGATTTCTGATTTAAGATGGCGGTATACAGTCACGTGACTACAATTCATCTGCTCAGCCAATTCTACGGTGGTTTGAAGGGGATCTTCATGAATATTATGGTTTAAGCGGTTCTCATCGAAGTCCACTGGTCCTTCGGAACGCTCCATGTCTTTGAGGTCAAAATTACCTTCTTTGAAATGCAAAAACCATTGAAGAGCTGTCCTTTCATTCATAGCATCTTCACCGTACACTTCGCAAATATCGCGAGCAGCTTTATTCCCTCGATTGAACGCGAACAGGTGTCGAAAATGCTCATTTTCGTCTACTCGACATTCCATTTTGAAGGCTTGTAATCAAATAAAATAATATATATAACGTAAAAGCAAACACAATATCTTGTAGAGCAGAAAATTTTCTTTCAAATGACGTATAACCTTTAACATTTTAATTTACTTTTGGTGCTCATTTTTAAATTTGAAAAAAAAACGAGATAAAATCAAGATTTTTTATTTAAAACTCAAATTCACAATACAGTCGTAGGCTACATAGAAGAATATAATATTACATATGGGAGTTATAAGCTTCAGTAGCTCAGTGCACTACCTATAAAACAAGAAAACCTAAATAATAAAACATAAGATTGTGCTGCTTGTGTTCATTCATCAGCCGTGTTCATGCCCTTCTGATGAGGCTGCGGAGTGGAGGTGAAGCCGGAGTTGACGAGCCGCATGCAGCTCGCGAACCGCAGCTTGCTGACCCCTGAACTAGTAGATGCCTTGTTAAGCATTTTTAGGTTTACTTTTATTTATTTTCATTAATAAATAGTATACATAAACAATTAAAGAACAGAGTAAAAATAGTCCAAGAATAACAGTAAATTTAATATAGATTAGAAAGTAGCTGGAACAATGCTACTTTTTCAAAATAGCTTTATAAATATTTGATAAGAAACTTTAAACAAAAAAAAGTTATGTTTTCTTATGTCAAAGTTGATTTTTGGGGATGTAAGATCAGTTTATGAGATTATTTCTCACATACGAGCGAATGATAACATTTCTATTTCAGTGGAATAAAGTAAAAGTATCCCTTCGAATTATTTTTCACGAAATGTAAAACAAAATTCCCACTCTACTAGTATTAGGTTAACTTTAGTATGCCTGTAGAACGGTGCAGTGTGAATTGTGACTTTTTTCAAAGTGCAGTTTTGGAATATTGACCAGTGATTTAAAATACCACCTGCTCTACTTTTGAAATTCCTGTCAGTCAACATTTTTTATGAGAAATCTGATCACCGTGTAGATATACTCCTACATTTGATCCTTTAACTTCTTATATATAAAGGGTCTTTCAAATCGTGCACTTTTTTTTTATTTTTGGATAAAACACAGATGGCGTCGCGAACTTGCCTGGATCTTATGACATTTGAGAAGTGTAATATATGGCATTTATAAAAATGGAGTCGTATACAATATAACAAAGCGTTCAAATTGTGAATTATTGTATCGTAATATCTGGAAACGGTGATGTTAATTGGACACCAAGATCATGTGATCTGACACTGTTGGACTATTTTCTCTGGGGTTACGTGAAAATCCAGGTCTATAAGAATAACCCCTTAATGAATTCCTGAGCTGAAGGACGAAATTATTCACGTTATGGTGAGTTAGAACCGCAATTATGCCAAAATGTCATCGAAAATTTTGAAGAGTGGATATCTGTGGAGCTGCAAGAGGTGGACATTTGGCGGATATTGTGTTTAAATGGCATACATTATACTTCAATGACCAATAAAAAGTTTGGCATACATTATACTTCAATGACCAATATCAAAGCAAATTGTGTTTTATTCAAGAGTTAAAAAAAATTCATTAAAAAAACTGCTCAATTTGAAAGACCCTTTATATAGCCTTGTGAATGTAAAATCATATTTCTTGTAAAAATATGGATTTAGGAGTTTTAGTCTCAAGCTTCCTCAAATATCCACTATTTACATCTCATGGATTTTTTGAAAATAAAAATGCTCAAATATTGTTAAATAATTATAAAATCTACTATCGAAACTGGAAAAAGCCTCTGAGAACAAACCAACAGCTGACACCAAACAAAGAAGCTATCACCGCGCTCACTCTCTGACAACACGGTTACCAGAAATTGTGAAATGCTGCCGAGGAGAATGAAAGAATTCTACCACAGCCTCTACAATGACCCCGCAGAAACTTCTCTGTTCAAATTCAAGATGATGATGAGGAAACAGAACCAGACATTCTACCCTGGGAAGTACGAAACGCTATACACGGTATGAAACCAGGAAAAGCACCAGGTTCTGTTGGACTTTCCATGGACATTCTAAAAGAAACAGGTGAAGAAGTAGACAAGATACTAGTGAAAATCTTTACATCGTGTCTACAAAACGAAGATATACCCGAAGAATGGAAAAATGCTCCCATCATTAAAAAGGAGACAAAGAAGATCTTAAAAATTACCGACCCATTAGCTTACTACAAACTCTCTATAAAATTTTCAATAAGATTCTCTCCAATCGACTAACAGCTTTGATGAAAATCGACCAAGAGAACAAGCTGGATTTAGAGGAGGTTACAGGGCAATTGACCACATTCAGGTAGTAAAGGAAATTGTAGAAAACTGTCAAGAATACCAACTTCCGCTGTATATGGTGTTCGTAGACTATGATAAGGCTTTTGATTCGGTCAAGAAATCTGCTATTATCAAGGCCCTACTAATCGAGGAATACAAAAATGCTATGTTAAATTCTTCAGCAACATATATAATAATGCGACCGCAATAGTAAACCTTCATCAAAGTACCGATCGATTCCCAATAAGCAAGGGCGTCCACCAGGGTGATACTATCTCACCAAAACTATTCAACGCTACCCTGGATGATGTGTTCAAGAAGTTCTAATGGGAAACTAAATGAATCTGTATAAATGGTTCATATCTGAGCCATCTAAAATTAGCAGATGATATAATTCTTTTCGCAACATATCCTAAGGAACTACTCGTACAAGGCCAAATGTTGGAACTGGCAGAGGCAAGCAAAACAGCTGGTTTGAAAATGAATATTGAATAGACAAAATACATATCGAACCACTTTGGTAATGTCAAATCGATCTAGGAGGATGGAATGCAGCTAGAACAAGTCCAACAATATATCTAGGAAAAAGTATTTCATTTGAGGATTGCACTCTAAATGAAATAAATAGAAGAGCAAAACTAGCTTGGATTGGACATTATCAAGAGCAATCTCCCAACCTGTCTAACAGAAGGTATTTAATCAATGCATCTTACATGGACACTTTCTGTGTGAATAAAACAAAAGCTCCAGACAACACAACGCAGCATGGAGAGGTGCACGCTAGGTTATACAAGAAGCGATCGCAAACGCAATGAGTGGATATGTATCGAGGTCACAAAAAGACTGAAGTGGAATTGGGCTGGGCACATCGCCCGAACAACGGACCATTGTTGGACGTATGAAGTAATCCAGTGGTATCCAATAGGAAAAACTAGGCCTGTAAGAAAACTGAAGGCACGCTAAGTGGACGAAATATGTAAGCAAGTAGCGATTACGTGGCAGCAATGTGCAAAGGACAGGATTTCTTGGAAACAAATTGGAAGTCTATATTCTGCAGTAGATGAATGTAGGCTGATGATGATGATGATATAAAATCTGCAATAATTGACAAAAACATAAAAAAAAATGCTTTTCAATTTTCTTGCACTTCAATAAAATGGAAATATTTGGTGAAATGGAAAGTAGTTTTGGGCTTTATCAATAAAAAAGATTTATAAGACTTTTATGAACATTTTGTATATTTTGGATAACAAGTCATCACATAACTAACTAGTATTAACTAATCAATAATAATTTAAATCTTCAAGAAGTCATTTTACATAACTGACATCAAAAATATGTTGAAATGAGTAAGTTTTCTCGGAAATGATTCAAACTCGATATAGTCGCACAATTACAGGAATGTTAATCAAAATATACAACTTAAAAGTAGAACCTATCTTATTTTTTTAATATATACATCAACAACAAATAGTCAAGTCAATGCTGAAGCAATACTATACACATTTAGCTTAAGCTTAGAAATGGAAATTGATTTTTCTGCTGAGGTAACAACACTTTAATTTTTTTCATAATAACATATCAATTATTCACAGTTTATTGTTAATAAAACATATTGCAATATGTGTTAATCAATATCACTAAAAACATATTTTTTTGTTTTCTAGGTCACAGAGAAATTGTTTTTTTTTTCTAATAATCTGACATTTTATGAATGACATTAAAAATATCCTTATTAGATAGACATAGACAAAATAGATTTCTTTATAATATTAAAACACTCAATTTGTTTTATTCCACATTATTTTTTTATATATCACATGCATTTCAGCACTTACTGTGTCATCATCAGGCAGTTAACTAAAACTCCATTGTGATATGCAAAAAATAAAATAGAATAAAACAAAGGGAGTGTTTTAATTTGATATTAATTATGGAGTTCCACTAAGTGACATGAATTATTTAAACAAATATATTTCTATTTTATTCAGAAGTAATCGTAGAATTGAACTGACAATATAAAATACAAGAAAATTTTAAGGCAAATCATATTAATTTTGTAATACAATTATATACTAGAAACCATATTCTTGACAATTGAATTATTTATGACATTACTCGAACATATTTTATGAACCTTAATGGTTAATTTCTTAACTTCTTTACCTTCCATATAATTTTAACTATAATATTTTCAACTTTAAAACAAAATTTAATAACAGTAATGTGATTATTTGATTAATTGTGAAAGTGTGAATACGTTTCTTAAGCCTAAAATAAATACTGAATGAAAATACATTTATAAATATTATTATATATATATATATATATATATATATATATATATATATATATATATATATATATATATATATATATATATATGTATATGTATATGTATATGTATATGTATATGTATATGTATATGTATATGTATATGTATATGTATATGTATATGTATATGTATATGTATATGTATATGTATATGTATATGTATATGTATATGTATATGTATATGTATATGTATATGTATATGTATATGTATATGTATATGTATATGTATATGTATATGTATATGTATATGTATATGTATATGTATATGTATATGTATATGTATATGTATATGTATATGTATATGTATATGTATATGTATATGTATATGTATATGTATATGTATATGTATATGTATATGTATATGTATATGTATATGTATATGTATATGTATATGTATATGTATATGTATATGTATATGTATATGTATATGTATATGTATATGTATATGTATATGTATATGTATATGTATATGTATATGTATATGTATATGTATATGTATATGTATATGTATATGTATATGTATATGTATATGTATATGTATATGTATATGTATATGTATATGTATATGTATATGTATATGTATATGTATATGTATATGTATATGTATATGTATATGTATATGTATATGTATATGTATATGTATATGTATATGTATATGTATATGTATATGTATATGTATATGTATATGTATATGTATATGTATATGTATATGTATATGTATATGTATATGTATATGTATATGTATATGTATATGTATATGTATATGTATATGTATATGTATATGTATATGTATATGTATATGTATATGTATATGTATATGTATATGTATATGTATATATATATATATATATATATATATATATATATATATATATATATATATATATATATATATATATATATATATATATATATATATATATATATATATATATATTTAAAGCATGGGTTTGTAAGATGGCAAAAAAGAAACACCAAATGCAAAGAAAATTTATTTTCAAAATATACAAGTATCGAATAATATAACAATGTGAATTACCATCTACCATAGAATTTTAACAGGATATGATTAAGTTGTCTTCAATTTACATAAGCATCACAGAGAATTGTTGAGGTAAAAACTAAAATGAGGATTGCTGTATATTTTTTATTAATCACAAATATATTCCAGATTTTATGAAAATGTAAAAAAAAGAAGAATGTATTTGGAAAAACCAAATGATGTATGCACTGAAGAAATATACTAAATTCACGCTTACGTCAACCTACATGTAGCAAATATTTATTCCATACCAATTTCACTTTAATCAACCATCAAAATGAGCCTCAGGAGGTTCCCTACCTAATAATATTATAAAAAAATCAAATGTGCAAGTGCTGGCATCCCTGAACACATTCAGTGCATACATCCCAATGCGCACGATACGACAGGCGTGTTTTGTTGATACTATATTTGTGTCTGCGAAATTTCTCAGCACGGCATGTTATTTATGTAAAATCTTATTCGCAGTGATTCTGTTAAGCATCTTCTGCGACTTATTGTTACTTTATGACCCTGTCAGTCACAAAGTAACAGGTTGACCGGGATCAAGTGTGAATCCAGTCATATTATTCTAGTAAACATTATTTTAATGTGTAGAAGTAATAAATAAAGCTGTTTTTTAAGTTAAATGGCTGAGAAATTTTTCTTTTTACAAGTTTTTCATATCACTAATTAGTTATGCATACATCAAATATTTGAATAAATTTTGAATATTTCAATGTGCCCACTTTTATCCTGTCACTTATTTTTTTGTAATAATCCTCTAATATGTTTAATACTCGACAATATTTGATAGTATACATTATGATACATATGTATACTATATCTAAAAAATGTATTTTGCTTTATGACCAAAGTGACTATTGATTTATTTTATATACAAATTTGAAAAATAAATCAATATTTCAAGGTTATTGTTTAGTCTAGAAACAAAAGTGAATTTTTTCATAACATGGTTAATTCATTACATATTATATCAGATAAATATATAATTTAAGTAAAATATGAGAGTACAATCAAATAATGAACAAACTATTGTGATTTGTTTTGTCTTGAAATATCCAGTGTTAACACTTGAACTATAAAGAACAGATAATTATTCATAGATCTAAGTTACTATTCTTATTCATCAAGATTTTTACTTCAGCTAATTTATCTCATCTACCCTCTGAACATAGGGATACTTTGAGATCCTAATAGGTTTTTCGTTAAGAATATGAAAAACACACTCCACTCTGACATTAATAAAAAAATACAGTTCATCATATTAAGCTTCTGCTGGAGATCTCAATGATATCATATTGATCTAGATTGGTTATATTGCTTCAGCTGTATTTTATAATCCTGACAATCGAATAATAAATTTGACTGTGACATTCCAGAATTCTTATATTCTTACTGACATTATTAGAAAAATATTATATATGAATGTTACTACTGTTGAGAACTCAGGAACATGTAGAAATCTTCAAGAAAAAGAATACAAACTTGAGATCATATAGAAAAATGAACTTGGTGAATGTTATAACCCAAGGAGCCTCCAAGTGTAAGCATAGCTATTATTCTTTATTGCTTGGTGCCCTGTTTTATATTCTTATTGGAAAGAATCTGATTGTGCCATTAGTTGGGGCTTGTTCAAAGCCAGAATAAGATCTTTTGCAAAGGTTCTTGGGATAAGTGTCGATAAAATATGGGATAAGTGTCGATAAGTTACAAATAGCAAACATGCTTGCTGTTACAATTTATCGAAAACAAAATTTATGATTTATGGTAAACGACAAGGATACCTATCAATATAAATAATGAATTTGTCAGGTGAGTCCAACAATATAAATATCCGGGATGCTGAATGAATGTCCCAAGATGTCAAAGTAAGATTGGAGGTGCTTCAAAGCGTAGGATCTCCTCTGCAGCAAGGACTTAAATCTCATCTCCACTTACATATGTGAATTTAGTGTTGCTAGATATTTTCCATACTTTTCTACAGTGTTAAAGCAGACACTTAGGCCAAATTGTAGTGCTATCAAAGATACACTACAGAGTTTGAAAGTTTCATGGGCTCATAATAATGACATCTTAAAACGAGTAAATAAAGACAAAGAAGTATTATCCACCATTAAAAGGAGAAAGTTGAAGGCTGGAAAAATATGAGATCCTTCTACTGATACAGGGGAAAATTCAGGACATAAAAAGTGAGGATGGAAGACCCTTCCGGTTGAAGAATTTACAGGAATGGTTTCACTGGGGTACCATATTTTTTCAGAGCTGCTGCCTCAAAGGTCAAGACAGCAACAATGATTGCCAACCTCTGAAGATGGCAATTTTAAAAATGAATATTTGGACTTGAATAATGTAATTTGTGTGGTATTTGTTATTGCTAGTCGTTATACACTCAGTTCCATTTTCATCCAGTTATATTTGCAGTTTGATTCAAATATGTGATATACGAGTAGATCAAATCGCTTCTATTTTTTATGGGGACTATTTTACATGTATAATTACATTTTCTATAAGCACTTCTACTATAATTAAGATAACAAATAGAATATCAGCAATGAATAGAATACATATACAAGATGTATTGATACAAAATTATTCATTGCTAAAGGAAATGCATTCACACAAAAAATTATAATGGTGAATAAACTTAATTAACACAAAAAAGAACATTTAGGAAAAACAAAGAATAATGAGTGTTAAATATATACTACATGATAAAGCAAATACACAGTATATAACTTAAATACTTTTTACAAAAATAAAGGTTGGACTATTGAGGTCATTCCAGTGTCTTTTGAAACATTTTTTTATTGTATGAATCAAAATGACCATATTAGAACCACATTACGTGGAAAACTACAGTTTTAAACTTTGTTTCCCATCTTCACCTTGGATGTCATATAAATACCAACAATCAGCCCAAATAAACCGATGGCAGATCCGAAAATTTCAACAATTAGAATCTTGACGAAAAGTGCCGGATTGGCTGCGTCAGCGAGAGCAGCGCCTGAGCCGACGATACCGACAGCCATGCCGCAGAAGAGGTTTACGAGGCCAACAGCCAGTCCGGAACCAAACATCAGGTAACCAGCTGTCCAATTTGCGCTTCTTACATCTTCAGTTATGGTAGCCACCGTGAATTCTTCCAATAATCCAGATAATACGATAGCTGTGATGAGACCATAAATAGCCACAGCTTCGCAAAAGATGACAGAAATAAGATTCTTGGTTTTAATGCGAGGAGCTTTGACACCGCCTCCAATTATACTCACTCCAGTCGTGTGGATGCCAGCAGCTGCTCCCACGACCGAAAGGGCCACGGAAAGAGCAATTCCCAATGAAGCCCACAAATAGGGAGAGGTTTCTTCTAAGAACCATCCGACGCTCACCCTCTCGCCCTGTCCAGTCAACACATGGTAAAGAACTAAGATTGTTATAATGATTGTGGCCGATGATACAAATGTGTATCCCAAACAATATCGTAGAGCCATTGTCGTAGTTATCGTAAATTTAACGAAAACTTACACAATAGCCGAAAATGTCAAACCCACAAAATTCAATCTCGAGAAACTAAAGAAATGTCTTTGCTTCAAAATCACAAGACTTTTCAGTATTGCCATTGCAAAAAATAATTGTCATTGATCGCTCACATGACAATTTCATCATGTCCAATTCCGATTACATAGTCATAGATTTAGAAGTAAAGAATAATTATTGAATTATTATTTACTTATATAGTATATAAGTAGTGATATACTCATATATAATATATAAGTAAACAATAAAATATGAAGATAAAGTTAATACTGTCGTATAATATATATAGAAGTTCACAGCCGTTATTCAAGAACAAGACATTCGATTTTAAAGGGTCGAACTTTATATTATTTTGATACATCTAATTCTAAATATGAGAAGCATCAAGATTAAATTTGAATTAATTCTTTATATGGAGTATTGATGTGTGTTAGCAGTAAAAGATAGTGGATTTTGAAGTACAATCTCTTGTCGTCCTTAGTATCGCGACAACAAGCTTCATAATAGCGACACTGGCCAACCAGAATCATAAGAGCACACATATTATCAGAATTATCAATAAAAAGTTAGTTGATGAGGATCTCCCACTGGCAAGAGAAATGTATGTCCCCGACGAAGTTGGGCTGCCAAGTTGGACGCTTATCTACTGTGAAAATTGAGTAGCAAGAGAGTACATTTATTCATGTGTCGTCCTCTGATATTTCCCCTCTTGCCTCTGGGTGGTAAGCAAAGTGACGTCACGTCCAAAATTATACACCAATTGATGGCTCTTTCTCCATTCAATCCTCGCCCGAAGTCGAAATAAACTGAACGACACCTGCTTGAAATTAATGCCTTTTAAATCTCTCAATTTACTGTAATGGCATAGTACGAGCGAAAGCAAACATCTCTAGAACAATAGAAACTTTACTGTGGTAAAAATTTACACAGATTATCTTATTGCTAAGCTGGGTTATTAATTTACGACCGAGCCAAGAATAATGTATTTTAATGGACTATTTTGTACGCGGGTATCTTTTCTAAACCCACAGTGTAAAAACATATGCCTGGCATGAGAGAAACCCAAACTATGGCTGCGTGAACGCGAGCTTTTTAAATTGAGCAGTGATATAATTATTACCTGCGAGAAAATCGCCGTTTCTCTCATTACGCAATAATAGCCGCAGCAAACTTTTGTGACATCCCATTTGCATATTCAAAGCGGATATTTGTTTCACAGTGATTCATCAATTCACTGCGTAATTTGAAACAATGTTTATGCAGATATCAAATGTTTCTGCGCCGAACGTGAGTACAAAATACAGGCGAACAAATAATACTTATTTAATGACAAATAAGCTTACTGGTGCACGGTTGCCAAGCATGTTTTGCGAGCCTTTGTTGAAGATCCCCAACAGCTTATGTAGCCATATAGGTAAACGCCTGTAACAGGCCTCTAATTTATGACTGGAGATTAGAAATCTCTTTAAGCCGGTTTTCAAGATGTGATAATACCTCACTACATCTCGAAAGTTGCCATTTTCATTTCGCTTCCAGAACGTCTTTCAGATATTTCCGCAATATCGCCATGTTAGCTTCTAAATTGTTCTGTGCAACCCTCTCCTCGCCATTAATCAGCCATACAAAGGAAAAATTAAGCGCTTCTATTATCGCACCATGTTACGTTTCGTTATGTACATATACCTTGCTCGCGATGAAAGTGTCTTATGATTAAAATTGTGTGCCATAAAACAGTAAAAGTTCATAAACAATATTGCAAATACGTCAAACGTTTTGTAATAGTAGTTGTACCTCAACATTTTATTTGCGAATGGGAATGTGTATCATATGTACGAATTGCGTACGAATAAAATATGTATATGGTATGTAATAACATAGTAGTGTTAGTGGGAAACGAGAATGATTTACAGAGTCTGGTAAGTAAACTGCATAATATAAGTGTATTGGACTTATGCGTCACTTATTAAGTTGTTTTCTTGTTAACATAATATAATTAATTTAATATGTAAATTCTGGTATATGTTTGATTTGTATGTGTATAGATTCTTGTTTATACCATAATTTGATATTTGTTTGGTTTGTGTGTAAATATTTATGTTTGTCTGGGTTCGCGCTGCATCACGACCGCAGCGCAAATGAGACTTATGGACGGTCGTCACGAGACTATATCGCTGGCCGGCTTGCGCAAAACTCCCAAAAATTGTGGTATTTCGTGAGGTGTGAGCGAATGCAGTGGCGGAAAATGGCACTTGCGATGAGCGATTGACCGTTCATAAGTGTCGATAAGTTACAAATAGCAAACATGCTTGCTGTTACAATTTATCGAAAACAAAATTTATGATTTATGGTAAACGACAAGGATACCTATCAATATAAATAATGAATTTGTCAGGTGAGTCCAACAATATAAATATCCGGGATGCTGAATGAATGTCCCAAGATGTCAAAGTAAGATTGGAGGTGCTTCAAAGCGTAGGATCTCCTCTGCAGCAAGGACTTAAATCTCATCTCCACTTACATATGTGAATTTAGTGTTGCTAGATATTTTCCATACTTTTCTACAGTGTTAAAGCAGACACTTAGGCCAAATTGTAGTGCTATCAAAGATACACTACAGAGTTTGAAAGTTTCATGGGCTCATAATAATGACATCTTAAAACGAGTAAATAAAGACAAAGAAGTATTATCCACCATTAAAAGGAGAAAGTTGAAGGCTGGAAAAATATGAGATCCTTCTACTGATACAGGGGAAAATTCAGGACATAAAAAGTGAGGATGGAAGACCCTTCCGGTTGAAGAATTTACAGGAATGGTTTCACTGGGGTACCATATTTTTTCAGAGCTGCTGCCTCAAAGGTCAAGACAGCAACAATGATTGCCAACCTCTGAAGATGGCAATTTTAAAAATGAATATTTGGACTTGAATAATGTAATTTGTGTGGTATTTGTTATTGCTAGTCGTTATACACTCAGTTCCATTTTCATCCAGTTATATTTGCAGTTTGATTCAAATATGTGATATACGAGTAGATCAAATCGCTTCTATTTTTTATGGGGACTATTTTACATGTATAATTACATTTTCTATAAGCACTTCTACTATAATTAAGATAACAAATAGAATATCAGCAATGAATAGAATACATATACAAGATGTATTGATACAAAATTATTCATTGCTAAAGGAAATGCATTCACACAAAAAATTATAATGGTGAATAAACTTAATTAACACAAAAAAGAACATTTAGGAAAAACAAAGAATAATGAGTGTTAAATATATACTACATGATAAAGCAAATACACAGTATATAACTTAAATACTTTTTACAAAAATAAAGGTTGGACTATTGAGGTCATTCCAGTGTCTTTTGAAACATTTTTTTATTGTATGAATCAAAATGACCATATTAGAACCACATTACGTGGAAAACTACAGTTTTAAACTTTGTTTCCCATCTTCACCTTGGATGTCATATAAATACCAACAATCAGCCCAAATAAACCGATGGCAGATCCGAAAATTTCAACAATTAGAATCTTGACGAAAAGTGCCGGATTGGCTGCGTCAGCGAGAGCAGCGCCTGAGCCGACGATACCGACAGCCATGCCGCAGAAGAGGTTTACGAGGCCAACAGCCAGTCCGGAACCAAACATCAGGTAACCAGCTGTCCAATTTGCGCTTCTTACATCTTCAGTTATGGTAGCCACCGTGAATTCTTCCAATAATCCAGATAATACGATAGCTGTGATGAGACCATAAATAGCCACAGCTTCGCAAAAGATGACAGAAATAAGATTCTTGGTTTTAATGCGAGGAGCTTTGACACCGCCTCCAATTATACTCACTCCAGTCGTGTGGATGCCAGCAGCTGCTCCCACGACCGAAAGGGCCACGGAAAGAGCAATTCCCAATGAAGCCCACAAATAGGGAGAGGTTTCTTCTAAGAACCATCCGACGCTCACCCTCTCGCCCTGTCCAGTCAACACATGGTAAAGAACTAAGATTGTTATAATGATTGTGGCCGATGATACAAATGTGTATCCCAAACAATATCGTAGAGCCATTGTCGTAGTTATCGTAAATTTAACGAAAACTTACACAATAGCCGAAAATGTCAAACCCACAAAATTCAATCTCGAGAAACTAAAGAAATGTCTTTGCTTCAAAATCACAAGACTTTTCAGTATTGCCATTGCAAAAAATAATTGTCATTGATCGCTCACATGACAATTTCATCATGTCCAATTCCGATTACATAGTCATAGATTTAGAAGTAAAGAATAATTATTGAATTATTATTTACTTATATAGTATATAAGTAGTGATATACTCATATATAATATATAAGTAAACAATAAAATATGAAGATAAAGTTAATACTGTCGTATAATATATATAGAAGTTCACAGCCGTTATTCAAGAACAAGACATTCGATTTTAAAGGGTCGAACTTTATATTATTTTGATACATCTAATTCTAAATATGAGAAGCATCAAGATTAAATTTGAATTAATTCTTTATATGGAGTATTGATGTGTGTTAGCAGTAAAAGATAGTGGATTTTGAAGTACAATCTCTTGTCGTCCTTAGTATCGCGACAACAAGCTTCATAATAGCGACACTGGCCAACCAGAATCATAAGAGCACACATATTATCAGAATTATCAATAAAAAGTTAGTTGATGAGGATCTCCCACTGGCAAGAGAAATGTATGTCCCCGACGAAGTTGGGCTGCCAAGTTGGACGCTTATCTACTGTGAAAATTGAGTAGCAAGAGAGTACATTTATTCATGTGTCGTCCTCTGATATTTCCCCTCTTGCCTCTGGGTGGTAAGCAAAGTGACGTCACGTCCAAAATTATACACCAATTGATGGCTCTTTCTCCATTCAATCCTCGCCCGAAGTCGAAATAAACTGAACGACACCTGCTTGAAATTAATGCCTTTTAAATCTCTCAATTTACTGTAATGGCATAGTACGAGCGAAAGCAAACATCTCTAGAACAATAGAAACTTTACTGTGGTAAAAATTTACACAGATTATCTTATTGCTAAGCTGGGTTATTAATTTACGACCGAGCCAAGAATAATGTATTTTAATGGACTATTTTGTACGCGGGTATCTTTTCTAAACCCACAGTGTAAAAACATATGCCTGGCATGAGAGAAACCCAAACTATGGCTGCGTGAACGCGAGCTTTTTAAATTGAGCAGTGATATAATTATTACCTGCGAGAAAATCGCCGTTTCTCTCATTACGCAATAATAGCCGCAGCAAACTTTTGTGACATCCCATTTGCATATTCAAAGCGGATATTTGTTTCACAGTGATTCATCAATTCACTGCGTAATTTGAAACAATGTTTATGCAGATATCAAATGTTTCTGCGCCGAACGTGAGTACAAAATACAGGCGAACAAATAATACTTATTTAATGACAAATAAGCTTACTGGTGCACGGTTGCCAAGCATGTTTTGCGAGCCTTTGTTGAAGATCCCCAACAGCTTATGTAGCCATATAGGTAAACGCCTGTAACAGGCCTCTAATTTATGACTGGAGATTAGAAATCTCTTTAAGCCGGTTTTCAAGATGTGATAATACCTCACTACATCTCGAAAGTTGCCATTTTCATTTCGCTTCCAGAAACGTCTTTCAGATATTTCCGCAATATCGCCATGTTAGCTTCTAAATTGTTCTGTGCAACCCTCTCCTCGCCATTAATCAGCCATACAAAGGAAAAATTAAGCGCTTCTATTATCGCACCATGTTACGTTTCGTTATGTACATATACCTTGCTCGCGATGAAAGTGTCTTATGATTAAAATTGTGTGCCATAAAACAGTAAAAGTTCATAAACAATATTGCAAATACGTCAAACGTTTTGTAATAGTAGTTGTACCTCAACATTTTATTTGCGAATGGGAATGTGTATCATATGTACGAATTGCGTACGAATAAAATATGTATATGGTATGTAATAACATAGTAGTGTTAGTGGGAAACGAGAATGATTTACAGAGTCTGGTAAGTAAACTGCATAATATAAGTGTATTGGACTTATGCGTCACTTATTAAGTTGTTTTCTTGTTAACATAATATAATTAATTTAATATGTAAATTCTGGTATATGTTTGATTTGTATGTGTATAGATTCTTGTTTATACCATAATTTGATATTTGTTTGGTTTGTGTGTAAATATTTATGTTTGTCTGGGTTCGCGCTGCATCACGACCGCAGCGCAAATGAGACTTATGGACGGTCGTCACGAGACTATATCGCTGGCCGGCTTGCGCAAAACTCCCAAAAATTGTGGTATTTCGTGAGGTGTGAGCGAATGCAGTGGCGGAAAATGGCACTTGCGATGAGCGATTGACCGTTCATAAGAAGGGTCTTTTTCAAAATAAAATTACTTTTCAGTTCATTCCACCTACTATGTTTTACTTGAGATCTGCTAATATCTGCCTAAGAGGAATCTCTTCACCCCGCTACCTTCTCACCGATCTACGCCTCTGAACGTGACCCGAATTCTCCGAGCATTACGCAGCAGCCATCCACCTATGATACAGTTCTTTGTACCGGTGCCGCACAATATGAGATATGAAAATAAAATATGAGATTAAATGTTGTGAAATTCAGTAATGTTGATAGAAAAATGTGAAAGAAAAAGTAATCATGATATTTGGAGGAGTAATGAAAAATAAGTGTAAGTTAAGAACTTTTGCTATTAAGGTAATATTTTCTCAGACGAGAGAAGAGTTACCAGAAATATTGATAAGCATGTAGCGATAAGAAACAAAGTCAATGTGGCACTAAAGTATATTCAAGTATACTCGAACCAGACAGTATCAAAATCTGCCTAGTAGTCCACAAAAGTATTTTAGTACCAACTGTAATATGTGGGAGTGAAACGTGGTCGTAAAAAAGTTTAAGGACCGAATAAATGCTGTAGAAATGCATGCACTGATAATAATACGTAGGATGACAATATATGATAGTGCGCAAATTAAGTTATTAGGGATGAATAGGAACTTAAAGCCGATATGTAAAATAAGATGAATAAAAGCACTCTTGAGATGGTTTGGATACGTGGAACGAATGAATAAAGAAATACGAGCAAAACAAACATACAGTATACCATAAATGTGAGTGGGAGGCGTGATTTAAAGGCCAAGAGGATGATATTTGAAAACATGAAAGTGTTAAAAGTTAAAAAAATCGTATGAGTTGTATGAAAAAATGTATCGATGTGGAAGAGATGGAAAATGTCCGTGGAGACAGGAAGTTTTGGTGCTCTGTACTCTCCGTTTACCCGAACAGGGAAACGATATGATGATATGTATGTTTTTTTTTTATTGATAAAAGATTTCAGTCAGACTTGAATAATGTTACACTTTTTAATGGCAATTCATTCACGCTAGAATTATTTATGCCACCACATCAAAGCAAAAAATGCTATTGTATTATAAGACTCGATGTAGTAAATGAATATTTAAAAAAAAACAACGATTTTAGGCCATCTAACTAAAGCTTCAGTTGATTAACTTGAAAAATTTAGCTATCAAACTATAAATGGAAAAATTATTTGAAGAAAGGAGAAACGCAAAATGCACTGGACTCGGCTAAAATATAGCACATATTACAATAAGTAAATGAAATCTATCACGTGAATGACATAGTATCATCATTCAAATCAAACTCACAACCAGGATCCTCCACATAACCCATTTTACAAAGGTCTTACCCACGCAGTGGCCCTCCGCAAGTGACACATGATTGACACTTCCATTTTGTTCAGTGATATTATAATCAAACCATGGTTTCAAATTAATAAATTGTTTTATATTTAGAGTCCTTGTTTCCACCAGCTACGAGTGTATCCCAACCCAAAGTCCATCAGTGCCAAGTATCATGTCCAATTTTATTCAAAAGGTCAATTACTGGCTGAGAAAACTCATTTAGAGGAGGAGGAGGAACGTATTTAACATTTATACTTTCATTGCCAAGGAACGACACATTCATTGCCCGTCATACCAATGTATTAAGGAATCCAAGCTAGAGAAATAAAAGGAACGCATAAAAGATCATATATTTAACGGCACCTATAAGCATACCTATAAATGGAGCAAAGTCCTATTTATAAAAAACATATGTGAAATAACCAAAAAAAACTAAGTCACATCAAGCCAGCTTTTTACATTAAATGAACACAACTCCACCTTAAAGAATCTTCTAATTTATTCTAAAATGGCTAATCATTCTCACCGTGAAAACCATACATTTTCTATCGATGATGACAAATTTTTACATATCAGTAGTAACGGAAATAAATTGGATAGATTAGAGGTCCTAGAAATTTCGAAGTCAATGCATCGAGGTGAATATTTGGCAAACACATATATCCCAAGAATTTCTCCGCTGCTCGCCAAGATGTTTACCGTTAGAAGCGTGTATCTCGAGTAATTTTCCTTCTCCCAGATTGTTGACCTTTAGTCCTTGTCACTAGTTTTCTTTTCACACTCATATGTGTTACCACAGGAGAAATAGTCCCTTTGGGCAGTTCATTCTTCGTCACAACGTGAAAAAATAGAGAAGATTTCGATCTTCTAATATAGATCGCGCTAGATGGGGACTTGTTTTGTTCCCCACATCAACATGAGTGGTGATGGAATCGAACTGAACTGTCAAAAGGATAATCTGAAAGTTATATAAAACATGGCGAGACTATAAAACATTTATTCAAATCACATACATTAAATATATGCCATGACATATACCATACAATCGATTCAAGAGCTGATTTTACGATACAATTCTTCTCCAAAAACTATGATCATTATCTCACGGTATATTCAAGAAAATCCTCCACAGTTAAAATGTGGACAAATGTAAGAAGAAAACTTTGTCATTGCTCAAGTCTTGTTTTTTGCTATTCACCAATCATATTTTTTTGGACAGTATATGATATAGTTATATTATATATAAGAAAGAAAAAAATAAAATTGATCACTTATAAATAAACATTAATTATTTTCAAATCAAAATTAATCGCTTTTTACTGCATTACCTTTTACGAGAATGTGCGGAAATTGTCATATAATTTTTTTAATGGTAAATGAAATAAATTTTAATAAAATCACTATTGTTTTAGAAATGCATTTTTTAAATCCCTAAATTCAGTTATCTTTTGGATTGCGCTCGGTCAACTATTTCATTTCTTGTTATGTGCTGTGACTGTAACAACCGACTGACAAAAGTTATAAAAAATATTTGTAGCCAGATGTGAATTAGTTTTTATTTCTTAAAAACTCATTTAATTTTTCTATAATTTGTCTATGCTGAAACAGTGTATTTTATTTGTCTATTTTAAAACAGTTTGTCTCGGCCATTATTCAAGAAGAAAAAGAAGACAGTTTATTGTGTATTTCGTTTGACAGGTCTTTCAGACTTTTATGTGTATTTATTCTGTCATTTGGTTTCCGTTAACCTATATTTTAACTATTTCTAAATTTAGTCCAAATGATAATATTTAACCTACGGGAAGTGTTCAATTTATATCAGATTGATTAAAGTGAGCATATTAAATTGTCATAAAAAATCGTGAAGTGTTTGCTATATTCTCTGATTTAAAGAAGAGTACATTTCTGATGCAACAATGGAGTATGACAGTGATTCAGATACTGAAACAGATATACTCCAAATGGCAGCGGTCGTGTCATCGTCTCGTCAAAAAAGTTTTTGTAATAAACAAACTGAAAATGACGATATGAAAAAAGACGGCGATTGCGGTACAATTGCTAAAGCTTTAATTCTCAACGAAAAAGCTCAAAAAGCGTTACGAGAATTACATAAAAAATTAAAAAAACGCCTTGAAGTATGCAAATCGAGAAGGAATGATGTCAGATATTTACTAAGTCTACGCAGAGGCTTCCAAGAAAATGATAAAAACTCTCAGTTTAGCTACTATCAATGTGGTATACCATATTTCAAAGACCAATTCCTTTTTCATGCACCAACAAATCTTGATGTTGATCAAATGAAAGCTTGTGATATAACAAATTATTTTCATGGAAATATATGCTCCAACTGGACTTCGAAGCAAAAGAACTTTTTAGAGCTGGAAGTGCTAAAATTAGCCCGTGAAATAAAAAAAAATGAATTAAACTACAGGATCAAAAAATTACAAAAAGAAATAAAAAATTATGAAAGCTCTGAGTTGAATGATCTGAAAGTAGACAAAAAAAAATTAGTTCAACAGTTAAATGCAAATTTTATAGATTTGGTTAAAATAGACAAAATGTCACTTGCATCTCTAGTCTCAGATTTGGGGGAGGATTTTGAATTTGACTGGGAGTTCTTAAGCTTAAAAGCAAATGTTGGGCATACAAGCAGCGAGTGTCGAAGCTTGTGGCGTGTGTTTTTACATCCATCGATTAATAAAAAGCCTTGGACAGTTAGTGAAGAGAAAAGACTAACAACACTTGCGACAGGTATGAGAGCACAAGATTGGAACTTCATAGCTCAAGAGTTGGGTACAGGACGGTCTGCCTACCAATGCTTTTTACTGTATCGTTTGCAAATGATACGCCATAAAAAAATGTCTCATTGGACTCTGCAAGAAGATAAACAATTAAAAGAGGTGATTGAAAAGTGTCGTATGGGTAACTTTATTCCTTGGGCCAAAGTAGCCTATTATATTCATGATCGAACTAAAGAACAAATATACAATCATTGGAAATATTTCTTGAATACTCAACGTCGAGGTCGTTTCATACCTGAAGAGGATGCCGTCATCATAGCAGCAACACGTGAAATGGGCTGTAGTTTCACACGCATTGCCGATTTAATACCAGGACGATCGTCTAGTCAAATTCGTTTTAGATATCACTCTTTGATGTGGCATTTGAGTAAAAACTATTCATTATGGAGTCTTAGTGAAGATAAACTCCTTTTAAATGCTGCTACTCAAGCTCGTAATGATCCAGATGGTGTAAGCTATAAAACCTTGACAAACTTTTTTGAAAATAAAACAGCCAATTCAATACGAATGCGCTTGCAAACATTGGAAAATTGGATCCAAAACAATCCGCAAAAACCTCTTTCTAGAGCTCCTCGAAGAAAAACATTTCATTCTAAATTACAATTGGAAAGTAAAGTTTCTTTACAGGAAGCTCTTCGTGATATGCACAAAATTCTAGAAAAACCGAAAGAAAAAAAAATTTGCATTCATAGAAGGGAAGAAAGTAGATATGCCCATCGGAATATTCATTTCAAATTTCTTGATTATTATAAAAAGAAATTACTCTTTGAACAAGCATCCAAAAATGAACAATTTACGACACCTCAAATAAATATTTCAGAATTGAAGAATGTTTTGCTCCTTTTAGGTGCTCAACTGAATAAAAATCTTATTGATGGTCCATTTTCGTTAAAATATCCTGATTTGAAAATTATCACTGATGAGCTGCTGAATTCGGAACGAGATATGTCAAGACCAAAAATACAGGGTATAAAAACATATTCACGAAAAAAGACTGTCGACAACATAAATAATGTTCATACCGTTCCGAAAAATACACCCAGCATTTGGTTTGATTCAAAAAGTAAGACAAGTCGATCGCATAAAGCTTATGTATTTCCCCCTTTTAACAATAATATTATGGCATTCAAAAAGATTATGTTAGATAAATTAGATATCAATGTTTTTCTACAGAAACAACTGGCTACCTTGCAATCTTACCCAAAATTTGAATCCAATTCATTATTATGGAGAATTCGTTTTGAAACACTATTCACCTGGCCAGCAAATTTTTCTAACATTGCACCTGGTATCAAAACTGATTTATTTGAAATTTCAGAACAAAATAAAAATCAACCCATATCATGTAAAGATAATTTCATTGATGATGGGAGACTTATATCAATGAATGAATTTCTAAAAGGTGATGATATATATCATGTAATTTTTAAGACAGAATATTTAAAACATATTGATACTACAAAAAGCATGAATACTAAATCCAACCAAAATGAGTCCAACAAAGAAATCATTACTGAAATTACCTCTTCATCAGACAAAAACAACGATATACATAAAAATAATGAGGTACTAATGCAAAATAAAGAGGTCACTAAAATGCATATCAAAAATATAAAAAAAGTGAAATCTAAGTGTCCCGTGTCGAAGAGAAAATATAAATCTTCAGAAACTAATCGATCTCCCAAAAAACGCAAAATAAACACTAAATAAAATTAATTATCTCATGTAAAAAAATTACATCTCCGAACCACTCTTTATATCACATTTGCAAAATTTCATATTGGTACTAGATTTAGTAATTCCTCTATTTACATGTATTCACTTTAATGTGGTTTATTCTGTTTGAAATTTTAAATGCATAATAATGCCATTTGTTAAGTTATCATTTGACTTCTAAATCAATATTTGTATATACAGTAAGTTATTTTGAATATGTACAACAAATAAATTTTAGTTTCTGTAATTTTTTCTTCATATAAATAAATTGTATAGCTCTCGTCGAAATGTGTATTTTATAAGTTATCAGTAATTTTAAATTTTAACAAGCTTTTTTAACAATTTAGAAAATAATATTTAGAAATATTTAAAAGATCATGTATTCAATGACTCCATTTACACGGTTTTCATTTACACGCTGTTTTCCTGGAACCAATTATGGAGTATTATTATATAAAGGGATTATTATATAATGATTTTGAATTTTTTGGTCATCTAAATATGAAAAAGAAGTATTATGCTAACTAATTATTTATCAAGAAACAACTCAAACAGTGAGAAAATTTTAATACATGTATTATATACTTTTAACATACGAGGTTTGATAAAAAAATAACAAGAATTTTCATTTTTATCAAAAAATATTTATTTAATCTTTATATTGAAATAGTAATATTGTCCCCTTCAAAATAGTCCCCAATGGATAAAATACGCTTTTGCCAATGTTTTTTTCCAATCCACAAAACATTTGTGGAATACACTTTTTGGAATAGCCTTTAAATCACCTAGTAATTTTGCCTTTATCTCCTCTATGGTCGCAAAACGTTTTCTTTTCAATGTTATCTTCAGGAACAGGAAAAAGTCACAGGGAGCCATATCTGGTGACTACGGTGGCTGCACCATCACGACTTTGGTTTTAGCCAAAAATGTACGAATCGGTAGTGAAATGTGAGCCGGTACAAAATCCAGGAGTTCTTTGCCTATGATTTTGATCGTTTTCTTCAGATTACCTTGCGCAAACGGCGTAAAACCTCAAGATAATACACTTTATTGACCGTACAGTCGGTAAGAATTCATAGTGGATGCAGCTTCCATTGGGACAATTGGGTCTTTGTTCGATGTCACAGCCATACACACATTTCGTTACCTGTTATCCACCTGAATTGTATGAGATACCATCTTCTTCAGCAGTCTCCCTTATAGTGATTCGGCAATTACAAAGCACAATATCCTTAATTTTTCCACATTTTCATCGATGGTTGATGTACTAGGACGCAATCCCTGTTGTCTCCTTCAATGTCTTCACGACCCTCTTGAGAATGTTTGTACAGTTTATTTAACCCTTGGTTTTGATATAGCATCCTCGCCAAAAGCCTTCTCCAACATTTGCACCACTTCACAGCACTTGACTCCATTCTCAACGTAAATTCTTTATCCAGTCATTTTTAAAATGCAAATATGCCAAAATGTGTTTTAAATACTGCCCTGTCAAACACAAACTGTCCATCCAATATGACTGAAAATACATTACAGACAGTGTCACTGATGTGCAAAATTAAAAAAATCTCATTATTTTTTTATCAACCTTCATATATTGGCATATTATTTTTTTAAAAGCCAAAATTCATGGATTGAAAGTAAAAATTGTTTTATTCATTCATAGTAATATTTTAGTTTTATTTTCCACATCAGTACCTTTTGGAGGTAAAAATCTTTCCATCTGAGTTTATTGCAATTGATTTATACATACACGCCTTGTCCCTTTTGGGGTAGGCAGAGAGGACAGATATTTATGCATTTCTATCTACATCTGATGGAATGACCCTATGCGAAAAATAAGACAGTTTGTCTACAGATGCAACAGCATCTTACAACCACCACAATAAGGGAAAGGGGCTGAAGGTGGTTAGGTCACGTATTGCTGCTTGGTAGCTGGTCAAGAGTTGTACTGTTTTATCGTTCACAAAGAACTCGAAATATCGGATTCCCATCCTACACTACTAATCTTACGATAGAAAGATTTGCAGTCTTAGCCTGATATGGAAAAACATTAAGTGCTGTGCTGAGAACTGTGTTCCTGATGATATGTATAGGGTGATGGTCATTCCTATGTTTGAAGTCATTATATTTTTTAACAACTGTTTTGTAATAAAATAATCACAAGATTAAAAAAAAAGAATTCTTATTTTCATCTTAGATACCCACTTGTTTTGTAATGTTTTTTATTTATTAAAACCAAGAGTTCCCAAAGTGGTCGATATCGACCCCCTGGGGTCGATTTGATCTTTCTAGGGGTCGATAGTTTCAATAAAAAAATTTGGGGGTCGACGACAGCAAAAATAGACCCCATACTACGGCTATTTGTTTGTTACTTCAAAATATCTATGATTCCAATAGGTACCTAATTAAGAAGTAAAATAATTAACAAAAACACTTGATAAAAACACATTACATACCAAACTTGTGAAATTACTAGGGGATCGACAGTTTTAAAAGTTTTTGATAAAGGGGTCTGCGGCCGAAAAAAGTTTGGGAACTCTTGATTTAAACTATTTTTGAAAATCGGAATAACAATTCATATCATTGTAGACAGGCAGCATGAATGTTCTTGGTACCTAACATATATCAAGTCTACATGGCATTCTGTTGCACTGATTGATTTATGAACATAGATAGGTCCGTGACTGATGGTTCAGAGAGCCGGTTCATTTTAGGAGACCTTACTTCTTCATTAGACATGTTTAAACAGACATGGAATATTTATTTAGATTGGATTCTTAAAACCTGAGCAAGTCAAAATCTTGGATTCTCAAAACATTCCCTTATGAGCAAGTCAGGATCAGCTGTCAAAACACACAAATGTCGACCAGAGATGTCTGTGGTGAACTAATCCATGAGTATATATATTTTTTTTAATCCACTTTTCATGAATTTCTCCTGTTACATAAAGAGGGATTTGATACATATGTCCATGATCGGCCCAGTCAGATTCTGCCGAAGACCCAAACTGTCCCACAGCTCCCCTTTCCAGAAACATGCTTCTCATGAGCAAGAAGAAACAAGACACCATAAACAACAATAGATAACATGCAAAACAAAAAAAGGACTATCTTGAGTATAAGGATAAAGTGGCAGCTAAAGTCATTTGATTTAGAACTTCCTCCCATTAACATATATTTATAAAACATATTAATGAACCTTTTTAGAACTTCCGTTATGTGATAGTAACACATTCGGTTTTAGTAGGAGTGGAATGTATAAATAAAATAAATTAAGTAACATAAAATATAACAAATCGAGTAAATTAAATAAGTAGATAAAGTAAGGAAATTAAATAGAATAATTAGAAATTCCTACAGATGTCAGCCTCCCTGCCGCTTCATACTTCCAGAACCTAACAGGTGATCTGGCCTTTGTCCCACTGCCTCAAAATCTAGGGATTCCTGTACTGTCGACTCCAGCAGGTAGTTTATTTCTCAGTGGCTCCTCACATCTTAAAGATTAGATTAAATAATCCGGAAAGTATCTTACAAGATAATTTTTGAGATGCACCTTCATTATCTCATGATTATATTTATACATACTTGGAACACACCAAGAATCACCACATGAAAGTCGAGTCTGTGAGAGCTGTAGCACGCATTCGAATGGTCACGTGTCAGCTGTGATCTGTGAATCCTTGTTAAATGGTAATGTTTACGACGAATTAAAACAAGAGAAAAAATAGTAAAAGAAAAAACAAAGGTAACATAACAGCATTTCTGTGCTTGTGTGTAGAAACTTGTCCATACGGTTTAAACTAGTTTCATATAACAGTTCTCACTACACTATTGGACGATTTGTTTTAAGATTTCACAACTCGATTAGCAAAACAGCGTTTCCTTTGATTATTGGGAGTTTCAACTCGCATCCTCTCAAATGTGTTTTGCCCACAAGAAAATTGTTGGTGGAGAACAAAATCTTAATGATTTGGTCTGATGCAGGGTAGACAATTTCCACAAATACATTATATTTTCGATATTTAGTATACAAATTAAACCAAAAGTCTAACATAGGTCTTGCAGACCGATAAAAACATTTGTGGAGTCATCCAATCAAAAGCTTTCTTTATAATGTATAGAACTGTATTGGCTCTTTTTAAATGTATTCTTTCCATTTCAGTTAATTAGACATTGTTATCCTAGATCCTTCTGAAAGTCACAAGTTTAATATTATAATTGCGTAAAATTTAGGGGTTATTTTTACTAATATGAAAAACAATGTAATGTTTAGCATTCTGAGTCAAAATACAGTTTCGGTATACTGCAGTATCTTATTTAGGTCATCTTTTATAGCACCATCTTGTTTGGATTTCCAAAGAACTATGTATAATCAGCAAAGAATTTACATGGTTTGAAATCACTACGAGTATATAGCGCCGTTTATAAAACAAACTCTCCTCAACAGCACTCCAACTCGAAGCCACTATTATGGACATTAAAATTACAAATATACAAAAGTTGAGTGTAAAGATAGGAAGGTAGTGGTTGTGACCATTAAATTGAAAATTTCCCACATCTGCATGTATTCTGAAAAACATAAGTTCATTGGTAAAAATACTTATTAAGGGAAGACGAACTATAAAGAAACCTTTGTAGATCTTCCGATATATGATAGTACACATTCGGTTTTAGGTGTTGTGTATGTATGCAGTGTTCATATACGATCAAACATTTTGACAAGAACTCCCAAAATGGGTTGTCTTCAAGTGCTTCCAAAAGCTGCACACGCCATCCATATCTCTAACACTAAGAGGCAGGTCATTCTACACCACAGAACCAGCAACTGAACAAAGTCTTGAACTGCGAAAATCTTCTATTCATTTCAAAAGTTGGCACTAATCCCCTAGTGTTAAAGTTTACATGTAATTTTCTTGACTGGAACACAATCGAAAGCCTTTTTAAATTCCTAACAATCATATCAGTTGGCATTTTGAGATTGTATTTATTACAATTCTAGACATTTTAATAAATTGCTTACGATAAAACTTTTGGTACAAACCTATGCTGATTTCGAGGCACTATATTATTGATGCGGATGAGTATTCTCAACTCATCATTCATTATTTTCTCTATGATTACAAAGCAAAAAGGCAAGACAAATTTTTTAGTAGTTGCTAGGACCATCCTCCCCTCCCTCTTTATAAATTGGTGTTACAATGTCTTTCTACCAGTCCTCTGACAGCTTTTATATTTCCATGGATTTGGTCATGATCTGGCTAAATGTAGACTCGGAGAAGTAGTACATTTTTTAGTATAAGTAATGAAACATTGTCATGACCTGATGAAGAATCCTGTCTTAATGATTCTAAAATCTACCCAACTCTGTCAATAGTAAACAAGACATTGCTTAAATAATTTTCCAGTTGGGAGAGAGTATCAATAAAAAGTAAATTTTATAAGTCCTCTTCTAGAAATATTCTCTAAAATTGGGGAGCAAAAATATTCCATATTTCCTGGTAATCCAATGGACACTGTCCATTAGCTGGGTTTAATTTTAGAAATATTCTCTAAAATTGGGGAGCAAAAATATTCCATATTTCCTGGTAATCCAATGGACACTGTCCATTAGCTGGGTTATGCATTATATAGTATACTCACTGTTGGTGTATTTTTAAGGACAACTGAAAAATGATTTCCTTCCATCCTCTATTATACTTTCTTCACATGGTGATCTTGAGTTCATCAGTGGCATAGTGAATTAATTGTTTCTTTGTATATATCAGAGGTAGCTAACCTTTTTGGACCACATTCGCAAACTGGCATTGGGTTAAGACTCACGGATCATAATGTATTATTTTTAAATCAATGAGTATATTAAAATTTAAATGCTTGAAAATGAGATACAGCAAAGTCCTGTCAGTGCTTTACTACCTATGCTACCACCACCTCATTATTGCAATAAATAATTATTATTACGAGTATGAAATAAAATGTGTATAATTTAGAATGATAATATGTATTCTTTAATCGGTTGAAAATAATACTATAATTTTTCAAAATATTTATAATAATAAAACTTAATGTGAGACTTGATACTATTTCTCTTTCACAAAACTAAGTCTGGCTTAACCGGCCTGCACATACGAACGTACGTGATACGCGCGTTTTGACTGAGCCATTCTGCGCTAACCCGTATCACGTACGCGCGGGAGAAAAAAATATATACCTAAAATATTTTAACCGTACGGGATACGCATACAGTCCAAATGAAATGAGGGAACGAAAAAGTAGATCAGTCCGTTCACGGCAGGCGATGAGCAAGGTCATTTTGTTGAAGTTTCGTAAATCTCAGTGACTAGTATAGCACATCAGGGGTGCGTAGATAGCGGTTGCGATTACCAATATATTTTTGTTATTATAGCTAATATTTCTGTGAATAAAAACTTTTATATTTTTTTGGGATTTGGAACTTTATATGTGAATACGAACTTTTATATATTTTTATTTTTGTGTGAATATTACTGCATACATATTGAGATAGATTTAGTGATTCTGAACTTGAATAAATTTTAGTGTTTATTTCTGTGGCTAAAAACTTTTGGATTTTTATTTTTGTGACTTGTAACTTTATATGTGAATACAAACATTTATATTTTTATTTTTGTGTGAATATTACTGCATACATATTGAGGTAGATTTAGTGATTTTAGTGATTCTGAACTTGAATAATTTTTTGTGTTTATTTCTGTGGCTAAAAAAACTTTTAGATTTTTATTTTTGTAATTTGGAACTTTATTACCTAAAATATGTCTGGTGAAAGCGAATATGAGGGTGTGTCTAGTGGAACCGAATACGAAGACATAAGCTCTTCTGGAAGTGATACTTCAATATGCGATGATTTTTCATCGTCACAAGAGGAAGATGAAAATGAAGCAGGTACAAGTTCTGCGGAATGGATTGATATAGATTCAACCAATGATAGAGTTCAGCCTTCATTTGAATTTGTAGAACGTTCTGGCGTTTCAGAGATTGTGAATAGCTTCGAAAAAGAATTTGAATTTTTCAACTTTTTCTTCGACGAAGATTTATTGAAAATCATTGTGGAGCGAACAAATTTGTTTGCTGAACAATTTATCAGGGCAAATGCCCACTCCTCGACAAGTCTCATCAGTTTTTGGAAACCTACTTCCGAAAACGAAATGAGAGTTTTCTTCGCAATTGTTTTAGTACAAAGCATGGTAAAGAAGCCAGAAGAAAAAATGTATTGGACTAAAAACCCTATATTTGAGACACCTTTTTTTGCCCGCACGATGTCATATCGAAGATTTTTGCTCCTGAAAAAATTCCTGCATTTTAGTAATAATGAAGAATATGATGAGTCATCACACCCAAATCCCAAACTGAATAAAATCTGGCCAGTATTTGACTATTTACAGAAAAAATTCCAGGAAGGATACATTCCAGAAAGGAATGTAACGGTTGATGAAAGCCTAATGTTGTACAAAGGACGCTTAGGATGGATTCAGTACATGCCCCTCAAAAGATCCAGATTTGGCATAAAAACATATATGTTATGCGAATCGTCATCGGGCTACATATATTCGACCATTATATATACTGGGAAAAATACGTTATTTGGCCAGGAATTTAGAAATTTACCGGTTTCCTCCCAAGTAGTGATGAGTTTGATGAAACCATTACTAAATAAGGGTCATTGTCTAACGACAGATAATTTTTATACGTCACCGGAGCTGGCAGAGCTGCTTATGTCAAATAAAACTGACACATATGGGACACTGAGATTTAGACGCAAAGGTGTCCCAAGGAACATATCGTTTCCGAAGAAAGTAAGCCGAGGGTACACTAAGGCTTACAGAAAAGGAAAGGTGATGGTCATGAGGTGGAGGGACAAAAAAGACGTATTTTTCTTGTCTACAATTCATAGCTGTACGATGATGGAATTAGATTCAGGGAAGCGGCGTCCAACAGTAGCAAATGACTACAATTTTTCCATGGGGGGTGTTGATCGTGTTGACCAACACCTAGCCATCAGACCCATCCCGAGGAAGCAGGGGAAAAAATTTTACAAAAAAATGTTCTTCCATCTACTGGAACAAGCCTTGTGGAACGCTTTTGTGTTGTACAAAAAAAAGGGTGGAAAAGGAAATAACTCCAAATTCAGGGAGAATGTAGTCGGTCAATATTTTGAGGAATACCATTCCCCTGAATTTGCATCAAAAGGGGGGAGACCTTCAAAAACTCCAAATCCCTTGCGTCTTACTGAAAGACATTTTATGGAAGTAATTCCACCAACAACAAGTAAAACAAACGCGACAAAACGTTGCGCCGTTTGTTGTTCAAAAACGGACGAACGCGGAAAAAAGGTGAGGAGAGAAACCCGTTATCATTGTCCCGATTGTAATGTGGGTCTGTGTATTCCATGTTTCAAAATTTATCATACCGTAAAATATTTCTGATAAAATATTCATGTAACCTATAATAATAATAAATAATATATGCAAAAAAATATACTGTATATTATTTAAAATGGTTTACAACCCCTGGAATTACGAAAGCTCATAAATCTATTCTAAGTGCACATATGTGATAAAATTTTGTCAGGAATGTATACAACAAGCATTGTTTTCATGATTCTGTAGAAAAAAAAAGGTGATTTTTTTTTTACTGTTTCTCGGAAATTTACCTGCAGGTAGGGCGGTTAATGGATGAAGTAACAACGTAGAGTAAACTTTCTAGGTGGCTGTCCATGAATTGGGATCTTTTTAAAGACTTCACATGTTTCACACAATGTACTGCCAAATAATGAAGTTATTAAAATTGCATGTCTGTAAATTTCATTATACACTATCTGTCCAATGCGAAAGGTGACTGACGGGAAATGAAATACAAGACATTGTTTATTTTTAGTTTACATTATTCAAAATACACTCCTTGTGAGTCAATACAATACTGGAAGCGGTTGTAAATTTTTTTGAAGCATTCCTGAAACTCATTCTTCGGAATTGCCTCCAAAATCGCGGTCGAAGCCTTCTGGATGTCTGAAATCATGTCAAAATGCTTTCCTTTCATCGCCAATTTCAGTTTCTGGAATAGCCAGAAGTCGCATGGAGCCAAATTGGGGGGTGATCAAGCACCACGATACTTTTTATGGCCAAGAAATTGCGCACTATCTTGCTTTTGTGCGCCGGTGCATTTTCATGCAACAAAGACCATGCCCCTTGTTCCCGGTATTCGGGTCGAACTCGAAGAATCCTGGTCGGCATTCGGCGTTTACCATTTGACCTCCTGGCATGAACTCCTTGTGGATAATTCCTTTGGAATCAAAGAAAACGGTGAGCAGAGTCTTGATTCGGCTCTTCTACATGTGCACTTTTTTCAGTTTCGGAGAATGTGGACCCTTCCGTTCTGAGCTTTCCATATCAGTCGCTCTTTTCATGTTCCTACAGTGCTCTACTCTGCAAACTTTTCGATTGTCGGTCAGTGTGTGACATTTTGTTTGTCCAAATTTTCCTTTAAAATGAGATGAACAGTGGACTTTCAGTGAATTCCAGTGAGCTCCTCGATGAGCCTAATAGACGCACAACGATAATTTTGAAGAATTTTAGCCACTTTTTGAACATTTTCTTCAATTTGAACTGTCAATGATGGTCCAGGCCGTTCATCATCTTCTATGCTCTCTCTACCATCACGAAATCTTACATACTACTAATAAACACTCTTATGACTCATTGCTTCACTACCATTAACAGTTTAAATCATTTCAAAAGTTTCTGTGTCACTTATATCGAATTCAATGTTGGCACATTGCTCCATTGTTCGTTTTCCGACCGAGACTCGGAAGATACTGTCAATTGTTACAACATTACGAATGAAGCAGCCTTTTGAAACTGTTATGGAAGATAGTTGAAATGTATCGCTAGTTAACTCATTTATTCATCCACAGATGGCACTGGTGGTTACATGAAAATAAAATCTATCACCTTTCCCATTGGACAGATCGTAAAATTATAATAAAGAATTCATATTTAATTTAATCTTTAAGTCAGAATCTGACTGAAAGTCCGTCAACTCCTTTTGAAGGACCTTAGGAACCCCAATAATTTCTTTCGATGGTCCTACAGCCCATATCGAGCTTTGGCCTCCATCAATCTTCACCTCCAACTCCAGTATTCCGCCACGACCCTCCAATCCTGCGCCTGCAGCAGCCAGGTTGCGTCCCTCTCAACTTCGTCCTCCCATCGCAGCCTTGGCCTGCCCACTCTCCTTTTTCACCCGGGTGTCCAGGATGCTTTTGGGTACTCGTAAGGACGGCATTCTCTGCACATGTCCGGCCCATCTCAATCTGCTCAGTCTGACATGTACAGATACCAGGTCTGTAAATATGAAACCGGAATTTGCTAATAGATGGCTCTAGTTGTCAATGTAGTGACTGTCAAACCGCGTCATTGGCGCTTTTTTCTTGTGTTTACATTTGTCAAAGACTTTTAACTCACAACAATACAAATTTAATACAACTACATGTTTTCATAACGTTGAACATGTCTGTTTTTGGCCTGAAAACTAGGATTTGCGGACAGCATTGATTTTCTGTTACCATTTTAAGAAAACTGCTGCAGAATCGCATCGAATACTTGTCGAAGCTTACGGTGAGCATGCTCTTGGTAAATCACAGTGCTTTGAGTGGTTTAAAAAATTCAATGGTGGCGATTTTGACATGAGAAATGAAGAACGTGGAAGACCAGCGAGAAAGTTTGAAGACACCGAATTGCAAGCATTGTTGGATGAGGATGACGCTCAAACGCAACAACAACTCGCGGATCAATTAAATGTGACACGAAAAGCTGTCTCCATACGTTTGAAAGCCATGGGTAAGATCCAGAAGGTGGGAAAATGGGTTCCACATGAACTGAATGAAAGACAGCAGGAAAACCGAATATATATTTCGAGAATCCTAAGCGTAAAAGATCATGGGTAACTCCAAGCAAACCAGCAATATCGACTGCAAGGCCAAACCGCTATGGACGGAAGACAATGCTCTGTGTTTGGTGGGATCAGAAGGGTGTTATCTATTATGAGCTGCTAAAATCTGGCGAAACCGTTAATACTGAACGCTACCGACAACAAATGATCGATTTGAACTAGGCATTGCGTGAAAAACGACCAGAATATCAAGAGGCAACACAAAGTGATTTTGCTTCATAATAATGCACCATCACACACTGCAAAACCGGTCAAGGAAACTATTGAGGTGTTTAGTTGGCAAATACTTTCGCATGCGGCTTACTCACCAGACTTGGCTCCATCCGATTACTACTTATTTGCATCGATGGGACACGCACTTGCTAAGCAGTGCTTCACTTCTTACGAAAATGGCTCGATAATTGGTTTTCCTCAAAAGAGCAACAGTTTTTTTGGCGTGGCATCCACAAATTGCCAGAGAGATGGGAAAAATGTGTAGCTAGGGATGGGCAATACTTGGAATAAAATATTTTTTACTATAAATGTATTTTCTATAAAAAAAATCTGGTTTCATATTTACAGACCTGATAGCCTGGGAGCTTTGTAGATATTATACAGCTCGTCGTTGTATCGTATTCACTAGGTTTCGCCGTCATTCACGGGGCCCAGGATCCTACGTAGTACTCTTCTCTCGAAGGCATCCAGCAACTCTGCGAATCTAGCTATCAGTGTCTATGCTTCGCATCCATATGCCACCACTGTTCTAGTAATTGTTTTGTATAGGGTGAATACAAAATAAAAAAAATAAGTATTTTATCAAAAAAATAAACTATCATCAGCAACCGTTTTTGAGTCATTCAAAAATTTGGAAATTCCCTGTAATACAAACCTTTGAAATGCATGAAGACTACTTTAATAATAACTGCCATTATGTATTCCATCTTCAGAGATTTAGCAAAAAGGTTTTCTTAGCGGATTAAGCAATGACCTACCATTAAGGAGACCTAAGAGATTTGTCAAATTAAAGCAGTCGCTTGATAAACCTGTATTCATGTTAGGGAAATTCAAAGCAGAAGTGTGGAAAGATATATGTCCTGGTTGAAGAACTTACGGAAACGGTATTATTATGATACCATATCTTTGTTCAGAGCTGCTGCCTCAAGGGACAAAAAAGTCATGATGATCACCAACCTCCAAAGAGGAGAAGAACTTAATGGATGAGTTGCACATTGAACTTTATGAACTAGTTGGTATGAAGGATTCTTATGCCTGTCGTCCGACCAGAGGAATACGAGTTCAATCCCCATTGGTCCACAATTTTTTTAAAAAGGGTTCCAGTTTGGTTTGCACTTAAGGTCTCTTTAACATCTTTCTAGTTGGTTGGAAGAGATGACAATAAACCAGTCAGGTTTTACCGAATACAACGTAAGTGTAATACAATAAATTGTTGTTAATCAAGGTTCCCCGAGATTCAAAATTCCTTAACCCTTCCCTTACGGTGATAAAATTGAAACGCGCGCTCCGGCGTTGGGTAGTGAGTACGCGATAAAAAGTTAGCGATTTTAAATTGGAAAAATAAGAACATTCATAGATAATCCCCTTAATTAATTATAATTGAAGTTAAAAATTATAATAATTGAGATTTATTTGCTGAAAACATTAAAAAACCATCTGGCAACGCTGACGGAACGGGCGTAGATCTAGTCTCGTTGCCAGCCCAACAGCTACTGCGGCGCGGCAGGGTTGGTGGCTAACCCGGGCGTGGCTTACACTTGCGAGGTTGAGACAATTGAGCTCCTTGCAATTCAGTGGAGTATGCAAGACTGAGATGCGAATATAGTGTCGCGCTTTCCGCATACTCTTCACCTATCGTCAAGACCCAAGATCGAGGCACTCACAGCATTTAAATGCGAATTTGTTTCCGATATTCAGAAAATACTTACGATGTAGTCGATAAATTCTGATTATTATTACCTTAACCTTGTATTTATTATATTTATAGAGATATTGATGGTTATTAGAAGCAACGTGTAGAAGATACCCAACACAGGGAAGGAAAGGTTAAAAGCCTTTAAACATGAAACCTAACTGGATCGGATGAAGTTTCCGGATATTACAGAATGTTTTTCAATTTGAAGATTTTTAACATTTCTTTAACTCGTCCAGTGCTGAGAACACGCGTGGCGTGTCCATGTGAACATCGGCTTCATGCTCAGAACACGCGCGGCATGTCCATGCCTAAATATTGTTAGTATATTACATCAGCATATGATATTCGTCATTATTTCGGAAGATTCCGAGCATTCGGGCGTTTGCGCATGTGCAACGCATTGTAAAGTTGAGGTTACACCCGCAGTTGTAAATAATATTTTTACGGTTGTAAAACAAAAGAGAAATAGAAAAAAAGGTAAGAATTATTTTCTTGAAAATAAATACAGAATAAGCGTGTGGTGTGCACGCACATTTAGTTTGCTCGGCCTGGAATGTTTAGTGCACTCATAAACGTCTCCCGATAAGGATTCATCGCCGGTTTCATGTGTTTTGACGACACGAAGGAATACACTTGTACTAGGTTAGTCAAAAAGTTTTGAAAGCGACATCTATGGAGCAGTAGAAAACCAAAATTTCTACGCCATTTTAATATTTCATCTTTCATAAGAACGTACTCAAAATTTCATTTCGATCTGTCAATTCATTCTTTGTTTACAAGCCATTTGAAGTTGACGTGTCAGTGTATTTTTTAACAATGGAAAAATCCGAATATCGTGCAGTGATTAAATTCTTTATTTTGGAAGGTTTATCGGCTACTGAGATCCATGCAAAGATGGTGAAGTATTAAAAGAGTCTTCTCCTTCATTTCCAACCGTTCACCGATGGGTTTTGGAGTTTAAGCGTGGCCGTATAAGCGTTGAAGACGATCCACGCTCAGGACATCCAAAAAGTGCATCAACACCAGAAATCATAGCGAAAATACAGGATATGGTTTTGGAAGATCATCGATCGACTGTGGATGTGATAGCTGACACCATAGGCATCTCACATGGAACAACATGGCATATTTTGGCTGAAGTTTTGGGTTTCAAAAAACTGTGTGCACAATGGGTGCCGCATTTGCTAACAATGCAACAAAAACACGTTCGAATGCGACTTTCTGAGCAACATTTGGAGCAATTTCGAAAGGATAAAAAGGATTTTCTGCGTCGATTCATCACTATGGATGAGACTTGGGTCTACCACCATGATCCTGAATCAAAACAAGAGGCTAAGGAGTGGTGTGAACCAGGCACTTTGACTCCGAAGCGAGTTCGTGTCCAGAAATCGGCCAAGAAGGTGTTAGCGTCAGTTTTTTGGGATGCAAAAGGAATTTTATTGATAGATTATCTCCAAACTGGTAAGACAATCAACTCTGATTATTATTGTGACCTTTTGGACCAGTTGGATGAAAACATTTGTGAAAAAAGACCCGGTTTGCAGAAGAAAAAAATCATTTTTCATCAAGACAATGCACCTGCTCACACAGCTCAAAAAACCATAGCGAAAATCAGTGAATTGGGGTACGAATTGTTGCAGCATCCACCCTATTCACCAGATTTAGCTCCCTCTGACTTCTGGCTGTTCTCACACCTCAAAAAATTCCTTCGTGGAAAGCATTTTTCATCAAACGAAGAGGTTATAGCCGTCGTAGAGGAGTATTTTGCAGGCCTTCCAGAAAGTCACTTCCGTGATGGGACAACAAAGTTGGAAGATCGTTGGACCAAGTGTATTGATCTTATGGGAGACTATACTGAGCAATAAAAATGATTTCTCCCCAAAAAAAATGTATTTTCATTTCCGCTTTCAAAACTTTGTGACTAACCTAGTATATGATGTTTAAATAGAAAGTAGAATTTGATTTTTAACAAAGTTATGGGTTTTCAAAAATTTGCGAATTTCCAGGATCTCTGTATGACATTAAGTATTTTATACGCAGTGAATGTGTTAAACATTGATTTCACTAGTTCAAATAAGGAAATTGATAGAAATTGTAATAAAAATGTCACATCAAAGAGAAACAAGTCACTTTTACAAACTTACACTGGAAATAAAGCTTTAGACAAAGAACAAACTTAGAGACCAAGATTTAGTAATACCTATTTTGTTGTTTGATACATTTTGAGACAAAATCACTTAATCTTTTTTTTTTTTTTTCGTTCAGATATAATTAAAGGGTAAATCATTAAATTAACACAAGAAACATAAAAAAGCCTTTTATTGATCTATTACAGGCATCCAAGTTTATGCTGACTTATATTTGACACACAGTTTGATGCAGAGATATTAATTAATAAAGCAGTGAAGATTATAATTTCTTGACAAAGTGTTTTAAATACACCATAAACCCATAACAAGAGCATTTTCTTACTTTCAATTATTTATAAATTTGTGCATTCAACTTAAAAACATAAGAACACAAAAATACATTAAATAGTCTTTTATCTTTTTTACCAAGCAGCAATTAGAATTGATAGGAATATATTATCCCAATATTTATATTGAAGGCTGCCAGTGCACAACATCCCACATTTGTAATATAACAAACCTTTATTATATAAAGACATCCTAGTTTACATTGTTATAAGAAATATGCAACATAATTTATAAACTCTTAATCATATTTAAGAATCCTTCATACTAATATAAACGAAAAGATATTATATATTCAATATTTTAATAAAGAATCACATTTATTAATAATTCTTGGGGAAAAATGGGGAGATTTAAACAGGATATTTCACATTACCAATATCATTAACAATTTAATTTAAAATATGTACAACTTATAAAGAATGTCCAAGTCCAAATTGCCATACTTTTCTAGACAAAATTATCAATTGAGTAATTTTTTTATTAAAACCATCCTAAGAGTGCTACAGAGCTTATTTGAGATTGAGGAATTACAAGTGCCAATAAAAAATTTCAGGTAAAATTAAGGTCTAAAAGAGATGTGACCACTATTCTCATCTCAAACCCAGGGGCACTATACACTATTATCTAGTGAGAGATGACTAGATGAGCAATCGGCATTGTGTTTTCATCAAAATATGATTAGATTGTATATTAATTACAGTAAAAGTTGTTTTAGTGTGTATTATAAAACACTTCTATTGTATAAGGCCTTTTTGTGAAATAAATTTTAAATGATTATAATATTCAATTTATAACAGAATGAAAATACAAAAAGATTATTTTTAATAACGCATTCAATGACAATCGCCGAATGTAGGTTGTTTAATATTCCAAATTAATACAAATTCAATGATCATTTCACATGCATATTTAGTATTCAAAACTCAATAAAAATAAGAAATGATAAATTTGCTTACTTGATTTACTTGCAAATAGAAGAGAATATCTGAGTAATAACAATCAAAATTATCATTATATAATAACATATAATTAGCAAATTAAGGCATAAAATAGGTATGTAAAATCTATGAAATATATATGAAAATGAGAAAAAAATATGACATATTTTCAATCATTCAAATCTGGGTTTGGACATTTTCTTTGAAAAGTTATACTGTTAGATTGGGAATGTTGGTATAGGGTTTAATGATTTTTTATAAATTTAGACAAGTTTTTTATAAAGTATTTTATAATTTGACTTAAATAATTGCATATGATGGTAGCCAAACATTATGTACAGTTACATTTTTAATAAAAGCTACCCTGAGTACAATTTAATTGAATTATATTTTTTTAATATCACCCACAATTATTAGCTATACTTAATAATATTAACTGTAAACCCTGAAAGTAGGAGCTGAAATATTCAAATATGAAAAACCACAAAAAAATTAAATAACTGGAATAATCTAAAAAAATAATACGAATGAAATAATCTGTACATAATAAAAAAATTACATATTTACTTAAAAAGAATTAGAATCTAGAATAAAATATATTTATTTTCAATCAATAAAAACAAATAATTGGCTTATAGATAATTCTAGTAATACTCTAGAAAGATTTTAATTCAATAGAAAATAATTATTGAATTTGTGTACCTGAGATAAACTCGCAAAAATACTGGGATTTACAAGAATATTATTTTACTCTATTGATTTTGTTTCACCATTGACAGTTTGGAAAAGCACTATTTTTGTTTAATTTGTCCCTTATATACAAATAAATGTTAAAAAATCAAATACACAAAAAAATTGTCCCTTACATACAAATAAAACTAACAAAATATTAAATACACAAAAAAAATACCAAAAAAGGTTTTATCAATTTTAAGCAGTATATAGATGAGAGTTGTAGGAGTATTATTTACTTTTATTTTAATCATTTTTGTGCCAGGAAAAAATATTTAGTATGAATGGCTGATTAATACATAAAGCAGTTTTAAAGCTCATATAATCAAACAAACTAAGTTTTTTCGATATCAAATCCTAAAAAAATGTAAACACAAAACATCAATCAATATTGTATTTTATTTTAAGACAACATTATTAAGAAGTCACTGCAATAATATATAGAATATATGAATAAAAGATCCAACATATAAAGAAGTCACTGTAATAATATATAGAATAAATGAATAAAAGATCCAACATATAAAGAAGTCACTGCGATAATATATAGAATATATGAATAAAAGATCCAACATATAAAACAGTTTCTTAAGATTATTAGAAATAATGGAAAAAACCTCATTCGAATGTAAATAAATCTCAGGTGTACTCAGATACGAGTATATAGATATATTCAATCTTATAAAAACTCTTTCCATATACACCTATTGTAATATATGCCGATCTTATGTTTCCCCAAATCTATAGTTATATATATATGTATATGAAATCAGTTGATATGCGGGTCGGATCTTTTATGCGTATGTATGATTAAAAAAAATACTAAAATATTTTCATGACTAACACATGATATTGGTAAGAAATTAAAGTGCATTTTAAAAGAATCTTGATATCAAAAACAGAAAGTATATATATTGCCAATTCTAGGGATATTTGACTAATTTTTGTGTAATCACTAATAAACATTTGTTTGAAGGATATCTTAATATAATGTGAAAAGAAGCCAATTAGTATTATACAAAAGTTAAATATCAGCAAATAATATTCTGCAGGGCATCTCGACATGAGTCACATAGTTCCAAATATTAATAACTCCAAAGGAATACACATTTTTAGTTATTGGTGTTGATAAATTGAGAGTTCAAAGTTTCATTAGAAATTCTATATAGTATATATATACGAGTATATGACTAATTCACTTTCAAAGCAATTTTCATTTGAAATTTTAAGGTTGTTCCCAAGTTGAACAACTCCCACTTAAAGAAAACAAAAATTGACAGTCAAGTATTTAAAAAAAAAGGTTTAACATCTATACTTTTTTTTTCAATTTACATGAAAATATTCAAAAGGGAGTGGTTGAATCTTTGAAACTTAACGACTCACATGAATATTTATCTACAAAAAGGCAGATGATTTTAGAATAATTTTATAAATTACATATTGCACACAAAATAATTTAAATTATTTGTTCTTAGAATATTAAAATCAAATCGGCAAAAAACAAAAGTAATATGCATTACACACAAATGATTACACTCAGGAATGACATTCAATACATGTCTCTCCCAGTATTATAAAATAAATATGAATAATCAAATCTGCTCAACAGTACAATGCAATAGGCCATCCCTCGAGCATGATTGTCAGCCACCCTGTGGATGAAGACACTTGTGCGTGTATTGGTTAATAATGTGCAAGCTGTTGCGCTTCAGCAAACACGCAGTCTTGACAAATCAAACCCAAAGACGCAATCCGCTAGTATAATATGCTACAGTCTTTCCTTAGCCCGGGTTTTACATAGTGCTATTTTTGTGTTGCTTAAAAATGCTATAAGATTTTTTTATAAGTAGCATATATACTACCAAAATAACTTAAATTCAGATGTAAAACAGTCCGGAAGTGAATCCACCAGGAATCGAAGCTGGGGTGCCCGCTTCTTTAGCATGAATGCTAACAGTTAGACCAAGACCAATGTCTTAGTATAAAACAATATTTTCAAAATTGGGCATTAACCAAATCAAAATGAGATTAATATACCGAACTATAGAATAAAAGAAAGTTGTTTTTAAAAAATGCAAACCGATCATATTTAAAGGAGTCAATCAAAAAAAGAAGCATATGAAAAAAAACTGTCTACCTTTTCGTAGATAATTCAAATTATAATTGAGTGACCTTCCTTTGAAGATTTATTGCTCATGTAATGAAAAATATAACAATGTACTTCAGCTAATCAAACAAAAGTATATCATAGTACTAATAATTAACTTTTTATTGTTCACTGAAATAGGAGAGTTAAATATGTGAGGAAAAATTAAATATCAACATGTTAAAGCATATTGAAACGCCTCAAAAATAACACCCAAGTAAGCTTGCACTATATTAGCAATGACATTAATAAATCTTTTGAAGCCTCTTTTTCTCCCAGACATCACAAAACATACAGTTATTTAATAATGTCATGAACAGCACAATTATATGTGGTTACTAGAAAGTTTTAAATAATTCATTTAAATTTTCATGACATAAATTATTATTGTGTTCTCCCTCACAGTTTTTGTGTCAAAATTTTAATTATGCAAATAAGAAATACATAATCATAGAATATAAGAACATCCTCATAATTAATATCATCAACTTTCAATTTATTTAGATGAAAATAAGTTTTTAAGTAGATAAAAATAATACATAGGTCAACGATATTTCTGGATAGCTGGAAGCCATGGATAATTCAGAGGTTTGGAGTTGGAAGTCTAATAAGTCAAGTTATCAGATAAGTAGAGCAGTTTTTTATGATTCGATACTTGAAAGAAATTTTACAGTAAAATTTGGATGACTATACTGCATCAGGTCGGTAAGACCTATCAAGCTTGTTGTAAGAGTATATACCAAACAAGATTTAGCATAGGTTTTTACATATACCATCAATTATACCTACAAAAAAGCCAAAGAACTTATGTATAAACGCTTAGACTTTATATAAGCACTAAAAGAACTACTTAAGCTCGAGTACATAGGGTGAGAAAAGGCTTCAAAGCAAAACCATTCTGGAAGTAAATCTGTTAGAAATCGAACCCGAGGCACCTGGGTGCTATGCAACCATGACAACCATTAGGCAACAGTGTCAAAAACATTATTTATATCCCCAACTTCTTATCTTAGAAAGTTTGAAGATCCATTAACATTAAATCACCAATCTTTTATGATCTATAGATAATAAATATTTCTTTCAATAACTATATTATAAAAATAATATTGAGCAACACAACAAATGAAACCATTATAAGTGATGAAATAAGTCCAAAACATTTTAAAGAAAGGGAGATTGACAAATCAATTGCATATTTACATTACATGAGCTATAAAATATAACAGATTATTCAAACTAATACGGTGAAAATGCTTGTGTTACATAATGGTCGGAGAAACAGGCAGTCTATTCCTTGGTAGAGGTATCCATAGGACTAGCAGGCTGCGGGGAGTGGGGCGGAGCGGGGGACACAGCTGCGGGTGGTACAGAGACCGGAGCAAGGGAGATCACAGGAGCTACTACAGGCGGGGGGGCTGAAGAGACGGCCGGTGGAACTTGGAGCGGAACACTCACTACTGGAGCTGATGGAATACCTCCTGATGGCACTGCTGGCTTCACAAAACGGTCTGTTGGACGACGGATGTGCTAGAAAATACGAGTATATTAGGAAATTTACATTATTTTGGTGAAATACATACATACTATCACGTCATTTCCCTGTTGGGATAGGTAGAGAGGACAAGCGCCATATTTTCATATCTTGACACACACTCTTTAGCCTTTACATCCATACAACTTCTACGATTTCTCTGACTTCTTGTGTTTCCTTCCTTCAGAATATCATTCATTTGATCCAACCATGCTCTCTTTGGTCTTCCTCTCATACGACTTCCACTCACCTAAGCACTGTATATCTGTTTTGTTATTATTTCTTCATTCATTTGTTCTACATGCCCAAATCATCTCAATGTAATTTTTTCATTTTACTTAACACATAAATCTTTAGTTCACATTCATCTTTTATCACTTCATTCCGTATTCTGTAATACATTATCACTCCATGTATTCTTCATAATACACACATCTCAATGGCATTTATTCGGCTTCTCTTAGTATTTTTCCACATCTACAATTCACTCCCATACATCAAAGTTGGCACCAAAATACTATTGTGAACTATCATCTTAGCAGACTTCGATACTGTCTGGTTTGAGAATATATGTTTTAGTGCCCCATTGACTTTGTTTCCTATTGCTACGCGCCATTTGATATCCCTCTTAACTCTTCCATCATCTGAGAAAATACTACCCAAATAGCAGAACTCCTCAACTTGTTCCAATCTTTCATTATTCACCCATGTCTTATTTACTTTTCCTTTCATATTATACTTTTCAATGACCATTACTTTGGATTTTGCAACATTCATTTTCCGATTTTTCTCTTTGCATCTCACATACAATTTACTTATCAAATTCTGCAATACATCTTCACTCTCTGTCAACACTACTATGTCATCTGCATATAGTAATCCACATATGAGACGACCTCCATGGCCTGGTGGTAAGACATTTGTCTGCCGATCCGGAGGTAGCGGGTTCGATCCCCGCTGGAACCAATATTTTTAAAAATAGGATTCCAGTCTGTTTAACACTTAGGGCCTATAAAAACATATTTCTGGTTGGCTGGAAGAGATTACCACATGGCAATATACTAACCAGGTTAAAAAAAAAACATGTTCCCATTCAACATTTGTATGCCACCAATAGACCATTATAGTTCCTTCACACATGAATCTATATAAATATTGAATAGCCAGGATGACATTCACCCTTGTTTAACCCTTTTCGAAATATTAAACCATTTAGTCAAGGTACCATTCACTCTAATACATGCTCTACTTTCGGCATATAATGTTGAATATCACGTAGTAGTTTATGTTCAACACCATATTCATTCAATATTTTCTATAGCTTGTATCATATCACATGATCATATGATTTTCAAAGTCCACAAACAAAATATACTTTTTTTATTTTTTGCCATACATTTTTTCACAAGCATACGCAAATAGAAAATCTGATCTATGCATCCTCTACCACATAAAAAGGCACCCTGAGCATCCCAAACTCTCTTTTCCGTCTTTCTTCTCACTCTTTCTATTAGAATTTTTCAGTCCAGTTTACTTACTACACCCAGCAAACTAATGACTCTTTAACTTGCGCCCTGCCCTTACTTTTATATAACGGAAAAATGAATGCACTTTGTCATGCATGCTCCATAGTCAAATTTGGTGTAAATCCATTAAGGAAAAAAATGAGGATTACATTGGAGTTTTTTTAAATAAATGCTAGTAATTAATTGCCTATATTACTAAATCTTGGCATATAACCAAAACCCCAGAAGACTGCTGAGCTTTGAGAACAGATGCTTTTGATGGTAGGTTTATGATTATGTGACAAATAAGAAATTTTGTCTTTAGTTCAGCAGCAGCAGCCAATAATTACCACGACATAACAAATATAAGGATTTTCATAGTTAATTATATGGTTTTTTCACCTTCCTGTCAAAATTCCAAGATGATGTTGATAATATTATCATTTCAGTTCAATAAACATAACTCACAAGTCAAATTTTAAAGGAAACAAAAGTTTTGTATTACATGTAACTGTGTTGAAAATTTGATAGTAATAAAATACATAGTTATCTATTAATGTTTTTTTTAAATATGGTTATCCTATTCGACATGTTCCACTATGTGTGTTGGAAAGTGTAAAAACAATTTTATTTGAATTATTGTAATGTAAAATAAGTTATGCATCATTTCTTTGACATTATAAGAAAAATTAGTAAATAATAAAATAAAAAACAATACAGTTAAAAAAATTATTTTTTCTAAATTAAGATAACCTTTCCTCACATTTTTTTGCACCACTCTTGCCCCGCTACAGATTTGGTTTGCAACTCTCCTACCCCAGACATGTGAGTTACATTATTTGGAGGATGTTTATTGGCAAACAACAAATGACATGAACATGTTTTTTGTCTAATTTCTGTATAAAAATTATTTTACAAGTTCAAAAATTTCAGCAAGTTTATTTAAAAAATATAAAATAAATATATTTCCATTGAATTTTCATAAAAAAATTGGGTTATGACAATTGGCCTCAAAAGTGACAAAATGATATATGAAATGTGCCATAAACGACAAATACTTACAGGTAGATGCGCAATAGGAGGAGTAGAAGCCGCCATGGGGTGGAATACTCCAGCCAGTACTGCACAGCATTGCCCACCATGGTGCTACATCATCCAAAATAAAAATTATTATTTTGCATTATTGTATTTATTATACGGGAATAATAGGAATGTATTCCATCACGATATTTATAGTCGGTCGGCAAAAGATATTGTTGAAAACTTTTGCAATTAAAATTTTATTTATAAAGAAAAATATATTGACAATAAAAAAATGGTTTTGATGACATTTCTTTCTACCATTACAATTAATACGAGTTGTTTGATAGAGCTGATAAAATTTTACTTTTGAATAAAATATTAAGAACGACAATACTAAGAAAAAAAACTATTTTTTCAGCAAAACCTAGATGTTTCAGCATGTGGTGGTCACCTTAAGAGACCTTTTGAATTTCTGAAGTTGGATGACACGGATGCTAGGTAACAATGGTTGTCAGTAATTACTTCTTTGTTTAACTTTTTATCAAATTGCTTAAGGTGAAGTAAAAACGAGTTAAGAATAGAATAGAAAATAAATGAAATGATTTTTTTGCATGCATCAAAAAACTAACAAACACATTTCAAGTAAGAATTAAATAATTTGCAACAAACACCACATTATGTGAAAATGAAAACAGACATGTTAGATATTCAATATAAAAAAGACAGCAAACACTATCCACATTAGACAATCTTCCAAAATGTTTTCTACTAATAACAAAATTGATTTGAGAATGTTGGTGATACTAAACACGAGACAGATAGGTTTTCTCTATCACGGTGTTCACTCAACTTCATGTTTATATATAGTGTTAGTTTATAAAAAATCTAAGTTTTAATCTTATGATTAATCTTTGGAATCTATTTAATAATTATAATTTGTAATCAGATGGTCTTTGCAAATGAAGGTATTTGTCATGATATAGTGACAAAAATCTGAAAAGAAAACATCTCTCAAATAAAATATATCCAGAATTGATTAAAATAATTAAAATACTGTATAGAGTTTGCTGACTTGTAAAATGAAATACCTGTGGTGGATGATAGCACCGATGCGGGTAGTGAGGGGCCCCCGAGGGCTGTGGGGAGAGCGGGCGGGAAGCCCCGGGAGAGCCACGAGCTCGAGCCTACAACACACACACACACACTGCCCTTGCAACACACGATACCAGCATCTGGATGCGTACTACTTGATTCTACCTCTCTCCATCATAACATGACTTGTACGACACTAAATTAAATTTAGGCAATAATTTTAGTCAATGCCTGTGGTCTAATGGTTGGGTCTAATGTAAAGCTGGTATTAAAATTTGATTCTGAAAGGATTCACTTCCAGATTGGTATTACTTTCAGACTTCATTTTATTTGAATTCGTGCATATCTATAGTTTATTAGCTGCTTGCTATATATGAATTCTAAGAACACAGTGTGATGAAGAAAAATAGCATTTTATCACCTGACCAAAAGTTGGCAGATTAAATCTTGATACATCAAGACTGTACTTATTGAAGTGCAACAACTTGCATATAATAAACCAACACATGCACAGGCCTCAATACTCCACAGTATAGGTTAATCATTTCTAGATTGCTGAATATATCACCAAAAATTGTAATTACAATTAGTAGATTACTTGTATAGCACTGTTTCATAACAAAACATCACCTCAGAGCACAATTTTTTTTAAATTTATACAGGGTAGCATTTAAGCAACACTAATTAACTTCAGGAGAATAAAATCTGAAAGCTAAAGCGAAAGCAAACCATCTGTACACCAGACCATTGGTACTGACAACATTGCCTTTGATGATTGGATAGACATCTATTTTAGAAAACTCTGAGGCCATTTTTAATAGTTGCTGTCTCCTTGTTAACAGAAAGATAGCATATAAGATTTTCAAAACAATCCTCTCTGATATTCCAAAAATAGCAGAATTGTTCATCTAAGTTGTTTATGAATTTTGCTAACAAATTCAATATCTCACTTTTGTTTGTACAGTAGACTCACGATTATACGGGGTCGCATTAACCGGGTTACAGATTAACCAGGGTAGTAAAAAAATCTGACTTTTTTATAATATTTTGAAATATTATTTAAAATGATTTTTTCATGTGACTTCATAGTAAAATATGTATCAGAAAATTAAACTAGGGGAAATAAGTAATATAAAATTGCAAATAAATCATCTGTCAGAAATATAAATAGATGATGTCGCAAATTATTATTTGGACATGTTAAGATTCAGTGTTTACTTTTGATGCAAAGGGGGCAGGCGCATCATGTTGAATTGTAAATTTCAAGTATGTGTGCATTGTGGTTGATTTATTATTGACAAATTTTATTGTTTATACTTCTATTTCATATCCTCAATTTTATATTTTCTTTCACAAAGCCATATGCTCTAGCTTTATATGTATTTTTTTCGTGACTTTTTGATATTCTTTGGTGAGTTTTCGAGTTGTGGTGTCAATTTTACATCTCCCCATCACAAGCTAATGCTAGGAAATCTGTTAAGCACCATTTGCCGAAAAGTGCTAAGCACCATTTGCCAAAAACGGAGGGAAAAACAAACTTATATGCTGTTTTAAATTAAAAAAAAGGGTGTCTAAGATAACCCCAGATAATCGAAAATTTATTGTATATAAAACTTATATAAATAAATATTATTTAAATAATAATATAAATTTATCTCATTAAATACAAACAAATGTTTTATTCAAATATGATAATGAAATGTGTCAAGCAAGTAAAGTAAATAATACAATAGTAAAGGCAAAGCAGGAATGAAAATTTTAATGTATTGTTAAATTTTATATAACTTTAGATTTAAAGTCACAATTATTATTTTTGATTTTTTTTTAATTGACTATTTTTCAATTTTTTTAGTTTATTTTGTTTTCGGAGTTGTTGCAGTGTTCAGTCAGATTAAATAATATTATTTGACATTGCTCTAAGGATTATGGCTGCAACACCTTCGAAACGTCAGCCATTATTTGAATCAACTCAACATGACAACAACTCCGAAAAACATGTTAAACTAATGAAAAAGAGCCGTGAAATTCTTTTGACTATTTTTGTTCGATTATGAAAGAAACCCAAATTTTGCAGTTATGATATCGTTAACTCATGCTGCAAGCGCCTAAAAGTTTGCATGAGAAATGCTCGATTTCATATGGTTTTAAACTGATTTTTTCAAATTTTGAGCATTTTGTATATTTTTCAGAAACAAAAGAAAAGGTTTCCTGATACCAAATATGAAAACAAAAAAATGTCCAGAAAATGAGGACAAGTCAATTTATACATATTTTAATAAAATATGTATCCATATGAATCTTCAGTGATCTAATTTAAAAATACATTGATGCATAAGGTAATCAAATGAAGCAATGATGTCATGGTTCTAATGTCAAATATACCAATTTAAGTGCTAAATAATTAAAAGTGTCAGTAAACTCTGGCCTTAGAGATAACTAATACATTATGCAAAAATGTTAACATTCTTTAATCAACTACAATTTCCATTGATAACTAGCATAAGGTAGACCCATTGATAAAATTATTTAACTCAGATATCTAAAAATATAATGATTTATATACTCGTAGATCCTCTGTCCATGGATTGTTTTTTTTTTTTTTTTTGAGCAGGATGTTAAAAAAACATAACTCAATAACCTCATAAGACAATTACTGATCTATTGTGGGCCTATGAATATTTATAAAGCAGCTACAAAAAGCAATACATTTACATTTATTTATTATTGTAGCGCTGCTTAGTGACCAAAGATCAGTATATAATAAATTCAGATGATAAAAGACTTAAAACTAAAACCAGATATCAAATTTGGATATTTAGCAAGCATGCTAACCGTAGTCATGACGTAGACCAACTCGTGTGGAAATTGAACACCACCATTTGTATCAAAGTACAAATATTTTCAGTGTGTAATGTTAAAAGTCCTAAACCATACATTGGTGTTACGATAAGAAGATTTGCAGTCTTGGCCTAACATATGTAGAAAGGAGTGTAGTTCCGGGCTGTGAGCCCACCTAAATGAAGATGCTTTATGGGTAAAATGTTTCAAATAGAACGTAGAGAGTGATGATGATGATGAATGTTAAAAATCTTGACTAATAAATATACAAGATGAAGCCATAATTTAAAATAAATTTTATAGGTATAATAATTTTTAAAATGTTACAACTTACATTTTGCATACACTCGTTGAATTGTCGCTCTTCTTCCATCTCTAAAGACGATTCACTTTCAGAAAGGTGGCGACACAAGGCTTCTCTTCGCTCTACCTATTTTGAATTGCAATTCAAAAAAATGAATAAAACAACATACAGAATTGGCCTGACTATAGAGTGACTTTTATTTTGGTGAATCTGTGTTTTGAAATATTTTTTTATTATACCACTTTTTTATCAATCGACTCAAAATGTCCATTCTTAGGTCCTCACAATGTCTTTCTTGCAGAAAATGCGTTCATCAAAACTTGTTTCTGTTATCACCGACATCTAACATCATTTTCAGTAATATCAAATTTTCAGCATGCACTACCATAACCTTGAAATTGGTATCATGGCTCTTGCGAATCCCTTGATTTATCTGATTTTTTCGTGATACTCACGTTTCAATATGGTCGCTCATCATACTTTTGAGGGTGTAAGAAAACAACTGTCAGAAACTAGCAGCATGCTGGCAGTTTGTAAACAACAATGCTGTCTGTTAAATGAGATCAATAAAAACAATTGTGCGAGAGCCATCTTGGTCATCTCCCGTGTAAGCGAATTTATTATTAATTTGTTTGAGACTCGATTATAAGGCAAATCCCATATTTTCGTGTTAGTTCTTTATATAAAAACTTCACCTTATAGTTGGGCCAATACAGTTTAAGAAATTCGATGAACATAATTCATTAATTATTTATGTGCCAATTACAAAAAAAAAATTCCATTTGTATTTTTAAAAAACACTATTTCAGCGACAACAGTGGATTGGTGTACTAGGAATTAAAATAGACATTATAACATGATTCTAGTCCAGTTATTTCACTAATACTTAGTGGTTCATTATTAAATATTCTAATAAGGAGTTCCACTAAGTTAAAACTGAAACATTAATTACATGTACACTTATCATAGTTGAGTAGGATGCCTGTTTTGCATAGACGAAACTGAAAATGAGAAACTAAAGAAACTGAATTTTAAATATTTAAACTTGACAAAAATATTTGATTTTACAACGAATCGTAATATTATTCAATTTTACTTCTACATCTGTTAAATATCTATATTCGTGAGATAGGTACCCATCATACTCATTTCAGGACAAAAAGTATTTACAAATGAGAAATAGGCAGAAGTGTGTTAACCTCTAAGCAAGTGAGATTTTGTAAGTAAAATAAAAAATTGATTTTGTAAGTAATATAAAAAACGTAATTGCGACCGCCATATACAAAATAATTGAATAGATAAAAACATTTGAACCTTGTCCGTTTTATGGATAAATTCATATATTCGGGAATAAAAACATTGGACGTACTGTGTACGTCCATACTCGTTTAGAGGTTAAAATAGGTGTAAATACCTTTTCTGACTTACTACTTGTAGGTCATAAATTGAAACTATACAATAACATACGAGTATAATTTTTTTTATCATAAAACACGTTTTGTGGCATCCCTGTTTGATGATAATGAAATACAAATTATTAATACAAAAAAACATTAAATACCTCCAATTGTAACTTCCTTTGCAGACGTAAATTCTCTTCACGAATACTCTTCTCTTCCATTGCATAGCGCTGCATTTTTTCTTTACTTTCATTTTGTGATATTGTGAGCTGATTCCTAGACATAAAATAGTGAAAATTAACTTGAATAAAATTACAAATTGATATAAATTTCAGTATAAAATATAACTAATTGTGCACTGTGCACTTTCTTCACAGCGTTTAATTTGATATAACTAATAAATTGACTATGTCACCAAAATAAATTACTTTATTTTACATACATACCAGCACATCATGTCTATTGGAATAGGTAGAGTAGTCCATAAATTTCTATCTAGGTACACAGTCTTTTCTTCCTTCACTCTATACTCTCGTCATACACGCTCGTTTGTTTCTCATACTACTTACATTTCGCTCAAATAATATTTCTCTGACTATTTCCTTCCATTCTTTCCTTGATATATATATCTGACCAGCTCTCTATTAATTTCCATAGATTGATCATATTGAGAGAATGAGTTACAAAAGGTAAGTTTTTTGTAACTATTATTCTCCATGTGGCAAAACCAACAAAATATTACTTACTTTCTTAATTGTATTTAAAATATCCATCTTAAAAAATATTTTTTATTCAATAACTTCTTGCTTATTATACATTGTAATTACATATATTCTTCACAAATCACGCATTTATTCTGTTTTAATAACCTTTTTTCAATTTCTAGGCTTCGATACATCAAGATGATCTCACCAATTTGCACTATAATTTTAGAGATTTCGCAAACACATTTCTAAGTGTGCCATTGACCTTTTTCCCTGCTGCAGCACGTCTTTCAATATCATTCTCTGTTGCACAATCTCTTGAAAATAAGTTTAGCAGATAACAAAATTAATCAACTTGCTCTAATTGTGCTTGTAATCCATACATTGTGAATACTCACTCATAGAATACCTTTTGGACCACTAACAATATTAAATTATTTACATTATTAATACTTTTCTAAACACTTTGCATACCATTGTATCAACCAGAACTGCTACAGAAATAAGCCATTGAATCCATTTTGAAAAACACAATAGATTCATTATAAATAATTGTGAATATTATGAAAAATAAGATAATTGACTCAAAGTTGCCATGTTTTCATACAAATAATTATCATTTAATAATTAAAGCACCATTAAAATACCTATATATGAAAAACTAAAACTTACCTAAGTTTTACAACTTCAGAGCGTAGTGTCTGTATGTGGTTGCTCAAATTAGATGCAGTATCCCCATTACTAATGTCACTGTAAAACAAAATAAAATCAGAAGGGAACAGAACAAAAATGGAAAAAAATATTCCCTTTAAACAGCTTTATTGTGGCCTGTGAAGTGGCCTTCCCAAAGAGGCTTCTCCAGAAGACACTTTTCAAAAAATGCTAAATAGTAACTGTAACTGAAGCTCTTCAGAGGGAATAAGTGGAACAAGGTAATGTTAGTACTGACATTTAAACACTTTATTGTGTACTTGTGACTGTCATTGGTTGTCAGTTATCAACAGGGCTACTGCTACCACATATGCAATGCACGCAGGGCCAATTGTAGGGATGGCCACATACCTTTACTTAAACATTTATAGTTATTTTCAGAAAGCAGATGAGAAAATAATCACTCATAAATGTAGTAGATTAAGATTTTTTTAAATAATTCATTACTACATGATAACCATCTAGTATAAATACATCTATAAAAATATTGTTTTACGACTTTGGATAAAATAAATAAATTCGAAAATATTAAAGAATTCAATTCAAGTTACTATTTAAAGCATTGTAAATAATAATTTTCTTAAACTCATATGTAATATACATTGCAAGAAATTAAAACTCTTTATGATTTAGTCATCAAAAATACAAGTTATATCGCCACAATTTAAGGTTTTCGTTAATTTACAATGAAGCATGCATTAAACATATATATTTTTTCATCAAATATTGCCACTAGGGGTGGCATTCAGCCTTACTGCAAGAGTGGCTATTAATGTATACCACTGATAAAATATATTACCTAGGACACGTTGGATCAGTGACCGGTTGATCAAGACGGATTTGTAAAGAACGCTTCTCAGCTTCAAGCTTGTCCATCCTCTTCCATAGCCTGTTCACTAAAGCTTCTTGTTCTTGTTCCAAAGTGTTTTCTAACTCCACCTGATAAAAATAACATTTCAAGTAAAATCAGGTGACTTTGATATCATAAGATCTCGGGAGTATTTTTAAAATGTTAACTTTCAAAACCTCAGACAGACCAAGATAAACTACAAAAAAAAATGATTGGATCAAGTTTTAGATCACTCAAAGGCCCTATACTTGTTGGGGAATGACTGCTGAGACTATTACCTGGTTCATACATCACTCTTGATACAGAAAGAAGTAATACAAGTGAAGAAATCAAAATAGAACTCTAAATGCAAATTGATGCCGACAAACATGCGGGACCAAACAAACTGACCGTTAGGATCCCCCTACACGCCAGGTGCGCCAACTTCGAAACAAAAAAATTCCACCGGCCTCAGGAGCCCTTGTAACCTTACTTTCTAGATGACCCTCGTACATTAAGGCAAGAAAAGTGATATAATGAAAAAAATATTTTATCAGAGAGAACATAACAATATGTTTATATATTATTAAAAGATATATTGAGGACACTGCTCTCTAAACATCGCTATTCAAATTGTTCTTTTTTTATTGCTTTAAAAATTAAAAGGTTGAAAAATAAAGAAGATTGATTAATACCTTTTCTCTCCGGAGTTGCTCCAGATTAGTTTGCTTGGCGAGAGTTTCAGCCTCGAGTTTTTCTATTTTACGCATAAGTTTATTGACAAGACATTCCTGCTCCTGTTCCAGAGTCTGCTCCAGGCGACATTTTTCTTGACGAAGCTGCACAAAAACAATATATCATTATCCAAAACAATAAGAATAGATTACTACAATTACACAAAAAAGATCTAATCAAAGTACTACATAAATATAACAAATTTGTTGTATACTGTACAGCCTGGAGGGTGTATTGCCATGTGGCAATCTCTTCCAACCAACCAGAAAGATTTTAAAGTCTTAAGTGACAACCTTTCTGGTTGCCTTAAGTGAAAACCAAACTGGTGAACTTAAAAATAAATTAAATACCGATGGGAAAATCGAGCCTATAACCAAGAGAACTAAGGTGCCTAACAGAATAGGCCACAGAGGTCATCAAATTCAAAGTCCAAGATTTAAGTTAAAGCAGTCACTATATATGGAAGTATTTAACCCTGAGAGCGCTACGAGAAAAAAATATAATTGTCTATCTAGTGCTGAGATATATTAACGATTCGGACGTTCGTGATAAATATTTATTTTAAACAACAAAAAAACAAATATTTTAACAACATAAATATATTTTAGAATATGTACCCTTGTATTCTAAATGAATGATATTCATTTAGAATACAAGGGTAGAACAAATTTCTTCCACTGCTATAGCAGTGCGCCGATCTCTCAGGGTTAAGCAAAAAGGAACCAACCTACCCGTAACATATTTTTATTTATTTGAATTTAATAAGCATGCCTCAACCCAGTATGTGCAAAAATATCAAACCAATTAAATGGGCATTTCACATCAAAATTCAGTCATAATTTTCTTTTATTTCACATAACTCTATAGAGTACAAGTAGGATGACGTTTCTTCAATTATCTCAGAAAATATTAAATGTGGGTTGGGCCCTTTTTGCATAATAATGTCCACATAAAAATGTCACCTAAAAAAATGTGTAAAAAGTTCTAAAAAAATATTTTTTCATTCACAGATCATTCTGTCATGGCTCCAAGAGTGAATTGAGTCAGTGGTTACTAAAAACACAGAAGAAAGATTTTTAGTAATAATAATAAATAACATATAAGTATATAGCAATGTCTCGTAACTTAAAATGGTTAATAAAGTATTATGCCAGAGCACCTGAATACTGTGCTATAAATATATATTTCATTTTCAAATGGCAGCTAAAAAGCTCCATAAAAAAAATCATAGACTGTTTACAAAAACAAAAATATGAACAAAGTCATACGTATCCTTACACCCCATACAGGTGGGAAAATGTTTATGTCATTCGAGGCAAGTAGCACAATGCTCGGTTCAAACCGTCAAACTTCTCCACAGAAGTTCAGTTCGCTACCGCGCGGCCATGCTCCTCAGTGCAATACAGTTGGGATAAAACAGGCATATACAAAATGATAGCAAGTTAACTTACCACCAAATAGTAAGGTATCAAAATTGCATAACCTTAGTAATGGAGTAGGATAAGTCATATGGCTTTTGAATAGGAATCCAGCCTCCAATTGGCTATAAATATTACTAACTTGTGTTAAACAAAACCCATTACAAACCTGATTTAATTTCCTTGACAAGTCATTAGTTAAACACTCTTCTTCCCTTTCATAGTGATGGGCTAACGTTTCCTTTTCTTTTTTTAAAGCTTGAATTTTCTTCAATAATGTATTAGAAATATATTCTTCTTCTTGCTCTGCTTTAGCTTGCTGTAAAAATCACATTTCAATAAGCGATCATCATGACTACACGTGTAAATACTTAGATATTTATATTTCTCAAATACAATCACATTTAGACTAAGAACTCCATACTAATAAATCAGAAATACTGGCAGTTCTGTAAACTTGATTCGAATCCTCAGTATAACCATTTCTGTTTATTGTGACAGTTGAAAAAGGCCTAATAAACTGAAACGGTAGTTCTGAGTAAAAAAAAACTTACAATAATTGAACGTATTTCAGTGTTTCTGATTTATTATTGATTTTTTTTTTAAATTTATTTATATAAGGGTGTCATCTGTCTCTACACTGAATGATGTTATTTTTAAAGAAGGAAGAAGTTATCTGATGTGACAAGCGAGGATTTTTGAACTTGTCATGGGGAGGATGTTTTTCTGATGAGACGGCTCGCCACCATTCTACTGAAAGAGGTATACACTTTTTTATTATTAGGAGAAAAATGCAAACCTGGCAATATGGATTATATTTCGAAGCTATAAATTTACATTGAGAAAAAATCAACATTAAGCTTAACAAATATTTACCCTGGAATAGTTGCTCATGCGAGGATAGTTGCCCATGCGGGGATAGTTACCCTGCGATAGTTGCCCATAAATACTGTATCGGTAGACATACAAGTACATCAACTTGAATCCAAAGTTAGTCCTTGAGACTTGTTAATTGTAATTATTATCTTATAAATAACAATTTATGGCATGGAAATATAGTCCTTATTGCATTTTTCTCACATTACAGAGAGAAAATGTCAAAAATTTTCATCCATCGCACTAAATAACTTCTTTTTGCTTTAACAATAACACTATCCAGTGAGAAGACATAGATGGTGCCTCTTTAAAAACAAAACTCAAACACCCCAACACGAAAAAAAGGATCTTCAAAGCTCCAATAAAAATGACACCGCCCTACCGATACGCACCCCGCAACAACATTAATTGTAATTGCAATGGTCAATTTCAACACAGCTTATCAATTTTCATTTGTTTTATAAATCTGTTTACTTTGACAGCATAATGTGCTTGAAAATAAGAACAGTGCTTATGCATGTTTTGTTTAATTTTACCTTCACATCACGGTATGCTTTTTTTCATTTTCGGCTTTACGGCATTAGTCAAATTATATAATAGATATCATCAGACATTATTATATTTTCATAAATGTTTCTAATTTTCTAATTCACAAATAAGTTTGTTAACACTTCCCTTACTGTGCTAAAAAATTACGCCAGTTACGGTGTTGGACACTGAGGGTACACTAAAAATGTATGTTTTAAATTAAAATTATGCAAAATCTATTAGTTTTTTTTTTTAATTAGCTATAAACATCATTTTATTGTGTAATAAAATGTCGAATAATATAAAATAAGTGTAAGAAATGATAAAATAATAGTTGAAACAGAAGTGACATTTCTATAGGAATATAATTTTCCCACTGCGTCGTTCGGTCTGCGCAACGTTCAGAATGCGCATGACTGAAAAGAGGTCTCCAACCTTTTAACACTTCCCTTACTGTGCTAAAAAATTACGCCAGTAACGGCGTTGGACACTGAGGGTACACTAAACATGTATGTTTCAAATTAAAATTATGCAAAATCTGCTAGGTTATTTTTTGTTATTAGCTATAAACATCATTTTATTATGTAATAAAATGTCGAATAATATAAAATAAAGGTAAGAAATGATAAAATAAGAGCTAAAACAGAAAGGCATTTCTATAAGAATATTATTTTTACGCTGCGTCGTTCGGTCAAAAATCAAGGTTTTAGGGCGAGAAATTTATATAGTATAAACAAACACGAAATTCAAAATTATATATAAACAAACACGAAATTCAAATCAATAAAATATATGCAATTTGGAAAATATAAACACTACAGAAAATTTGAAAATAGGACAAACATATCATATAATCAAAGTTTAATCCTGTGGAGAAAGTTATCGCAATTGGGGCATTAAACCACTTTTTTTTTTACTATATTCTACGTACTAAACACGCAGGTGTTTGACAAATATTGCAGAATAGCCTGGTTTTTTTTCTCGAATGTTTTTAATAAAACCCACAACTTCCTCTTTTGAGGACCTCACGGGGTGCCAACAGGGTATTATTTACTAATGTTTCGGATATTGACTCGCCACAATATGTTAAAACTGTATTAAAAGCATCTTGTTGTTGCTATTTTTCCTTTTTAAGATATTGGGCATTGCCAATTCCAAACTTAACTCTCTTGTGAAATGTTTTCGGTGGTATTAATTATTTTGTTTCCACTCTGGATATTTGTCTATCCATAAGAGGTATGCATTCAATGCAGCCATATCTATAATTTCCATAAAAAGACGGAAAGGCCATCTTCTCGTTGACCTTGAGCAAGAGTACTCTCAAGTAATTTGGTCTCCCGTATCTACTCCAATTTTCGTATTATTATAATGATGTATAATTACTATAGTGGCTTTTGTTTTTATGAATAATCAATTTCTGCATCATCGAATTGAGTGGATAATAATAATACTGCTTTATTTTTTGTGGTACACACGAAACAAGTATTTTATTTTCAGCTACTATGGATTGTTTTCTCTCTAGACGGTATAAATTCAAGTGAGATTACTCTTTTATTTTTTCGAAGCGTGCCAGTTAGAGTTAAACCTTTTAATAAAAGATTATCGGCTAATTTGATGGAGGTAATAAAAATACCTGTGGTTATCCTCCTGTTCGTGCCATACTGCGGTTGAACCATTTCTATAACTACTCAGTTACCTTGATTTATCTCTCTCTACGATTATTTATCATACCAGAATAAGCCTGTAAATTTGTTATGCGTCATATGCTGCCGCAGTCGGCAGCAACCCAGATTTTGATGCCATATTTACCAAGTTTAGACTTCATGTACACGCGAAATGAACAATTCTCTCTAAAGTTTGCCAAACGTTCATCTACAGTTATATTCGAAGATGGAGAATAATTGCTTTTGCACATATTTATAAACGTTTTTGAAATCCACTTAATTGGTTCTAATTTATCTGAAAAAACCCTGATATCTCTCTTCTCGGGTTTCTTTATCATCAAAACGAATATGACTGTAAATATAGATGAATCTATCTCGAGACAGAGCTGTTGTGAAAAATGACTGGCAAAAGGGACTTTCACTTATCCACAATTCACTCAAAGATAGCTTTCGTGTTCGATTTCTGCCAGGTGCGAGCAATATTCCAATGAATTCATATAACTCGTCTTTTGATATTGGTTGGTTCTTTTCTGAATGAATTCGATTTAAATGACGATTTGTTTCTTAAACATCACTTTTACCACCTCTTCATTTACAAACAGACAACACATATATTTTATGGAATGTACATTTATACTTGAATTTCTCAGTCCAGAATCTTCGATGAGAATATTTGATACCCGACCGATGCCTCGAAGATTGAGGTGGTACTCGTAATGAACTCCATTCGAATCCATGTTTTGATGTAAATAATATTTCTTCGTCTTCTTCACTCGTCTCCAAATCAGAATATACTTCATCCTGTACCTCGACAAAATCTTCTGATTCTGATATATTGCCTGTCGCCTTAAATTCCAAATCGCTATCATCGCCGTCGATATTTCCCGCCATCTCAATTATTATATTTTTGAAAATGAAATAATAAATAAAATGTACATTTATTATAAAAAGAGTAATGGTACAATATAACATACCAGATAAAAAATGATAATAGAAAAAACATACCAGATAAAAATAACAATCAGGATTATAAAACTGGTGACGAACCCCTGGAACGGGGCGCTATACGAACTGTCAAAAAAGAATGAGTGTTTGACATTTCGTCAATTCGCGATTTATAATCATTAATTTCTGTTGAATTAACTATGAATGTTTTGTTTCCTAATGACATCATTCAAATCATAGAGGTTTCGATGAGGAATACATAAAGTATGAAGACCCTGCAAGCAGTATATTTCGAGAAATTAAATAAAATATAAGTCATGATCACTCGCTATCCATCACCGTACGGCAAGTGTTAAGAAAGGTAACTTGATTCTTTTACTACGAGTATACGACTCAATTTCAAAATTGAATCGATAAGTTATATGATTAAATTAAAACATGGCATACGATGCATGCTTTGTATTAATTATCCAACCAACATGAATGGAGGTGTTTTATGGTATACCTGTGTTTCTGATTCTGTATATGCTGATGACCATGAGTCCCTTTATTTGTATTTGTTATAATTTAATATTATTAGTAAATATTATATTTTAGAAAGATAATTTTGATAATTTGTACTCACAATACTGACAGATGCTTGTCTCAGTGTGCGATTTTCTTCTTGTAGGGATTTTACCCTAATCTTGTATGTTTCCAATTCTACTTTCAGCACTCTGAAATATAGAGAAAATAAACACATTACGTTTTTATACATGAGGACTACAAATCAAAAGTGTTCTGCTGTTTTGATGAACTTTTATGGTAAAAGAGTATTGTTCATTTAAATTAAAAGCCTAATTATCTTCATTATAATAAGAAAATCCTTGCATAATGATAAATAAACATGGATAAAGGTTCAATATTTGGGTTCAAAATGGAGGAATTTGATTCTTGTGAAAAGATAATTCTGAAATGTTATAATGATAACTCTGTTTGAAATAACAAAACATATTTAGCTGGTTTTAATATAAAAAATCTTATTAATTGATAAAAATTTATACAACGGCAGTCCGATAAGTACTTAGCCTCACCGCCCGATAGCACCACTATCGCAAGAGCATTTTTTTATCGCGTAGTACATTCTCGTTGACAGCTACTGTCAAAATTTCAGCAGAATCGGATGCGTAGTTTTGTTTTGACTGCGTGTGGAAGCGAGCGTGTCCGTGGATTTGAGAAAAATGGAAAAAGAGCAATATCTGTCGGTGATTCGATTCTTGTTTTTGAAAGGGAAATCGCGCAGCGAAATCAAAGAGCGCTTGGGTGCTGTGTACGGTGACTCTTCTCCTTCGATGGCGACTGTCAAAAATTGGTTTAACAAGTTTCAACGTGGTCGCACGTCGGTTTTTGATGAGCCACGCCCAGGTGCCCCGAAAACGGCTACCACGGAGGATAACGTGACAAAAATCTACGATCTCGTATTGGCAGACCGCCGATTGGAGGTGCGCGAGATAGCTGAGACAGTAGGCATCTCAAAAGACCGCGTGGGTCATATCCTGCATGAAGTATTGGGCATGAGAAAGCTGTCGGCGCGATGGGTGCCGCGTTTGCTCACTCCAGACGACAAGCGCAACCGTGAGACCACTTCAGAGCAGTGTTTGACGATGTTTAAGTGCAATCCGAAGGAGTTTCTGCGTCATTTCATGACCGTCGACGAAACATGGATACACTGGTATACACCCGAGACCAAGGAACAGTCGAAACAGTGGACTTCACCCGGCGAACGTGCTCCGAAGAAGGCGAAGACTGTCCTATCGGCCGAAAAGGTGATGGCCACCGTTTTCTGGGATTCAAAAGGTGTGATCTACATCGACTTCCTGGAGAAGGGCAAAACGGTCACAGGGCTCTACTATGCCGAATTATTGGGCCGATTCGACGCCGAATTGCAGAAAAAACGGCCCCATTTGGCGAAGAAAAAAGTGCTCTTCCATCATGACAACGCACCGGCTCACACCTCCGCCGTCGCCACGGCCAAATTGGTAGAATTAGGCTACGAACTGCTGCCCCATCCACCGTATTCTCCGGATTTGGTCCCGTGCGACTTCTTTTTGTTTCCAAATTTGAAAAAGTCATTCGCCGGGCAGAAATTTGAGTCGAATGAGGAGGTTATCGCCGCCACGGAGGCATACTTTGCAGACCTCCAGAAAACGTATTTTTCAGACGGGTTAAAGAAGTTGGAGCATCGCTGGGTCAAGTGTATCGAACTCAAAGGAGATTATGTTGAGAAATAAATTGCCACTTTTCCAAAATTTTTGTTATTCTTTTGTAGGCTAAGTACTTATCGGACCACCCTCGTAAATCTGAGACAAAAATCTAATACCCTTGTCCCTTAGATACAAAACATGTTAGATAATAATTTTGTCTTCATCAAATAAATTGATTGTTCAGTCGATCCAATAGGGCGGGGATCCAATACATACACACAATGAAGTCATCTCCTAGTCGGGGTAGGAAAAGAGGATAGAGTATCAGATTTTCCTATCTCGACACACATCCTTAGCCTCTTCCACATCCATACAACTTCTACGATTTATCTGACTTTCTACATTTCTTTCTTTCCGAAAATCATTCATTTGATCCAACCATACTTTCCTTGGTTTCCTTTCACATTTACACCAAATAATTATATCTGTTTTGTTAGTCTTTCAAACCATCTCAACATACACTTCTTCATCTTACTAAACGCATCAGCTTTAAGTTGACATTCATCCCTAATCACTTCATTCCGTATTCTGTCATATGTTATCACTTCATTTATTTGTCTAAAAGCACACATTTTTACAATATTTATTTGGCTCCTCTTAGTCCTTTTCCAGTTCCAGGCGGGGGGGGCATAAGATAGGGATTTTCGACATTGCTGATCCTATGGCGTGGAATGGTCTGTATCTATCTAAATGTTAGAGATCAGGGTGATGAGCGCAACTATAGGGAGCAATTGAAGACAACCCTTTTTGGGAGGTCTTATTAATGTATTTTGTTTTAAAATTCACGGTTTATTTCGACCATGAAAATAATACAAATTTTAGAAAATAATACAAATTAAAAATAATACAAATTTTTTTATTTTTTTATTTAGTGTGCATCAATACAAAATATTACAAAGTATCAATATCAACATGACTCATTCAAAACTATAATCACAAGTACACACATGCAGGCCAAGGCTCAGAATGCCCAAGGCCACCATATGCTGTGCATGGAAGGATGATTATATTAGGTGTACAAATAAGTTTCCGCCGTTTTTTATAAAAAAATGGGCATTTATTGTGAAAGAACGGAACCTCATGTTTTATTCGAAGTAGTACCCATCGCTTGCCACTACTTTTCCCCATCTTTCTGTCAGCATACGAATACCGCGTCAGTCATCATCATCATCTTATGAGGCTATCCACGAATTGACTCAATTTTTGGTATCTTCATATGATGTGAAGTGCTGCTCAGACAGGCCATGCGTCATCGATCAAAACAAGTGGTAATCAGAAGGAGCAATGTCTGGTGAATACAGCGGGTGGGGTAAAACTTCTCAATTGAGTGTTTCCAAATAGGTTTTGACCGGTGCCGCAACATGTGGACTAGCATTATCATGCAGGAGAATAATTTTGTCGTGTCTGGCGTAGTAGTGGGCGCGCTTTTCCTCGAGTGCTCGACTCAATCTCATCAATTATGTTCGGTAGACAGCCCCAGCAATGGTTTCATTCGGTTTGAGCAACTCATAATACACGACACCAAGCTGATCCCACCAAATACACAACAAGAGTTTTTTTCCATGAATATTTGGCTTAGCTGTAGATGTTGAAGCATGACCAGGGGATCCCCATGATTTCTTCCTTTTTGGATTATCATAATGGATGCATTTTTCATCACCAGTGACTATATGGTGCAGAAAACCCTTTCGTTTATGCCTGGCAAGCAGCATTTCACATGTGGAAAATTGGCATTCAAAGTTTCTCCGTGTCAGTTCATATGAATCCCAATTTCTTTGTTTTTGAATCATTCCCAATGATTTCAACCCATGTGAAATTGCTTGTTGATTCACTCCTAATGTAAGTGCAAGTTCTTCTTGCGTTTGGCACGAATCTTGATCCAATAATACTTCCAATTCCGCGTCTTCGTACACTTTCGGCCTTCCGCTACGTTCTTTGTCTTCGATGTCAAATTCACCGTTCTTAAACTTTTGAAACCACTCACGACAACTTCTCTCACTTAAGGCAGCCTCACCATATGCTTCTACAAGCAATCGATGCGCCTCAGCTGCAGATTTCTTCAAATTGAAGAAGTAAATCAAAAGTTCCCGCAAATGACGCTTATTCGGCTCAAAACTTGACATTTTCGAACACAAAAAAATATGTTATACTGATAAAAATTCACTAATATTTCAAGGTCATGTTGTTGACAGATGTCCAACCTTATGATAATGACATTTTACATCTGACAATTTTAACCATAACTTACTGGTGGCGCCAACTTTTGTCAAACGGCGGTGACTTATTTGTACACCCAATATATGAACACTACACACATGCACTACACTCCACCTAAAGCCGAATGTGTAACTATCACATATCGAAAGATCAAAGGTTTTCTGTATATTTCGTGTTCCTTGGGAAGTTTTCTTACTGATATATTTTTCTATACATATGCAGATAAAGGGAAGTACCCAATCTAATGGCTGCAGACACCTCTTTCCTATCTATCATATACACCAAACTTATTTTTTTATTTTTTGGAATATTTAATCTATCAGTAATAGTGAGTTAGAACACCCTTCAGGAGAGTTTGCTCTCAAAATAGCACTTTATCAATTGTCCTTTTATTATTATTATCATCATTAGTTGTAAAAAAATACTGTTAGACTAAATCTAATTAAAAAAAATATTTATAATACTTTTATGTATGATATTATAATAAGACTACAAAGATGAGGCATTACATATCATTTATTTTCTCAATGCACACAGAATGCAATTGATAAGCATTTTGTAAGCAATAATAAAATGTTTTTTACCTTTATCAGTGCATTTTGAACTCGATGTATTTTTTAAATTAATCAATGATATTTTATTCCATTCTTCTTTGTTGTGGCAAAATTAGTTTGAATGAAAATAATCATAAATATAAAAAGGTATTTATTTTTATGAATAGGTCAAATTATTGAACTATTATTGAGTAAGACCAAAACGAAGTTTACGCCTGTAAGTTGAAACCAAAGTTGCAGATCTACACCTCAGCTTTTCATAGCTGTATGTAGATTATTGACACTGTTGATTGGTTTTTATACCCTTAACAGATAAATTCTACCAACAAAACCAGTAGAAGAAACAAATAGGTTATAATAGACGTTAGTTTGGCCTTATCTTTTTAGTTAATTCTGCCTACTAGGATGGACGAGGAGCATTATGAGCCACCTATGTACACTGCAGTCATAAGCAAAAACGCAGCTAACGGGAAAAAATAAAAAAATTAACTAAGTATGAGGCAATATTCCATATCAAATTCTGAACCATAATCCATAAAAAAAATTCAGAAAACCATTTATTTCAACACAAAAATCGACATAATGTCTTTTTTAATTTTACAAAATACTAGGTTTTTCTAAGCAAAAAAACCAATAAAATGTGATTCATAAGCAAAAAGATAGCAGGTGCTTATGCGTTTTTGCTTATGAATAAAATTTTACTGTTTTTATGTTTATGAATCACGACATTTTCAAGCAGCAATGAAAAACATAAAAGTGCAGTTTTCTCAAAACTTAACTTTTGCCATTAGATGCGTTTTTGCTTATGAGGGCAGTACAGAGACCTGTACTGATGTATACTGAACACTTTCAAAGTGGGATGAAAAAGTTCTCAACACCTTCAATAGAAAAATCTTTTCAAAATTTACGGTCCAATTTGTGACAAAGGCGAGGCATGGGAAGCAAAGGTACAACAAAGAACTCTACACGCTGCAAAGTGACCCAATAGAGATACTGAAATTAAGATAGTTGGATAGTGTGATGTAGGACTGTCGCACTCTATGGTACAGCTGTAGGAGGGATCCATGCCAAGATGAAACCTGGGTTGTAGTGCTGACAATGATTTATTTTTTAATGTTGGAATAATTTTGGGAAACAAATTTACACATAGTTTTTTCAGCCATTGTAGTGAAACTTAGATATATGTTTATTGCTTAGATTTTATTTCTCTCTGTCTCAGCAATTTTTCAAGAAATAATAATAATAAAATTACAATTTATATAGCGCCATTTAGAGAGCAGACTCTCCTCAAGTGCACTCTAAATTGGGATTCGAACCCACTATTATTGCCAGGTAAAAATATTACAAAATAAATATTTATAAGTTGAATATAAGGATAGGAAGGTTGTGGCTGCGGCCAATAGATTAGGTACTTCTTCACATCTGCATATGTTCAGAAAAACATATTTGATAAGAAAACTTACCAAGAGCAAAAAATACTACAAAGAAACCTTTGTAGATCTTCTAATATGTGATATGTAACACATTCAACTTTAGGCGTAATATAGTGTACGTGTATAGTGTACATAATCATAAACTTTGATAAAACCTCCCAAAAAGGGTTGTTTTTAAATGATTCCTAAAGTTGTACAAGCTATTCAAATTTTTAACACTTAGGCCTTGGCTACACAGGTAGGAGCCTCACTTGGTGCTTAGGCTACGCTGCGAACTAGGCGACATATCCTAGCGAACCAACGCACCGCATACTATCGCAATGGCCACACTGCACGCTTCGCGCCATGCTCCTTGACGATTAGTCACCTAGCGAACAGACGTGTTGGTTCATTTTATTGTGTCACCAGGTGATTTTACAAGATGGCGAAAGTTTTAATAACAGCTGTGTATAAAAGGGAGCCTTTGTGGAACCAATCGAGTAAATTATACAAAAATGTACCTGTAATAAAATCACTTTGGAATAAAATTGCACAGGAAGTAAATAAAGATGGTAAGTTGTAATGAAATTGGTTAGTTTTGAGAGTGGCATCGTTTGTTGACTCAACCGCTCCCAAATGTGAAATGAATTTGTGCGAAACACTTTGGTGGGGCCAAGCATGAAGTCACCTAGCCTATTAGTCACATAGCACCTATCGAAGCACTTTGGTGTGGCCTTAGCCTTAGAGGCAGACCATTCCTTACCACAAGACCAGCAACGGCAAAAGTCCTATCATAATCCTGTACCCTATTGGATCAATTCAGAAAAAGAAAGAGATATAGATGTAGGTAAGCGCACCAAAATGTGAAAAAACTCATTCTTCTGAAAAGTATTAACACATGGTCTGTCCAATGGGAAAGGTGACTGATTTTATTTTCGTGTAACCATCAACGCCACCTGTGGATGAATAAATAAGTTAACTAGCGATATATTTCGACTATCTTCCGTAAATGTTTCAAAGTGCTGGCATCATTAATTCATTCGTAATGACATAGCAATTGGCAGTACCTGCCGAGTCTCAGTCGAAAAAGGAACAATGGAGCAATGTGCCAACATAAAATTTTGTTTTGAATTGGGTAAAAATGCCACAGAAACTTTTGAAATGATTCAAAAGTTTCTGTGGCATTTTTACAAATGAAAAAAAAGAGATCAAAAAGCTTGAAGAGTGGAGCACTGCAGAGACATGAAAAGAGAGGCTGATATGGATACAGACTTCATGCCAAGCAATATAACAGGTGATGAAACATGGTGCTTTCAGTATGAATCACTTACAAAGCGCCAGAGCTCGGAATGGAAGGGTCCACAATTTCCGAAACAAAAAAAATGCACATGCAGAAGAGCCGAATCAAAACTGCTACCGTTTTCTTTGATTCCAAAGGAATTATCCACAAGGAATTCATGCAAGAAGGTCAAATGGTGAATGCCAATGTATACTTTGGTGTTTTGAATCGTTTATGGGCCAGGATTTTTCGAGTTCGACCCGAATACCGGGAACAAAGGGCATGGTCATTGTTGCACGACACACCACCAGCGCACAAAAGCAAGATTGTACGCTACGCTTTCTTGGCCAAAAAAGTATCGATCATCCCCCAT
>OX463838.1:50103291-50564127 GCA_949825065.1 Odontocerum albicorne | reverse complement strand
TATATATATATATATATATATTAGGTGTACAAATAAGTTTCCGCCGTTTTTTATCAAAAATTGGGCATTTATTGTGAAAGAACGGAACCTCATGTTTTATTCGAAGTATTGCCCATCGCTTGCCACTACCTTTTCCCATCTTTCTGGCAGCATACGGATACAGCGTCGGAAAAATGCTTCATCTTTTGAGGCTATCCACGAATCGACCCAATTTTTGGTATCTTCATATGATGTGAAGTGCTGCTCAGACAGGTCATGCGTCATCGATCGAAACAAGTGAAAATCAGAAGGAGCAATGTCTGGTGAATACAGCGGGTGGGGTAAAACTTCCCAATTGATTGTTTCCAAAAAGGTTTTGACCGGCGCCGCAACATGTGGACGAGCATTATCATGCAGGAGAATAATTTTGTCGTGTCTGGAGTAGCAGTGGGCGCGCTTTTCTTCGAGTGCTCGACTCAATCTCATCAATTGTGCTCGGTAGACAGCCCCAGCAATGGTTTCGTTCGGTTGAGCAACTCATAATACACGACACCAAGCTGATCCCACCAAATACACAACAAGAGTTTTTTTCCATGAATATTTGGCTTAGCTGTAGATGTTGAAGCATGGCCAGGGGTTCCCCATGATTTCTTCCTTTTTGGATTATCATAGTGGATCCATTTTTCATCACCAGTGACTATACGGTGCAGAAAACCCTTTCGTTTATGCCTGGCAAGCAGCATTTCACATGTGGAAAATCGGCGTTCAACGTTTCTCGGTGTCAGTTCATATGGAACCCAATTTCCTTGTTTTTGAATCATTCCCAATGATTTCAACCTATGTGAAATTGCTTGTTGAGTCACTCCTAATGTAAGTGCAAGTTCTTCTTGCGTTTGGCACGAATCTTGATCCAATAATACTTCCAATTCCGCGTCTTCGTACACTTTCGGCCTTCCGCTACGTTCTTTGTCTTCGATGTCAAATTCACCGTTCTTAAACTTTTGAAACCACTCACGACAACTTCTCTCACTTAAGGCAGCCTCACCATATGCTTCTACAAGCAATCGATGCGCCTCAGCTGCAGATTTCTTCAAATTGAAGAAGTAAATCAAAAGTTCCCGCAAATGACGCTTATTCGGCTCAAAACTTGACATTTTCGAACACAAAAAAATATGTTATACTGATAAAAATTCACTAATATTTCAAGGTCATGTTGTTGACAGATGTCCAACCTTACGATAATGACATTTTACATCTGACAATTTTAACCATAACTTACTGGTGGCGCCAACTTTTGTCAAACGGCGGTGACTTATTTGTACACCCAATATATATATATATATATATATATATATATATATATATATATATATATATATATATAATATATATATATATATATATATATATATATATATATATATATATATATATATATATATATATATATATATATATATATATATATATATATATATATATATATATATATATATATATATATATATATATAAAATATCCAGACTATATTTGATCTATTTAAGGAACCATGCAATTGATTTATATTAGGTAAAGCGAAAAGAAATGTCAATTTTCATTTTGCGTCACGTTGAAACCAGTTTGCCACCAGTTACCGTTGGGTTAATACGTCGTGGTTGGTATCGTTTTGAAGCTCTATTAAGATCCTTTCTGTTTTGATATTCTTTTTTGGTTTTGGTCCATAGTACAAAATTGCAAAACCCAGAGATTGAAGACACATTTGCGGTATTTTATGCTGTTTTTATTAGATAAAGGATTGAAGTCAAAAGAAGCTACCCAGACCATCTGCGATATTTATGGAGACATCTTGAATCCTCGAAAGTGCCATAGATGGTTTCAAAAGTTTGAAAGTGGTGAAAGGGAATCGAAGGACAAACCAAAATCAAGAAGACCTCTTAAAATCGATGATGACAATTTAAACTCATTAGTGGGATCCGATCCGCGTAAAACCATCAAGGAATTGTCACAAGATATTGGTTGTCCATGGTCAACAGTGAAGAACTATTTGAAAAGGCTCGGAAAACAAAATAGACAAGGAATTTGGGAGCCCCACGAACTTTCTCCAACAGCCATGGAACAATGAATAACAATCTGTTCATCTTCACTCTCCAGATATGAAACTGATCCATTTCTTAGAAGAATTGTTACTGGGGATGAGAAGTGGGTCTTCTACACCAATCTGAGAAAAAAAAAACAATGGCTTTTGACGACTCAGGTACCTGTGTCTACCCCTCAGCCGACATTGACTCTGAAAAAGGTGTTCCTTTGTGTTTGGTGGGATATTTTGGGAGTAATTCATTATGAATTACTAAAACCTGGTCAGACTGTTACAGCAGATGTGCATTGTGCCCAATTAGAAAGATTAAAGGCAGAACTGCTTAAAAAAACTATCAGTTTTAGTAAACAATCAGAGACGAATTCTACAACATGATAATGCAAGACCACACGTAGCAAGGATTACGCAGGACGAAATAAGAGAGCTAGATTTAGAAGTTGCACCTGATATTGCACCTTTGGATTACCATATTTGTAAGTCGATGGAAAATTCACTTCGAGATAAAAAAATTACGAATGTCGAACAAGTCCGAAATCACTTGGAGTCATATTTTACCGAAAAACCGCCAGAATTTTACGAATAAGGTAATAAAAAACTGCCTATTCTGTGGAGGAAGATCATCGGTAACAACGGTAATTATTTAATGGAATAATATTGCATGGTTTTTGTTTAAATAAATTTTTTGTCGCATTAAAAAATATTGTCATTTCTTTCCGCTTTACCTAATATGAGCTTGTATAGAATGAAATTTAAAAATAGAAAAAAAATAGACTGGCTTAATATCTTTGCACATATAAGAAAGAAATGTTTGTTTCATATAAAGCCAAAATTGGTTGAATCCATCTAGATAATAAGGTGCATAATTGTAATATGGATTTTTGTACAGTAAATCGTTAATTCGAAACCCCTGCTTTGTTACTTCCTTCACACACGAATAATATTCTTTCAGATAAGAGTAATAATACAAAAAATATTTTTATAGTGCAATAAAATATCACCTCAAGAGTAATTAATTTTTTAATTTATAAATGGCAGCTCAAAAGTGCCATTAAATAAATTCAGATGGAATGAGGCCTAAAAGTCTCTACGAATTCTGCATTTTCAGTGCGTCACCCTGCTTTAAGATAGCCATAACCTCAAAGGGCTCTGAAGCTTCCTTGATATATGCATCAACCAGTCTAATAAACATTACTCAAATCTGAAACGTTACAATTACAGAGATGCTAGAGACATAATGACTTAAAGTGACATCACTGCTTCTATGTACAATATAGGGAAAGTAATAATTTTTTTAATGTGTTAAAAACTATTTAACTCTCCGCATGTTACCTTTGACTGGGCCCTTTTTAATTTTAACCAAAACATTTTTAAAGACCTGAAGTGAAGCACACTTTATTTACAGCAAGCCGTAGATGACTTAAGTTTTAAAAATAATTCAAACCTACAAACAATTTGCATATACTATCACTATAGAAACAAATTAGCCGGAGTTCCATCGAAGACCCTAAAGATAATATTTTTATTAAAATAAAAGTTACTTTTTATAAATAGCTTTTATTTTACAATATAGAATTAAATGGGCCAGTATTTTCAGTTTGTGCAACATTTATTTAAATTTAAGAATATTTTTTTTCTCGCATAATGGCAGTCAACTCCTATATATGAAGCAGTATGATATACGCCAGTTTAAGAATGTAAATTAATAATGGCTATATATTTATATTATATAAATATATCGTTTTTTCATAGAAATATTCGATTATTTCTTCCATTTTACTTTTGCGTAGCATAGATATTTAAATTATTTTTATTAAACATAGATATTTAAAAAAATAAGATATGTTGCATAAAGAAATTAGATTTATAACAAATATGATAAGATACTTTTCTGTATCAGCTTGCATTTATAAAAATCATAATAAAGCCATATTTTAAAGACTAGGATGAATTATTCTCTCAACTGCAAATCAGATTTTTTTTAAATTCCTGACATAGTATGCTCAGTGTAAAATATAGTATCACCAGAATAAAATGAATGTCATGCCATTCAGATATTCGATGCAATGTTATCACTATTTCTGATACTTTTATACGTTATCATAATTAAGTTAATCATGGAATCAGATTGGTTATTCAAAGACCTCAAAAAAAATATAACAGTGCAATGTTTGTAAAACCAGAGATTGTAGGAATTTACAAGCTACACTGTTACTACACTACCTCGGAAGCAACTTTTCCTTTATTTTTACAAGAACAATAATAGAAATGTGGCTACAAAAATAATTATCAGAAATGTATTATTTGAAGTTAGCCTCTGACAGAAATCGCAGTGCTGATGAGTGACCTTAGACTATGAATCAAGCTCTAAAAAAGCCTGAAACAGCCACAATATCCTTCAACAGTGAACAATGAAAAAGGTGATATAACCATATTTCTCTGAATAGTGAGATAAGTCAATAATGCAGAAAGTTTGCGAGTTAACTTATTCATCTTACCAGACAATACTGGTGCATTTCAGATGACCACTTCCATTAAACTGAACTGTAAGTTTTAAATTTTTTTTAGATGATCAGGTATCAAAATATTAAACCTTTCCCCATAAACGAGCAATTTATATAGGTCTCTAGACAATAATATCTTAGTGGCTGCAAAATATCTTATTTTTCTTTCTTGTCACTTCAATGACTAAGTGTTTTTAAAGATTATATGCCCTTCAGAAGAGGCATACTCTAATTTCACACCAGATCAACTGTCGAGGTCAGCTGACACCGGAATCAAATGTTTGAGTAACCACGTCATTCTGAAATAAATAAACACTACAACACAAAATTGAAAAATTACAAGGCAGCTGGATTTTTTAAACACTGGAACAAATAAATTCTTGGTTGCGAAAACTAACAAATGGATTCCTAAGTTCTATAACTACTTACAAAAATGCAGGATTCCTAAAGAATGGAGGAAGGCACACATCACCACAGAACAACACTCAATAAATTTTAAACTGATTTTTCTCTCATGTACAAAAAAGCTGTTTAAGAGAACTTAATTAAACTTGTACCGAAAATTTAGAAAAAGGCCATTGCAGCAGACTGATAATATTAAAACATTAAAAATTATGTACTGAACTTACCCAGCAGTGGTCCGATTCGAAAACTAGATCACTGAAGTGACTTTCTACAACTTATATGGACAAAAAATCTCACTTCCTTTTTTAAACAAAAAGTCGGTGCACGTTACTCTATTAATAGATAATAAACCTTCATCTAAACATCAATGTCAATGGACAGATCATACAACCAGTGCAGCATATTAATTACTTGGGTAACATTAAGAATGACAAAGTAAACATACATAATGAGATTCATAATAGGTTAAGCGCAGCTTCCCGAGTGTTTTGGGCTCATTGTGGGTGAGTGTCTGATAATCATTGAAAACCAAAATGGTAGTCTATAAAGCTGTAATCATAGCACCTCTGATATATGGATATGAATCATGAGTACCCCATAGATCAGTGCTCAGCAAACTTTTCTCACCTACGACACACCAAAATTCTTCCTAGAATTTCGCAGCACACCAAAAGCTAAAATATATAGGTATTAAATTGATACACTAATTTTACAATAAATTTTTGTTTTTTATTTGAAAAGTATACATACATAAAACTATAACATATTTATTTTTACGCAATCTTAATAATTATTATAAAATAATAATTAATTAATGTGATACCCTGCGCTTGTTTCAATGAACACAAAAGTTTTATATTTGGCTCGATTTTTGACAGCGCAACCCGAAGTTCTTGGTCAAGACCTTTTAAGCATGACCGCTTATCATTTTTAATTAATATAAGAGTTGAAAAACTTTGCTCACATAAATATGTCGTCGAAAATGGGAGTAGTGTTAAGATTGCTTTGTCGAAAATGCGAGGATATTCTTTTTTAACATAAATCCAGAAAACATCTAATGGAACTTCGGAGAAGTGAAGTTTTAAAGTCATGTCATTATTTAATTCTGTAAATTCCTCTCGAATTTGCAGAGACAGTGCTTCCGTAGAATTTATTGCATCGGTTGCAAAAGGATTTCGAATCCAATCGTATTGTTCCCTATTAATGGAATAAAAATATTGATCAAATTTATGCTGAAGCATACTTAAATGTTGTTGGGCCAGACCCACAATTAATTGTTTGTTTTCAATTGTACTATGGTTGGTCCTTTGGTACATTTCCAAACATCCTTTTTGCAACTCTTTCTGCCAAAGTTCGAGTTTTTTTTCAACCCTTGTAATTTGTCGGAGCACGTCAATATATTCTCATTTCGACCTTGCATTTTTTTATTAAGTTCATTCAAATGCTCGAATATATCAGCCATGTATGCAAGTTTGGCTATCCAGTAATCATCATCGAGGTGCTGGTATAGTTCGGGCATATTTTGATTTAAAAGAAACTCACGCACCTCGTGACGAAGCTCAAACAATCTAGCCAAAACTTTGCCTCGGGATAGCCAACGAATTTCAGTATAAAACAATAAGGATTCATATTCGGCTCCCATTTCTGCATAGAGTATTCCAAAGATTCGTGAATTTAGGGCTCTTAATTTAATTATGTTTACGATTTTAATGCATTCATTCATCGTGTTCAAAAGTTCCTCCGGCAAATTCTTGACGATCAATGCTTCTCGATGTATGCAGCAGTGTGTAAATTGTAACGTCGGATTTTTTTGTTTTACACAAGAGACAAAACCCTTTTTACTACCCATCATTGCCGCAGCGCCATCCGTGCAAACAGCAATGCAATTGCTCCATTGAATATTATATATTTTGAAGAAATCATCGGTTACTTGAAAAATTTCTTCACCGGTAGTTCGCTCTGGAACCTCCTTACAAAATAAATAATGTTCTTTAATAAAGTCCTCGTCAACGAAACGTACAATAGCTATCAGCTGTGCTTTATTTTTAATATCGGTTGTTTCGTCGATCTGAAGCGCAAATTTTTCAGCCAATAACAGTTTTCTAATCAGTGTTCCTAAAATATCGCTTGACATATCGTGAATACGTCTTTTAACAGTATCGGCAGACAACGAAACTTTATTCACTTCGTTAACTTCATTGGGCCCAAGCATAAGTCAAACAATTTCCTTGCATGCTGGTTTAATAAGTGTTTCGCCGATAGTATGTGGTTTCTTCTGACGTGCAATTAATTTTGCAACATATTAGCTAGCTTCTAAGGCCTTTTCAGAAACTATAACGGTCGATTTCATGAATTTCTTCTGTTTTTTATTTTGTTCTAAGCACCTCTTAAAATATTGTCTGTCTTCATTGGCGTAGCTGGGATGGTTTGAATATAGATGTCGATTTAATTTACTGGGTACCATTGACTCGTTTGATAGCTGTTCACTGCAAATGATGCACTGTGGCTTTGGAGCCGTTTCGTCACCCTACCACGAGAATCCATATTTAATTTAGTCTTCGTCGTACTTTCTTTTCACTATCTTCTTTGGTTTTTTTTGTAACACTTGTGCTGGGTTCTTCATCATCTGTACGTGAAGACGGATCTTTTCCAAGTAAAAATTTATTCATATTTAAAGGGGTATAAAACTAAATGTGTATCACACGAAGAACGCTAACCACACACAATTCAGCAACACAATTAATAGTAATTATCGTTAATGGTAGAAACTTATTTATTTAACTTTGTGTTGTTAAAATAGTGACAGCTCTGCACACGACAGTAATGATGGAAGAGTGAACGTGATGTAACGCGTGCAAATGCAGTATAACGCATGCGCATGAGTCTTCAGCGACGCGCATAAGGGTCATTTTTCTTTGTCTATGACTAATTTGGTGCGGCCATGGTGTGTACAAAGCACACTACGCAGTTTTCAACAGTTGGCACCAGGCGCTGGGGGACCATTGAAAAATTATTTAGTTATAATAATTATTCTATACTACATTTTGAAAAATAGACAATATTATGAAAAATCATTTGTCATTGTGTATTAACCCTGAGAGATCGGCGCACTGCTATAGCAGTGGAAGAAATTTGTTCTACCCTTGTATTCTAAATGAATATCCTTCATTTAGAATACAAGGGTACATATTCTAAAATATATTTATGTTGTAAAAATATATATTTTTTTGTTTTTTTGTTGTTTAAAATAAATATTTATCACGAATGTCCGAATCGTAAATATATCTCAGCACTAGATAGACAATTATATTTTTTTCTCGTAGCGCTCTCAGGGTTAAATACATAATGAAAAATTGTAAAATGTCAAATACATTGAATTTGACCGCGGCACACCTGTATCCGGCTCACGGCACACCGGTTGCGGAGCACAGCCATAGATGACATTCGGGCACTTGAAAAATGTCAGCAAAGGCAAATGATGAAGATTCGATGGTACTACAGAGTATAAAATGATGAAGTTTGGAGAACAGCAAATTTCTGTAGAATTGAGATTCTGGCATCGGGTGCTCGCCTGCTGGTCTGGCCATATACGAGGGTAGTCCCAAAAGTACCCGACCTAACAAAGAAAACACAAAAAATTTGGGAAAAAATATTTTTATTTCTCAACATAGTCTCCTTTCAGCTCGACACACTTTTCCCAGCGATGTTCAATAGCTTCGATACCCTGTTTATAGTGAGAACTGTAGAGCGCCTCAAAATAGCCCTCAACCGCAGATTCCACCTCTTCATTGTTGGCAAATCTTTTACCACCGAGCCATTTTTTAAAGTTTGGAAAAAGAAAATAATCCGAGGGGGCTAAATCTGGTTAATAGGGTGCGTGAGTAAGCAATTCGAACTTTAATTCATTGATTTTGGCCACCGTGATAACGGATGTGTGAACTGGTGCATTGTCTTGATGAAACAACACTTTCTTTTTCGCCAAATGCGGCCGTTTTTTCTTGATTTCATCACTCAAACGCTGCAATAAGTTCGCATAATACTCGCCGTTGATTGTTTTTCCTTTTTGAAGATAATTAATGAAAATTATCCCACGTGCATCCCAAAAAACTGACGCCATGACCTTGCCTGCAGATGGAACTGTCTTCGCCTTTTTTGGAGCCGATTCTCCCCTTTCAGTCCATTGTTTTGACTGTTCCTTCGTCTCAGGTGTGAAGTGATGGACCCATGTTTCATCCATGGTTATGAATCGACGCAAAAACTCGGCTTTATTGCTGTGAAACATCGCCAAACACTCGATTGAAACATACTCACAACGCTGTTTTTGTTCCATTGTGAGTAAACGCGGCACCCATCTTGCGCACAGCTTTCTCATGTCCAAATTTTCAGTCAATATGCGATGTACAGCACTTTTTGAAATGCCTACCATGTCTGCTAGCTTGCGCACTTTCAATCGACGGTCATCCAATACCATTTTGTGAATTTTCTTTACCATTTCTGGCGTGGTCACCTCATTTGGTTGACCACTGCGATGCTCGTCTTGGCAGCTCGTACGGCCTCGTTTAAACTCTGCCACCCAATATTTTACTGTTGTAAACGAAGGAGCAGACTCCCCCAGAGTAGAATCTAGCTCGGCTTTGATATTGGTTGGACTTAGACCTTTCAAATGAAAGTATTGTATCACATAACGATGACCAATTTTTTCCATGTTTACAAATTCACTGAGAGCGTTCACTATTGATGGCTGCCAAACAAACACTAAACAACATAGCGTCTTAAAACCTGAAACTTAAGCTGTATAAGTTTAGTACTTTCTACGATAGTAATTTTTTAAAGCAACAACCGTCATCTATACGTCAGGTCGGGCACTTCTGGGACCACCCTCGTAGCTCACATGTCCGAATATACTCTCAACATATTCTCTTTGGTGAGTTGACGGAAGGCAGAAGAAAGCACGGTGAGCAGCGAAAGGGATATAAAGAGGTACAGCATAAGACGTTTAAAAATGTTAATGCTCAGCACAACTTACGGCAAACAGATGTCAAATTTGTTGAAACTATGTATTTTAGAGGACCAGTGGTAGGTGTGATGTGTGTGTGATAAACGGAATGTGATATGTGGTGTGATAAACGGAACATGGATAGCGATTTTAGATTATGTACCTGGAATGTAAGATCACTTTACAGACCAGCAGCACTGCGTATACTGACAGACCAATTGACGCAATACAAGGCCGACATAACGGCTCTACAGGAAATTAGATGGCTTGGTAAGGGAGTGATTGAGAAGAGGGAGCACAATGTTTACTATAGCTGTCACGACAAACATCACGTGCTGGGAACTGGATTTATTGTGGCTAAGAAACTTAAACATCTCATTATTGATTTCATACCCGTTGATGAACGAATGTGCACATTGCAAATGAGAGGCAAATTCTTCAACTACTCAATAATTAATGTACATGCTCCTACAGAGGAGAGTACAGACGATGAGAAAGATGTGTGGTATGATAAATTGACAAGAACCTATAACGGATGCCCCTGCGGAGACATCAAGATCATCATTGGTGATCAAAATGCTAAAGTGGGAAATGATGACATATTCAAGCCAACTATTGGGGCCCATAGCCTACACCATGATAATAATGATAATGGCAACAGAGTTGTGGACTTTGCTGCCTCCCACAACATGGTCATTGGAGGTACAAATTTCCCACATAGGTCAGTGCATAAAGCTACCTGGAAGTCACCAGACGGGACCACCTGTAACCAGATAGACCATATATTAATGGATAGCAGACACATATCAAACCTCCTAGACTCTAGGACATACCGAGGGGCAAATGTTGATTCTGACCACTATCTCGTAATTAACAAAATTAGAGCCAGAATATCAATGGCTAAACTGCACAAATCAAGTAGGCCAATATCAAAGCGGATTTCGTCCGGGGAGATCCACTATAGATCAGATGTTCACTCTCCATCAAATATTGGAAAAAACCCTAGAGTATAATGTCGATACACACCACCTCTTTATCGATTTCAAAGCTGCATTAACCGCTCTCAACTCTATGCGGCCATGAAGGACTTGGGTATTCCTAACAAGCTCATAAGGATGGTTAGACTCACTATGAACCAATCACAATGTAGAGTCCGGATTCAGAATAATATCTCAGAACCATTTTACACAATGAATGGACTGCGTCAAGGAGACGCATTAGCTTGTCTACTTTTTAATATGGCTCTAGAGAAGTGTGTAAGAGTATCCGGAGTACAGACAAATGGGTCAATTTTCTACAAATCAAGCCAAATACTGGGCTACGCGGATGATATTGACATTATTGGTAGATCCCCACAAGCGATGATGGAGACATTTGTTGAGTTGGAGAGGGCTGCAAACAGAATGGGACATCGCATCAACTCCGATAAGACCAAATATATGATAGCCACTAAAGCGCCCCATAATAACCAGACACCTACCACAATTAATATAAGTTCTCATACAATAGAACGTGTAAACACCTTCACCTACCTGGGATCCATAGTGACAAGTGTTAATGATGCATCTATCGAGATTAAACGTCGAATATTCATGGCAAATAGATGCTTCTTTGGTCTGAGAAAACACCTTATATCTCGGTTGTTGTCCAGAAAAAAAAAACTTACCATTTACAAGACACTGTTACGACCTGTCCTCACATATAGGTCTGAATGCTGGGTATTGAGTAAGAAGGACGAATCTTCCCTTCTAATATTTGAAAGGAAAATACTCAGAAAAATATTCGGACCCATACAGGAAAATGGATCTTGGAGAGTGAGATATAATGAGGAGTTATACAGCATATACAAAGAGCCCAACATTATAAAATACATCAAAATTGGGAGGCTACGTTGGGCGGGGCATGTAGCAAGAATGGGAGAAGAGAGAATGCCTAACAAGGTACTCTTTTCCAAGCCCCAAGGAAGACGTAGCGTGGGTAAACCAAAGCTCAGGTGGATGGATGGGGTGCAGAGTGATACAAGCGTGATTGGCATCAGGGGCTGGAGGAATGCATCCCAGGATAGGAGGGAATGGCGACGACTGCTGGAGGAGGCCGGCGCCCACAATGGGCTGTAGTGCCATTGATTGATTGATTGATTGAGTGGTAGGTGTGATGTTTATGAACATAGTTATTCACTGAAGAACTTGTGTTACCCCATATTAAAAAGTCAAAAGTTAGCAAATGTTCAATGCAGTTCATGTCAGAAGAATGTTTGCTAAAGCCGATTCCTTTGGTAGCTCTGGATCAGGGTTATGTCAAATTTAACTGCTTTTAACCGTGACATTAATTTAGTTGATGAAACCATACATCATCACCTTCCTATCCCTATTCTAGTGCATAGGGTAAGTTTCAAGGTCCTTTTCATAATGAAAACTGATAATATATATATATATATATATATATATATATATATATATATATATATATATATATATATATATATATATATATATATATATATATATGTGATCTATTTTTATCCACTTGATAGCAAAACTAAGGTTATTTCTGAACTCGCCACAGAAAATATTAACAGGTATAAAAATTGACAGAAGAGAATGTATGTTGAAAAGTATAGATGTGGATAAGGCGAGGGCTGTGTGAGTGAATAGAAAAGAGTGGTGATCAGTCTTCTCTTCTTACCCTATAGGGCAGAGGTTCCCAACCCCGTGCCCGCGGAATGATTCGTATGTGCCCGTCACTATTCGTCAGAGACAGAATTTTTTCATAAACATTAATTAAAAATGTGAATTATTTTTATTTATTTGTTAGAGTTTTAATTTTTTTGAGTGCCTAGGTTTATTAAATACGTTCGTATGTTTGCGATATTGTATGTATGAGTGGTTCCTTTGCTGACAGTACTTGTCGCAACTTGTCTAGCGGCGAGCCAGACTGCACTCTTCACGCTAGCCTGGAACGGGGAGTGCTATTTGCACATCACTCCTTGTACACGCAGAAAACCCGAAGTGAACGAACGCCACGAACTGAGCCGATGAACGCCGAAGGCGCCAAAACACATGGCACATGACTCTGACAGCTCTGTCTGTCAGTGAAAGCAATAAGCATGGCCCCGACAGCCAAACTGACAGTAGTCACGGGCTCGTACCGTCCCGATTGCTTCGGCGATCATCGGCTCACTTCGGGTTTTCGGCGTGTACAAGGAGTGATGTGCAAATAGCATTCCCCGCCTGGAACCGCGTTGTTGTCATTGTGATTGCGATTGCTGCCCCGTTCGGGTCGCGACAGTTAGCTAGGAGACATCTTCGTCTGACGAAACATGAATTAGGAGTTTTGATATTCCTTCTGAAAATTTTTAACGGGCTAAAAGCGAGGTGCGTAATCTATTATATTAATAAGCGATAATCTATTATGATTGTGGGGATAGTTATAGTCCTTGTTATAATACATTTATGCATATAATGTAGAACAGACGTGCGCTATAACATTGATATTATATTGTAGTTCAATTACTATTTATTTTTTTAGTCCTAAAATGAGTGGACCGAGTAAAAGACAACGAACCTATAATTTTAACACTGACTGGGAGGAATCATATTGTTTCGTTAATTTGAAAAATAAATTCGTTTGTTTGTTGTGTGGTAGTAGTATTGCAGTGCCGAAAAAACATAATGTTGAACGACACTTTCAGACAATTCATGCCACTTTTGATGTGAATTATTCACTTAAATCTGAAGTAAGAAAGAAAAAAATATGTCAACTAAAATCAAGTCTAACTGCACAACAGACTGTTTTCACTAGACATGTGGAAAATTCTAAAAAGGCCACCATTGCTTCTTTCAAAATTTCTCACATGCTCGCAAAAAAGAAGAAACCTTTCATTGATGGTGAGTTGTTTAAAGAACTATTTTTGACTGGTGCTGATTGTTTGTTTGATGGATTTTCTAACAAACGTGAGATTGTCTCGGCAATACAAGACTTACAGTTGTCAAATAACACCGTCACAAGAAGAATACATGCAATTTCAACAGACATACAAACTCAGTTAAAGACTGACTTGGAAATATGTGACTGGTTCTCGCTACAATTTGACGAGTCAACAGATATATCAGACACCGTACAGTTAGCAGTTATGGTGAGAATGGTATTTAGTAACTTCACAGTAAAAGAAGATATGTTGCAAATATTACCTATGAAAGGACAGACAAGGGGTGAGGATATTTATAATACATTCAGAACGTACGCCAAGTCAATAAATATGCCTTTGCACAAGCTGTCTGCGATAACCACCGATGGGGCACCAGCAATGGTAGGTAAAAACAAAGGATTTATTGCCCTCTGCAAGAAGGATGAATCATTTTCAAACTTTATGTCCTACCACTGTATTATCCACCAGGAAGCTCTGTGTTGTAAAATATCATTTGAACACGTTATGAAAATAGTTACAAAAATAATCAATTCTATTCGAGCAGCTCCTTTGCAACACCGACTTTTCAAGGCCCTGTTAGAAGATACTGAAGATAAACAACATGATCTTATTCTGCATACTGAAGTACGTTGGCTCAGTAAAGGAAAGGTTCTTACAAGATTTGTGAGTTTAATTGAAGAAATAAAAACATTTATAAAGGATAAAAAGGAAAATGATGATGAACTAGCTGACTCTCGCTGGCTGATTGATTTGGGATTTCTCACAGACATCATGGAAAAATTGAATTCTTTAAATTTGGAGTTGCAGGGGAAAGACAAAAACATAGCTGAAATGATAAGCTCTGTAAAGTCATTTAAAGCTAAATTGGATTTGTTGATATCACATCTGCAGATCAATTCTCTCGTGCATTTCCCACATATGAAGAAAATGCTAGGTAACAATGAATTAAACGGGTCATTATTTATTAAGCATCTTCAAGTGTTAAAAAAACAGAAGAGAGATTTTTGCAGTTTACACATATCGAGCCAATTGTTTCCTTCTGTATCAATCCTTTTACTTGCCAAATAAATGTAATGGAAATGGCCGCATGTATTGCAGATTTTGTTCAAGGTAAGACAGAAGAACTAGAGTTAGAAATTTTGGACCTTAAGAATATTTTGCTAAAATCCTTAATATCAGAGGACTTTTGGAATACAGTGGACAGAGAAAAGTTCCCATTTTTGAAAAAAGCGGCATATAAAATTGAATCATTTTTCGGTTCGACATATTTATGCGAATCATTGTTTTCAAACATGAACTTAATAAAATCAAGATATAGATCTCGACTCACCGATGAGCATCTTTATGATTGTTTGTTAACAGGATTATCTGCTATCGTCATACTCTCCTAATTATGAGTATGAGGCACTGGCCAATGATATGCAATGCCAAAGATCACATTGACATATTGATATTATATTTTTTTATAAAATGTTTTCTTTGTATTTGTGTTTTTTGTTTACGTTTTGTAAATACATTTCTCTGTGTGTATGCAATTTGAATAATAATTTTATTATTTTGAAACATTTTTGTTTATTATTTATTAATAAATTATGAATATAAGAAAATAAATTATGGGAAAATGAGAAGTTATGGAAGGAGTTTGTCGATTAAAAATAGGTGGTGCCCGCCACCCTACCGATATTTTAGAATGTGCTCTCGAGTACAAAAAGGTTGAGAAACCCTGCTATAGGGTGATGGTCTGCATATATCAAAACCAAAACATTTACAGCGAAAATTTCAATAGCCTTACAGGGAGAATTTTGCAATATTCCTCATGTAGACATTTTACATACATGAAATTGGAAATATACGTGGGCAAAAATTATCTTTTCAACCATGTTAAATAATTCCTGTAATATAAAATGTGGCAGTACTGCCATTAAATGAGTAATTGTGGGTCGGGAGTTATAAATCCCCTGAAGCGTTAAAACGGTTGTCTCCCCAAGATGAAGAAAAATCAACATTTTTTATTCAAGTTACATAAATGTACAGAAAATCTAAGAACATCCTCCTAAAGTCCCTAAAACCGAGATAAGCTACTTAATGCTTTGCCTAATGATATGTACCACCATTATTTTATTTTAATACTCCTAAATATGTCTAATTAGAGGTGCATGGCAATGCACTGGACTTCCGTACGGAAGGTTGCCGGTGCGATCCCCGCACAGTTACTCTTACCCGCTACTCCCCTCGAATGACACAGGCATTTTTTCCACCTAGTATTCTGGGGTATAAGGTAACTTCGATCTTATCTATTCTTAAAACAAAAAGGGAAAATAACATAATGGTGTACTCCGATCGTCTCACTTCAGGTATGCCATCGGATCCAATGCACTGGTGAATTTGCTGGTGTGCAAGAGCCCACTCACTTAAAGAGGAGAAAACGGAAAGAAGAAAGAAATGAAAAACTCAACAGCACAGCATTGTTTTCCAACTGAATTACGTTGGAATGGCGAGGGGATCCTCGACTACGAGGCCCAGCAACGACAATGATGTGGGTCGGGGAGGTGTTTTGTTACTGCCAAGAATTGGACGCTTATAGTCACTATAACTGAAAATGCATAACTGAACTTGCAAGACTACATTGCTCGACTGTCAAAATTGCAGCTGTAAGTCGTAATTAACCATTATGTCCTCGGCGAGATACAAGAAAAAGCCTAGTTTACTGGGGACACGACAAATGAAAGGCAACAAACCCAGATCCATTAAAATTATGTTGTTTTTTCACAAATTGTGTATTTATAGAATTTCTTGTCATGAAATAAATAAAAATAATAATGCCAAATTTCGATTATTACTTTTCTAATGAAAGAGGTTTTCTAGGCTCGTGATTATTACTTTTCTAATGAAAGAGATTTTCAAGGCTCGTGATTTTTTAGATAGAACAATTTTATTCATTTTAAGATTAATAACTCAAAATACGTACAAAACCTTAATGTATAGAAAATCCACCATTTGTTATATTAAATCACAAATAGTCAAAGCACTATTCACCATAATGCAAACTCAACTCGCAGAATAATACAGTGATACCATAGCATATACGTGAATTAACTTGTTCTCGGTCATATTCTTATTCTCAAGTACGAGGCGTATCCAAAAAGTAAGTGTACTGAGGCTCTCACGACCGGATGGATTTTATTTTCGACATGTTGGCTACACTTCCGTGTAGCCTGACCCTTCCCCTCCGCAAGGAGACCGGTTCGAGGTCAGTACGTTGAGAAGTGTCGACGCTACAACACGTTTCGTGAAAAATGTCAATCCAATCTCCCGCCAAGTGCGAAATACTTGGCGTCATCCGTTATCTCGTTTGGAAGGGAAAACCTCCGGTTGAGGTTCATAATGAGGTGAAAACTGCATATGGTGATAAAGCTATGAATCGTATGAGTGTGTACAAGTGGTGTCGCGAGTTTAAAAACGGTCGTACGTCTGTGCATGATGATCAGAGGAGCGGAAGACCTTCAATTGTGACTGACGAAATTGTGGAAAAAATCGAAAATGCGCTCCGTGACGATCGCAGATTGACTGTGGATGAACTTTCTGCGATGTTTCCGCAAATCTCCAGATCTCTACTACACGAAACCATCACAGAAACCCTCGGATATCGGAAACTGTCCGCGAGGTGGGTCCCAAAACAGTTGACAGACCAACACAAGTTGAATCGAGTGGAGGCCGGGCAAGAGTTTTTGAGGCGCTGCAAACTCCATGGAGATGAATTTCTCCGCTCCATCGTTACTGGAGATGAAACTTGGGTTGCACACTACACGCCTGAAACCAAAAGGCAGTCTCAACAGTGGCGTCACACCTCTTCACCCTCCGCCAAAAAGTTCAAAACCACAATTTCAGCCAAGAAAATCATGGCATCCGTGTTTTGGGATTGTCAAGGCATAATTTTAATTGAATATATGCCTCAAGGGGAGACCATCAACTCTGCAAGATACTGTGAGACCCTAAAAAAAATGCGGAGGGCGATTCAGAACAAGAAGAGAGGCATGCTGAAAAAGGGAGTCTGCCTGCTGCACGACAATGCCAGACCACACACGGCCAACGCCACGAAAGAACTGCTCGCCTCATTTAAATGGGATGTCCTGAACCATCCCGCGCATTCCCCTGTCCTAGCACCTTCAGATTACTATCTCTTTACCTCCCTGAAGCTGCACATGGGTGGAAAAAGGTTTTCAACCGACGAGGTAAAGGAGGAGGTGGAGAAGTGGATGGAGGGGTTGGCGGGAAACTACTTCGAGGAAGGCATCAAAAAGTTGATACCCCGCTTCACCACCTGCATTGAGAGGAATGTCGACTATGTCGAAAAATAGCTTACATATGTACAACGGTAACCACGTAATTTTTTTGTTAAAATAAAAAAAATTGTAACCTACAAAAATTCAGTACACTTACTTTCTGGATATGCCTTGTACTTGCCATAAATTTTAATTTTTGTAAATCACAAACCCACACTACAATTCTTTACTTTTTACCATACAATTCTCCAGACAAGAACATAAGAATATTTCAACCACACACCCTCACCCTCTTCCACCAGTTAATATGCCTTGAGCATCTATACATTTTTTCAGGCTTTCCATCAAAATTTTACAATGCTGTTTACTCATACACTCGGCAGATTAATAACTTGGTTCGTACAAAGGAGGAATCACTGCACTTCTCCATTTTTTTAGCTACATACTAGATTCCTAACATTTGTTTTTAACTGTCTCAGTCATTCAATGACTTATTCACTAACGCTCACAATTAATTCTTAACTTGCTCTATTGCATGTTGCCACTTCCACTTTTTTTTCTCTTACAGCCACTCATCCTTCTAAATTAATTTCGTTCCCACCATTAGAGTATCAGTTTTATATGTACTCATTGCTATTATCACCACTCTCATATAGCTATATTTTCTTTTACCTATTATGTAAAATTATATTTTGGAACTTGGAATAACTGAACCTTCCACTCTGCATATTTTAAATTAATCAATAATTCTAGACATGGGGTTAATTTTACCTTATAGAATGTAAAAATAAATGTATTAGGTTGATGCAAAAGTTTTGATCGTTTTTTATGATCCCAGGTAAAAAAAATCCCAGGTAAGAAATGATGAATAGTATCTTCTTTTAAATGATTCCATTGTATAAAGGATGCTTTTCCTCTACTTTCTATTCAGTTTTGGCCTGGCCTGAGTACAGTGAAAAGCCCTTGTATTTTTTCAAAATGTCGGTCGATAAAGTGCATTTACGTCATTGTTTACTTTATGAATTCCGTAAAGACAATACCGCGAGTGTGGCAACCAAAAACATTTGCGACGTGTATGGAGCAGATGTCATCAAAGTTCGACAGGTACGAAGATGGTTTACAAAATTCCGATCTGAGGATTTTTCACTATTTGATAAACCACGTACCGGGCGGCCATTGAAGTCTGATGACAACAAGTTAAAAGTCATAATTGACACAAATCCACGTCTAACCACCAGGGAGATCGCGTCGATGATGGGAGTCAACCAAACAACCGTATTAAGACATTTGAAGCGTATGGGGATGGTTTCGCGGTACAACGTTTGGATACCTCATCAATTGTCGGCTGCCAATTTATTGGATCATGTTTCAACGTGCTTTGCTTTGAGTGCGAGACAAAAACATGAACCCCTTTTGCATCGTTTGGTAACAGGAGATGAGAAATGGGTCGTGTACAACAACGTGACAAGAAAAAGACATTGGGCTATACCTGGACAAGCCCCATTAACAACTTCGAAGGCCGAAATCCATCAAAAAAAGTAATGCTTTGTGTTTGGTGGAATTGTAAGGGTATTGTGTATTTTGAACTCTTGGAACGCAATCAGACAATTACAACAGAACGATATTGTCAGCAATTATCCAAATTGAACATCGCCCTTCAAAAGGATAGACCAGAATTGGTAAACAGAAAAGGGGTAGTGTTTCATCCCGACAACGCGTGACCACATGTGGCTTTGATGACCCAATACAAGCTAAATGAGTTGAATTGGGATGTTATCAAGCATCCACCGTATTGTCCAGATCTTGCTCCTTCCGATTTTCATTTATTACGATCACTGCAAAAAATTTTAAATGATAAAAAATTTGATACAATAGAGCAGGTAAAAACATCCCTTACTACATTTTTCGCATCAAAATCCACGGAATTTTACACTAATGGTATTAATAAGTTGATAGAAAGATGGGAGAAGGTTATAAGAACTGATGGAAATTATATAATTGATTAAATAAATATTACAAATCTAAAAAAAAAATGTTTAATTGTATATGTAAAAAACGATCATTACTTTTGCATCAACCCAATAGAATCTAAATAATAAGACTTCGGTGCAAAAAATATGGAACCATTTACAATATTTTTTTAATTAAACAAAATAATATAATTCAGTCAATAAATAAAACACACTTTTATGTAATATTGTATTTATATACATTAGGCATACACGTTTATTTACATTGAAGAGCCTAGTCCATAACATAAAAATAATCAGTAAAAACATTTTCAATGTTGTCTCTAGGGATGTCAAATCCCATTAAAATGAAAAATTAATAAATAACATAAGAATCTAAACCCCAGATAAACTAGTACTCATGATAGTGTTTATGCACACCATATGGGAACTTAATGATTTTCATTTTGAAAATTAATGGGATGAAATTCAAATTTGCACGCAGGAATAAATTACAATCTCAAATATCGCCATGATTTTTCAATAATTAATATTTTCATATATTATCGTGGATATTATTTGAGAATTATTCAAATTCATAATATTGGAACTGCTATGCGAGACTGATATCAAAATATAACGCTCTAACACAAAGCTTGAGATTTTTTCAGAATAAACATGTAAACAACATAGTAAAAAACATGAATATATATCTTTTATCAAATTATCTATGTATACACTTTCAATATTGTACTTAAAACAATTTTGTTCTTAGAGATTAACAAAAATGCTCTTAGTAGTTAGTGTCAGTCTCTATGACGCTTAACGATTCCCACAATTCAGTAAGGCTGTTTTATTACTCCCTAATATTTGAGGTTAAGAATTTCAATAACTTCGTTTGATCACTTTGGAAAATATACAAACAAATCCAATTTGAAAACAAATTAACTTGGAATAGAGATAACAATGTAATTGTATAGATTTATGCATACAAATGTATGATTGTGATTTCTTTATATACACACATGTCCAATTGTAAAAAATACTCAAGGAGTCAGTCAGTTGAATTCACTCAATTTAATTTTTTTGCTTTCGGTAGCACCACTTTCACTACTTTTAACACATCGTCTTATTTTCAGGGCATTTATGTCACTCTTAGGCGATTCTAGGGAACTATCATTGCTGGTGCTTTGTGCTAAGCTGATATTAAACACTTTGGATCCTTTCTCATTAGTCACTTTGTTAATTAAAGAACTCTGTACGTTCACTATATCACTTGGTTTCATATTCAGTCGCGGCTCTCCCTCGGAGGATAGTCGCAATGTCCTCACTATACTATTGCTATTATTAGAACTAGAGTTCACACCTACAATTCCACTCTTCGGGGTGACACCGCCTGTCACTCCTTCATTATCTTTCAGTTTACTGCAAGGTGTGGCACCTTCCCCAGACTCGCTGCTTGGCTGCTCACTCGAGTCACCATTTTCACTATTTTCTACAAGTTTACCTGGAGGAGGAATATAGATATAAGTATTTAGAAAAAGTAACATTGTTTTAAATACCATGTCAGATTTAAAGCACAAATTAAATCAACTTTGAATATTAAGAGAATTAAATAAAAAAATAATTAATACAGTGAAACCCTATTAAGACGCTTCTCAAGGGGCCGGCGATTAACATTTTCTTAAATGAAAAAACTTCTAAGATGGTTCCTTAAATGAAAAATCTTCTTAAGAAATTTGAGACATATGTTCCAATTCAGGACAAACTAGTAATTTCTTAAATGGAAATTTCCTTAGGTTTGTAGTAAAATATTTAAATTATTGAACAAATATTTTAATTTGACATACCATTCAATGTAGGGAATGAAATTTCAGGTAAAACATCTATTTCAGCATTTTGCTGGATCATCAATTTTTTGAGTAAGTTTGATATCTCCTCACGTTTTCTAGTGACCACAATTTCATCAAACCAATTGACTAATTGTTTAATAGGTAAATGATAGTCAGTAACCGGATGCTGAAAATAAAATAAAATTGTAAGAATAACCTGTGTTTGGTGATTCTTAAAAGTGAAATAACAAGTTTGTGAGGTGCATGCCCGCGCGGTAACGCACTGGACTTCCGTGTGGAAGGTCGTCACTTCCAACCCCGCGCCGTGCTACTCCCATCGAGCTACACATTCTTTTTCCACCTAGTGTTCGAGGGTATAAGGATACCTATGACTTCGGTCATATCTATTCTTAAAAAAAAAATACAATGTTTACAATATACAAACAAAACATTAATTAATGCATATTTTCAAAAATGATACAGAGTGTTACCCAGATTTTGCTTTTCCCAAGGAAAAAATTTAATTGGCACAGAATGAGGGAGAAGCAATTTATGCATATCTTTATTATTTATCTCATTATATTAGGTTGTCCGGACGAAAATGTCGTTTTTTATATGAAAAATTGTTTTTTTTTTAAATTTATTTTCTTATTACATCGATACAATATATTCTCCTTCGGTAGACACAACCTTCTTCTATTTCAGAATAAAATTTAGTAGATTTGGAAGCAAAATATTCCTTGAAGCCTTTTTCACTTCTAAAGTATGATTTTTCCAGCTAAATAGTGCTGCATAGATCAATTAACGATAATCTTAAGGAGCCAAATTGGGACTATATGGTGAGTGAAGAATAGTTTTCCGTCCAAGCTCCTTTATTTTATTTTCAGTCATCTTCGATGTATGGGGTCGGGCATTGTTGCAATAAAATTGAATGTCGATTGAAAAAACCAGGTCTCTTTAGCCTTATTGCTGCATTAAAATTTTCAAGTTGGGCACAGTATACTTCACTCGTAATTATTTTACCGTAAGGAAGGACTTCGTCCATACACTCAAAAGCACTTTTTTACAGTTAGACCCGGTCGAGGGACAGGTAGCAAAACCGACAAATATTGCACCCACTTTTTGTCTCCAGTCACTAAATGGTTTGTCCCATTTTTCGATTAAATCTTCACATATGCGCTTGCATACAGCTATGGTCTCATCTGTTAGATCATGCGGTATCCATACGCCCTGCTTCACAATCTTGCCGATGTTTTTCAGATGTTCTTGCACACTAGATTTTGAGTATCCAAGCTTGTCAGCTAATTTTCGTAGTCAGTGTTGGATTTGATTTTATTTCTCTATGCAATACGTCATCATCCACTTTCCTTTTTTACTTCGAGGATTGTTTTTTTAGAATAAAATCACTACTTTAAATTGTTTAAACCACCTTTGGCATTTTCGAACAGTTAAACATTCTCCAAATGTGTCGCAAATGTTTTTAGTTGCAGTTGTTGCATTATTTCTTCGACAACATTTGTACAACATGCAGTTTCGTATAAATTTTTCATTAGGTATATAACTCTCCATCTTAACCCACATTAGAAGAAAAAAAAAATCCACTAAAATAACGTTCTCCAGATGTCAAGTGATGAATAGAACACAAAACAAGTCCTCTTGGACCAAAGACTGGTGATGTTACACAACTGATGGTCAAAAATGACCATGCAAAATACATCATTTTCGTTCAGACAACCTAATACAAAATACATATTGTAATAGTCTATTTTAAGTTTTGTCACTCTCGAGTTTGACATTTTTGTTATAAAATTAAACAAGATTGAGATATTTTTTTTTACTTAAAGGTCTATCTATCCAGTAGCCCAATAATTTTGACAACATATAGCATAGTGAATATATAAAATGAAATCATTTTGGTTATTTTCTTTATAGATTTCTTAATTATAAAAAAAAGATTTGTATCTAAATAAATGACTGTTGGATGAGAATTTCTGTACATTATGCACATCACAAGAATTAGTTTTTATCGTTTGGTTCCTTGACAACAATTGATTAAAAATCAAGGTTGAATACTTACTTTAAAAAAATGTTCAACATACTGAAGTAAATAAAGTCCACAGTCAGTAAAATTATTCTGTTGTGGTATTTTAGGACAAGATCCCTTTATATTATCTTTAGTGAATGTTCTATCAGTAGCGACCTGTAAATAAAATAAGTTTATACATGATCAATGTATTTAGTAAAACTAAAGAAAAATAAATACATATTATTTTATGAAGACATATTAAGGAGTATTAAAACAAGCTGAATTATTTTTATTAAAATTAAAAAAATGGTGGAACATATCATTAGGCAAAGCACTAAGAAGTTCTTAGTTTTAGCGACTTAATACGATAATGTTATTAGATTTTCTGTAAATTTAAATAACTTGAATAAAAAATGTGTATTTTTTTGTCTTTTTGAGGAGACAATAGCTTTTACGTTAAGTCAGGCATCATAACTTCTATTTCCATAAATAGAAGATTCATTTGTCCACAACAGACAATTCTAGATGAACAGAACTCACACAGTGGGATGTATCTAGGAGGCAAAGAAATTAAAGAGAAAGGTAAACTGAGAGATTTCCATTTTTTGTGACTTGAATATGAACATAAAATATAAATTTGAACATAGTAAAAATGTATTGAAATTATTAAAAGCAATAAACAAATATAATGATGGTGAAATTTTACCTTGGCATGATATTCACAGGTGAGGTAATCCCTAAGGGTTGCTACCACTCGTGACCTAGATGCCCCAGCCAATGAGTCAAATATCAAAATACAAGGTCTGAAATGTAAAAATACAATTATAATAATAATTACGAAAATCTATCTGTAATGCTTTGAAATTTACCCGAAGTGAAATGAAAAATGTATAATCTGATAACAAATGTCTCCCAAATAGCATTATTGTTGATAATAATTTCTATAGTTCTGCTTTGTAATAACAGATGTCACATTATTTTAGTTTTTATAAATAAAATGAGGCCGCACGCTATAAAAATTCAATTATGCATTGAAATAATTTTTTTACAGACATTTTGACATTGAGCAGTAAGTTGATGTATTGGGGCAGCATTGTTGTTTAATGCGGTCTTTTATTTGGGAAATTATACGAGTGTTTATAGGAATAGTAAGTAGTTAACCCCATGAATATTTTATATACACGCACTGTTTTATAAGAGATCAGAAATGTTAAAAAAACTGAAACTGTGCATGACACGGGTTAATACTCTTGTTTGTAAAGAGTAAGAAATAAACAATATTTTTTTAAGTAAAATATTATCGTTTTTTTGGGAAAATTCATAAAAAAATATGAGAATTATTAAAGGAAAAATGCAAATATTTATTTTTATAGTTTGACAAAATATTTTAAAGGAATATTTATTGACATACTGTTTTATTGGTTCTTCTTTAGGTTTATCATTAGAAACATCATTAAAAACTTTCTTCTCGGGAGACGCTGCCTTAGAATCGCTTTCATCATTGTCAGATTCACTGCCTAGCATGTCTAAATCACTTTCCTAAAAATAAAAAAAACATTTAAATGGACATATCAAATGGCTACGACAGGGGTCTGCAGTTTGTCAAGTGAGAAGAGCCAAATTGTCATGGAAACAGGATAACAAAGGTAACAGGGAGCCACATATATGTAATATACATATGTACTTATATTATGGATTTTTAGGGAAAAAAAGTTTGAGATTTTTTATTTAAAAATGTAATTAGAACGGCGTCCATGCATCGCTTTTGATAGCTTTTTTTACTATATCTGACAAATAGCTACTTATTTTTAATTGAATACATGCTTGTCAATTTTCATCTGTTATTCTGCTTCTAAGTAAATTTTTTATTTGGTTCATAATTGAGAATGTTTGTTCGCATATATATATTATGTACTATAGAGCCAAATATTGTGAGAATACCAAAAGTTAGTTTTTTTAACGCGTCATATGTTTCAGGCAAACTATTCCATGTATCAAATATTATTGTTTCTATTTTAGGCAGTTGTTTTATAGCTGTCCACTTTTGCTGAGAAATCAAATTGGATTTCTCTCTTTCGAATTCTTCCTATAATTCGGCTCTATCTCATAAACTCATTAGTTATAAGGCTGCTTGAGATGAGGTGAAATTGGAGTTTATGCCTGAAGAGCTGCAAATGTCTATGCAAAGAGCTTCTGCCTTTGCATAGACGTTTGCTTCTGCCGACCCCTAGGCTAGGACATAAGATTTTGTGTATTTATAAATAAAATGCATAATGCATTCATCATTATTTTGGATCAAAAAAAAAATATAGACCAAAAACCTAATAAGAAAGGAAATATTGAGATGGTTTGGTCACATTGAGAGAATAAGTTATAAACGATATTCAAAAAAATTCCAGTCTGAGAGAATAAGTTAAATTTAAAAGAATAATAAGTAAAATTTTAATTTAAAATAATAAGTTAAAAACAATATTCAAACAGATTCCAGTCTGGTTAACACTTAGGGCCTATAAAAACATCTTTCTGGTTGGTTGGAAGAGATTGCCACATGGCAATAAACTCGCCAGGTTAAAAAAAAGTTGCAAAAGACTTTCAAAACATATATAACTTTGTTCTAAACTAATGGAGTGAGGAAGAGGTGGATTGAGGAAAATATGTGAAGAGATAGATGAATTTTTTTAACTAAGGAAAATTTTAAATATAAGAAACAGAAGATCATACATGGCGAGATGTATGGATGTGGAAGATGCAAAGGCTGTTATAGCATGATTGCATGTATGTAAGTATTTTAACAAAATTTTACCTCAGCCTCGGCTTCATCTCTTTCGCTGAGATTGTCTGCATCACAATTGAATCCTATTTGCTCTTGTTTAAGTATAGGTGCTATTAGTGCATCTCCAACTTTGAGCATTGATTTTCGGTCTGAAATTTAACACATTTTACTTGACAAACATAATTTAACAAAAATATATTTCAATTTCATCCAAGTAATGGAAATATTAAAAAAAAAACAAATAAATAATATTATATTAACTTGAGTATAAATAAACATTGAAGTAGAATTAAATTTTCAAAATTACCTCCTCGCTTTTTCATCTCTTGAGGTGATACTATACGATCATTTACCATTGAACGACAGCCATTAAGTCCAGGAAAGCAGATAATAGCAAGGAACCAGTGACAATTTTCATTAATGGGCACAACCACATAATCTTTTTGAAAAATATTCACATTTTTGGTCCACGATTTAACCCTCGCATGTCTTTTCTGCGCTGCAGTCAACGATGAGTCCCATTCATGTGGGTTCGATCTTCTAGCAAAAAAGAAAAGCATAGAGTACACTGGAATTTAACATTTACATTGATATTACAAGCATAAGATTGAAAACTGGATCATAAAAGCCAAAAAAATTATGTGTTATACAATATATTAGAGTCAAACTGATAATACACATAAGACACAATTAATGCAACCTGAAAGAAACTAAAAATTAAATTGACCCTATTACCACTCTTAGGGTTTAAACATCAAGCCTAGAAAAATCAACTTATATACAGGTTATTAACACGTTAACTGCCGACCTAATAGTAGTGATGGTTTTTTAGCTATTGGAGCCTGTATTGGTGTTACTTAATTTCTAAATATTTTTTTCTATATATTAAAAACACCAATACTGATGTTATTTAATATAAATAAAGTTATGGATATTTTAAACAAAACAACATGGTGATCATAATTGAATTTAAAATAAACTATCACAATATGAATATAATGAAAAAAAAAAAATTTTTGTATAAATTGCTGTCATTTAAATATTTTTCCTCTGGAAAATGTAAAATCCAGATAACACTATACTATTAGTTCCTTTTATTACAATATATTAAATGCATGGAAAAATCTTATTAACCTTTCCTTCCCTGTGTTGGGTATCTTCTACACGTTGCTTCTAATAACCATCAATATCTCTATAAATATAATAAATACAAGGTTAAGATTTTAGGTATTCCTCCATAATATATTTACGCATTGATTTAAAAAATAATATTAATAATAATCAGAATTTATCGACTACATCGAGGTGTTTTGTAAAGATCGAAAACAAATTCGCATTTAAACGCTGCGAGTGCCTCGTCTTGACGATAGGTGAATAGTATGCGGGAAGCGCGACACTATATTCGCATCTCACTCTTGCATACTAGACTGAATTGCGAAGAGCTGAATTGTCTCAACGTCGCAAGCAAAGGCGTAAGCGCCAGGGTATGCGACTGACGTTCCGCGCCACTAGTAGCTTCTAGGCTTGCAAATAGGTTAGACGAACGCCCGTTCCGTGAGCGTTTTTTAATGTTTTCAGATGGTTTTTTAATGTTTTCAGCAAATAAATCTCAATTATTATAATTTTAAGGGGATTATCTATGAATGTTCTTATTTTTCCGATTTAAAATCGCTAATTTTTTATTGCGTACTCACTGCCGACCACCGGAGCACGCATATTATTTTTATCACCGTAAGGGAAGGGTTAAAATACGTGTAAGTAATTAAGTGATAATACCTGTTAGCTTTAGTAGGTTTGGTTGTCAGCCTTTTATAAAAGAATGTACTAAAAACATGAGTTTTCTCTCTTTGTTGAGGTGTAAGCACATCGTGACAAAGATATTTGAGATAAAAGTCGATAATAACATCATTTAGAAACTGGTCTTGTGCCAAACACAAGTAGTCCTCCGTGTTAATAGAAATCCCACCTTTCCCTGGAGGGTAAATCAAGATCTGTCTGATATCCGATGGATTCAGGCTGAAAACAAATACAGAATATTTACATGTTTGCATTATATTTTACTGATCAACGTCACAAAATAACTCATATTTACAAACAAAAGGAAAACTGACAAAACAAGAAAAAGTTGAGGAATATATATTTAAGTGAAATTTGAATGGAGAAAATATTTTTGTAGGATACTTTTCCATGTTAAATTTTCGTGTTTCAGGTAAATGGTGTTTCAAAATGGGGTAAAAAAAATGCTTATTTTTTTTATTTTCCTTTAACAGCTAATTTAGAAGTAATAACGATATACATCTCTCATTTAAAATTTTCATTTTGAAAGCTTACACTCATCAACTCATATCACATCAGAACTTTAAATATTTGATTCCCACATAACGAATAAATATTAAAATTGCTACCTAACAAAACACAAACCTTTTGTTGAGTCCTAATGCCACGGGTGTAGCAATTTGAATACTATTTGCCCTAGTCTTGGCAGATTGTTGCACCTCCTTGGGGCAAGTTCTGATGAGAATATCATTTGCTTCCTGTGAACTGAGATCATCCATACATGGTCCAAATATTTCTTTTAAGCTAAGTTTTGTTTCATCAGTTATTGTGATAGGAAGTAATGTTATCCTTTTGAACTGTTCTTCAGTTGCTACCGGGTTGTAAAATGGACCTAAAAAGAAAAACAAATATATTTTTTAGACTCAGAAAATATTTTGCAATAATGTGGATCAATTTGCTGAATGTTAAGAAATTTAAAAAAATACTTTACCATTGGAGTCTAGCATATTAAGGGTTTTGCGCACATAACTGCCACAGCTTTGCATCATGTAAAGGAAAAGCACAGGCATGCCTTTCCCCGAGTGAATGAGAACTTTGACCACTTCTCGAGATTGCAACTGCAGAGTAGCTAACTTCTCAGCATTATCAGCTAAAGGAGCAAGTATTCTTACTCCCTTAGGTGAGATAAGTACCTAAAAATAGATCGGTGCTTATTTAATGATAATTTAAAAAAAAACTAAAGTACTTCAGTGAAAAAAAATTATGTGGTGCAAATAAATTGTAAATAGTAATAGTTTTAAAAAACCAACCTTTTCTTTAGGAGTAAATCGGTGTGAACCAATCCTAATTGTTCTACATTCTAGCACAGCACATAATCCCTGAGGCTGATTGACATCACTTTCCTTCATTTCGTCACGATCAATATCTTAAATAAAATATTACATATTTTTTTTAAATACAAATGTATACGAGGTAATGTTGAATTAGTAATATAAACATTTTTCTTAAAATCTTCAACTATAATCTGAAATACAAGGCTTGATCAGAAAATAACGAGAATTTTGAATATCGTGGGCTGTTTGTTTTTTATTAACCCACCTTTTTCCTCATGTTGGCGACACTGTGATGAACAGATCAATTTTCAGCCATATTGGATGGGCAGTTTGTGTTTGACAGGCATTTTGGCACGTTACGTTTACAACGCATTTTGGCAGGTTTGCGATTTTTTCACTATAAAAGTTTTTTTTCAAGGTTTTACGCTGTTTGAGTGAGACAATACAGAGAAAACTATCAGAATTGTGGGCAAACCAATCTGGAATTTTGCACTACGATAATGCACTGGTTCACACTTCACTATTAACTCGTGATTTTTTTATACAAAAACCAACGCTGCCATGATGACACAGTCACCGTGTTCACCAGATATAGTCCCCTGGGACTTTTTCCTGTTCCTGAAGATGAAGAGGACATTAAAAGGACAATGTTTCGTGACAATAGATGACATAAAGGCAAACTTGCTGGGTGAGCTATCCCAAAATGTGTGTTCCACAAATGTTTTATGGATTGGAGATTGTATTTTATCCTATGGGGACTACTTTGAAGGGAACAACATGATTAAATAAATAATTTTTGAATGGAGACTACTTTGAAGGGAACAATATAATTAAATAAATAATTTTTGATAAAAATTAAAATTCTCGTTATTTTTATATCCTTATAAATTATAGGTTAATTCATTTAATAAAAATTATTTATCACTTCATAAATTGTTTAAATGTTATAAAGTAAACATATTTTTTTTTATCTTCAGTTAATATTTAATTTTCATTAACATTTTAAATATATAATTTAGTACACAATAATAAACTTTCATAGATATGTCTTAATCCAGTTAGCCTAAATTTAATCAAAGTAAATAAGTTCAAAAATTTGCTGCAGAATCAAAACTTGGAAAACCCAAAAAGGCACAGGAGCTTATGGATGGAGGGCCTAATGATGGAAAATTCAATCACATTTCTTTTGTCATAAGAGTCATATCTGAAGAAATTTAACTTTGCTGATGCTGTCTTGCCAGAAGAATCTTAATATTGCTGATGTTTGCATAAGTCAACATTCGGCTGACAAGTTTAATTTATTAATGTTGAACGCCGGTTGGAAGTAATTGTGGAATGAAGTAGTTAATAACTTCATCAATATTCTCTTATTACTGCAGATGCTATTCGAATCGTAGATATAATAGTATAATTAGAAGGAAAGGGTCAAACTGGCATGCACCCAACTGATGTTAGAGCTTTTGGGATCTCAGATAGAAAAAATAAACGAGGAGGACCTGCAAAACTTCATTGAATTACAAAGTCGCGAAGAAGCTGAGAATGTGGAAGTACATAGAGAACAGCCAGTTTTGACTTACCGCATCATTAATGAGGGTCTAAATATGGCATTACAACTCGCTGACTAATTCCAAACAATTGATCACAGAGCGAAAAAAATAAAAGTGCCTAAGTATTTTGTTACCATAGGTAGACAGATAATCAGGAAGATCTTGAAAAATAATGTTTTTACCTCTTTTAAAAAGTGAAACAATTAATGATTCAAGAAATGAAGACTTATAAAACATCCATGTTTTTTTATATCTTTTAACCTCCTTATTTCTATGAAATCCTAATCTCGCTAACAGTTTATCAAACTATCGCATTCTTTAAACATTTGTCTCAGGGTTGGCAAGGAATGACGGTATTTGTGTTGTTTTCTCTGTAGCATACAATCGTATAAGGCATAAGTACACTATCATAACTGCAACACTCATTTAATGGGCAAAGGAAATGCATTGATTCAGTCAGATCAGTCAGTCGCATTTTCATATCACTAATTAGCATTTATACTCAAAGGTATCACATTGACAGTATAGGCAAAGGACAGAGCACCACACTTATAAAAATTCACATTTCCTTCACCTCATCTACACCTACACATATTTTCATACAGCTTTCTTGATTTCAAATGTATGACAAATTAAAAACACTGCCAATTATGATACACACTTTATCTCAAACTAGTGTTAAGCCAGACTACTAAAGGTATGTTGACATGTAATTGTATTTGATAACTATTTAGAAATCCACATAAAGCTTCTTACCACCAACAAAAACTAATTTTAGAAATATTGACTATTTAGTTGAGACACAATACATTTGTTGCTTTCTTTTAAAATTACACTCGATGAGAATGAATTTTCGTGCCGATTCGATATATTTAAAAAAATGCCGAATTATTAAGGGATAAAATTAAGAGACAGTGTCGAATAACCCATAAGTGAAGCTACCGTTTAATCAAAATACTGGTCTAACTAAATTAGACGCATGCTTTCGGGAAAAAGCTTGACTTTCCGAAATAACCAAAAAACACGCCGTGTCAATAATGGACTAAAACTGTTCAGTCCTCCATAAAAAAATAACAATGAAAAGAAACATCAATGAAGGTTACACTTTTGTTTCTATCTTTAATGTATTAATTGACTCACTTTTAAAGATTTCGCCTTTTTTCTTGACGAAATCCATCTTGGAATACACAACGCACGGAGAAACGTCGAATGAAACTCAAATGTCAGAAATTCAATATGGCTACCCAACAGGGTATATGCGTGGAAAAATGTTCCACGGAAGATGTTGAAGGATAATGTTTTAAAAGGTGATACAATTTTTAATTAATATTAAATTTTGATGAAAAATTATTGTTAAAGAAATTTCACTTTTCAATATTCTATATAAATTTAACAAAAAAATAAATTATTTTTATAATTTAAAAGTCCGAGTCCAGATTAAAATTAGTCAACTCCACGCGAGTTAACTTGAACGTAGATGTATATCTGATGCCGGTGTAAGTATGAATATTTGACAGCGCGCGTTTTGTGTTTTAAACTTTTTTGCGATATATTTTTTTATTCGGATGTGTAACAATCAATGTCAAGTTTCCTGCTAAAACTAAGAAAATATTTCAATAGCTACATATTGCAAAAAGGGCTTAAATAAAGGAAATCGAAATCCATTTTCGTCAAGAGTTGACAGCTACATTTTGAATTTAAAATATGAATGGAAATATAAATTCTCAAATTTTTTACGAGTGTTTATTTAATGTTTCACAAATTTTAATTGCATCTTTCGTGTTTAAGATCACAAAACTGCGAACTATCAGCATTATTATTTATTGAAAGGAAAACGATAATTTGAATATCCCCTTATTTAATATTTTAACTACCGTATATTAAATGGTTACTGTACAATAGCTATATGCCAGACAATTCCACTTTTTTTTTAAAATACAGATTGTAGAAATATACGAGGGTAGTCCCAAAAGTACCCAACCTAACAAAGAAAACACAAAAAAATTGGGAAAAAATATTTTTATTTCTCAACAGTCTCCTTTCAGCTCGACACATTTTTTCCAGCGATGTTCAATAGCTTCGATATCCTGTTTATAGTGAGAACCGTGGAGCGCCTCAAAATAGCCATCAACCGCAGATTCCACCTCTTCATTGTTGGCAAATCTTTTACCACCGAGCCATTTTTTCAAGTTTGGCAAAAGAAAATAATCCGATGGGGCTAAATCTGGCGAATAGGGTGTGTGAGGAAGCAATTCGAACTTTAATTCATTGATTTTGGCCACCGCGATAACGGATGTGCGAACTGGTGCATTGTCTTGATGAAACAACACTTTCTTTTTCGCCAAATGCGGCCGTTTTTTCTTGATCTCATCACTCAAACGCTGCAATAAGTTCGCATAATACTCGCCGTTGATTGTGTTTCCTTTTTGAAGATAATCAATGAAAATTATCCCACGCGCATCCCAAAAAACTGACACCATGACCTTGCCTGCAGATGGAACTGTCTTCGCCTTTTTTGGAGCCGATTCTCCCCTTTCAGTCCATTGTTTTGACTGTTCCTTCATCTCAGGTGTGAAGTGATGGACCCATGTTTCATCCATGGTTATGAATCGACGCAAAAACTCGGCTTTATTGTTGTGAAACATCCTCACGACGCTGTTTTTGTTCCATTGTGAGCAAACGCGGCACCCATCTTGCGCACAGCTTTCTCATGTCCAAATTTTCAGTCAATATGCGATGTACAGCACTTTTTGAAATGCCTACCATGTCTGCTAGCTCACGCACTTTCAATCGACGGTCATACAAAAACAAAAACCGGGCCGATTGTCCACAGACGATACTATCCAGCGTTTGGATGGGAAGAGTAATTTTATTTTTATCCATAACAACACAAGGATGTATGGTGTGTTCCAATCGAAAGGTCAAAGGAGGGAGAAAATAAACTACATTCTATTGTGATACTTGTAATAGGAAGCCCGGCCTACATCCATTTCAAAAACTTTAAAAATAACTTGAACTTTCATTAAAACACAGTTTAAAATAACAAGTAACAATATTAATTGATTACTAATTTTATTGTGTGGTATATTTCAAAACACAGGTCCATACAATGTGGAATATCACATCTGTAGTGCGTTTTTCGTTCTTTTTGTGATGAGAACATACAACAAATTTTTTCAAAGGATTTCGATTTGTAGATATCGGTGGCAAAACTCCGGGGAAGTGGTTCCCTGTCAGTCGAGATGGTAACTCTGGATTGCATTTTGAACTAGACGCTTTCGTTTGAGCCTCACTTTTGTGCTGATGAAGAAGTTGCTGAATTACTTAGAAGTTTGTATGCTGGTCTTATCTATCTATATAAAGTATAATATATGGACATTTAATAGGCTGAGATCTAATACGGAAGATTTATTTTTTACCATTTTATGGTTTTTCTCATCGAGTAAAAAGAAGATAGCACCGTTTCGCTTTTGTCAACAGCTCCCATATTTCGATTGTAATCTATTGGGTGTACAAATAAGTCACCGCCGTTTGACAAAAGTTGGCGCCACCAGTAAGTTATGGCCACCAGTAAGTTATTAAAATTGTCAGATGTAAAATGTCATTATCGTAAGGTTGGACATCTGTCAACAACATGACCTTGAAATATTAGTGAATTTTTATCAGTATAACATATTTTTTTGTGTTCGAAAATGTCAAGTTTTGAGCCGAATAAGCGTCATTTGCGGGAACTTTTGATTTACTTCTTCAATTTGAAGAAATCTGCAGCTGAGGCGCATCGATTGCTTGTAGAAGCATATGGTGAGGCTGCCTTAAGGGAGAGAAGTTGTCGTGAGTGGTTTCAAAAGTTTAAGAACGGTGAATTTGACATCGAAGACAAAGAACGTAGCGGAAGGCCGAAAGTGTACGAAGACGCGGAATTGGAAGTATTATTGGATCAAGATTCGTGCCAAACGCAAGAAGAACTTGCACTTACATTAGGAGTGACTCAACAAGCAATTTCACATGGGTTGAAATCATTGGGAATGATTCAAAAACAAAGAAATTGGGATTCATATGAACTGACACGGAGAAACTTTGAATGCCAATTTTCCACATGTGAAATGCTGCTTGCCAGGCATAAACGAAAGGGTTTTCTGCACCATATAGTCACTGGTGATGAAAAATGCATCCATTATGATAATCCAAAAAGGAAGAAATCATGGGGATCCTCTGGTCATGCTTCAACATCTACGGCTAAGCCAAATATTCATGGAAAAAAACTCTTGTTGTGTATTTGGTGGGATCAGCTTGGTGTCGTGTATTATGAGTTGCTCAAACCGAATGAAACCATTGCTGGGGCTGTCTACCGAACATAATTGATGAGATTGAGTCGAGCACTCGAGGAAAAGCGCGCCCACTACTACGCCAGACACGACAAAATTATTCTCCTGCATGATAATGCTAGTCCACATGTTGCGGCACCGGTCAAAACCTATTTGGAAACACTCAATTGAGAAGTTTTACCCCACCCGCTGTATTCACCAGACATTGCTCCTTCTGATTACCACTTGTTTTGATCGATGACGCATGGCCTGTCTGAGCAGCACTTCACATCATATGAAGATACCAAAAATTGAGTCGATTCGTGGATAGCCTCAAAAGATGATGATGATGACTGACGCGGTATTCGTATGCTGACAGAAAGATGGGGAAAAGTAGTGGCAAGCGATGGGTACTACTTCGAATAAAACATGAGGTTCCGTTCTTTCACAATAAATGCCCATTTTTTTATAAAAAACGGCGGAAACTTATTTGTACACCTAATATTACACTAGCAGATTTTCTTATGGGTTGTTGTATGGTTGTCTACTCGAGCAGTTTCTTCCATTATATTCTCATGCAATGTAGTCAGAATTGTGATAGTCCTCTTGTCTTTCCAAATTTGGGCAGATATTGAATTTGTATGGAAAGATTTCATATCTTCATAGTTCAGGCTTTCTGGAAACTTGGGCATATGTTTTCTATTTTTTCAAGCTGTTCTAAAAGTGCTCGTCTTACAGTCAAACAATTTTTGAAATAATGAAGGGCTACTGTACCAATTGTAAGTGTATAGATTATGACCGCTATTCAAATAAGGTTTTATCAATGTCATTATAATGCTTCCTGATAGACCTAGTTCAACATTTTTTTCCATAATTTGTTGAACTAGTTCTATAAGTCAGTGTATAGAATAAAATCAAACACCATAACCTGTAGCACAATCACACAAGATGAAATTTTTTATTTCGAAACTGCTTCTTTTTGACGGAATATACTGCCTAAATAATAAGCGTCCTTTGAAAAGCAATAAACTTTAGGATATGGATACACTAACTCCTTGAAAACTTTGGATATGTGTTCCAAAACAAATCTTATTTTATGCAGATGATCGCCAGATATTTGATGGTCGTTATCGAAAAAGTGAAGCACATACAGTATTATCTGGAATTGGTTGTGTCATTATATCAGAAAATATCACAAATTGTAATACATCTATGGACCAATGCTCTGTGATTGTGTTCCTAACATTTCTCATCATCTACGAATATATACATAGAGCGAAAAACAAGTAAATTTTATGTAGTGTTGTATTTATCCACCACTTCACTCTGTAGCTGGCTTCAGAAACTTGCCATGAAACAAATTGATGCTGCCAATATGTTCCTTCAAGTCATCCATTTATCGGTATTTTTACACCAGATTTGCTAGAATCGAATGGATGAATTGTAGGAGTAAATATACTCGATTCCCAATGAAATACAGATCAATTTTCCAAAGATTTTTTTTGTCCATTTCATCAGCATTTTGTTCATCTTTAACAAATAATTCAGAATCATTGTCTGATTCTGCAGTATCTTCTAAAATTGGTCAGTCAAATAAATTTTTTTTCAAAATATTAATTGAAAATATTTTTTTTTCTGTCTCCGATAGTTCCACTCGTATAAAAATCTATTAACACATTGTTTGCGGGAAACGCTTAAAAGCGTCTTTTACATACTGTTGGTAGAGAGCGGGAGACGCTTAAAAGCGTTGTATTTGCTTACTGTTGGTAGAGCGCGGGAGACGCGAAAGTTGTATTTGCTTACTGTTGGTAGAGCGCGGGAGACGCCAAAAAACGTTGTACAGATCGGAATTGGGTTTGCGGTTACTTGTGAAGTGAAGCGATTAGTATAATGAGGGTCGGGTGGCAGCCTGCTTAGTATAATTAGGGTCGGGTGGCAGACTGTCGTCATATAACATGCACTCGAATTACAGAAGTTGTAAGATAAACATTTCGTTTTTATCTTTATAATTCTTCAGTATTGAGGCGATATTGTTTAGTTCAAGACAGTTCAACATTCTCCATTTTCGTTTTTGCCTACATTCCGCTATTGCTAATTATTTTTATTAAAAAAATATTACAAAATACCTATCATTGTATCATATAGTATAGTGGATATCGATCGCTGTTGTGTTTGAAAAGTTATTTGTTCCGTATTTTTATACAATAATAAATGAATATTTTTTTCATAAAAAATACCCAATAAAAATGGATTACGATAGAGCTATGGGGAATTGTGTGCTGATAATTTGTCAGATTATTCTTGTGTTGAGAAAAATACAGATGGCGAATTTGAAACTAGTAATAATGAAGTTACCGCGCGTCCTCGAACATTTTTCCGACGAACAATTTCTACGATATCATACTTTAAAACAATATTGGTGTTTATTTTTTCGTATTTTACAAAATATATATTATGTTGAACATGTACAGAATGACTAAATGAACAGTAAGGTAGAAATGTAATTTAACCTTAAATATCATAATTGTTTACCCAAATATATATACGTAAGTTTATAAATAGATTATTAAAAACGATTTCATTAATGATAAAATGCTGAAAATTTTATTTAAATATGATCAATAGTTCTCAAGTTATAGTAATTTTACGTGAAACGTAATTTCGCGCGCGAATCTAAATTAATTGCCCGCTTAATGGCATAGATTGATGAAAAATCCACCCGACAACAATGTGTTAATAAATGCTTTCTTTTAAAATAAAACACTTCACATGAATGTGTAGTAGAAAGAAATTAATGTTTTTCAAATAAAACATGATATATCACCAATACAAAAAATAATAGGCACTTACAAATGGAACACAATGCAAAACTGAGTAAAATTCACTAATAAACACATTATAAAGAAGAGCACAAAATACACCAATAATGAGTGATAAATCGAATACTAAAGTTGCGTCATAAATCAAAACATCTTAAGTGGCAACCCTAGTGCTATGCATGTAATATTTTGGTAAAATTTCGATTAATTGATTTAAAATTGGGAATAATATTGACATAAAGTTTTTGACATGGTTTCCATAGATGGAGTATGCATGAATATTAAAAAATGTTATTTTTGATCGCATAGCTGGCGATTTTTCATCAATCACTGCACTTTTCCAGTCTTTCGGTGTGTAGTCAGATTCCAAACATTTGTTGAAAACTGTCACAACCACTTTATCATTCATTTACCCTTATATAATAGGCTGTCTGGACGAAAATGTTGTTTTTTATATGAAAAATAGAAAGTTTTTTTAAAATTTATTTTCTTATTACATCAATACAATATAATCTCCTTCGGTAGACACAACCTTCTTCCATTTATTTAAAAAAATTTAGATTTGGATGCAAAATATTCCTTGATGCCTTTTTAAATAGTGCTGCATAGATCAATAAACGATAATCTGAAGGAGCCAGATCGGGACTATATGGTGGGTGAAGAATAGTTTTCTGTCCAAGCTCCTTTATTTTATTTTCAGTCATCTTCGATGTATCAGGTCGGGCATCATAGTGTTGCAATAAAATTGAACGTCGATTGAAAAAACCAGATCTCTTTCGCCTTATTGCTGCATTCAAATTTTGGAGTTGGGCACAGTATACTTCACTCGTAATTGTTTTACCGTAAGGAAGGACTTCGCCCATAAACTCAAAAGCACTGTTTTACAGTTAGACCCGGTCGAGGGGTCGGTTTTGCTACCTGTCCCTTTGAAAGCCATTAGGCGTTTACGTCGTTGGTTCGAATATCACACCCACTTTTTGTCTCCAGTCACTAAATGATTTGTCTCTTTTTCGATTAAATCTTCACATATGTGCTTGCGTACCGCTATGGTCTCATCCGTTAGATCGTGCGGTATCCATACGCCCTGCTTCACAATCTTGTTGATGTTCTTGCACACTAGATTTTGAGTATTTAAGCTTGTCAGCTAATTTTCGTAGTCAGTGATGGATTTGATTTTATTTCTGTATGCAATACATCATCATCCACTTTCCTTTTTTACTTCGAGGATTGTTTTTTAGAATAAAATCACTACTTTAAATTGTTTAAACCACCTTTGGCATTGTCGAACAGTTAAACATTATCCAAATGTGTCGCAAATGTTTTTAGTTGCATTATTTCTTCGACCATATTTGTACAACATGCAATTTCACATAAATTTTTCATGAGGTATATACATATAACTCTCCATCTTATCCACGTTCGAAAAAAAAATTCATTAAAATAACACTCCCTCCAGATGTCAACTGATGAATAGAACACAAAGATGACACAACTGATGGTCAAAAATGACCATGCAAAATACATCATTTTCATCTAGAAAAAAACTAATACAACAACCTAACCCTTTTTTCATGTCTAACAGTATTTTTTACTTCTTGACTAATCTTATTCACATTTTCCAAACGCTCGTCATTCTCAACTGTATCAGACTCATTGTTATTTCTATTAGGTGTACAAATAAGTTTCCGCCGTTTTTTATCAAAAATTGGGCATTTATTGTGAAAGAACGGAACCTCATGTTTTATTCTAAGCATTGCCCATCGCTTGCCACTACTTTTTCCCATCTTTCTGGCAGCATACGGATACCGCGTCGGAAAAATGATTCATCTTTTGAGGCTATCCACGAATCGACCCAATTTTTGGTATCTTCATATGATGTGAAGTGCTGCTCAGACAGGCCATGCGTCATCGATCGAAACAAGTGGAAATCAGAAGGCGCAATGTCTGGTGAATACGGCGGGTGGGGTAAAACTTCCCAATTGAGTGTTTCCAAATAGGTTTTGACCGGCGCCGCAACATGTGGACGAGCATTATCATGCAGGAGAATAATTTTGTCGTGTCTGGAGTAGCAGTGGGCGCGCTTTTCCTCGAGTGCTCGACTCAATCTCATCAATTGTGCTCGGTAGACAGCCCCAGTAATGGTTTCGTTCGGTTTGAGCAACTCATAATACACGACACCAAGCTGATCCCACCAAATACACAACAAGAGTTTTTTTCCATGAATATTTGGCTTAGCTGTAGATGTTGAAGCATGGCCAGGGGTTCCCCATGATTTCTTCCTTTTTGGATTATCATAGTGGATCCATTTTTCATCACCAGTGACTATACGGTGCAGAAAACTAAAAATTCACTAATATTTTAAGGTTATGTTGTTGACAGATGTTCAAACTTACGACAATGACGTATTACATCTGACAATTTTAACCATAACTTACTGGTGGCGCCAACTTCTGTCAAACGGCGGCAACTTATTTGTACACCCAATACTATTATCACTCTCATACAGTTCTTGGAAATATTCCTTCCATCTAGAATGAACAAACCCTTCTATTATATAATATAAGGTCCGTTTACTCACTTTCTTTCTTTATTCACATCTCATTATGATCTGTTGTTAAACTAGGTAGAGCATATTCTGATGGATATTGAAAGCAGGCTCAGCATGATTTATACTTTTGACAGTTTCAATTTCATTGACTGATAGCGTAAAAAAAGGACAGTACTTTGAGGTCTGCATGGAATGTGGATGAAATAAATTAATACTCTACGTAACATGTACCACATTTGCCCGTCTACAAGGTGACTTAATTTTTTTCTTAAAAAAAAAAAACTTTTTTGTCAATTGATTCAATATGTCCATTCCGAGGTCCTCGAAATGCCTTTTTATAGAATATATTGGGAGTACAAATTAGTTCGGTCCATTTCCAAAAGATGACTCTGGCTGTTATGAATGGTTCATAGTGACAGCCGATTTTGGCGGTTTCAGAGAGGTTAGACATCTGCCAATAATATTTAGTTTATATCGCTTTGAGTTTCATGCAAAAACCTTGTTTTGTACAGTGTTGAAAATGTCGAATTTTGTGTTAACCAAGCAGCATTTGCGGGAGGTTTTAATTTTCTGCTTTAATTGGAAGAAAAGTGCAGCTGAAGCCCATCGAATGATTGTCGAAGTTTATGGTGACGCTGCTCCAACTGATAAATCATGTAGGGAATGGTTTCGACGTTTCAAGGATGGAGATTTCAGCGTCGAAGACAAGCCTCGCTCTGGACAGCAAAAAAAATTCGAGGACAAAGAATTAGAGGCATTACTCGAAGAAGATCAGAGTCAAACGCAAGAGGAGCTTGCAGAATCATTGGGAGTGACTCAACAAGCCGTTTCCGTACGATTGAGAGCCATGGGAATGATTCAAAAACAAGGAAATTGGGTGCCTTATGAACTGAAACCGAGAGACGTTGAAAGGCGATTTTTCACTTGCGAGCAGCTGATTGAAAGGCTACAAAGAAAAGGTTTTTTGCATCGGATTGTAACTGGAGATGAGAAGTGGATATTCTACGACAACCCCAAGAAAAAATACTACGTTAAGCCCGGTCAATCGTTGCCATCGACCTCAACATCAACACCAAAACCGAACATACATGGTTCGAAGATCATGCTCTGTATCTGGTGGGACCAAAGGGGTGGTGTTTACTATGAGGTGCTGAAACCTGGCAATTCCATTACGGGCGATCGGTATCGGCTACAATTAATTCGTTTGAGCGATGCATTGCGAGAAAAACGGCCGGAATACGAGCAAAGACATGATAAAGTTATTCTTCTTCATGACAACGCTCGGCCTCATGTCGCAAAAGTCGTAAAAAAATATTTGGAAACGCTCAAATGGGATGTTTTACCGCACCCGCCGTATTCCCCGGACATTGCTCCTTCTGATTACTGGTTGTTCCGAAAGATGCAGCACGATTTGGTAGGTCACCGGTTCACTTCTTTCGTAGAAACCGAAAATAGGCTCCAAACTTGGATCGCCTCAAAAGACGAGTCATTTTTTCGAGATGGAATTCGAAAATTGCCTGAGAGATGGGAAAAAGTAGTAGCCAGCGATGGACAATACTTTAATTGATGTGTTCATTCATTTTGTTTAGAAATAAATGCATTTTTGAACACAAAAAAACGGACCCAACTAATTTGTACACCCAATACATTTATTAGTTCTCGTTTCTGCAATCACCAATTTCTCTTGTGAATTCCTTGATTGATTTGATTTTTTCGAGTTCCTCATGTTTCAATATGATCACTCATCATATTTTCAAAAAATAAGATAAAAAACAACTAACAGAAAATAGCAGCTCTCTGGCAGTTTGTAAACAATATTGTCTGTTGAACGAGCTCATTAAAAAATATTTTGAGAAAAAGATAAACAGAAGTATTTGGTGCAATATAGCAATTTCGGACATCATGCGGTAGCAAATTTATTATTCATTTGCTTGAATATACTATAAGACGACCTCCAAATTTTTTCTTCATAAAAACCTCACGTTATGTTTAAGTGAACAGAGTGAATGAATATATTATTTGGAAAATTGTTTGTGGTTTTCGGATCATCGCTAGTAGCCATAATGCTATTATTCCTTAAAATATATAATGATAACTCAATTAGTGTGAAGCAATGTATTTAGCAGATAAGATCTGTGTTTGTTTTAATAAAAAACAGTAGGTATTGGATATCACACAATGAGAACTTAGTTAATTCTCAATGCCAGGGCGAAACCTTCACTATTCTCATATAATGAAAACAACAATTTTAGCAAAATCATGATAATATGAACTATTTGAGAGGGATTTTGTTTTCATTTTATTTATATAAAACTTGTCAGGCAGAAACACAAGTTTTTATAAATGCATTCAAAATATGAACTATTACGCAAAATGTTTTAATTTACGTGATTTATCTTCTATAGATTAAGAATATATTTTAAGTGTACATATCTCGTCACAAATTTTCATTTCATCCAATGAAATACATACTTAGAAAAAATATATTCTGAGAGAAACCAATATGAAAAACTGTATGATAAAATAATGCTTCAAGTGGTATAAAAAAATCCTACCTTGGAATGCGAGAGTGTCTTGAAGAACGCAATTGAGAGCACTCCCAGGAGTGGTCTCCAAGTCTTGAAGAGATGGCTCCTTCATTGTAATGGACCTAATCATTAAACCGGTGTACACTTCTCCAGGACCCTGTGTATAATCAAAATCAACAATAATTTTTATATCAAATTTTCAAGTAAAAACCCCAAAATTATATCTAAACATAGCTAAAGAAAAGGGCTGCATTCATAAGAATAAAAAGAAAATTTTATTAGTTCTATTTAAAGAAAAAACTATTCTCAAAGGTGTTTTACATTTATATCATAGAACTTTTTAATTATTCCGAGAATTGACCCATATTCATACTCATTTTTAATTAATGCATGCCACTTTTATGTATCAACATAATCACTTATTTGTTCATAATTTACTTCACACTATCTAAAATACCTTAATAAATGTGATAATTACATCTGTCTCCACTTACAGTTGTTAAGAAAAGTTCCTTAGGTACATATTATTCAAGGAGCATTCTCAAGAACAAGCCCCAATTATACATATTTTTAAAGAATAAATTGACACGAATATTAATTTACATCTAAATTACATGTAATAAAATAAAGAAAATAAGATTAGTAGATATTAAAATATACCTGAGAATTTTGGGCAGAACTATTCGAGTCTTCTTCATCAGAACTTAGTGTTAAAATCACGGGGTCAGGGTCTAATTGTTTCATTCGGCCTTTACGTCCTTTCACTTTTTTATCCTAGAAGTATAAATATAAATTTAACATTTTAAATGTATTTTTTCAGCAATACTATCAAAGACACAAACTTTTTTTTTAAATTAGCGTTTAAACTCAATATTTGTAATATTATGTAACTATATCATTACTTGGTGGTACACATCCGATCGGAGAATACTAGCCGCCTAGGTTTGCGTATAAACACGGATAAAACAGAGCTGATATGTAATGAATCATACCCCGATAGACCCCACCCTAGTGTCACAAAGGTGTCCCTGTCAATGGAGTTGATCAATAATTTGAGTGCCACAGTTATTGGAAATGGGGGTTTCGGGAATAAGCTACCTATTAGGATAGGCGGTAAGTACCAGCAGTGCTTTGAACAATATGAAGACCATATGGAACTTATCAATACTTAGTCTGAAGATGAAATGTCAGTTATTTGGCTCCTGCATCTTGCCTGTTTTACTATATGGCTCTGATCTTGGTGTGTTACCAATGCCCAAGACAGAATACTTTTCAGTTTTGAGAATAGGTGCCTTAGGAGGATAATGGGTGTTAGGTATTATGACTAAATGAGACAATTCATTTTCAGATGCAGCAATAACCCATAACCACCACTATAAGGATGAGGTGATTGGGTAATGTATTGAAGATGGTGTGTTGTTTCCCTGTTTTTTTTTCTTCTTCAAAGTGTGGTCTATCTTTTCCGCCTTTCATATTTTTTCCTTTCATGTTTTTACGGTTTTAAAGTTTAATGACTCCTGCCTTAAACAGTACATAATACAGTAAAACTCCATTAACACACAGCGGTCCGCTCGCACGGAAACATGTGTTTCGCGCCGCAGTTTTGTAGGTCCGTTGACACGGAAACGTGTGTTAAGTAGTATGAACTTTTGACTTGAAAATTTATATATGCGCAAGCAATATTTCTTTCTGATTTCATCGAAAGATGGTGCTATGTATATTCAAAATATTGTTAAAGTTTTGAAATTATAAAAAACATATTTCGTTTTTTCAATAGATGGCCCTCAAAAGAACGAAATATTTTACGCGAGTGGCAAATTTTGAATGAAGTAAAATGGGCACAAAGTACCAAAAAAAAAACAAAAAAAAATAAGTATGCAGTTTCGTTCTATATGTTATATAGAACGAAACTGCTTTTAAAAAAAAATTTTTTTGGTACTTAGTGCCTATTTTACTTCAACCATTCATTTATTTTACTTCAAGAACGATGCTTTTATATATGTATCAATTTAGTTCATCACAAATTATCGTTTGTGACGTAACGTTGAATAACTCTATTTTTCATAGGTGATTCAATATTTGTTTTTATCGCGTAAAAAAACTGTTTTTTTTTGTGTTTTCTGTGTGAAATTTTATGTTATTGTGAACAATTGGTTTATTTCTTGGAAAATTGATTCCTAGCTGGTTTATTCTTTCTCTTTTTTATTATTCAACAAATATGGATAAGAAAGTAGAGGATACATTCGCAGAGGAAAATTTTGAAGATGATTTATCTGATGTTCCGAGTGATTTGGACAATGAAAGTGATGAAAATGTAGACACTGATTCCTCTGTGAGGACTAACCGACCACGGGTAATGCGTCTTCCTTCATCCGAAGAAGAGTCTGCCGATGAAGAGGATTTGTTGATAGATTGGAGTGATTACGATCCACCCAGAACAAATAATGACTTTGAGGGGAGTCCGGGTGTTAAAATTTTTCCTCAAAATTGTGAAAATGTGAGTGAAGTAGCGTCGCTGTATATTGGAGATGATTTATTCATGAAAATTGCAGACGAAACAAATAAATATCGCCAGAGAAATTTTCATAAATATAAAAACATCGATCATACGGCAAAATGGACCGACGTTACAGTGAAAGAGCTAAAAAAATTCTTCGCTCTAATTATACTCATGGGCCTTGTGAGGAAATGGAGCATCAATGCTTATTGGTCCACTAATCGTTTGATTCAGACAAAAATTTTTGGGGAAACAATGAGCAGGAATCGGTTCAAAAAAATATTATCTTTTTTACATTTCTCAGACAATGATAATGTGCCGGAAGGTTCAAATAGACTAATAAAAATACAAGAAGTCGTTGATTACTTCTTAAAAAAATTTAATGAAGTCTACAAACCACAACAAAATCTTTCGTTGGATGAAGGGATGATACCCTGGAGGGGGAAGTTACGTTTTCGGGTATATAATCCGATGAAAATTGTCAAATATGGTATTTTGAATCGGATGTTGTGCGAATCCAAAACCGGATATATATGTAATTTCAAATTGTATACTGGGTCTGGAACAAACTTGGCGACGACAATTACGAACGTTCGCGAAAACTATTTGGATAAATGGCATCACATATATGCGGATAACTTTTATAATAGTGTAAGTCTAGCGGAAAATTTGTTTCTTAGGAAAACCAGAGTTTGTGGAACAATTCGGAAAAATCGAGGTGTCCCAGAAGCTATAAAAAATTTACGTTTAAAAATTTTGGAAACCTCGCACCAGAGAAAAGGAGAAGTACTTGTGCAAGTATGGAAAACAAATAAAAAGAGGGATGTGCGGATGATATCGACAATACACAATTCGGAAATGGTGGAGACGGGTAAAACAGATTGGAAAACAAATCTGCCGGTCCGAAAGCCTAGATGTATTGTCGATTACAACAATTACATGAGCGGGGTAGATCTAGCGGATCAGTATCTTTCGTATTATCCGTTAGTCCACAAAACAAAAAAGTGGCCAAAAAGAGTATTTTTTTACCTTATCAATTGTGCTTTGTTTAATGCTTTCCGGGTATTTCAACATTTAAATCCGAGCAGAAAAATGAAATTTAATGATTTTCTGTTGAATACAGCGGAAGCATGGTTAGATAGTTCTCCTTTAGATGATAATGATGAACCTTTAGATACTACTGTCCCTTCTACGAGCACACGGGCGCCTCGGATTGATCCAGTGACTCGACTATCCGGGAATATTAGACTGCATAATGCAGTAAAGATTCCAATTGGCAGTAATAAAATGCAACCGAGACGACCTTGCCGTGTTTGCTCAAAACACAAGATTCGCAAGGTGACTACATTTATGTGCCATAATTGCGAAGTTCCATTACATTTAGGTGATTGTTTTAAAAATTATCACTCAAAAAAAAACTACTAACCGCATATATGTACATTTATAGTGTGCAGACTTTGTATAAACTTAGTGATATACTGTATTGACTTTTTTTGTAAATAAATTTATGATAAGTGAATTAGAATGAACTGCGATGGCATTTGAAAAAGTTGGATGAGGTGAGTGATTTTTCGAATAATTTCTTCAAAAATTAAAATGTGTTCTCGTATGATTTTTACCATTTTGTATGTATTTTTTTCTCCACATCCGCTCCTATTGCAGCATGTGGCCGGCCACCTTAGAGTAGATTACTCTAAGGTGGTATCTTAGCTATTGATTCTCATGACATGTGATAGGTAGCTAGCTAATCTACCGCCATTTTATTGTCATGTGAATTCTACCAGACCAAAGACAGTAAGAAAATTTGTTTTTCACACTGTCGTCGCCGGAAATCGAACCCGGGACCTTCGGAGTGCCGGTCAAAGCTGTTTGCCACTCTGCCACGAAGGCCGACAGTATGTATTATGCATAATTCCTAGAAATGTTTCGTTTCTTGGAAAAAGAAATTGAAATTGGTTCCCATATTTTTTTCAAATCTCCAGTGAATAGACCATGTGTATGTGTTCAGAATGCTTATCTTGACATGTTTAGTGAATATCTCTTTCAATCATCGACGTGGCGTCATAATAATTATAAAAGTATCCACTTCATAAATGTAAATATAACCATAACCCTCTTATGGCGCTGGCACTGGATCACAAGATTTTTGAATATGATGTGATTATGGTCCGATTACAGTCGCTTGGTGATAAATTTTACTACATTTTTTATGAGGGACCCATTAAATTAGTGTGAACTTGACACCACAGTCAGTGGTTCTTAATATTTTCATTTTAAATATTATGTTATATCGCTTTTTGTATTTTATCACGCTGGTACACGCTCCACAGATTGCGAACCACTGTTATGTTTACAAATATCTAAGCTGTGTACCCTTTGGAAGACACATGTCGAATTTCATTTGAAACTGTTCGCTAGTTTTACAATTATATTGATTTTACGAAAGGCGTGTTTTTTTTTAATTTTTTGCGAAATACGCCGGACTCCAGCCGACGCTTGGCGCGAAATATAGCGGCCCGCTATGTGTTAATTAATATTTCAAGACCCAAATTGTCAATTCCATATTGATTAACTCCACTAATTCGTAGGGTGAAATCATTTTCAGACCTTCGCGCCATAAATTAATACATTTTTATACATCGTTTTGAATTTTTAAATAACAGAGTTATAAATGCAAATCAGAAGTGCAAGATATGGCATGGAAGAGGTAGACCGAGGAAAACTTGGCTAGATCAAGTGGTTCAGATTTTGAAATAAGGTAAAGTAAGAACTGTGAATAATGAAAGATTGTGCATGATGAAATGTATGAATATAGAGGAGATGAAAGTTGTGCTTGGATAGAAAAGTTTGGAGGTCTATTCTCTCTGCCTACCCCTCAAGGGACACGGTGTGATATGTATCTATAGAAAATTGGTACACCCATACCTTGCTTTACAGCCTAGATATGTTCCGGAAAAGTTGGCCGTAAAGCGAAAAGCCGTATAACGAATCAATTATTTTGAAACAAACCCATACAAATTTAATTAGATCTGTTCTATTTTTTTTATAAAATAATATAGTTTTTAGTTCTTAAAGCATTTTATTTTTTTTATTTCCTATAATAATACTTACATAAATATAAAAGTACAAAATAATGTAATATTAAACAGAAATTAAAAAAATAAACATATAAATTAAAAAACAAAAGAAATCATATGCACATATGTACCATATACATATAATAAAAAACATAAAATGTTTAAAAACTGTCTTAATAATCTGATGACGAACATGTCAAACATGTTGACGTGTCAAAAATATTATTACCACACTGATTCCCGCCATGAAATAATTTTCGAACCCACCATCTTTTTTGTCGTTTTTTATTGCGCTTATTGCTATTCTTAATTATATAAAAAAGAGCTAGGGAAATTCTCGAGAGAGCAACTTCAGTCATTTTTCGCAAAGGACTGAATCGCACCATGAATCTTGGTGTGGACACGGTTTTTTGTCGCGGAGTAGCGTCTGGGCTGAATCCGAACAATGAATCTATGCAGCGCGGATTCTGAATCGCGACATGAGTCCATTCAAATAATCTCAGTGAGTACTACTCTTAACAGCACATCATTTTTTTTGGCCGTATAACGAAACATTGTGGGCCGTAAATCGAAAAAGTGCCATAATTAAAAAAGGCCGTTATAGCGAAATGCCGTATAAAGAGTGGCCGTAAAGCGAGGTATAGGTGTAATATGCGCATCATTTTGTCTGTGTGGAGCTTATTTTATGTATCTCATAGTACCTGCTGACACACTGCGCTTGAGCCTGCCTGTGTGGAACTTTCTTTACATGCCTCGATCCCTACCACTGCACGTCTTTTTGAAATGGGCAATTCCATGTATGTACATTAGCGACCCAACAACGGCAACTTATTTCTACTTTGTCACCACGATACGCATACATACACACACACACACACACAATAAATGAATGAGGTTTCATGTAATTTGGAATTTTTGTTTTGATCTTATGAACTTCAAATTAACGGGGTTTTATTGTATCCGGTATCCTAATAAAATAAATTAAGGTAGAATATATTCTGAAACATTAATTTCATAATAATCATCAAATATGTCCATACATTAAAATAAAAAAAAATACTCACATTGATTGCTTTAACGACTTTTAATGAAGGTTTTAATAAATTTAATTTCACAGTTTCAATAGGTATGCTGAAACAAATAAAAATACAAATATAATTTTTTTTAAATGTACTGTGTACACATATTGAATAATAATAATATAAGTTTTTGAGGAAAATTACATACTTTGTAGTTTCCTTCACAGGAGGAGGAGGTGGAACTGGTTCTGGTCCTTTCTTCTCAGGTTTCTTATTGGTTGAAATTGGAATTGCTTTGGGTTCTTCAGGAAATCTACGTTTGCACCTAAAATAAATATTTTTATTGTCATTTCCTCGGAATAAAAATAATATATGAAAATAAATTATCAACAATCCATGGTACAATAACTAGAGATAATGAATCACCATATGAGGGTAGTTGAAAAAGTTTGGTATATATCCATGAGATAGTGCCACTTCATAAAGTGACATCACTGCAGGCAAGTATCATTCCTCAAGTGACCTCTGTCAAAATTTCGTCCAGATACGATGCGAAGCGAGTTTACAAAACTTATTTTCAGATGGGATGAAAAAAATTGCTGGACCAAGTGTGTAGCCCTCCAAGTAGACAATGTTGAAAAATAAAAGTTTTTTCCAAAAAATGTATTTTATTTGCTTTTTTACCAAACTTTTCAAACTACCATCGTATATTTCTGACTATCTCGCTATATTATTTTCATACGAAGATGGTAATTTTAGTATGAAGATCATTATCCGCAGAGGTGGATGACTGAGAAGCAGAAAATATAACTGGTAGAAATAAATTAAACATTGTGAAACAAGAAACAGCCTTTTTAAGATATAATTAGTAAATGAACTTGGTGAAAATTTTCTCTTTAGTATTTCTTCAATTCTTGTATAGGGTTATTACAATACGAGTATGGAAATAAAGATGAGCAAAAAAGTCAATTCTACTAATATTACTAATACTCAACTCGTCATATGTGTTATTTGTCATAATTTTCTAGATTTTATGATCTATCTACAAAAAAAAATAAAAAAATACCTTTCACACTTGGTGAAGTCAATGCCAGAGATGCCACAAAACTTGCAGAGAGCGAGCATCCCATCAATATAGCGCGGTGGGGGCGAAGAGGGAGCGGGCGGGGGCTGGGCAGGGAGCGGGGCTTGTGGAACGACGGGGGCTACTTTCTCAGGAGAGGGCTCCGTACTACTGCCGCCTGACGTAGTAGGGCTTTCTCCACAGACACTTCCGGCTGCGACCCCCGTAGTTTCAGTTGTTATCTGGGATAAAATAAATATGTATCAAAACTTAATATAAAAAATGGGCATATCTCTACCTGATAAATTCCAATATTTTAACCCTTACCACTCCTATGTCGAGTGTGACTTGACATCTTATTTCTTACGCCAACTCGTATGTCGAGCTAGACTCAACATTATATGACGCAATTTCTAAAATAATTTTAAACTATCAAATCTGATTTTTTTTCTTTCAAATATTTTGTAATACTTAGAAAAGGAATAAATTTGTCATATTCAGACTATCTAGGTAGTTTTACATTGTTATTATTATTATTGTAATAGGACCAACACAGTCATTTGTAGTGTGCAGTAATTAACAATAGACATAGCGGTATTCCACAAATTCAAGGTCCAAGGGATACTTTTATAATGTTTGCAGGTAGTTGGCCATATGACTTCACTATCAGTAGTGAAGTGCCTGTGTCCTCGAAAAGAAGTGCGGTACATCTTGGAATTTTTTTTTCGTGTTTTTTGTGATGTAATGTGAATTCATAAAGGAAAATATGCAAAGAATATCACATCAAAAATTTAGAAACAAATTATTGATGAATCTAATCGGAGACATTTGTGCACCGATACAAAAACCGGGCCAATTGTTCACAGACGATACTATCCAGCGTTTGGATGGGAAGAGTAATTTTATTTTTATCCATAACAACACAAGGATGTATGGTGTGTTCCAATCGAAAGGTTAAAGGAGGGAGAAAATAAACTACATTCTATTGTGATACTTGTGATAGGAAGCCCGGCCTACATCCCGATTTTTTTTAAAAGTACCATACTTTGAAAACTTATAAATAATTCTGGTAAATAAATTTGTTGAGTATATACATTTTAATTTATTTACTACCTTACTACTTAAGATAAACAAAAAAAATTACGCACTCTACACTGTTCCAATACAACACTTTATTGAGATCCCTTTTTTTGTCTTTTTTGTAAATTAATTAAGGAGTTGGTGGTAGGTAAAAAATAATAATTAAGGAGTACAAAGGGTTAATACATGTAGAAGTTGCTTGAAAAATATTATTACTATTCACCTAAATTTGTCTGATAACATTTTTTTTAGGCAATCCAATTTTTCATATGTAATATTTCTACTTTGGAAAAGTAAATTATTTATATTTATTTTCAGGAAATCAATTTTTGAAGAGTATTTTACTTAAGTTTTATTTTTCCGTTACAAGGTAATTTTTTTAAATAAATTACATTAAAAAGGATGACTCACAGTCAATGTTTATATTTTGTTCTTTAATTCTTTCAATTAAACATAATTTTTAAGAAAATTACGCTTGCACTGGATGGCAGAGTACGTTACAAGTGCACATATTTCAAATTTAATTAATTTCATTATTGTTTTTAAGGGGTAAAAACACTTTTAAAAACTAAACCCATTTTATTTTACATCAATATGTTCAACATATTGTTTTCAGGTGTAACCATGTATATAAGTGTTAATAAATATACATTATTAAAAATGGTTAGTCTAAACTACTTATTTCTACGAGAAAAACAGCACCTGTGGTATTAAAAATTAGCCTTATTTCTTTTTTTAACTGAATTTAATGTACCTAGTTAAATAAAAAATGAGTTAAAATGTTTTGTTATTTAAAAATATCCTACAAAGTCAGGATGTGTATCATAATAAATGTTAAAAAAAAATAAAAAAGTGTTCATCTCACTTGATGATTCTCTAATATTTCTTCCATTTTATTAGGTGAGCCTACTGAGACAAAATAATCAATGTCAGATCCTGTATTTGAGATGCACTGAATGTGGGTGTCTGCTGAGAATGGCACGTTCACCTAAAACAAGTTAAAAATCATTAATTAATCTAAAAATATTTTAAAATATATATACATTACCTAAACATAGTTTCATGAAATTTGATTAATTTAATAACTCTTATTCTATGATAGAAATAGATAACTTAAGAATACATTAACAATTTCAGAAACAAGTATTTGTAAGATCAGCAACATACCTCGTTGAACAATAGTATCAACATACATCGTGTGAAGATTGCCACATTGGATACTATTCTTAACCCTTTCCGGTCCTATGTCGAATGTCATTCGACATCGACTTTATTCCAGTGAGTCCTATGTCGAATGTCATTCGACATTTTTTTCTTGTGAACATAAATATAGTTTTATTAAAAACAACCTTGTGAACATAAATATAGTTTTATTAAAAACCACATGGATGTATTGTTTTACCCTGTAATTCTGTAAATCTTTTGTGGACCTGATGGAACATTTTTATTTTTTTTTGTGGACCGGAAAGGGTTAAAACATTTAAAATTTTGTTCCCTTATTCACATGAGTAAATGTAAAAGGAGAAAGAAAAAACGTGTTTTGAAAACAATGAATATGAAAGATGTGCATTAAAATGCCTTAGTATTGAAATCTTCAATGAGTTATGTTCATAATTTATAGATTTAAAAAATTTATTCATACTTTTGAATTTTTACAGTGAAATATACAAACCCTGTCAACTAGAAGTATGTCCATCATAAGACAGGTATATTTCACAAAACAATAAAAAAAAAAGAAACATATACAGTAGCCATAAGAATAAAAGTCATACTTAAACAGAAGACAAATTAAATCCCCCCATAGTCATTACAACAGGAAATCAGAAACAATCAATTCATAAAGGATCATTCACTGATTTGTAGACAAAAAAAAAAGCAGTTATGAATATTTTATTTTTCATGGTTTTAATACATATTTAAGATAAACTAACCTGTTCCAGCAACTCTTGTACGGTACAGCTTTCCTTGGGTAGAGTGAAGGTAATGAGGCGCTGTTCACCAGTCTGCAGCAGAATGAGCATACGTGCACTTTGTGGTTCTGCTCCGACACAATTATCATTACCTCCCGCAGCTACCACTTCTTGTTGTTCCACTAATAATGAAAACCAAATTCAAATCTTTAGTAGACTAAAAAATGCAAAGTTAAAAAAACAAAAGAATCGTTTTTGAAGGGAAACATCTCTTGAAATTGAAGTTTCAAATTTTGCTAGATATGTTTGACAAAATTGAAAACTGGAGGAGGCTAACACGGGAGAACCAATGAAAAGCTCTTATCTATTGGGCCAAAATGTATGTATGTTAACACAAACTACTGTGGGATTGCAAATATAAATAAATGAAATTGATTAATAAAAAGAAATTATCAAAAAACTACCTACTAATACATTGAAAATTAGTTTAATTTAACTTTTATGTTCTAACTAACCAGATATATAAAAATTGTTTTAATGTTATCAAAAGCAGCCCTTCAGTATTATCATCTTACATCATTATAATAATAATCTAGATATCCCTAGTAGACTTTGCTGGGATTTGTAGCTATTCCAACATCAGTTTTGAGCTGGTCTTCCAAACCTGTCATGTGATCAATCTTCTGTGAGAGAATAGCCCAATACTAGACTTCAATCATATATTTTATAGGTTTATAATTGAAGCATTGTAGAACTGAGATATTTGTGACATCATCGCTCTAATGGATCCACAGGATGCGGCAAAGGAAACACTGGTAGAGCATCTCCAGACTGATTAGAATATGTCTCTTATATAAAACCCTAGCTTCAGACCCTAACAGAAGTATGGGAAAGACAATGGATCTGTTGACTAATATCTTGGTAGACTCGGATATGTTTCTGCTGTAGAACACTTAATCATTTTGAGTTGATGATGCACTCCTGAAGTGACTTTTCAGTTCATTGTCAAAGAGGAATTCGATGCTAAGATGCTGCCAAGTACTTTTGAATAATTCTCCAGTCGCATATGAAACCACAAGAATGCTAGATGTTATACTTGTAGAACATGCTAATAATTGGGTTTTCTACACATCTACTTTTAGGTCAAACAATACAGTTCTGTATAATCACCGATAACATCTCGGAGATGTTCCTTTGAATGTACAACAAGAGCAGACATCTGCATACTGCAGCTCTATGATGAGCACCTATAATTTAAGCACCCAGTCTACCTTCATCAGATCTATATCTCAATTCAATGTCCCTTACACAAAGCAGTCTATGGACAACCAGCATAAAAGCTGTCATGTATATACATGTCTTAAATAATATTATAGCAAGGATGTAATCTTGACGGACACCAATATTCGTGAGGTGAATTGATCTTTTTGAAAATTTTCAAGTCATCAGCTAACAATAAACATGTTGATTGATATAATATTGCAGGAATTTCATTACAACAAATGCGGTTCTGTGTTCTGGTCACTGGATTGTTTCGTTTTACATAAGAGATCTCACATTTCATGGTTCAAGCATAAAACTTCTAAGATTCCATTTCCTCTTTTAATTTCTAGATATCCACCTGAACATCAGAGGCAGCATTAAAGATGCCAACATTCTGATGAACGGCGGAATTATTTATAATTGATATCCCAATTTTAATTAGTGGCATTAGAAGTACAAGTATAAGCGAGATAAAATATTACCAAACAGCGTTATACTAATTATCTGTTATGCTTTTGTAGATATGTATACGATATGATTTTATATTTGATAGATAAATTAGTTGTATATGTAAAGAATGATATTAAAGTTTAAAAATGATAAAAAAGTTAAATATTTGTATTCTAAAAAAATTAATAAGGCAATTGTATTTTTGTCTTATAATGTCAACGAAGAAAGAATTCTTTTTTTCTTCTGATTAATTCATTATTAAAATAATATTTTTTTAATGTCCATAATTAAAAATAATAATAAAGAGTTAGCATTAATTTTTAGAATCTTGACCTGACTATAAAGAATAATTTTTTTTTTTAATATTATTGAATATGTCATACATATACGAGTACATATTCTACAAGTATGACTTTCTCTATGAACTTGTTACTTTAAATTTTATATTATCCAATGGTATTTAAAGTCGTGTTCTACCTGAAAATATTGTGAAATTAAAAAAATTACCTTGATGTCTCATTGGTGCAACAACTTGTATAGGCGCAATATGGTCAGGTTTCCTCGCAACCAGAGTCTGACGCACTCCTGCACCGCCGCGTCCACCTCTCATTGCACCTCTGAAATTTTATTTTGAGTTAGAGACTATCCTGATTATCTCCTTTTAAATGTTTTTTCTTAGTGTCAAGAGAATGATAGCTCTCTAGAGAGATAAAAGTGATCAAATAAAGATTTTTTTGTGCTTCAAAACATTTGTCTTGTGATGCATAGTATTAATAAGATATATTTTTGATGAGTGAGATGAAATTACTTTTACTATAAAAGGTGAAGGTTTCAAAAGTTTTGTGAAAAGATGCAATTGTTTTTACAGAATGGAAAACAATTACCTGATGGGAGCAGCGGGTGATTGATTGCCATTGTTCCTCATATGCTGCATTCTTTTGTACTCACTCATAGTCATGGTTTGGCCATTAAGTGTTACAAGTCTACTACCATCAGCCATGTCTGCCTGTCCACCATCATAGATGTTACTTTGTTGCTGGGGATCATAAACAATCTGTTTGTGCCCTTGCTGATCAATAAACATCTCTCCGGTGTAAACTTGATGCTGAGGATGCATGTTTGATTGCTGTTGCATTCCAATCTGCTGTTGCTGGTAATGCTGGTTGTTAACGAACTGTTGTGGCTGTTGCTGTTGAGGACTATATACATGATGTTGTTGTGTTTGTATCATGTTCTGAGTTGATTGTTGATTTACAATTTGTTGCTGAGCAACGTGATTTTGTGGCACGCTTTGCCTGATTAACTGTTGCTGTTGTGGCGGGATTCCTGTTTGTTGCTGTTGAATTTGTGGTCGTTGAAAATTCTGACGATTAATGATATCTGTTCTTTCAGGAACTGGATTTTTTTGAAGGACTGCCGCAGTAATGCTCTCTTCTAAGTCATCCAAATCGCCTGGATTACTGCTTGAAGGATTCACAATTATTTTCTTTGTGACAGGTACAATAAACCTTTGTTGAGTAATGATTTTGGGTTGTTGTTGCTGCTGCTGCTGTTGTTGAGGAGATGGTGCAGGAGAAGGCAATTGAGGACGAATCTGGGGTCTAGGAGAATGAACCTGCACAGGAGACACCATTGGTGATACAGAAGGTGCAGGCGACGGTCCTGGAGTTCCAGGAGGAACAACGGGACGAGTTGGTCTGGGTGAGGCACGAGCATTTGGGCGAGGTTGTGCTCGAGGAGCACGTGCAGGTCTAGGGGGACGGGGAGTGCCTGGAGGGGGACGAGGGGGACGCTGAGCAGGTGAGATCACACGGGGAGTTCCCATAATGTTCAAATGGTGATTGAGTACACGTGGCTGTGGTGATTGCATTGGACTTTGATGTTGAATATTTACTTGCTGCTGTTGCATAGGAGGACCTTGTCTTTGCATTTGCTGCATTTGTTGATGTTGCTGCAACTGCTGTTGTTGTTGTAATTGCTGTTGTTGCTGCAATTGTTGTTGTTGTTGCAGTTGTTGCTGTTGCTGCAATTGTTGTTGTTGCAATTGTTGTTGCTGTTGTTGAATTTGTTGCTGGCGCTGCTGCTGTAATTGTTGATGCAATTGCTGTTGTTGTTGTTGTTGTTGCTGCTGCTGTTGTTGTTGCTGCTGCTGTTGTTGTTGCATCTGATGTTGATGGTGCTGTTGTATGATTTGAGGGTTTTGATTCCGTTGATCCACATAATGCAGAGTTTGAGGATGTTGTATGATTGTCGACTGTGGTGGAGGCATGTGAAGCATTGTGTGAGGAGAGTGATGAATAGTTTGCTGTCCTCCCATTACTTGTGGATGCTGTGAAAAGTAAGATAATATTAAAAAAACATATAACTTTTAATACATATACGAGTACGTTGCAAAACTTAGTATCATTTAATGATTTAAGTTTTATAAATATTGTTATAATGATTATAAACATAAAATGAAATAAGGCACGAAGTAGTGATTTCAAAAATAAATGTTTTCCCATCACTAATTGCTTATTTTTTAATTTCATATTTTTTATGGAAAGTTGAAGGAAACATGTAATAATTTTTCCTCATCTATATCTCACAATTATAAAATATGCACAAGTAAAGTATGAATGTATCTAAAATTGAAGAATGGAATAAATTGATGAATATATGAAAAAAAATTAATCCATAAAACAAACATTTTTAGAGTATGTATGATATGAAATAACTATATCACGTTCATATGCATGCAAGCTAGTAAAACATGTAGTTTATGGTTCAATTCAATATATAGTCTTCTATTATAAGAATTGGATGTTTCATCAATTTCAAAATCACAGATCAGTTAGTATGATGTTATTGTCAATCAACAATTTTGCATTACTTTGTGACTATCATCAAACCGTGATGATTTGTGAAACAATCCTGCCGGACAGACGGTTTCTCCAAATATCTCAAAGAGGTAATATGGGGGTGGATCTTTTTTGCATAAATACATTTATGTATTAATTTTTTTTAAATAAATATAATTTCTTATAAATATTACAATGTAGTCAGTATAAAAAGGTAACTATACCAATGGATGGTTTTAATAAATTCTTATTCTGCAATTCATTTTATCTCTTTTTGCAAAAAGCTCCAATAAAATAAAATACAAGAAGATGAAGCTCAAAAACAAAGTTGAAATATTTTATTACTTTTAAAAATAATTTACATGATGATGAATTAATCATGTCCATTTAAATTATTAGGTTGTCCGGACGAAAATGTCGTTTTTTTAATGCAAGAGATAATCGAAAAAAATTATTTATTTTTTTATTAAATCGATACAATATATTCCTTCGGTAGACACAACATTCTTCCATTTATTTAACAATGTTTTAATACCATCAGAATAAAATTTAGTAGATTTGGATGCAAAATATTTCTCGGTGCCTTTTTTCACTTCTAAAGTGCAAATTTTTTTTCCAGCTAAATAGTGCTGCATAGATCAATAAATGATAATGTGAAGGAGCCAAATAGGGACTGAATAGTTTTCCATCAAAGCTCCTTTATTTTATTTTCAATCATCTTTGATGTATGGGGTCGGGCATTGTCGTGTTGCAATAAAATTGAACATCGATTGAAAAAACCAGGTCTCTTTAGCCTTATTGCTGCATTAAAATTTTAGAGTTGGGCACAGTACACTTCACTCGTAATTGTTTTACCGTAAGGAAGGACTTCATCCATACACTCAAAAGCACTGTTTTACAGTTAGACCCGGTCAAGGGGTCGCTTTTGCTACCTGTCCCTTTGGAAGCCATTGGCGTTTACGTTGTTGATTCGAACATAGCACCCACTTTTCGTCTCTGGTTACTAAATGGTGCAAAAACAGAGCGTTTGTCTCTTTTTCGATTAAATCTTTATATATGCGCTTGCGTACCACTATGGTCTCATCCGTTAGATCGTGCGGAATCCATACGATAATCCTTGGCGATGTTTTGCAGATGTTCATGCACACTAGATCTTGAATATCCGAGCTTGGCAGCTAATTGTCGTATAGTCAGTGTTGGATTTGATTCGATTTCTGTATGCAATACGGCATCATCCACTTTCCCTACTTTTTCACTTCGAAGAATGTTATTTCAAATAAAATTACCACTTTTAAATGGTTTAAACCACCTTTGGCATTGCCGAACAGTTAAACATTCTCCAAATGTGTCGTAAATGTTTTTAGTTGCATTATTTTTTCGACAGTATTTGTACAACATGCAATTTCGTATAAACTCTCCATCTTAACCCACGTTCGAAAAGAAAAAAAATCACTAAAATAACATTCTCCCCAGATGTCAACTGATGAATAGAACACAAATCACATCTTGTAAGATTAAAGACTGGAACACCACCGATGGTCAAAAATGACCATGCAAAATACGTCATTTTCGTCCGGACAACCTAATATATAGCAAGATGACAAATAACAGACCTGATTCAATAATAACTTATATTGAAATAAATTAAATATCAATATGTATTCCTCGGTGTTCAAATGAAGGTATTGAATTATTTTAATATATACTTACAATAATACCATTTCCCTGTAAGAAGTAGGCAGGGAGAAAAGAGTGGCAGACTTTTATATCACAAGCTTCTTTCTTTTTGCCTCCTCAACATCCATTTCTATCTTCCTCTACCACAACTGCCACTCCCATTTGCAGTATTTTTTTCTATTTAATTAGTCTGTGGCATCCATTAGCTCAACATGTCTAAATCTCAACGGCATGATTCTTTCATTCATGACTTCTACTTAATAAATAAATCTAGTTCACATTCATCCTTAATGACTGGATTTCTCATATGACATACATTTGGTATATGTAACTCACATGATTAATCAAATTGATATTTTCACTTCAACATTGCTATTGTAAGGCTTTTATAAAATTGACTTAATTTAAAATAATATAAGCAGTAATTTTATACAATTTTAAAATAAGCAAACTACAATTGCTATAAATTTAAAATATGCCACTGAAAATACAAAAAAAAATTTAACTAAAAATAAAAAAATCTATTTCAATCTAAAATTAATAGGGTAATCTTATATTTTTTTAATAAATTTTATATTTTTAAGGGCTGGCCAATATATATTTAAAATATACAATTCATCCGGTTGAATTTTAATGATCGAATGTATCAGTAATCCTAAAAATTAAGGGACAAATATTTTAAAACATTTATAAATAAAGAGAGAAACCAATAAGGATCCAATGAGACAATCCTTATTATAGGACATAAATCTCGAAAATATCTTATCGTAGATCTAGACCGAGAAACTCACCACCAGGTAACTAATTTTTATTAAAAAAAATAAGCTTTAATAAAAATCAAACGAAGTGTGAAACATGACAGCTATTCATAAATTTTTTATTTAAAATTCAGAGCCAGACCGGATTTTTGTAATCGGTTATGAATTTTCATGTTTATTATTTTAAAACTAATTTGGATACATCAAAATCATATTTGAAGTTTAATTTATACCATACAACTCCCTGATTTGCTTTCCAATTATAGCCAGTTGTGTGTATGTAAGAAAAAAAAATTAATCATTAAAATAAATTAATCGTCAACGTATAAGAAACACACTCTATTGAATGGAAACCCGGAGCTAAACACTTACATGTTGTTGGATCTGGTGAGGTTGGTGGTTCATAAGCGACGAGGAATCAATTATTTGTTGAGCTTGTTGCAGAACCACCTGCGCATCCACTGGGAGTTCTCCAGTGTAGTAAACCTGAACGCATAATCATCAATATACAGTATCCGTAGCAATATCTCTCTACCATCTGTATACCTGACACCAACCAAATGAAATTCCATATTCAGAGGATGTTCTATGCAAGGAGTTATCAAATGGAAGTTAGTAGTTGGATTAAGGGTTAATTTAATGAAAAAAAATAAAGTAAGTTGCAACAAAATGAAATGTAAAAGTTTGAAATTATAGTACTCAAATGGCGAAGAAGGAAAGCAAAACAGAAAGAAAAAGCAATATTAATAAATTCAAGTAAGAAAACCCAAACGTGACTTTTTACTCAAAAATATTACTCCTCTGGTTATATTATATTACACATCTATAAGAGGGATTGAGTGATTCGGAAAAAAACTAATAACCAAATGCCATATAATCGAATACACACAAATCAGTTGATTTAAGTAATTTGTTAATAATAAATAAATATGTTTGAATATTTTCTTGAATTAAACCTCAATCAGTATTGATTTACATACGACGGTGTGTGACAAAAGGCTACCAATAAAGCTTAAGAGCAAGATCTATAAGACAGTGATCAGGTCCACTATACTACATGAAGTAGATCAGGTCCACTATCCATGTATTGGCCTCTAAAGAAAGAGGAGGAAAAAAACTGCTTCATTTTGCGGAGATGCGTATGCTAAGTCCAAGTGATTAGCGAGATGAGAGAAATGGAGGAAGAAGGTTCAAGGAGCCAACCCCAAATGGATTGGATATGGCAAGGGAAAAGAAGAAGAATTGGTATTGATTTATATATGCAAAAAAATTCAACTCACATTTAACTCCTTGTTAACTTAATATATCATGGTATGAGCTTGTATTTTTTTAGACAGAATTAAACCATGAAATTTATATTATACTGGCGCGATATTTTTTCCGATATAAAATGGAATAAAGGAATGCTTTTTCAATACTTTCAATACATTAAAAAAAATATTTTAAGAATTTTCTATATATAGTGTAGGTTGAATCTATTTTGCATATATAGTATTAAAAGTATTTTGGTCCAATGATACATCAAAGGACTTTTAAAAATATAGTCAATATTTTTTAATTTGATGCGTTTATTGTGCTTATTCAAGTCACAGAAATTGTAAACTTCGTGCCAGATGTTTTAAATACATGTTTTCTCATATCCACGATTTGCATTTTATCTTTATTCTTTTTTGATAGCTGAGTAATATATTATTTTGAGGTCAAAATTAATTTCATGATCTAATGCAATTAAACTTAATTTGAAAGCCTCTTTCTAATAGTTTACTAAGATTCCTCAATTTTCACATATTTCATAAGTATTAATCTTGAAAATAACTCAAGACTTCAAACAAGATTGTTTAATGTCACTCGTTATTCAATACGAGAGAATTTGAAGAACGCAAAAGTAATAATAATTGATGAACATAAATATTTGTGGAACGCTGCGTGCTAATGATACGGTTGTCTTTGAAAAGTGTTAGAAAATTTTGTGAAAGTGCAAAAAAGATGTGAAGTACAGGTGATATAAAACAATAAGAATGAGATCAAGAAGTATTTGGTATGAAAATAAAAATTACACAAGAAATTCACTGAAGAGTAGTAGCTCGGAAGATAGTGAAAAATGTACTTTTAATTTTGGCTAGTCAAAAAAATATCTATAAGCTAAATTAGTAATTCATACAGGTATCTTTTGTATAAAATAAATCTGACAAGCTTATTACCATAAAAGTTTTTTTTTTCAAAATAGGACATTTTTATTACGATTGGGAATTAAATCTGAAACCTCCAAGTAAGACCCAGGCGTTCTACGAAAAGATAAAGTAGGAGACGAAAACATTAGTATGACTTGAAATATGAGTATTATGAAAAGGATTTTATTATCAGAATTATGAAAAGGATTTTATTATCTAGACACATGGAGAGAATGAATGAACAATAAATTGAGTAATATAAAAGAATGTGGTTGGATTATATTACTTTCATTGTATACAGTAAAATTTGGGAGCTTATTGCCAGGTGACAATTTCTTCCTATCAACTAAATAGGTGTGATATGAAAAAACTTGACTAGAGCAGATTTTTTAGTTACCATCAGGAATCGAACTCCTATCCCCTGGAACTGAAGTGTTTTACTACTAGGGCATGGAGGTCAACATGGTTGAGGGCATATGAAGAATATGTTTGAAAAAAGTATGGCTTGATCAAATTGAACGATTCTGTGAGAAACCAATATAAGGAGTATGAAATACAAAATATCATGTATGAAAAGATTGTAAACAACATGAGAGCATACACCGAGATAGAAATATGTAGTGACCCATTCTCTTTGTTTACCCCAGTAGGATATAGAGTTTACTAAAAAGATGATAGTTGAAATAAAATTCAAAATAAACATTATCATTTATTTTTTTAAACTATATAAACTAAGAATATTTGATTCAGAGTTCATGATAGCAAACCACTACAAAAAGGAGTTAAAACACATTCCCCGTTTTAAAAATAAACTATAAAAATGAATATGATTTCTCACACTATTAAATATAATGATATACGGGTAAATATATAAATATTTTGTCACATTGTAATTTTATTTATAGTGATATATAATAGACATTTAACAGGGTTCTGCAAAAAAAGTTGATGGGTCTAGCAAAGGAAAATGCCAAAACCAAGCTATATAGCCCAATGTATTTGCACGTAATGTCTTGAGATATTATTCACCATTGCTATTAACAACTATCCATACACAATTGGTCGCAATATTTTAACCATTAAAATCGAAGATGGTTTCCAAAAGGAAGTATGATTTTTTATATTAGTTAAGATTGCAAATCGATGTAATAACATTCTAAAACATACCTCTTCTTACACACAAAAATAAAAAATCCAAATAACTATATAAACCTAACTAAAATCTAAATGTGTTAGATATGTCTTATAAATAAATGATAATGCTAGTATTTTTATACAATTTGATTTTCTATACTACTTTATAAATAATATGACAATGAAGCCAAACACAAACTTAAGGATGATCAAATTGTAAAAATAAAAGTCATCCCAGCACAAAATAAATGAGAAGACAATATATACAAAATAACAGAGTTTATATATGTATGTATGTATGTATAAGAAATACTAGTTACATGTGTTATTTAATTTAAAAACATACCAAAGTTGATTTTTACAGGGAACAAAGCACAAGCTTACTGTCACAAATGAGCTTTCTAAAAGGAGAAGTTATCCTGGTGAAATGTAAGATGCAATATTTATCATTTGAGTAAGTACCATTTATTCACTTTACCTCCTTCACGGAGATTGTCAAAATGAGAAGAGTGTACTTTTTCATATAATGAAAAAAGTAAAAATTCATCTTTACAATAAGTATTGTGTACTGAAATAGTAATATACACTATGTCTTCTGGTTTTAAGCAAGGGATACATTATATTCCAAAAGATTTGTGGGGGGCATGTTTTTTGGAAAGTTGAATACTGATATCAGAGAAACATAAGTAAGAATAAATGATCTTGTACATCTCTGATTTGCAGACTACTTTTTAGTTTAATTTTCCAAAATTTGTTTGGTTTTTTTTTTTTACCCTTCAACAAACTCAAATTGGTGATGAGGTCATGATGAAGAGCTAGAGCACGGCTGGGAGACAATAGAGAATCTTCAACTCCATTAGTCGAGTCTTTGGGTTTAAACTTGCCGAAGTAACGTCATAGAATGTGTTGGCAATAATATCGCACGTGGAAAGGCAACAAAATATGCCTAGCACATATTCTAACCAGTCCAAACTTTTAATGATACTAGAACTTTTTAATATATATTTGGTTATCATTTGGGAATCAAACCAAAACCCTGGGTGGAAGAAGTGTCGAGAAAAAATAGATCATAGATGTCACCATTTGTTTAGGTGTGAACTGAACAGCGTATTTATAAAAATAAAATTTTATTTAACTTCTATGTTTAAAACAATAAATAAGTATATTTATTAGAAGTATGTACCTGTTGTTGAGGTGGCGGGGGCGGAGGGGGTTGCTGTGGAGGCTGAGGTGGGGGCGGAGGCTGTGGTGGAGGCTGCTGTGGTGGTGGTGGCTGTGGAGGCTCATGCTGTACCACGTATTGTGCCTGGAGTCCCTGTGGAACATATCCTTCCACTTCCGCACCCTCCGGGGCTCCTCCCACCATAATGCCCTGAGATTGGTCCCCCGACAAAATCACCTGCACATTCGATATCATTAACTCAAATAAAATTCATATACTTTTATTAAACTCAGATTATAAAATGATCATAAGTCAAGCATTCATTCATAATACGAGTTTTTCAACTTTTGATTACTGTTGTAGTAACAACAACAGTAATCAAAAGTTGAAAAAAATGTGCAAATATGTTATTCACCACATTATTAATATTATCATAGAGGCATACTTTCTACTAACTTTATAGCATAATCTAGGGCTAAAGACTTCCATATAAGTCGAATTTGTCAAAATTAACTGCTTGACGTTCCAGATATTTTTCCCTTGGAGCTTGAATTTCATGAATACCTAAACATTTTCTATGGGATTTGTATCTGGTGATTGTGACAGCCCATCCATTACGTCAATGTCATTTTCCTGTTTCCACGCAGTAAAAAGACAACTCCGATGTTTTGGGTCACTGTCCTCGAGCAGTAGCCAATTGTCATTTTTTCTTATAAACCACCTTTGGGCAGATGGTAATAAAGCCCTCTGATATATTTTAACCATTTTGGCAGCGTTCAAATTATTTTTGAAGATGTACAGTGCCAAATCCCTGCTTTGAGAAACAGCCCCAGACGTGGACTTTTATCGGGTGTTTAACGATCTGCTGGATGATTATTGGTGCGTGTACACCAGGTATAATTAATGGAATAATTTGCCCAAAAACAAGCTTCATCCGAAATAATTACGTTGTCCCAATCGCGGTCCAAATTTTCTTTTGCCCAAATGAGTCTTTTTTCAACTTGCTTTTCACACAGTAGTGGTTTCTTCACTATGCTTCGAAATTTCACTCCATAAGCTAGTAAACGTCTTCTTATAGTGTCACGACATAATTAGATCCGTTTCACGCAAAACCGCCTGTCCGCAACGCAATGATAGACGAGGATTCTTCTCGAACACCTGTAAAATCACTCTAGACCAGACTGGTATTCTTTTTTTTTATACCAACCAGGAATTGAATCTGAAACACCCTGGTGGAAGACGAGCAGCTTACCAACTAAACTATGGAAGTTGTCGCAATTGTAAATCCCATTTTACTAGCAATGCTGAATTTATGATCATAGTACCCAGCATTCTTGTATAAACCAAATCCAACATATTATTGCCATTTTTATAATACTTTATATATGTGTCTTACTGAAATTACTAACATACGGGATAAAAAATAGTTAACAAGAAGAAATGTATCAGGGTTAGTCTAATTCAATTGGTGGAATAAACAGACTTATTAAAGAGTCAAGATAATTTAAATTTCATACTACTGCCACTTAAACTCCCCGCATGCGGAGATTACAAACTCTTTCCACCATACTCGCTTCCCATATCTATTGTATGGGGAGGCCGGATGTTCAGAGGCATTTGGGTGGACTAGGGTGACCAAGGTAAAAGTTTTTTCAGAAAAACAAGGTGATCAGCCTTGTGCCGTCAAGGCCAGAAATAAACAAAAATATGGTTCAGACATTAATTTGAATGGGATTTCTAATAATGAGGAGATGCTGAAGAGTGCAGTTGAGAAACAATTTTATCTTTGGCTCCAATAATGGAACCTTTGAGATCAGAATCATTGGAGTAGGTCTATAATTCATAGTTCACCATTGTATTTGTTGGAAATATAACGGAAAATGGAACGGCAACACTCTCTTATACCAGACAGGTAGCTTTTTTTTTGGTACAATTAGGTATCGAAACCAACATTCGGCCGGAAGAGACTTGACTAATTAGGGCACAGAGGTCATCAAAATTCATAGATGTATCAAATATACAGCAATGATATATGCATCAAAATGCATAGATGTATCAAATATACAGCAATGATATATGTGTAATGAAAAACCTAATATAATGATTACAAAAATGTAAATGACAATATTTAACATACCTGTTGTTGCCCAAATTGTGGATCATCGGGGTTGATGATGTACTGTATGGTGGCACTATCCACAATGTTAGGATAGAACCTCTGTAAGTCCTCCAGGGTCATAGTGGCGTGGTTAGGCACTATCTGGTAGTACCGCGCCATCCTTGTGCAGTGTTTTTTTTACACTTGCACGTCACTCTGCAGGATTACAAAGAAATGTTAATAATAATAACATTTATTTTTTCACTAATCTGTCTGTACTAATACAGATCTATCTGAAAAAACATCGTCAAATTATCTGGATGCAAACGATAGGGTGATTTCTGTCACCCTCCTATTGGAAACAAGAGACATAAGTAACAATTGATGGTTCTGACACAGAAATGAATGAATGAATTATCTAAAGATCAAATATTTTCCAATACTGAAATGTAGTGATAAAGATGAAGAAAGGAGTACTGAGACAGTTCAACGACGTGGAAAGAACGAATTATGAAAGACTTACTAAGAAACTTTATTTGAGTAATATAAAAGGTATGAAAAGATTGGGAAGTCCTAGAAAAATGTGGCACAGGTAAAATCTGCAATAGAGAAGAGTAAAAAGTTTTAAAAATAGGATTATGGTTTATCAAATACATTTTACCTGTTCACAAGTATACACAACAGCCAGAATATTTTATATTAAAATCCCTAGCATGAAGTTGTTAAAATAAATCTAAGACATCAAGAGAAGAAATATGCTGGTTAAAATTGAAAAAACATACTACAGCCGCTTAAACTCCCTTAAATGGAGCATGCAGAGACCACAAACTATCTCCACCAATCCTAGTGAGATGCAAGCAGTTTTGCTTCTTCCTAAGTAATGCTAACCTCTAAGAGCAGCTTAACTGAATATTGTCTATAGAGTCTATCAGAGTGGAGGAAGCCAACAGATTAAAAAAAAAACAAACGATTGATGTAAGAAGATTCCAGCTAGTTCAAGATGAAAAAAATATGTGATGAAATAGAGAAATGCAAATATCCAGTTTCAGCTCAAAAGATGGGGCATATTGATTACCTGAGTTCCTTTTTTTTTCCAAGATTTCACAATAAGTGTTACAGTATAGTTGCATGTCAATCATTTTAAAAATCGAGAGACAATGATAAGTTCACTTGTATGGAAATGGTATACATATTTATTTACAGAAGTCTGGGATCTTGGAAGTTTTCATGTGGGAACATCTCCAAGTCCTCATGTGGAGCTTAGGTTCTATGCGGCTAAGCAAAAGAGATGGATGCGTGTGAATGTAAGGCACTTGATACCATCCTGGATTCTTAGCAGTATGAACTGACCAAGAGCTTCCCTTGAGAGTAGGCAGTGATACTAAGTAATAATTAATGGTCAAGGTCTCAGGATCAAAACTGCAATAGTCTTGAATATCAAATAGCAGCTTCAACATATTTAGACAATTGATATTTGAATCCGGCGTAAAACGTAATGGGAAATCAATGGACAATTTTTCTCAAGAGAATCAATATAAACAGTTGAGCAGTTCATAAAGTTTGCAATTTTCAGCAATGAAATAACATATGCCAATATTATGTGAAAATATGTCATTTTATTCAAAAATTGACATTTTATGTTTTTGTCAATATCTAGAGTTGTATATGTAAAATTTTATATGAAATCACACGAGATTCAAAATATATTTGATCATAATCATTGTGATTTCATTACAACTATTCTCCTTATTACTTGAAAAATGTGACTATAAAAAAGATCTATATACAGTGACCCTATTCTATTTTAAATTATCATGCAAAAAAACAATATTTCATAATTAGTAAATATCTTTATGAACTTCTTCATCCAGATATACTAGAACAATTAGCGTTGAATGATCCTAATAATGCGATGGCAGGAACTGTTTTCTATTTAAAACACGTAAGAACTAACTAACTTCCGAATGTAATGCCAATAACAGCTTTATCTCTTCAAACGTATTTAATATTACATTGTTAAAAGTTGAGGATTTTTTTTTTGAATACTGTGGACATTGAAAAGTTCCCAACAATTTTAAGTAAATCTGTAATTTCTATTTGTTGAAATATATATGTAGTCTATATTGCGAATAAATAAATAAGACATCACAAAATGGAATATTTCTAAATGATTTACATTATTACTATTTTCAAAAAATGTTTATTATATAAAATGTAGCTTGAAAATAATTTTCTAAATAAAAAAAGTTCTTCATATTATTATGCCAATGATTTATTCAATGAAAATATGTCAATATTGTAGAATGGGGTACTAATTTCAACTTTTTTCATATACAATAATGTTATTTAATTTTATATCAATAAGAAGACCAAATCACTAAAAATGAACTAATTATGTTTATACACCTAGCATATGTAACTAATGATAATGTCACAACATAAAGCCAAAATTTTAATAAAAAATTGTACAAGTCAAAAACATTTAATAAATATTGAAAACTCTTACACATAGTAATGATATTCGACACCGTGTAAAAGTGGCTTAGATAACAATATAAAACACAAATTAATTAAAAAAAATGTTTGGGAGCTTCGAAATTCTCAAAATGTGATCAACTTAAATTGCCGAAGTTAATAACGAAATACTTTGAGTTAACAACAAACTCCTCTCATTAACGTAAATATACAAATGATTTGTGCTCGAAGAGCATTTTTTTCACGCAACAATAGATGTTTTTAGTGAAATTCCACAACCGTCAGAAGTATCCCATTAGACAGCCCCACTAAGGAGCTTACATCTAAAACGTTTTATTTCATTGCTGGACCAAATTGCATTAAGTAATACACAGTTCGAGCCAAATTTCATTATTTGATGAACAAAAAGCAAAATAAATGTTACGCTAGGCAATGTTCAATGACACAGTAGGACCAAGTATACGAGACACATCAATCTGCAGCAAACGTCAAGTGCGCGGCCATTGCCGAAAACAATCATATTTAAAGGCGTTCCCGCAAGTTATCTTGCGAAATTAACAATTAAAAACTCGAAAATTATAAAAAAACACATACAAACTAACAGTATTATACCTTTCATCATAACAACCTGCCCTAAATTTGCCTATGCAACCTACATTGACATTTTGAAACCGACGATAAATGCCGAAATCGTTCATATATTTATATGAATTATATTTATTCACTTACCTAGGTCTAAAAAGATCGACATTTCATTAAATTTGGCTTAATTCTAAACACGTTAGTACCGTATAATTACAAAAAACTTTAATAAATAGCAGTTCACTCTCATTACATTATGGCGTGTATGTAAAACTGCGCCATCTGTACGTAAAAATTGTCAAATTGGCGCCATATTTGAAAAAATTTCACAGCCATATTGCTTGACATTGCCCAGATAACATTCGCACTGCTCAAGAATGGTCGTCGTAACAGGCCGTTAATGGATGCGTGCACTTTTATGTTCAGAGTCAACGCATCCTTAAAAAAATATTTTCGTGTCACATCACTAAAATATATTTGCATCACTATTAAAAAAATTTTTTTTACAAAATTTCAGTAACTTCACGTTTGTCGCATTTTAAAACGTTTTACGTGATAAAATACTACATTTATGGTATTATATAAATTAAGGAAAAATAGCCATGTTTATATTTATTTATTTTTCTGGTGTCATTTCATGACCAAAGATCATTTTAAGGGTCTCTGTTTTAAATTAATATTTATCAAATAGTGTGAATTTAAGAATTTTCTTTAATGTCTCTGTGCCATCAGTATGCCTAAAATGTATAGAAAGTCTATTCCATACTAAATGGCCAGTCACTTCAAACCCCGGTCGAGGAAACAAGATCTGCTCACCTGACCCACTGCAACTAAGTAATAAGTTCTGTGACGAATATTTCCAAATTTTAGGTACATCAACGATAAACAATAATCCTTAAAATTTTATTCAATTATTAAAGCTTTCATTCAAATTGTATTTTATCTTTATGTCTAAATGCAAGTATTTTTTTTAATTATTAGTATAGTATGCTTTGCTAGTTGAAATATTTTTAACATGTTTAAATACGTTACGAACATATAATTAAATTTAATTAGATAATCCCTAAAATCGATGATTGTGTACAGTTTTATGATAAAATCGTTTTTGTAGATGAAAAAATGGATTAAGATATACCATTTTTAGTGTGCGGGTTTTATAGTTAAAACATATTTTGCCCAAAGGCAATATGCCTATTTAGCTCCCATGACATACAATGGGGTGCCGAATTCAATAAAGGCAAAAGGACGAAATCAACTTAGGCAGTCGATCGGACCGTGGTTGTTATTGCGACAGGAGTTTAAATACTTGGGCTTGCAAGAGGAATGACTTGAAGTAAAGGTTTGTGTGAGCTCTTGAGTGTGGTATTTTTTTTTATGATTATGTGCGGTATATGTTATTGTGGGATGAACGTTTTGGTCTATATGGAGTGATGAAGTGTGAGGGGTTTGATTCGTGTGATGTATACATATGTTATGTAATTGAGCGTCACTGTTTGTCAGGTTGATATGTGTTAAATAAATAATTTTTTACAACTTACTCTTTGACATTTTTATCGTTGTGCAGCCCTTACAACAAAAGTTTAGTTGTGGTTTACTTCATGGTGTATCTTCAACGACAAAGTGAATGTGCTATTAAAACCATATTTCTAAAACACGATTATAATCTTAAAAGATAATTTTTATAATATATTACATTTAACGCCCATTTTTGAAATGTGCTTTGCTCGTATTCCTGAAAAACCTTCCATATATCTTATGTTAAAAAAATCAAGAGTTTTAACGATAATTTTAAATAAAATGGTGATTGCGAAAAAAAAATTCTCATGCTGGTACTTACAACTTGTCTCCGTCTTCTTTCTTTATTGGGTCCCTAATAACTAGCAACAGCTCCACGCTATTTGGCTCTATCTGCTGCTGTTTACTCTCAATTGTGCTGAACATGAACGTTTTTATGCGTGCTTTTAAGCCCATACAGTACGTTTTTACATATTTTGCGCTTACCACCGTGTTTCTTTCTGCCTTCCCTCAGCTCGCCAAAATAGGATATTTATTGGAATCTGTCCTCAGGTATGCCACGTGCCCAGACCATCGCGGGCGTCCACGTGACGCCAGAATCTTGATAATACAGCAATTTGCTCTTCTCAAAACTTCATCATTTGATACTCTATGATACCATTGAATCTTCTTTATTTGCCTGAGGTGACTGTTGACATTTTTCGAGTACCCTAATGTGTCGTGTGTGGGAACCCATGGTTCACATTTATACATAAGAGATGGTATGATTACAGCTTTGCAGGCTGTCGTTTTGCTTTTCAGTCTTAAATCGTGATTATCAAACACTCGCCCACGAAGACCCCAAAACGTCAGATCTTCAGCAGAATAAGAAATCAGAGCGCAGTCGTCGGCATACTATAGGTCTGTGACATGTCATTTTTGAGTTTTCGTACTGATACGAGTTAAATTGAAGAATCCTCCGTCGTGTATATAGCGAATGACAACACCTCTGGTTTACAATTTTTTTGTCAAAGATAATTGATAGAGCTATGACGAGCACACATCCGGACATGCCTGACCACATGCCGGACCCCAGTGCTGGTGAAGAAAGGGTCTATGAGATAACTTGATTTGAGCGAGGTTGCTGGTGTGCTGACTTTTACATACTTCCACAAATTTGTGTGGTATCCCTAAGTGGCCCATAATGGCACACAGTGCATTTTTGTAGATGATATTGAAGGTCTTTGTAAGGTGTTTTCAGTACTTCAGTCGGAATTTGGTCGCATCTTGCTGCTTTATTGTTTACTTGTCCAGGTCATTCACTACGGGATACTGAGGTATCGACAAGATTGCATTAATGCCAACTTCAGTGTACCTGTTGAGTATGTTGCCGAAATGGTTTTACCATCATTCTATAATCTGATTTTTATCCCTTAGCAGAGTACCGATTGTATAAAGAATAGGGCAAGCGTTTTTGTTTTTAGATCCATAGATTAACCTCTCTGATTGGTAAAGTTCCTAAAGTCATGTCGATCATCAAAGTTTTGAATAGCATGGGCTGGCCCACCATTCATTTTGACCATTCTAATTTTTCTGCGCAGTTCAAGTTTGCATGATTTGTAATTCGTGGCTGCCGTGGGATTTTTAGGTTGGTTTACTACTTTGATATGTTCTATACTTGCAACGTAGTTGATGTTCTATTCGTTAAATACTTTCTCTGAACCAATCCTCCTGGTACTTACCTTCAACGATTCCAATTACTGACACGCAAGAATGATGAATTGCATCCCTGATTTTGTTCAGAAACTTTCGAAATTAATAATGTCCTCTACAGGGGGTAAGGTTGATTTTATCGTGGTGCGGAGATGTTATTATACCTTTGTATCTTTTGATTTTTCCATGTGGAGACGACTTCTGAAATATTTGGGGTTTTTAAGTAATTTTGGTTTTAGAGATACTTTCATTTTGGATACTACTAGTCGGTGATCCGTACAACATTCAACGACTACCCTCGCTTCGGTGATTGTCACATATTTAAGTTCATAGCTTCTTACCATAATGTAGTCCAGAGTATGTCAGTGACCAGACCTTGGATGGCGCCACATTCCTTTATTTTTTTCGTTCAGTGGAAAGCATGTGTTGGTAATGATGAGATTATATTTAGTACACTTCGAAAGCAGCAGTTCTTCGTTGGTGTTTATTTTTCCTATGCCATTCCTTGACATAACCCTTTGCCAGATATCGAAGTCTTTACCCACTCTAGCATTGAAGTTACTAAGCAGGATATAACGCTCATAGCCAAGAATCTTCTTGAGAACATTTTCAAGTTAGTCATAGAGACTCATAAACTTCAGCAGCTACGTTCAGGGTGGGACCATCGGCAGAAATGACGACGTAAACATGGTCTGAAATTTGGCATCGAATATTTTTGAAACACCCCCTAGGATCAACTCGAGTTTTCCTGCCAGGTCGTTTTAACACCATGCAGTTTTTGCCATTTACGGGATATCGTTTTCAGAAAAATATGTACTTGTCTTCCTCAATGCTACCCTCTTCTAGAAGGCAAGTCTGAGAGCAACAATATCCATATACACGCGCTGAAGTTTCCTGTCATTACAGTTCTTGTTTCCAAGTGAGTAGAGGTATGAGAGTCTAAGAGCGTTCATATGTTCCAAAGGTCAAAAGTTAAGTACTTCGTTACATTCCTAGCAGTGTGTATCTTACGATGATTTGCTCGGAAGGCGTTCTCCTTCGGAGATCCGAATGGGAGGGTATTTTACATTCAGATGATAATTTAGTCCCATTCGCACGATCCATCTTTAATTTGCCGGCTGTGTATTAAGTTGGACCGATCACGCTCCCGATTCAACTTGGGCTGTAACTCGACAATGGTTATCCTGTGGCACAAAATAACTGAGAGGGCAAGGCTATCTACAGAGCTTGAGCTCTCCTGAAAGGAATAATTTCCTTCTCCTTTGATATAGAAAGGTGTTGGATTCCACCATCGGATATTGCCAACAGATGCATCACTCGTAGGTAAGATTGATTGTTGGACTGCTGGGATGGTGGTGCAGCTCCTTACACTATTTAAAAAAATACGAACTTGATAAAATGACATTCATATAAAGTAAAACTAGAACATAACGCCTTTCGTTGACTTTCTTAATAATACTTCCGAAAATGGGGGTGAAAAGTTGTTTTTTGTCATTGATTAACTGTCATTTTCACGATTATTGTCTATGGAAGTGGCTCTGTCAAATTTCGTCAATATTTCTATTGCTGTTATTCATAGGAGTGTTTAGTGGTGACTCATTTTTCATTACTTAAATTGTTTTATATTGGTTTAAGTTTTTATTCAAAATGTTTTCAAGTGGCCCTAACTATACCAAATTAAAAACACACCTTCGATTAGCTATCAACCGTCTTAAGCTTATAGAAAAGAAAAAAGCAGAATTGACTCAAAAGTCTAGAAAAGAGATTGCGGATTACATTCAAACGGAAAAGGTTGAGAGAGCTAAAATTCGTGTTGAACACATAATAAGGTGCGTGCAAATTGTATGTTTTATCTTAAGTTCACAGTAAATATCTTAATTTACCAAAACAAAGTATCCTGGTACTGTTTTATTTGGTTTGTCTACGATTTATCTAATTGCGCATACGACATTGAGAACCAACAAATGCATATTTATTTGAGTTATGATTCATTCATAATATATTTTTTTCAGAAAGTCACAAGAATGGCTTAAATTAGTTGGTGATCAATAATATAAAGACTATTATTTATAATATGTAGGATAAGGGTGACTCAAGATTTTGAAAAGTAGTGTGAAATGTCGGACTGTAGACCTACATGGATGGAGGCAGTGATTTCCACCTATTTTATCAACCAGTTTGGGCGAACCTGTTATTAAAATTAGTAATTTTTTTTATCACTACTCGATGGAAATATTTTTTTCTTATATTCTTATATTTTAACTTAGTTTGCATGTATGTATCTTATGAGATGCATAGCCTCGTGGTACCGCACTGGGCTTCCATACAAAAAGTCGCAGGTTTGAAACCCGCGATTTGCTACTCACCTTGAATGAATGTATTACGGGGTAATAAGGATACCTATGACTTCAGTCATCTATTCTTTAAAAAAAAAAAACATGTCGGTGTGTTCCAATTGTCTCACTTCAGTGTGCCATCAAATCCAGTACATGGTGTGACCAGTGAGTTTGCTGGTGTGCAAAGGCTCACTCGATTAAAGAGGAGAAAATAAACAAACTCCATGGCACAGCTTTGCTTTCCAGCTGAATTGTCGTAGGAATGGCGAGGGGATCTTGGACTATGAGAGCCAGCAATGATCTTTATTACATACTTACAATAATTTTAATGAAAATAAATAGTGCAAAACTGAAAGCAAAGAATTATTAAAATAGGTAGGTTTTAAAGATTTGAAAAATTTGGGTTAGCGAATCGTTTTGGGGGACATCACGTAAAATTTGATGTGTGTGATGGTGATGGTGAAAAAAATTGTTTGTTTATATTTTTTTCCCATTGACTCAATATTTTTGGGGTGAACTATTTACCTTCTTTAAGGGTAACTCGAAGCATCCGATCATAAAAAAAGCAGATGCGTTTATCGTATAAATTCAAAGCCTAATTTTAGATTTTATTATTCAGGGGCCATTCAGCTTTTGAAACCGTGGTCATCAGAGCATTATAGATTACAAATATCAAGGAAAAAAGTTGTAATTATTTTAAGAGAATATGATGCTTTCTTACACAAGCTTTTGAGATACATCATGATTTCATTATATGTGATTTTTTATTTATTCAATTGGAAATAATTTTTTAATATTGCTATTTTTAATTATTATTTTTTATAGAGAAGACTACATGGTTGAGGCAATGGAGATTGTAGAAATGTATTGTGATTTGCTATTGGCTCGCTTTGGTCTTATCACTCAAATGACTGAACTTGATGAAGGACTTGCCGAGGCCATATCCAGTTTGATTTGGGTAGCACCCAGGATGCAAACTGATATACAGGTACATTATACGTAAACATTATGATTCATTGCAATATTAATACTTAATTTTTAAGATTATGTGGTTGCACAGCTAACACACTGGCATTCTAAAAATAGAATATCATTTTGACACCGGGGTACTTCTAGGATAAGGGGAATTCGATGATAAATAAATTTACTTCACTATTAATAAAAATCATTAAATAACTATCTGTCTTAACCTTTTCAGGAGTACCAAAATTTACTAGTCGTGTACGCCGAGAGTGACTTTTTGACCATCAATTTTTTTTTTCTTCTGATTTATATGGGTTGTGTATCGATATATAATGCCATTAGTTGTATTTTCATTGATTAGGAGTAAAAATTAGTTCGGTCCGTTTACAAAAGATCTCTCTTGCTGTTATGAATGATTCATAGTGACAGCCGATTTTTGCGGTTTCAGAGAGGCTAGACATCTGCCAATAATATTTAGTTTATATCGCTTTGAGTTTCATGCAAAAACCTTGTTTTGTACAGTGTTGAAAATGTCGAATTTTGTGTTAACCAAGCAGCATTTGCGGGAGGTTTTAATTTTCTGCTTTAATTGGAAGAAAAGTGCAGCTGAAGCCCATCGAATGATTGTCGAAGTTTATGGTGACGCTGCTCCAACTGATAAATCATGTAGGGAATGGTTTCGACGTTTCAAGGATGGAGATTTCAGCGTCGAAGACAAGCCTCGATCTGGACAGCCAAAAAAATTCGTGGACAAAGAATTAGAGGTATTACTCGAAGAAGATCAGACTCAAACGCAAGACGAGCTTGCAGAATCATTGGGAGTGACTCAACAAGCCGTTTCCGTACGATTGAGAGCTATGGGAATGATTCAAAAGCAAGGAAATTGGGTGCCTTATGAACTGAAACCGAGAGACGTTGAAAGGCGATTTTTCACTTGCGAGCAGCTGATTCAAAGGCAACAAAGAAAAGGTTTTTTGCATCGGATTGTAACTGGAGATGAGAAGTGGATATTCTACGACAACCCCAAGAAGAAAAAATACTACGCTAAGCTCAACATCAACACCGAAACAGAACATACGAGGGTGGTCCGATAAGTACTTAGCCTACAAAAGAATAACAAAAATTTTGAAAAAGTGGCGATTTATTTCTCAACATAATCTCCTTTGAGTTCGATATACTTGACCCAGCGATGCTCCAACTTCTTTAACCTGTCTGAAAAATACGTTTTCTGGAGGTCTGCAAAGTAGGCCTCCGTGGCGGCGATAACCTCCTCATTCGACTCAAATTTCTGCCCGGCGAGTGACTTTTTCAAATTTGGAAACAAAAGAAGACGCACGGGGCCAAATCCGGAGAATACGGTGGATGGGGCAGCAGTTCGTAGCCTAATTCTACCAATTTGGCCGTGGCGACAGCGGAGGTGTGAGCCGGTGCGTTGTCATGATGGAAGAGCACTTTTTTCTTCGCCAAATGGGGCCGTTTTTTCTGCAATTCGGCGTTGAATCGGCCCAATAATTCGGCATAGTAGAGCCCTGTGACCGTTTTGCTCTTCTCCAGGAAGTCGATGTAGATCACACCTTTTGAATCCCAGAAAACGGTGGCCATCACCTTTCCGGCCGATAGGACAGTCTTCGCCTTCTTCGGAGCACGTTCGCCGGGTGAAGTCCACTGTTTCGACTGTTCCTTGGTCTCGGGTGTGTACCAGTGTATCCATGTTTCGTCGAGGGTCACGAAACGATGCAGAAACTCCTTCGAATTGCGCTTAAACATCGTCAAACACTGTTCTGAAGTGGTCTCACGGTTGCGCTTGTTGTCCGGAGTGAGCAAACGCGGCACCCATCGCGCCGACAGCTTTCTCATGCCCAATATTTCATGCAGGATATGACCCACGCGGTCTGTTGAGATGCCTACTGTCTCAGCTATCTCACGCACCTTCAATCGGCGGTCTGCCAATACGAGATCGTGGATTTTTGTCACGTTATCCTCCGTGGTAGCCGTTTTCGGGGCACCTGGGCGTGGCTCATCAAAAACCGACGTGCGACCACGTTGAAACTCGTTAAACCAATTTTTGACAGTCGCCATCGAAGGAGAAGAGTCACCGTACACAGCATCCAAGCGCTCTTTGATTTCGCTGCGCAATTTCCCTTTCAAAAACAAGAATCGAATCACCGACCGATATTGCTCTTTTTCCATTTTTCTCAAATCCGCGGACACGCTCGCTTCCACACGCGGTCAAAACAAAACTACGATTCGGCTGAAATTCTGACAGTAGCTGTCAACGAGAATGTACTACGCTATAAAAAATTGCTCTTGCGATAGTGGTGCCATCTGGCGGTGAGGCTAAGTACTTATCGGACCGCCCTCGTACATGGTTCGAAGATCATGCTCTGTATCTGGTGGGACCAAAGGGGTGTTGTTTACTATGAGGTGCTGAAACCTGGTGATTGCATTACGGGCGATCGGTATGGGCTACAATTAATTTGTTTGAGCCGTGCATTGCGAGAAAAACGGCCGGAATACGAACAAAGACATGATAAATTTATTCTTCTTCATGACAACGCTCGGCCTCGTGTCGCAAAAGTCGTAAAAAAATATTTGGAAACGCTCAAATGGGATGTTTTACCGCACCCGCTGTATTCCCTGGACATTGCTCCTTCTAATTACTGGTTGTTCCGAAGGATGCAGCACGATTTGGCAGGTCACTGGGTCACTTATTTCGTAGAAACCGAAAATTGGCTCCAAACTTGGATTGCCTCAAAAGACGAGCCATTTTTTCGAGATGGAATTCGAAAATTGCCTGAGAAATGGAAAAAAGTAGTAGCCAGCAATGGACAATACTTTAATTGATCTGTTCATTCATTTTGTTTAGAAATAAATGCATTTTTGAACACAAAAAAACGGACCCAACTAATTTGTACACCCAATAGTAACATTTATTTATACAGGAGATATATGAAGCAATTTTTGTGTCAAAAAGTCAGTGGTCAGCAACCATGGGAATCGAGTAACACAATTTTGTGCCTTTTTGTTGAAAATCTCAATGTTTAAATCAACTAATATAAAATAAACTGAATTTAAATAACTCCGTTATCTTTTTTCTTTTTATTATATTTTTTTCATTTTGAGTAGTTAGAGAAGTTCCTAAAAATTCAAACACTTGCGGCATAAAATTACCTTCTTCTCAATTTATCTCTTCAAATAGTCATAGTTTCAGAACAGATTTAGATATCCCATTGTCATCATCTGAAGTTGATTGTTATCATAAAATAACGTTTACAGAATCTTTGTCTTCACCCTCGTTCAGTAAATTTGCGATATTTTCATCATTCAAATGTCTCGACATTTATACTGGGTGAAAAAAATATATGATAAAATACAAACAAAAAATCACACAATATGTTCAGTGAGGTTACGATCGATCAACAACATATTAACATCAAAACAGAAACAACAAAAAATCAAAACATTCTCGATGCCGGACCGATGGTTATTGACCCTGGAATAAATTTGTCGTAATATGTATGACATCATATCTCCGAATTTAATAATAAAGATATCTTTGTTATTCTTTTGGAAATTAGTTCCGAAATAATCCCACTGATGTCACAGTAAATCAAATCTGTGTAAAAATTTTAACAATTTTTTTTATTCTCTATGACCCCATATGGCAGTATGCTTCTGGGAACGATTTCGGTCCGCCGTACCCGTATGGTGGTATTCGCGAAAATGTTAAATGCAGCTGCTATACATTATTTCGAGGACTTAAATATCGACGTCCGTGACCTAGTTAAGATGCCTGTATTGCGACACAGGGTTTACGGGTTTGATTACCACTTGTAACCAATTTTACTAAAAATAGTTTTAGATTGGTTTTCACTTAAAGCCTGTGGTTGGTTGGAAGAGATTATCACATGGTAATAAATCCTCCAAGTTGTAATGTATACAATGATAGTGTTAGAAACAATATTTTTATCACTGAATAACCCGAAATTCTAAAAAACTGCATTGGTTATGTTATAAAGTGTATTTATGGCTCTTAACACGTTCACTGCGTCGAACACGGCTCCCGTGTCCATACAAATATTTTGTATGGACACGGGAATCCTTGAATGTTTAGCGCACTCATAAACGTCTCCCGATAAGGATTCGTCGCCGGTTTCATGTGTTTTGAAGACACAAAGGAATACACTTGTATATGATGTTTCAATAGAAAGTAGAATTTGATTTTTAACAAAGTTATGGGTTTTCAAAAATTCGCGAATTTTCAGCATCTCTGTATGACATTAAGTATTTTATACGCAGTGAACGTGTTAATGGTATCTCTCCATTGTATTTTTTAGATCTGTATCTAAGAGAAATCACTTCTGAGAAACATAGTAGACAACTTCAGTGGCCTAGTTAGTTAGACACCTGTCTTCTGACCTGGGTTTACGGGTTCAATTTCCACTGGCACCAAAAAAAAGTTCCAGTCTGCTTTTCATTTTAGGTCTCGAACATCTTTCTGGTCGGTTGGAAGTTTACCGTTTCGCACTAAACCTGCCAGGTTGTACGATGGTGTAAAACAATAAAATAATTCATAGAACGTTTAAATCACGCTTATCTTCATTTAAAAATTAAACTATTTATAATCTAGTTAATAGGGGAGGGAGGTATTTTGATAAGGTTTTGCTGTAGGTGGTCCCATGGCAGAGAATATTCTGTGAGTGTTATAGAAATTGATTGCGAGTGCAGTTTCAATAATCATTTGAACACCACTTTTGGGAGGTTCTTTCATAATTTATGAGCATGCATTACACTCTACTAAAAGTTGAATATGTTTGTATCATTTATTGAAAGATCTACTGGCATTTTATTTTTAGCTCTTCCCTTAGTAAATTTTCTACACTTAACAAATATTTTTTTTGAACATGTGCAGATGCAGGGTAGTTCTTAAAATATTGGCCACAATTGCTACCTATCCTCAGACACAAATTACTTTACTGATTTTCTATAAAATAGGCTATTTTTCTTCAACTATTCCTTTACTTTTAAGGGTGATTGAACCCAAGTTATTGAGGAAAAAAAAATAAAGTAAAGTTCCAGTATTCGAGGTTTGTCTGGTGTTTACCCAAACAATAGGAATATTTTCCCAACTATTTCTTTGGTCACGAAGAGGTCAGAGAGTAAAGGAGTACTATCTTGGAGTTTTGAAGTGAATGAGAGTGTCAGGAAACAAAAAAAGACCTCACCTCTGGAAAAGCGGGGGACTGGTAGCTTCACCACTACAATGCATGTGAACACTTATCTCATCCAGGATATTTTGGACAAATATGTCATGACTCTCTGAGGTTTCTGGCTGTTCTTAAAATAAAATCACCTCTGAAAGGAAAGAGATTTGATAATGTAAACGAAATCAATCAGAATCCAAAGGAGCAGCTACAGGCTATCCTAAAGCTGAGTTTGAAAATTTCTGTTTTGGGAGGAGGAGTGCTAGAATAACAATATGGCTTCCCATGAAGAGTACTTAAAAATTGCTCTTTTGTAGCTATGTATTTTTGTAGTATAAGTTTGGATAATTACTATACAAATCTCGTGCATATAAATCATCCTCTAGACGGTAAGCCCTCGTAAATGGTGCGGTAGAAGTTATTGTTTTATGAAATTATTATACTCAATATTTTATGTAAAGCATTATTTGAGATTTGTACCTCAACATTCTTGGACTTACTTATCCAAGAACAGATGTTAAATTTAAGATTTTTTGGATATATAAATTTTTTTTGTATTTTTAGGAATTAAAGGTTGTAGGTGAGCTCTTGACTGTTAAGTATGGGAAACAGTATGCTGAAGCATGCAGAAAGGAAAGTGTGGATACTATAAGTGAAAAACTAAAACACAAGTTGTCCGTTCAAAGTCCACCCAAAATATTGGTTGAAAAATACCTTATTGAAATTGCTAAAAACTATTATGTTAATTATGAACCAGACCCACAGGTTATGAATGAAAATCAACACCCAGTTGGTAAGAAATGAAATGAAATAATAATTTGTCAAAATCAATATTTTTTACGCATTTCTATTGTCTCATATTCATCACATCTTCCTGTTTTAATTTTTTAATTTAATATTGATATGATTAATCCAATTAGAATTTCATTAACTCTTAAATACTTGATACTGTTATGGATGTAATTATGCAAAAAAGACCCAACCCAATATTTTACTTTTTCTGAAATAATTGAGGACATATCTAAAGGACAGAGTGCTAGACTTTTCTATCTCGACACACATCCTTAGCCTCTTCAACATCTATACATCTTCTCATACAACTTCTACAATTAGTATACAATAAAAAATCTTGAATACGTAATTTAATCACAAAATAGTAATTTCGCTGACTTGGTATTGTATACACAGCATTGATCTATGCTTTTTTGGTATTTCAAATAATGTGTTTTATGGGTTGGATCCTTTTTACCTATATAATCAAAGTTCCCCTTAGTTTAACTTCATGATTTTTTCAGTACAAATATACCTTTCTACAGTAAAATTAATACTAACTTAGATGACACATGCAAAGATGTATATATTATTAAAAAATTTACAAAGTTGAAAGTGAAAAGGAAGATGTTTTGTAAAGCAATAGGCACAATGATTACGTTGGCAATTAATATATGTAGGGTACTGGAAAAAAACATGGGTTATCATTAAGAGATAAATTGTCCAGTGAAACTTGGACATTGTTGTAAAAACAACAATAGAAAATTGTTTTTGATTTAACATGGAAATAAAATACAATATATTTACACCAGTTAATTAGTAGCAGGCAGCAGATGAAAAAGCGGACTCAATTAAAAAATATATTTTTAAAACACAAACAAAAACATTGATAAATTCAAGACAAAAATTAATAAACATTTCAAGCAAGTAAACGATGATGTAAATTGCAATTTGAGCACATGCTGGGTAAGTACCACCTACAGTGGTACCAAAGTGAAGCGGACTGTGTCCATTCAGTGGAGAAGGGGTCAGGGTTTGGTGTACCCAGTATGGTACATTATGGTGAGACTTGATTTCAATAAAGGTGTTGGAATTGCAACACAATATAGTCGTCCACCATTGTAGTCGGTGGAGCCAGTTATCCTGTTCTATTTGACGGTTGATAATCTGGAGTGTTTCATTTTTCGAATCTAAAAAAATGAAAAGCCTTATTTATGATGACTAAGAAAATAATGGTATTTTTAAGGTTTGGACGCCCTTCTGATAGATTTGGGCCCTGGAAATGTTCCTCGACCACCAGGATTTGTGGATTTTCCTATGCCACCTGGTATGCCAACATATCAACAGCCCTTCAGCTATCCAGTAAGCATAATTCAACCTGTATTTCTATTTTGGAAAACTAACTAAACTTAAGACATTTTATTGATTTATATATTTATTCAATAACAATCGAGTGTATTTTATATTATTGTATTTACAAATTTTTCATCAATATTTTGTTTCACTCAATAACATTCTAAAGATACAAATGAAACTTATTAAGAACGTTTTTTAAATGTCAAAAAAATAAAATCTTTTACTCCAACTTATTTTCTTGTTAGTAACTTTAACAAGAAAAATATTATTTGCTTGTATTCAATTATTTTTGATCCAAAAAAACTGACCGATACATAAATAGTACAAACTTGTTTAAAATTTTGTTTTAATACTACATTAAAAGTATACTTTATTGTGTATATATATGTATATAATTTTATTTTGTTCTCAGAATTTACCTCACTTTGAGAAGTCTCCAGGTGGTCCCGGAGGCTTTGTGATTCCTCCCCCAGACACTTCAAATCAGAATCCTCCTATGACTTACAATATTCCACCAGGAGAAGAATCTAAGGATCTTAATACTTCATTTTTACAGGTACCAAAATAATATTTAAATTAACTGGAAACTTATATGATTTTTTGTGACATGTGTTAAAGATTTTTAAAATACAATTTTAACATTGTGTCTATTAAATAAGGAATTGAATTTTATCATAATAAAGAATCAATTTATTGATATATAGATCTCTAGGATTTATGTACCAGTGGGAAATAAAATTAGTCAATGCAAATTTAATGTTATTTTCCAAGTTTACAGACTAATGATTTTAAAGTTTTATAAAATAATGGTATTTGAAATAAACGGAATTTTGTAAAATTTTTGCTTTGGTTTGATTTATTTAAAATTTTATAGTCAATTGTATATTTTTTTATTTATTTTTATTATTTTAAATTTTTAAGGAAGAAATGAACAATCTTCCTCCAGCTTATGACAGTCTGAGTCCTGATGATAATCTAATGGTAAGTATTAGTTGTCATCAAAAACAATACTAGTTATTATATTTCTGTTCTGTTAGAACTTTTATAATTTGTGATCAATTAAATTATACGAGGGTCATCTAGAAAGTAAGGTTACAATATTTATGTAGAATCGAAAAATGCTTGTATTTAATTGAAATTCACAGGATGCTTCACAAATATATTAAACTATTTTTCAACGTAATCGCCGTCGAGATTGAGACATTTCTGTAGTCGTGGCACCAACTTTTGTATGCCAGTGTCATAGACCTCCGCCGCCAGCTCTTTCAGCCACTTCTTCACAGCTTCCTCGATCTCCTGATCGTTGGAAAATTGTTGGGGTGTAGTGACACACCCACGTCTCATCCCCTGTTACAATAGAGTCCAGAAAAGCTTCTCCCTCTTGTGCAAAACGATCCAAAAATTCACGCGCGGCGGTCACACGATTTTGACGGTGCTCCGGTGTGAGCATTCTGGGCACCCATCTCGCACACAACTTCTTGTAACCAAGTTTTTCCGACACAATATCACCATGGAGACTTCGAGAAATATCAGGAAATTCTTCGTGAAGGTCGTCAAGCGTCACACAGCAGTCATTTCGCACTTGTTCCTCAAGTTTTTGCACAAGTTCGTCAGAAATCACTGCCTTGCCTCGTGAGTATTAGTACGGCCTTCTCTTTATAACCTAACCTACTTCGTGACATGTTGTCGACTCATCACATCACTACCATAAACTTCCACGAGCTTCCGATGGATATTCCCGGCGGTATTGTTCTGCAAAGTCAAAAAACTGATGACCGCACGGACGGGAGGTGGCGGGAGCGCGCGACGACCTCTCCATCGGAAGAATTTACTGTGACTGAACAAAATAGCCGACAAACACGCGGGACCAAACAAACTGACCGTTAGGATCCCCCCTATACGCCAGGTGCGCCAACTTCGAAACCAAAAATTTCCCCCGACCTCAGGAGCTCTTGTAACCTTACTTTCTAGATGACCCTCGTGTATGATTTTACAAACTTCCCAATTTTGACTTGTCTATTTTTATGCCAATTTTATAAAATTTATGTGCATCTAAAATCAATAATATAAAACAGTGTTGTTCATTTAAATTACTCAGTTATTCAACTAATCAATCTGATTATGACTTATTATTGTATTTTCAGAAATCTAATGCTCCCAAACCTCAACCAAGATCCAAATTTCCAGAGAACTCGAACTATTCAAATATTAATTTTCCGGACTTGCCAGAACTTCCAACAGTGCCTACAGATAATTTGTTTCCTAATGTACCATCCGGAAGTGGAAGTGATAACAAACCATCAGCTCCAAAAGATGATATAGATTTTGATGATTTAGCAAGAAGATTTGAAGAACTTAAAAAGAAAAAGTAATTGCGTTAAAACTTTGCATTTACTCATGTACAGACTGCCAAAAAATGTAAATATGATCAGTGAATTCGTAAAAAAAACTTGATTGTTTATGTGAAAAATTAAATTGTATGATAATTGATTTTGATGGGTAGCATATATGCATTTTATTCCAAAAGTCTGTTTGAAGCTTTAGTAGGTTTTAATCTATGGGCAAAGTGCTCAGAAGTCAAAGCTTAACATCCAACCAATTTTCATATAAATAAGTTATCACCTGGTTATAATATATATCAATACATATACGAGTATATTAGAATGTCGATTGTCATTTTACCTTATTTGGCAGAATCTACTTTTGTAAATTTCTTGATAAACTAACTATTTTCACGGTATTGTTTTTCAACATGTTTGTTTTTGTATTAACCATTTATTCAAAATGTGTAATATTTGTTTACTTTGAAATAGTATTTTTCCAAATATATTACTTGTAAAGGTAATATTTATTGATTGTTTGTATTGACAGGTAAAATTTATTAACAGAACAAATCTCTAAATGAATTTTTACAAAAATTTTAACATAGTAATCTTGGTGTAAAACAACAATGAGAAGGATTAGTTGCTTTAAATAAATTATATTAATAAATGACTTTTACACATATTTCATTGAAGTATAGATACTGTGAAAAATACAACAGCATTAGGTGCCGTCATTCTGCTCTATGCTTAGGATACACAATTAAAATGATAACTTTGTTTACTCTTTAAACAAATATTGCTTAGATAATAAAGTATATGATAAACTAGTGATCTTAAACCCAGAGATAAACCAACAACAAAATTACATAACAGCTGAATATTGATGAAAAAAAATTGAGATCAAGCATTTTAGAACATAATAAGACTTAAGAAAACAATTTTTCAATAAAGGTGCATAGCACTATTAATGTATAAATATAATGTATTTGTAATGCTTAATATTCATCATAGTAGTTTATAAAAAAAATTGTGATGGTTTGGCCACTTTGAAGAATGAATTGTGAAATATTTACAAAACAAATGTATATTTCTAAAATTAATGGAGAGCAGACCGAGGGATGTGAGACAATTGGAAAAAAATTAACTGAGGAAAAGGTCAGAAGTATGAGAAACAGAAGAGCTTGTTTGATGAGATGTATGAATGTGGACGATGCAAAGACTGAAGGTCGATCCTGTCTGTGTATTCCAAAGATACATAGTGTGATTGTATGAATGTATTATATAATACCTTAATGAAGAATTTTCAATGTAAACTTTGGCCACTAAACAGCACCATAGAAATAGAAGATTCTGTTGATGCAAACTATTTACAAATACTGCAGATATTGATTGTTAGCTTCACATTTGTTCTGAATGATTTTAAAACGAATATTTAAAAAGACAATTATCTGGATCAAATACATGAGTAACAAGAGAAAATTACAAAAAAAATATAAATGTCATTAATTTAACTTACTGATTTTTATATAATAATTAAGTTGCTAAATACCATTAGCTCAAATATTTCATTTAATCTCAGTCACTGTCAATTTAATCAAAAATATTCAAATTAAAATAATTAACCCAAAAGTTGGCAACTGTGATTTACTGGGGACACTGAAAAATAATTGAAAGCATAATATGTGAGTTTCTCATTGATGGTTAAAAAGATTTCAATAAAGTGGACATCTCCATGGCCTAGTTGATAAGTCAAGTCTCTTTCAGCTCGATTCTCATAGGAATCGAATTTATTTTTAAAATGATTCTTGTTTGCTTTTTACTTAAGGCCTCTTTAACACCTGTGATTTGTTGGAAGAGATTGCCATATGGCAATAAACCCACTAGATTGTACTGTACACAACAAAAGTATAATACAATACAAATTTACAAATGAGTATCACGCAGTTCTATTTAAACAGTGACTACAAAACTGGTGCGCACTATACAATATATACCGTATTTTACGGACTATAAGGTGCACTTTTTTCTTAAAAAAATTGCCTCCAAAATTCAGGTGCGTCCAGTGGTTGATTTAAAATTCCCGCCAGTATTAAAAATGGCCATATATTCGATGCCGCGGGAAACCTATCTCTATCTGGCAACATTGGATTCAACTGGCAGCAGCAGTGCACCAATGCGACGAACATGAGTTGCGGGGATTCACAAGCTTGCTAACACTGTCTCCCTCCCGCCCCGCCATCACAAACCCAGAACATTGTCTAGCCTATGATGCGTCATTGCAGTCTACGGTGCCAGTGAACTTGAATTGAAAGTGATTTGTGTTATCGGTAACAGTACAATATTTTTGTTATTAGCTAGTTTCGCAATGGAAAAAAATAAAAGGAATTCATATGATGTGGGCTATAAATTGAAAGTAATAGCGTATGCAGAAGAACATGGAAACAGATTTTCATGGATTTTAAAGGTCAGTTCGGTTTTATAAACTAAGAAAATTTTTTTAGTCTGGCTTTGCAATCTAATAATAAAAATGGTAAAAATGTTATTTTTTTTTTAAATTGCCTAAAAATTAAGGTGCATCTTATAGTCTGTAGCGTCTTATAGTCTGTAAAATACGGTAATTTATTATGTTTTTGATTCTGATGACTTCTTCAAGCAGGTATATCAAAAGTTCAAATTGATATATTTCATTAAAAACTTATTCCAAGAAACGTCTTTATTTAGGTCAACCATAGCTCATTACTTCACATTGTCTGATGTTGGGAAGAGACCACGAATCTCTAAACACTGGTGTATGGAATTAGATGGGTGTCCGATTAGTTGAATCCTTGAACAATAAAACTAAATAGCTCTTCACCTACCAAACGATTTTCTTAATATGTGCACTCCAGCATCTCGCCCACATTGTGGTGCTTATAGGTTGCTGCTGCGAATTTATCCCTTATTGTGGTGCTTATAGACTGCTGTTTCGAATTTATCCTTTATTGTGGTGCTTATAGGCTGTTGTTGCGACTTGATCCGTTACTGTGGGGCTTATAAGCTACTGTTGTGACTTTATCCCTTATTGTGGGGGCTATAGGCTGCTGCTGTGGCTTTGTTCATACCACATAACATCTATCATCCTCCTAAGTCGTCTGTTCTCAAAACTGAGGACTCTTTTCTTTCGGATCTTGGTAAGTATGTCTAGATTCTGAATCACATAGCAATAGGCTGACACCAAATAGCCGACACTTCGTCATCAGATTGCATAATGAGGAGTCCCATATTGTTAAAGGTACCACTGGCAACACACCCTTAAGGAAAGTTCATTATATAGATCTCCAACTATAACAAAATTTATCAACTCTGTTGATAGGGACACCATTAATGCACATGGGGTGTTCTTAATTTACTATGAAGTAAATTTATATTATTTGTCAAATATTGGTAATTAATTTAAGGCATACATATAATTAACATAATTTTTCACAAACATTTGTTTGAAAGTATGTGAAAAATCGAAAAAGGATTTTAAAGTTTCAAGGTCTTCAATTAAAAAAAACTATTTCATGGCTTTTTCTTGATTGATTTAAAGAAATACAATTTATAATATGAATATTTTTAAGAAAAAATATAAATCACATAGTTATTTTGAATACACTGGTGCTTTAATTCAATAAATGTTTTTATATTTGTTTAGTATAAAATTAGATGGAAGAAATAAAAGCTATTTTAAATTGATTGATGCATCAATTGAATGAAAATTATTGTAAATTTGAATTGTTTAACTGTTGCAATTAGAGATTTATATATGTATTATTTAAGTGCAGTAAGTAGTCACACCTGAATTCATTGAACTTAATGAGAAGGGAAGGGTCTTTTTATCATTATTTTAATATATCCAACTTGCACGTAAATCAAATCTTTAAAATTTGAGTCCATTTTATTTATCGTGGTAGTGATATATTTTGAAACTCGATAACATTACATTATTTTACTGCGCTTAAAAATATACTTTAATATATTTCATATTTATATGTATTTATTTGAAATTATTCTGTATATATAATATATAATTTAAGTATGCAAAGTAAAATTGTGAATTGGTAATTTTGGGTAAATTTCTAAGTAAAATATTTATTTTTTGTTAAATACACATTTTTGCAATTAAATAAAAATATATTACCTGATATTTTAGTTTATAATTTATTTATTTTCCTATAATACATCGACATAAACAACAAAATAGTACAAACCTTTTTTTATTTATTAGTTTTCCTTCACAAATATAACTATCTAATTATTTGGATTGGATGTGTATATTTTAGGGATGAATTACAAATTACAGAGGTTGCGCTGTAAACCATGATATTTTAAGTGGCACCCTATTTTTCAGGCAAGCAATTATCATCCTATTTTCCAACTGTCTCCCTATATACGAGGCATATCCAGAAAGTAAGTGTACTGAATTTTTGTAGGTTACAATTTTTTTTATTTAAACAAAAAAATTACGTGGTTACCGTAGTACATATGTAAGCTATTTTTCGACATAGTCGCCATTCCTCTCAATGCAGGTGGTGAAGCGGGGTATCAACTTTTTGATGCCTTCCTCGAAGTAGTTTCCCGCCAATCCCTCCGTCCACTTCTCCACCTCCTCCTTTACCTCCTCGTCGGTTAAAAACCTTTTTCCACCCATGTGCAGCTTCAGGGAGGTAAAGAGATAGTAATCTGAAGGTGCTAGGTCAGAGGAATGCGCGGGATGGTTCAGGACATCCCATTTAAACGAGGCGAGCAGTTCCTTCGTGCTGTTGGCCGTGTGTGGTCTGGCATTGTCGTGCAGCAGGCAGACTCCCTTTGTCAGCATGCCTCTCTTGTTCTGAATCGCCCTCCGCAATTTTTTAGGGTCTCACAGTATCTTGCAGAGTTGATGGTCTCCCCTTGAGGCATATATTCAATTAAAATTATGCCTTGACAGTCCCAAAACACTGACTCAAAAACTCTTGCCCGGCCTCCACTCGATTCAACTTGTGTTGGTCTGTCAGCTATTTTGGGACCCACCTCGCGGACAGTTTCCGATATCCGAGGGTTTCTGTGATGGTTTCGTGTAGTAGAGATCTGGAGATTTGCGGAAACATCGCAGAAAGTTCATCCAAAGTCAATCTGCGATCGTCACTGAGCGCATTTTCGATTTTTTCCACAATTTCGTCAGTTACAATTGAAGGTCTTCCGCTCCTCTAATCGTCATGCACAGACGTACGACCGTTTTTAAACTCGCGACACCACTTGTACACACTCGTACGATTCATAGCTTTATCACCATATGCAGTTTTCACCTCATTATAAACCTCAACCGGAGGTTTTCCCTTCCAAACGAGATAACGGATGACGCTGCGTATTTCGCTCCGGAAGAGCTCCAAGAAATTTACAACCTGATTAACAATTGAGTGACTGGCTGAAGAACCTGAAACTAGGAGAGAAAAATGATATATTTGTTAGAAAATGTATTATACGTTTTGATTTTGGCATTGGCAAAAAATAAACAAGAATTTGTTGCATTTCTGTTACACAACTGTCTACATTAAAAGTAAATAATTACAAAAATCAAAAGACTTAGAGGTTTTTCAATAATGCATATACGAGTATTTTTTACTTAAAAAAATTGCAAATATTTTGATCCCTTCTATGAAAAAATTGTGCAAAATCCCTAAAAAAATTCACTATGATTCGCCACTACCAAGAAACAAAGTTATCCATTACTATTGGTTTTCCTTGATTATGGATGCTCCTCAAAGCTTTATTCATATCAAGGTGCTAGAGCTTACTTCTTGTCAAGCTTTTTGTAAACCGTCAAAAAGGTGGTGGAGCGCTACTGCACTGCGCTCCACTGCACAAAAGCACTAACAGTGCTTTTTTTTTTAAAAAAAAAGGTGCCGGAGCTCACTTCTTGTCAAGTTTTTTGTATACTGTAAAAAAAGGTGGTGGAGCGCCGCTCCACTATGCTCCACCGCAAAAGAAGCACTGTATAGTTAATCATTCTAGAATCTTTACAATCAAATCAATGTTATCAAAGGCTGCTACATAAAGATCAATAAATGTCCATAGTTGAGGATACACTGCGAAATCTAGGAGCTAATCGTATTAAGTGTTGCAAGAACAATATCTTGTTAAAAATGCTCTCAAGATTCTTTCATGAAGCTGTTGAAAATACAAATAATCTTCAGTAACATAATATAATATATCCCAGGTGCAAAGCAATGAACAACCATGCTTACAAGATTTTGCTCTCTGTAACTTATTTTTGTTGAGAGTCTGAAGAAAGATAAATTTACCAGTGTAGAAGAAATCCAGAAAAATGTTCAAGGATTTAAATATGTTGACATAACATAAAATTACTTCAGGAAATATTCCTATAATGGAAAAAGTAAATTGTATCTCTAGGGAAATAATTTGAACTGTCAGAAAAAGGAATCCATTAATAGATTTCCCATCTAGTAAATAGTTTGTGGAGCGAAAATGATTTGGCTTGTGTTCGAATTGTTGCACGCAAAGGCAAATAACCGTGGTCTGGGAATTTGCCTGACCCAGCCTAAAATAACCCAGTTTTAATAACTAAACAATTATAAATGATATGTTTTTGTTACTTTAAAGGGATAATAGCTTTTGCTCGGGCTTTAATGTTGTTCCAGTTAAATAATATAAAATTCACAGTCTCCGTTGAAAGCAAATGTTATGTGGTTTTGATTCGATTTCGGGCGAGGACACTACCTTTTATCATTTGTTATTCAAAATGCTCCATGTTTAGAAAAAATTAAATAATCGATCATTTTAGATAATTATATTTAAAAAAAAATAGCCCCTGGGAAACGAGTTTTGGTACTAGTATTCATATCAAAATAATATAAAAACCAACCCCCTAAAATATTTTTTTAGTATAAATCTGTGGCGTTATGGCAGAAGTTGATATGTCCGTTTTACCTTAGTTTACAGGAGAAGCAATATTAACTTTGATAAGCTGTTAAAATCAGTACAAATAATCGTTTTTTAAGTTTTTTCAAACAATATATCTTTTGTTTGGATAATGACTGATACACCAAATTTTTCCACAACATGCCGAGAAATATTTTCTATAAATTGGGAGAATGACAAAAAATGGACATATCAACTTCTGCCATAACGCCACAGAAATGTAAATAGTTGTGACATGTCTACTGGAGACTCTAGGCAAAGACAATAATTCATTTGAATTGTCTATTAGTCTGTCATACAGCATTTGTCAAAGTTTTGTTTTTCTTCGTTTAAGATATTCAAAATTGTTATCCAAGATGTATATTTTTCATTAATTTTTTTTCATAAAATTATACAATTTAAAAAATGAACGAGAACAGTGTTAATGTTGTTAACGATAAAGAAAAATTATTCCGAGTAAAAGGTGAAAAAATATTCCGAGTAAAGGGTTTTCTAATACTTATTCATAACCTTTTTGCAGATATATTAAATCAGTTTGTTTCTATCGTAATTGGTTACAGTTACCACAAATTAGTGTTAAGGTTTATTAATATTCTATATCGTTTTGATTTACGTTGAAAAAAAGCATTGTTAACTGATTTTTTTTTCGTTTTACAGCCGGAGTTTTCTTAGCATCCGTTGCGGGAATTTCTGCTATTTTTGGATTCGGGGCAACATTAGCCGCTGCTAAGAAGAGAGATCCCCAATATTTTAATAAAGGTATTATGACAATTCGTTTTCATGCTCTTTCTATCAATAAAAATCTTGATTTGTGTACAAATAAATATGCAAATTCGTGACTCAAAATACAGGCCACAACCTCATACATAACTATTCTCATAATCAGTAATATTCCAACATGCATTTCACCATTAATTGATAGTCGATTGGTAGCCTCCATCTAGCGCTCTGCTCCTGGCCCTCATCACTGATAAATTCAACACCAGATATATGAACTTTTTGACATGTTTTAGAGGTTATCCACGAAATTTAATATACGTATTTTATAAATTCATATTATTTATAAAAGATGTCTTCTAACATACACACACACAAACTATCTCGCCATTTTCTTGTCAGGGTAGGCAGAGGACAGACTTTCGTATCCTGACATTATTTGCACCTTCTACATTCATACAACTATGATTATTTTGACTTTACATTCCCTTCTTTCAAAACATTCACTTGATCCAACCATACTCTCGTTGGTCTTTCTTTACCATGCCTTCCACTCAGATTTGCACTCTATATTTGTTTTGCCAGTCTTTCTTTCTTCATTCATTCTACTTGCACTTCTTCATCTTACTCAACAAATCAGCCTTAAATTCACATTCTCAGCTACACACTCTTCAATGTCTCTTAACTCATCAAATTTTTTTATTGAAAACAATTGCTTGGAAAATATTAGGCCGCAATTGAAGCAAAATAAGATTTCTCTGTCAACATATTGGATGCATTGTATTTATTATGCATTGCTTGGAAAATAGTTACACCCAAGACTATTGAAAAAAAAATTGCCATGCGGGATTTGCCAACATGATGGATTTAATACTTACTCAAGTCTGAATACAAGCAAGAAGCTAAACTGACATTCAGCAAAATTTTCAGGTATGTTTCATATTTTTTATAAAGTTCAGTATTGGATGAATTGATCCCGTAGGTGCAGTCAAGAAAAATGTAAAGAGGGTGATACTTCAGCTTCTGGCAGTTGCAAAATTAAAATATGCATAATTTTATGTTCCTTGGCAACTAAACCTCAGAACAATCAAACTTGTTGATTGTTTTTCAAGTTTTTTTTATTGAAATTATTACAGTGAAACCCATTCAAGATATCTTTTAAAGGACTAATAAATCAAAATTTTAAGAATCGAGCTAGAGGCATATATTTCAATATAGACAAGAGTAAAAAATTCACTTTTTCGCTGAAAAACATCTGAATTAGGCGAAGCATTTCTGTAATTATCTTACCTAATATTTTTATTTTAATGTTTAGGAATGATGGTTACTATGGAGACCGCTGACTCAGGAGCTATGCTAGCACTGAGAGCTCTTGGCTGGGGTAGCTTTTATGCAATTACAGGGACATCTGTTTTTTGTTACGGAATTTGGAAACTTTCGGGAGCAAAAGATGTAAGTATACAAAAAGTCCCACATATATGTGTATTATCTTTCTTAATTGCATTTTTTTTACTATTTTTTATGTTTTTGCTATCAAAATGATGTATTTTATTTTGAATTACAAGTGCTTGATTGAGGATGATTTTATTTATATATATATTTTATGCATAACTTAATTCAATTAAAAAAAGTATTTTTGATAAAAAATAAATATATTCTCATTTAATTTTTCAGCTCAAAGATTTCAGAGTGAAGATGGGTAATATTCTACCAAAGATTTCTAAAAATGATCCCCCACAGTCGAGGACTGAATTTAGTGGAATGAATGATTTGCTTAATTACTTGGCAATAGAAGATTTTGGAAAAGTAGCCACAGAACAGAATAATAGTGTTGATAGATAGTGTGGTAAATGATTTTAGGACAAAAATATTTAAAATGTAAACATTGTTATTAGATTATTTAACTTAAATTTAATTCCTTTTTTTTTAAGCGACAATTGTGTTAAATAAATTCATTTGAAATTGTTAAGCTTTCTATTTATTTATGACACTTCATTGTACCTGGCAGTTTTATTACCACGTGGAAATCTCTACCGACTAGCCAGAAAATGATTGCATGAGTGGTGACAAGCACCGGGTTGAGTTAAGAAGACAAGATCAGATCAATTCACCTCATGACTGCACAGTTATAACAGGACCTAGACTCCCTAGTCTCCTGGAGTGAGCGAAATCATCTGCTGTTCAACATTAATAAATGTGTCTGTGTATCTTATAGTCAATCGTTTTCACCAATCCACCATCAGTACAGGGAGTGGCATTAAACAGAGTTTCTGAATTCAAAGATTTGGGCGTAACCTTTGATTTCAGACTCACGTTTGTTAACCATATCTCACATTTGATATCGGACTGTTACAAACTACTCGGTTTTATAATGAGAATATCAAGAGAATTCATCAGCACCGATATCCTCCGAAACTTACATAATTATCTAATTAGAACCAATTTAGAATATACATCTACAGTTTGGGCTCCTCATCAGCTCAAATATAAAAATAATATAGAACAAATACAAAAAAAAATCCTCAGATATCTATGGTACAGAATAAAGGGCGATTACCCAAAATATGCACACCATGTCGAACTTCTCACGGTGTGTAACTACAGAAGCCTCGAAACAAGAAGGCAAGAATTCATTGCGATATTCCTACTTAAGGTTTTCCAAGGTTGCTTTAACTGTTCCGCGATTCTAGAAGCACTAAGTTTATATGTACCCAATAAATATAGCCGTGCAAGGAATCACCCTCTGTTCTACATATCAACTTACAGGACGAATATCATGGCTAAACACTCAGTCATGCGTGGTATAGAGACATTGAATGAACTGAATGTAAGCTAACACTAGAAGCAGACCCTCTTTGTGTAACAGGAGAAATCCGTGCAAAGTGGATAAAAAAAAAATTTAAAATATGTTCCATTAAAAGATGCACATAAATACAAAAAAGAAAAACAGCATTAAATATCATTAATGGTTGGGAAATGAAAAACATGCAATAACAGGACAATTTCCATAGCATCCATTAGAGATTAATCTCTCCTCAAAAACCCATATTCATAAATAATAAATACGTAAAAGTGATTTGCAGTTTTAGGATAGTAAGGTAACCGCTGCAGCCATTAGATTGAGTACTTCCCTGCATTTACATATGTAAAAAAACATACAAAGATCTTAAAAGAATTGTCTTGAAATGCTCATCGAAATGGTTAATGATTTCCATTTCTCAAATACTAGAGGAACACTATTCAAAGCCATGTGACCAGCCACAAAAAAGCCCACCTTAATGAACTAATTGGCAAAAATCTATTGTTTAATGAAGATGACAAAGATTTCTATACCCCTTTCTATTTAGTCTTGAAAACATTAAGGTATAGTTAAATGTTAATCCTTTCACAACACTAGCCAAAAAGTGGTGTTATTTGGAATGTTTAATGACCCACAGCTGCCAGCCTACCTGCTGCTGCATTGAAAACAGATCGGAATCTAAATTTCTGGAAAACTTCATATCATTGAAATAAAAAGTATCTAATTTATTATCAATTGAAACACAATTGTTTTTATTTTATTTTTCATAAATATTTGTCATTATTCGGAGACAGACTTAGTAACATTTTGAGTGATATCTTGCTTGAATAAAAATTCACTCTTATAATCAGGTCCTTGTGCACAGTGGTTTTCACAGGTATAAAATGCAAGAATTCCCCAGTCTATGCAATTGATACTTAAATCAAGCTTAAGAAAATTCAGTAGTTGTGGCATAATCTAAAACAAAAGATTGCACAGTTTATAACTATATTTTTTACATTTACTAATTGTAACTATTTTTTACATAATACATGAGTATTATGAAAAATAAATAGACATAGTTCTAAAAACTGGTGCTATCTCTGTGCTACGAGGGTAGTCCCAAAAGTACCCGACCTAACAAAGAAAACACAAAAAGTTTGGGAAAAAATATTTTTATTTCTCGACAAGTTTCCTTTCAGCTCGATACACTTTGCCCAGCGATGTTCAATAGCTTCGATACCCTGTTTATAGTGAGAACCGTCGAGCGCCTCAAAATAGCCATCAACCGCAGATTCCACCTCTTCATTGTTGGCAAATCTTTTACCACCGAGCCATTTTTTCAAGTTTGGAAAAAGAAAATAATCCGAGGGGGCTAAATCTGGTGAATAGGGTGCGTGAGGAAGCAATTCGAACTTTAATTCATTGATTTTGGCCACCGCGATAACGGATGTGCGAACTGGTGCATTGTCTTGATGAAACAACACTTTCTTTTTCGCCAAATGCGGCCGTTTTTTCTTGATTTCATCACTCAAACGCTGCAATAAGTTCGCATAATACTCGCCGTTGATTGTTTTTCCTTTTTGAAGATAATCAATGAAAATTATCCCACGCGCATCCCAAAAAACTGACGCCATGACCTTGCCTGCAGATGGAACTGTCTTCGCCTTTTTTGGAGCCGATTCTCCCCTTTCAGTCCATTGTTTTGACTGTTCCTTCGTCTCAGGTGTGAAGTGATGGACCCATGTTTCATCCATGGTTATGAATCGACGCAAAAACTCGGCTTTATTGCTGTGAAACATCGCCAAACAATTGATTGAAACATCCTCACGATGCTGTTTTTGTTCCATTATGAGCAAACGCGGCACCCATCTTGCGCACAGCTTTCTCATGTCCAAATTTTCAGTCAATATGTGATGTACAGCACTTTTTGAAATGCCTACCATGTTTGCTAGCTCGCGCACTTTCAATTGACGGTCATCCAATACCATTTTGTGGATTTTCTTTACCATTTCTGGCGTGGTCACCTCATTTGGTCGACCACTGCGATGTTCGTCTTGGCAGCTCGTACGGCCTCGTTTAAACTCTGCCACCCAATATTTTACTGTTGTAAATGAAGGAGCAGATTCCCCCAGAGTAGAATCTAGCTCGGCTTTGATATTGGTTGGACTTAGACCTTTCAAATGAAAGTATTGTATCACATAACGATGACCAATTTTTTCCATGTTTACAAATTCACTGAGAGCGTTCACTATTGATGGCTGCCAAACAAATACTAAACAACGTAGCATCTTAAAACTTAAGCTTTATAAGTTTAGTACTTTCTACCATAGTAATTTTTTAAAGCAACAACCGCCATCTATACGTCAGGTCGGGTACTTCTGGGACGACCCTCGTATATGAATTTATATAGTACATTTTTTTGTTCATTTCAATTGTTAAAAAATCATAGATCAATCCTGTATATACAAAAATATCAAGCCCGTTGAATAGGTATTGTATGGTTAAATTCATAATTTTTTTTGTTCAATACACCTTCCAGCTGGTCTTGCCCTCCTATTGGTGGGATGTATCTCAATTAGGAGGATGTTATAAGATGAGCCCAGATTTTTTAAAAGCTTATCTCTCAAATGTATTTTTGTCCTTTGCCTTAACATAACACATCGATCAATAAGTCCCGGGACTAACCAACAGATGGCGCCTCTAATAACAAATCCATACCATTCTCAGTTAGTACTAACCTTTAGAAGTTACGTGTCAAACTTTCATGACATTCCAACATTGTGTCATGAGTTACAGTGGTTTTAGTGATGCTACTTTTAAAACAATGGAAAAAACCGAATTTCGTGTGTTGATAACACATTCCTTTTTAATGGAAAAAAATACCGTTCAAACTCAGCGATGACTTGAAAAGTGTTACCCGAGCTCTGCTCTGTCGAAAACAACCATTTGTCGGTGGTATGCTGATTTCAAACGCAGTCGTACAGACACAAATGATGCTGAACGCTCTGGTCGTCCAAATGAGCCTGTTACACCAGAAAACATAAAAAAAACCCACAAACTCGTGATGGAAAATCGCAAAGTAAAGTTGCGTGAGATAGCTGATATCCTGAAGATATCATTTGGTAGTGTTTACACTATTTTGCATGAACATTTGGTCATGAAAAAGCTTTTTTCGAAATGGGTGCCGCGTTTGCTCACAATGGAACAGAAACAACGCGTCGATTATTCAGAGCGCTGTTTGGCACTGTTTACGCGAACTAAACAGGAGTTTTTGCGTCGGTATGTGACAATGGATGAAACTTGGATCCACCACTATACTCCGGAATCAAATCGGTACTCAGCTGAGTGGAGAGCAGCCGGTGAAAGTCGTCCGAAGCGACCAAATTCTTAACAGTCGGCCGGGAAGGTTATGGCCTCCGTATTTTGGGATGCGCATGGTATAATATTCATTGATCACCTTGAATAGGGAAAAACCATCAATAGCGAATATTACATAGCGTTATTGGAGCGTTTGAAGGCAGAAATTGCAAAAAAACAGCCCCATATGAAGAAGAAAAAAGTTCTCTTTCATCAGGACAATGCACCGTGTCACAAGTCGATGGTAACGATGGCCAAATTGCATGAGTTGAACTTCGAATTGCTTCCGCACCCACCGTATTCTCCAGATTTGGCCCCCAGCGACTATTGGCTGTTTGCAGATCTCAAAAAGATGCTCCAGGGAAAGAGATTTGGCTCCAATGAAGAAGTGATTGCTGAAACTAACGCCTATTTTGAAACCAAAGATAAATCGTTCTACACGGCTGGCATAGAAAAGTTAGGAAAGCGTTGGAATGAATGTATCACTCTTGAAGTAGACTGTTGATGAATAAAGAAGAATTTTGGCAAACAAATGTTGTTTTAGTAGTTAGTCCCGGGCCTTATTGATCGATGTGTTATATGTATAATTACAGAATATATATTTAAATACTACATTGCTAGCAATAAACTTTTTATTTGTTTTATATAAAGCAGTGAGATATTCCCTCAATTACCTCAGAACAGGTAAAATAATGTTTTGGTTTTTGCAAAATTACATCCGTACGTATAGAAAAATAACATTCAACAACAGAGGCTACTAACTCAATTTTAATATGAATTTTATATCAATAAATAAGATACAAATCTATCAGAAAAATTTACAAGTGCTTCCATTCTTTGGTCATTTTGGGTACATCTTGTATTATATATTACAAACCTGAAATTCAAATTGCCTCTTGGACTCACAGTATGGACAATTGGGTATATCTTCATTTTTTAAAACTGGTTGTTCAGCAATCCATAATGGTGCCCCACCTCGGTCATATCGTAACACCTGTCCAGGATCCCTTTCAATCCTTTTTTTAAACTTCTCAAATTTTTTGTCTTCGACAGTTTTATTCGCATATTGTTCTAATTCAGTTTCACTTTCATTGATTAATGACCCAGCTTTTTTCTCTTCAACAAGTTTGTTTAAATATTTCATTTCTTCTTCTTCCGAAGTTTTGTTAGGTGATTCCTGAAATTTCATTGAGATATATATGAGTAAATTTGCAAGTATAACAATACATCACATAATAAAATATTATGAAACAGTTACTATAGTGTTTCCTAGTCAGTGTTGTTTAATAGCTCCTACTTGCAGCATATTATTTTTCAGTATTGTGACCAGTAGACCACTATTTTATTGCCAAGATCTAATAAAATGAGTAGCGTGCTTCTATTTAAGTTTATTTGTTACCCTACTATCACTGTACAACTAGGCTACAAACTCCATGGCATAGTTGGTAAGATGCCTGTTTTCTAACCTGGAGATTGTTAATAGAATACCTGTTGGAACCCAAATTTTTTATAAGGGTTCTAGTCTAGTTTTCACTTATGCCTTTTTAACGTCTTTCTGGTTGGTTCACTATTATTGAGATAAGAAATATTACAAAATATAAACTGAGTACTAAGAAAAGAAAGGTCGCGGCTGCAGTCACTAGATCAGGTACATACATACCTCTGTTTATCAATTTATTAGACAACATACTTTTTATTTCTGATGGTTGTAATTACCTAAACTAAAATATAAATATAGCCACTTGTTTACACAATATGTTTCAGAAAACCATTCAAAAATTCTATAGAATAAAATAAAAAATATTGTATGTGCAAAATATGGATTTGTTTTCTTAACACATATAATTAGTTTGTTATGTATGAAATATCTTGAAATGGCAAATTTTATAAGAGGTATTCAAAGAACAACAGTCAATAGACAAGTGTAATAAAAAATAAAACTGCTACTATTTCAAATTAGCATTTAGATTTAAAATTACAAAAAAGCCTGTAATGAACCTATTTTAAAACATCTAGCTAAACGGTCTGATTAATTATTAAATGTTAATGATATGTTTTTTTACTTTTACTTGTTAAAATTTCGGATTGTAATTCGAATATTATAATATTATTGCAATGAAAAGAAACTTTGATATACACCTGATTACATTGATACCAACCTCACTTTCTTCATCGATAACTAGCTCCCATTGAGGAAATAGTAAATTAGATGTATTACTCTGTGAAAGTTCATCCTAAAAAGATATTTATTAATTAGTTAATTTTTTTATGTATTAATTAATGATAAATTAAAGAGAGTCCATAAATGTTAGATGATGAATGATGTGATATATTTATATATACTTTTGTCTTTTCATCTTGTGATTTCTTTGAGTGATAATTGACTTGTTTTTTTTAATAGCATAAACTCAAAATGAAAATATCACCTGTGAGAGTAGATAAATATTAGAAAATGCGAAATATTTCCTTATACTTTTGTCCTTTCATCTTATGATTTCGTTTAGTGATAATCAACTTGATTTTTTTTTATAATAGGGTGAACTCAAAATATGTAAACTATTAGAAGCAGGGTAGGAATCAGAGTTTGAAGTAAATTTTGAAGGAGAGATCAAGTAAAAATGGATTAAACAATTGGTATTATGGTCAAAACTTAAACATTTGTAATTTTTGTGCAGGATTCACAATGTTTTATAAGAATTCTAATCTGAAAATTCAAAATTTACAACAGTAGTTAGTTATTGATCCATCAATATTGAATGTTATCGCAAAAATAATAAGATTCTACAGTAACACATTATTTTTTAATCAATGAAGATACTTACGCTTTTACAATTTTCCTTGTGTCCATTTTTCCAATGAAATATTTGATGTGACCTGCTACAGTATTTAACTACTTTGCACTTGCCACAATGACTTGGTCCTTTTGCTCCGCATACAAAACATAAGGAAGTCCATTTACTTTCATCGAATTGCTGGAAAAAAGTTAATACTTATTCCTCTAACATTTTTTCATTCCTTCCATAGTGACATAATTAGATTTTTGTCTTAATAACATATTTATGATTCAATTTTAACTTATGAAAGCAAATTGATTTTGAAATTCACAAAGTAAATATAATAATTCTACAAGTTAAGAGAATATTAACTGCAATGAAAAAAAGCCAGATATTAAAAAAAATATATACAATTTTTTTTCAATTTATTCACCTTACCCTGTTGTTCAATACATTTATTAGAATGATAAATTAATACATTTTTAACAAAACACTTATTTTGCATTCACCACTATTTTATTTGAGTTCACTACCAGTTTCAAAGACTTTCTTTCGTCAGGTAAAGTTGAACTAAATTATGTCTAAAATATATATTTTTCTAATTGTAATAGGTACAGGAAAGGGATATAGGGGTGAAGGTAGGCATCAAAAGGATGGCTTTTGAACGGGAAACATATTTAATAGAGGACTATTATTGAATTAACTTGTAATTTGTTTTATCAAACACTGTTTATTTCACTTTTTGTAACGGTATAACCCTACTGGTTTCAAGGCTTTCATCTCATCAGGGGAGCACAAACAAGACTGAATTCTGTTCGAACTGGTACTGAGATACACACTTCTAACAGTAAACATTCAGGTTGGGGACTGGGGGTTGAGGGAGGGATGGGACAACCTCGGCGAGCAGCGGAGAGATTCTTGGGATATATGTGCTTGCCAGATGTTCACCTCGATGCACTGACTTAGAAATTTCTAGGGCCTCTAATCTGTCCAATTTATTTCCTTTTTACGTCTCTGATCCATCAAGGGTATATACAAAGTTTGATTATGATTGATCCAAACATATGGCAATAAAATACAATCAAATTCAGTGACAAAAATAATTAATCCTTGTGTAAGAAATATATTATTTTTGCCCTTTCGCTATCTACTAATATTTCAAGTGTGATAAAACTTACCTCTTCTGAATTTTCTTTGGGGGGATTAAATGAGTAGAAATCATTGCTTCTTTTTAGTTGACAACGAAATACTTTAATATTATCCGAATTATTGGTTTGGCAGCAAGAGCCATTTCGGCAAATAAAAACAAAAATTGTACGATGAAATCCTTCTGGGTTCTCGTCAATGGGTGCATAAACCTAAAATTGATTGTATCGAATATCATACACAATATAGTTTATGTAAACATTTTTGACTGATAATAATATATACTAACTTGGCAAAGAAAAATACACGGTTCACCACATTTTCCACACTGTAAATCGCTCGACTTAGGCAAATCTCGAAGGTTTAGCCAAGCTGGTTTACCGCCCACTTTGCTGGGAAATAAATATGAACGCAATTTCCAATTTTCACATTCATCAACGAATCCAATGTCAACTCTGGATTTCATGGAAGACATAATATATTATGATGAAAAAGATGACGGAATTATTTTTATTTATTCTAAAATGAATACACTGATCGCACGTGCTTTTCTTTTGACATGTAATTTGACGTTAAGTAGTGTTAGAATAAAAGGGCTCTATACACTTGATTCACGAAACGTATTTTTAATGAAAATATTGAGATACTAAAACAGTTTATTTTCTACTATGAATAAAAAAATATTCCATAAAACTTTAAAATCTGTTGGGCGTTAATGTTTTTTCTCCTGATGTGGTTTGATATATCCCCCCCCACCCCCCTGAGAGTTTGTATATTTGTGTTTTGATATCAAGTTTTTTTAATTATGAAGAAATGTTAGTATTTTATGAAACCGCAAAAATTGTATAAAAATAATGTTAATATAGTGGAGAAAATCATATTGTTTTGAACATATTTAACTTGACATTCATTACTTGGTTACTGCATTAATAAATGCAGGGATTTTGCTTGCAATAACGGAGTAGCCGTCATTAAAGTACGTGAAGTACATTGGAGAAGCGCTATTTTAAAGTAATTTTCATTCTGTTTAATTAAAAGTATATTTGAAACGTACTTTACTTAATTCCATTTTTAATAGGTAAAGCAGGTTGAACTATTGTAAAATAATATTCTTAAAAAAGCACTGTGCTGAAGTCAATTTATTAAAATGGAATATGCACTGAAGTGAAACTTTCATTTAAGCCACTGAATTCAATTACTTCTACACAAATACTTTGAAGTTCGTTTAAGAACTACCAAGCCGAATCTCAATAAAATTAACGTAGACCAACACTAAATCATGAGGTCAATAATTTCAATAATTCCCCAGACATGTTTTTATTTCGTTTGCCTCCGTTTAATGTGTCAAAAGCTTTATTATAATGATACTGAAATATCCTTTGAAAGCTGTTAGGAATTTGGAATCAATATTTATCGGCTTATAATTTTCAATGTATTATGTTACAGTCTTAACCTAAACGATAATAAAGTTTTATGATAAAAAATCTCTCCATATGCTTTTGGTTTGATGGGTAGTAAATAGATATTTGATTTCTGAAGTAGTAGTAATCATTTTAATATTTATGTGAAGTCGTAGTTTTTCCGCATTTATTTTTCTGCAAATACGACCTCATGTGGAATTAATTTTCTTCCCCATCATTTTCTAGTTTTGAGGTTCTCTGTCTTATCATGTTTCAGTTTGCAGTCTCTGGGTAGCTCCTTTTTTTGGACCTTGAGCACTATTAGGTGTTTGTAATTTTATTTTATTGTTGATATTTATGCTGTTTTTTGTAGAAAATTAATGCTATTACGGATATGGGAATTATTATCTCAATAAAATTAACGTAGACCAACACTAAATCATGAGGTCGTTGTGATGATAGATGATTTTATACAAAATAATAGGTTTTTGTCCCGAATAAAGTAATTTTCAGTAAACGTTAAGCATACTTTATTACTGTACTAACTATTTAAACAACTAATGTTAAAACATAGTGAAAGCATTCTCGTATTAGTTGATTATATGTTCTCCGCCTAGTGCAGCAATTCTCAAACCCAGTGCGTATGCTTTCGGCTCAGTATAAGCTGGACTCGAGTAAAAATTCAATTCTTTTTTGTCCAGTGTATTTTTCTTTCAGTTTGTGTGGTACAACGGTTTTGAGAGGGTGAGTATCATTACGACAATTACAGACGTATTAAAGCTATGAAATTGTTTGAGGAAACTCACAAAAAATATATTTATAGAAATTAATTTCAATGAATATTACATGTTTTTTAAGTAATTATTAAATATATAACACAGCAACTTTATAGCATTATTGTTTGGAGAAAATATAAAACGTTTGTCTATGCTACGCGATAATTTGGTTCCCTAAGGATTTAAAAAGTTAATATTATAAGAAATGTTCAGATAAGGTTATAGCATGGTATCAAAAGGTTGGGAAAACACCTTATACGATTTTTTATATATATGGTCTGATAATCCATCTTGACGTCGTCGCCGTTGCTCAACATGAAGTCAAAATACTTTTTTACAAAAGTACGAATACAAAATGCCCTGCTTTTGTGGAAGGCAGACAATAGATACGACGATAAAAATCGCGTAAAAGCGCTAGTGATGTATTTAGTTCATTTAACATTCCGCCATCGTAAAACCATTCATACATTTTTAGATTACATGATCAAATTACTATATATTACAAAGTAACCTCATTTTTATTAACAGCTTGTATTTAAAGTCTCGGTTTCTAAATTTGTAAAACAACTATTCAGAATAGTTTTTCTATCTATTGATACTGAATTGGTACATTTGGAAAGTTGACCAATTTCGTATTCCTTTGAGTTAAAATTTCCAAACACTTGAAATAACCAACCAAAGTTACGAATTTTCTAAATATAAAAAAGATTTAGTTTCAACAAATGTCAGAGCATAACAATTTCATATATTGTATGACTTATATTAATCTGAAGTGAAACATAATTAATTATGAATACATCCGATTATAACTAAAGAAACATGATATTATGGGTATATTATTTTTACCCATGTTATTAATGTCACCTGCAAAATATTTTAGCAAATTTGTAGTTTTTTGACCAATCATAGACCATTATTAAACCAGAGAATTATAATTAAATGGTGAATTGTCCCATATAATTGAAGTAAATTTAGGTTTCATGAAATTTTGTTTTAAATCAGCAGTTGCTACGTTTTAATGGAACCAATTATATTTTAATCAATATTTTATGTTTTCGATTTGATTGGTTTTGAAAAATTTACAAAATAAAACTTCCCTCATGAAAGCAATAATCATGTTTAATAATTTTAATAAGTTCACATTTACCCCTAATCATTTTATTCAGTATTCTATTATACATAGTCGCCCCATGTATTTTTCTAAGTAGACACATTTCTATACCATTTATTCGACTTTTTTCAGGGTTGTCACATATCCACGTTTCACTCCTATACATCAACGCAGGTACTAAAATACATATTGATGTAGACTATCATTTTGGCAATTTTTTATTCTGCCCGGTTCAAATATATAATATGTTTAAATGCCGCATTGATTATTCCCTTTCACTACAAGTCATTAGCTATAACTCAACCTTTCCGTCACCCGTCTTCAACTTGCTCTAATCTTTCATTACTCACTCATATTTCGTATTTTTAATTTTTAAAACAATGACTGTAATTTATTATTACTACTGCTTTTGTATCTTCATGTTAGTTTAAGATAAAGTTTTGTATTATTTGTCAATAATTTTAAGTACTTTATAACCTGTATCATGTTCGTTTGTATATAAAGACACTGTTGCGTCGTTAATTTATTTAATAAATTTCCTTTAATTCTTTTTTACCACCCTGAGTTTAAATTTCAAATTTATTCTCATATTTTTCTCTTAACAATTTCTACGATTTATTTGACTTTTCACAATCTTTTTTCAAAATATCATTAACTTGATCGAACCATACTTTTCTTGATCTTCCTCTACCACGCTTTCTTAACACATTTTCACTGTACTTTTGTTTTTTTAGTCTGTATTCGTTCATTTATTATAAAACGTCAGCCTAACTTCACATGTATAATTATTACCATCCATATTACACATATTTCTTTAAGTAAATTATATTGATTGACCACTTACTTAGCTTTTAGTGTCAAAGAAAAATAACACTTCAATAAGGTGATATGTACAGTTTTTTAGTTCTATAATAATCTAGTCCCGTTTTAGTTAGTAGTTCGCGACCGACCCTTCTCTATTTAGATCCGAAGGAATATTTTGGAAATCATCGAAGTGACATATTTGTTAAAATCGAAAAATGGTGTTTCCTGTACAATTTTTGTACATAGTGTAGTATATGATATCTATTTATATTATGGATATTTTTTTAGGTCTATTAATTGTTTATGTGCACTGTGATACAAACATAATGTGACTATTATTAAATTTAGTTGTGAATAGCACCATGTTATTTAGTTTCTGCCGTGTTTTCATTTTATAAACAATTAACATGTATTCACCGGGTGTGCGAGTTATTAGGGGTCAAGATTGGATATGGAATGATCAAGGTAATTTCAATAATTCCCCAGACATGTTTTTATTTCGTTTGCCTCCGTTTAATGTGTCAAAAGCTTTATTATAATGATACTGAAATATCCTTTGAAAGCTGTTAGGAATTTGGAATCAATATTTATCTGCTTATAATTTTCAATGTATTATGTTACAGTCTTAACCTAAACGATAATAAAGTTTTATGATAAAAAATCTCTCCATATGCTTTTGGTTTGATGGGTAGTAAATAGATATTTGATTTCTGAAGTAGTAGTAATCATTTTAATATTTATGTGAAGTCGTAGTTTTTCCGCATTTATTTTTCTGCAAATACGACCTCATGTGGAATTAATTTTCTTCCCCATCATTTTCTAGTTTTGAGGTTCTCTGTCTTATCATGTTTCAGTTTGCAGTCTCTGGGTAGCTCCTTTTTTTGGACCTTGAGCACTATTAGGTGTTTGTAATTTTATTTTATTGTTGATATTTATGCTGTTTTTTGTAGAAAATTAATGCTATTACGGATATGGGAATTATTATCAAACTGTTTTATAATGATGACTAAGAAGCACATGTTAAAATATCAATGTTTCTTCTCATGCTTTTGTTTATCTCAGTTCTGATGGAATGAATTTGGTTTAACCTAAAATAACTGAAAGAAAAACAAATTCTTGTTTAGTTGCTCATGTGATCTTTAGTTACTAGACACAATTAAAAAAAAATAAAAAGATGACAGAGCAAGTCTACAAAACCACATTTTCTATCTTTTAATCGCCAGATATTGCTGCAAAAATACATTATTACATGTCTTAAATATTGTATAAACTGCTGAAACACAATGTAGTATTAAATAGTGAAGAATGAAACTACAGAAAGGAAAAGAAAAGGGCAATTTGAAATGATAAACGTGCATCACCGAGTAGAAATGTAATGTTTATTTGATCACTGGATATTCCTTACGAAATCGTCACAATATAAAGAAAAGTGCTACCTTCCTCCTTTAGATTATCAGTTAACAGATTGTACCTATGAAGTACATCAAAGATAATTCAAAATCAAACAAAGGTGTATTAGCATATAAAGAAATAACACTATTGACTAGGTGTTTGCTTTACAAATTTATCAAGAGATAGTTGAATGATACTCTTCTTTTTCTTTTCTTGATAAAGAGTTCTGTAACGCGCTGTGCATTTTTCTATTGCCCTTCGTACATGACATATACGCTCTCCATTGGGATCACATTCTTTCATGATGGTCAAAAATTTGTCAAGATGCATGAAGACTTTGTTCATATTCTTGATTGTCAAAGTCTTAAATGAGTTCCTTATCAGGTTCTTTTCCTTCATTTTGGATTGAACATATTGTTGATCGGCTTAAGTCATACGAACGACCGATTGAGGCAAAAGATTCATCGCTTTCAGGATGTATAATTATATCCATCTTTGTCTTGATCGTATGATGTTTATGAGATGTTTTGTCCGTATCAACACTGCTGTTTTTTTCGTTTTTCACTGATGATTATGAATTGATAAGGGTGAAATTTTTCACCAAAACAGATATATACATAAACTGACAACACACGTCCTAACATAAACTATAGTTCGGAAATTCTAGGATGAGTCCTGTGACAGCTCACAAATTTGCCCCAATACAACCTAATGTAATGTATTTACCTAAATAACTTGTATTTATTAGAATTGAGGCTTATATTAAAGTTGATAAAATAATTTAAATTACTGAACATCGTTACAAGGTTGTATTGGGGCAAATTTGTGAGCTGTCACAGGACTCATACTAGATTTTCCGAACTATAACAAGACATAACTTATGAACACACGTCCTTACTGACGACTGAATCTGTGACGCCGTTTTTGCGATACATATCGATAAAAATCTAACTTTTAAATACAGTATGAAATAGCGAATTGTACGAAAGTAGAATGTATGAAAGTCGAGGACCGTCTGTATATGGATCCATTACATATAAATTATAAAACGAAAATGATACAAAAAATTTGACAATATTTGGTCATTGATTATTTTGAAAATATTGAGTAGTGGTATATTTATTATATAGATTAATTTGTTTATTTATTATTTGGTTTTTATAATTAAATAATCATATTTTTTATAATTTCAAGTTGTTTGATTAGATTGAGTTTTAATATTTTTATATAACCTCTTCACACAAGGTGTATTATATAGTTTTTAAAATTGATTGTACTTAAAATGAGTCACATAAATTGTATTGTGAAAAAAAAACATACATCCTGTCTGGTCCACAACATACTGAATGAGTAATTGTGTGTAGGGAGAGAGATATTTCCTGTGTTTATTTTTAAATTTCACCCAGACACCATCTGTCTGAATTGAGAGGTTGAGATTTGTTCACAGAGAGTAAATAAAATAATGTTTTTAAGAATATATTTCATTTTAATATTTGTTTTCCTTAAATATATTTTTGGATTTTTTTTTGTCTTTTTTAAAAATACATCAATGAATCTTTTAGATTATTTTTCTACGAATAATTTTTTTAGATATCGTTCTAACTTTTCAAGGATACATACTTAATAGTATATTTTGTATCACATGGAATTTATTTATAAAAAATCAATATAGATTGCAGTGTTTCTCAACCGTTTTTGACCTGTGGCTCCTTTTTGAGTTTGATATTGTTCTGTTGCCCCCAAACTACCCATGATAGTTGTTTGGGGACAAAGTTGAAAAATAAACATAAAAAAATTCCACTGTTTATTTAAATATTACAAAATGGATTTTAAATAAAAATAATTATAACACATTTCTTATGAACTATATATACATACATACTTATACGGGTATATTCATTTTTAAAAACAAAACATGTAATAATTTGACATTAACTTTATTTAGTGTGATCCTTGTGACTGATGCAAACTAGCAAGCTTTTTAACGTGTTCCTCGCGGGAAGCACAAACGCCTATGATCTGATCTGTAGCATTCCTTTGTGTATTTTACGTAATGTTTAGTTTATCTCCTTTATTTAATGAGTCTCCTTAAGAGTAATGACTATTATTTATTATCAGAAAATTACTTGAATGTCATGTTTACTTGGCGGTGTAATCAAATATCAGTGGTTCTAAACAAAATACGCGTTTAAACTTAGAAATTAAAAAACACCGAAATTGTGCCGCGCACAGGATTCGTGGAATTTGATTTTTAACGTGGTGTACAGGTTAATGTCCGGTTGTAATGTTGTCAGCGACAAACAAATATTGCCTCTATTCAGAACATCTTATTGAAGACAGTTATGAACTTTTGAGAGCAGATGACTAACCTGACTCAATCCAGATTCGACAAGATAAGATGCGGGAAATACAATAAAATATAAATTGGTTCACTTCCAGTGCTGTGGAAATTTACTTGCCATTTGACTATTTATGCAGCAATTATCTTTATGAGATTTTCTTGTGATTCAATTTCAGAATCTACTAAATTCACACCAAATGGATCTATCACCCAATCTGGGATATTTATATTTATCATATTACTGAATCGAACTTGCATATCATCATAATGTTGCTTCAAATGTTCAATATACACAAAAACATCATCATCTTGTATTTTGTTGGCAATAGTGGCCAATGATGGAAATTGCGCTAACTCACGACGTCCAATATTATTTTTGAAAAGACTGACCTTTCCGAGAAAAGCGATAATGACTTTTTTTTACACTTTATGAGATTACAATTTTCCCCCTGTAACTGTTTGTTTAATAAATTTTTTTTGAATATATCTTATAGATAAAATATATCACACTTTGCACCAGCTATCTCTTATCCAAATTGTTTGTGACTCATAAATAATACAATACTGTCCCAAAATGCAACAACGTGACGAAGACAATTATTCTTTGATGACCAACGAACCTCTGTGTGTAATAGTAGGCACTCAAAATCTTCCTCATTCTCCTCGCAGAGCTGTAGGAAAAGGTGATCTTGAAGTGGACTTGATTTCACTTGAAATTTACTGTTTATTATAATAGTGTAGTGCAAACACCCTCCCAATCTTTTTGCAACCAAATGTTGACAACGGATTACACAGTGTAGGCAAAAAATATTTGGCACATAATTTTTTAGATAAGCGATAAATTATTAATACCTGTCAACCATTGAAGCTGCGCCATATAGTATATTTTCAAGCGGGATATCTTTTTCGATAAAAAAAAAATTTATTATTAAAAAAGTACCACCTTTAGTGTCAGTTTTAAGTTTTCTGGCAAAGAGCATTTCTTCACAAAACTTATCATTATCCAAAAATCTAACATATGCCATTGGAAGGATTTCATTATCACGTGAAATAGATTAGTCTGTTTACTAAGAAAACTTCTTAACTTGCAAATTAGTAATTAGTTGTTTTTCCACATCACCTGCCATCTCATCGATACGTCTCGATACTGAAGAATTGTTCAAAGGAATAACCTGAGTAATTGCATTAGCACTCTGATTCATGACCCATGACCCTTGAAATAACAATAGACAATGCTAACAAAATCAAAGATTCGTCGATAGTATGTACTCTTCCAGCTTTTGCAATTAACTGTGAAATTACATAGGAAGCAATTAAGCCATTATTAATTTTCATTAAATACTTGAAATACTGTTTTACTTGTTTGAAAATTATCTCTAAGCTTTTTGAAGTAATCGAGTGGTTTGTCTTTCCTGTCCTTGTGTATGGTTTCCAAATGTTTTCATGACTTGCTTGGCCGCATGATATCATTTGTAAGTACAACCATACATATTAAACACATGGGATTCCTAATATCCAGTGGTGATGGAATAAATCAACGGACAAGGTACTTGGAATATTGTCGACATTTTAACTTATTTTCAGTACTCATGGGTTACCTATAAAAAATATTTATTATAGTAAAATATGTAATGTTCGACATGTCTTTGTTTACAAGAAACAAATGTATGTATATTGTCTGATAACAAATAAAACTTTTAAGCTTCAAATTTTCCTCATCAAATTTTCTTTTGTATTTTATTTAAATATAATATTTTAAAGAAAATACATACATCTCTCTTATAATGAATTTGAATCATTTTCATATAATTTTAATATTTTATTCTGACTGTGCCCCCCCTCGAGTTTGCTCTGGCTCCCCAAAAGTTGATTTTTGACCTGTGGCTCCCTTGACACTGCTATGTAGCCCCAATGGGTCACATGGCCCCCAGTTGAGAAACACTGGCCTACTGATCTTCTGAGTTATAGTTTATTTTTTATGGTTCTAATTATGAAGAATTTATAAATCTTGAAAGGTTATAAATACATTTTTAAAATCATTTGATTTTTTTTAATTAATAGTTTTTCAAAATCATGAAAATTGATTAGATATTGAGGTGATAGATAACGTTCCTGAAAATAACAGCAAAATATATAACTTTCACAACATTGTAATAATATGTCACTACGACAGTGTTTTGTTTTTGAATTTATAAGAAATGATTTTTAAGTACAACTAAATAAGTTAGTGATAAATAAAGGATTACTAGTTCTTTTTTACTAGCCATTATTAATGCTGTTTCGTGCTCACATCAAATTTATTTTCTTATGAGTGTAACTTTATGGGGACATGCAGTTGTCCCTTCTTCGACCACAGAAAATAATTAGGTTCCTTTACAGTATCATCGTATAATCGTAAGGAAATTGGATATAGTCATAATATGATGAAAGAACTGTCTCTGGGGAAACCTTTGCTTTGCTGGCATTACACCGGTATATGAAAATAATAGCGGGACACCGACAGAAGGTCAGATATCACGGAGAGAGAGAAAATTAAAATGAAATGAAAGAAAAAAATACTCAGGATTGATAGAAGGCCTTAAGAGATTTAGTAAGTCACCAAATTTTTTTACTAAAATTGGAGAAAACCATTAAACTATCGCCACAAGGTCAGAATAGCCAATTGAGCCAAAGGTAGTCCGATAAATAGCTGCATCGAGCTTTTCCCTGCTTCAAGAGATTCTATTCCCCTTTCCTTACATTACCACAAAATGTGGTCATGGGATTGGCCACATAAATTAAACAGGACAAAGGGACTAAATTAAATGAAAGTTTGCTGTTGAAACTCTTCTGGCCAGTGGGGAATTGGGAAGTCCAGTAGTTAGAAACCACTCAAAGGGAGGTTAAGTAGGTAAAAGAATTTGAGTGGTGACTGTCATGCTATTATTATTAGCGAGTTGAACCAAGCTTTTTCTACAATCTGTGGAATCGTTTCCGATAAGTAGTGAAGGCGTCACCTATTCTTGCAGATTTACTCTGTAAAAAGTATATTAAGATCTGGTAATGATGCAGGATGTTACGTCCTCTGGGAATCTTAGAAGCAATTTTTATATGCTTATTCCAAAATAATTTTATATGTTGACAACATGACAACACTATTTGTCGTTTACTCACAAGGCCATTTTATTTTTATATACCTTGTTATTGCTAGGAAGGATATTTTCTTCAGGTCTAATATAGAAAACCCTGAGTTAGTTCTTATCAATAAATAGTTCAATAAAAACAAGCCTTGTAGTTTAGAAATCTAAAAAACGATAAACTAATATTAAAATCAAATAAAAAATTGAAACACTTAATCCACTCGAAACAATTTATTCACACCCAACTAGTTTCAAGTCATATGTGACTCATATTCAAGGGTATTCCAAATTAACAAAATTTCAAAAAAATGAGGACAATATCACAAATAAACTCGGTGCTGGCTCTGACAACATTTAGAGAAGGGAGGGGGAAAAACAGCTATTTGTGAGTAAAAATGGCAGAACAGTAAAAGGATTCTATTTTATTGTTTGCGATAACTTTTATAAATTAGGGATGGGATTTCCTTTAGGGACAATAATGTTAATTATGTATTTGAAGTACATAGGTTTATACTTATTTATTTAAAGATGTCACCAATTTACAACATTGCTTTATTTTGTTTGACAAAGGGTTCGCAGATGGAGTTTGAAACCTGTAGTTGCGATAAGAACTTGTGGAATTTACAAAATAAATCTTATGATTATTTTTTACCGTTTACTTTTTATTTATTTAAAATGTATTATTTCTTTGCATATGATTCTTTTCTTAAGTTTTCTCTTAGAATATAGATATAAAGCACATTTGAGGCTACTCAAGGAACAATACTTTAGAAATTGTCGTATTATTATTTTTATTTATGTTTGAGTATGCACAAGAAAACCCTTTTTTTTGTAAAGAATATTGAACTTCTTGAAAGGGTTCAAAGATTAGCAACCAAAATTCGAAGATGTCTGACTAATCTGATATATGAAGATACACTATATTTATTGAATTGCCTACTCTACAACAAAGGCGAAATTGTGGAGACTTAGAGCAGTTATTATGATTGTTCGGAACTTCACTAATAATATTCTTCTAACGAAAACATACATTTGAGAGAACATCATTTGAAACTCTTCAAAATTAAATTCAACAATAACCCAATAAAACATTGTTTTGCTAACCGAGTTTTGGAATCATGGAACAAACTGCCTAATAGTATAGTGAGTGCAGTGACATTGAACCTAAAAACTGTCCAAGTTCTTTTACCCAAACCTAAATATGCTGTTTTAGTGGTGTTTTGTTTCCTTTGCTTATTATTTTGTTTTCACTTGCTTCATCTTTATGAACAGATGAGAGTTAAACATGAAATATATATTAATAGAATAAATGCTGTCTGTCTATAATTATATTCTTCTAGGTTTAGTTTTTACTCTTAACATATTGGGTTTTTGAGATTAAAATATTGTTTTTGATAGTTTAATTACTAGTTTAAACTTGTAAAAGGAAAAAAAGTTCTATTTAAAAGCAAAATTCCAATTTGCTTTTCATTTTTGTTTTAGAATCAAGTTTTTGAATTGTAAAAAAGATTAGATATTTTACGAGTACATAAATAAAAAAATCAAAAACAAAAGAACTGTGATATAAATGTAATGTTTTTGTTCAAGAAATTATTTTAGTAACCAAATGACATCACAAACAATGTTTTGATGTGTTCAATTAAGTAAGAAATTAAAGAAGAAACTCGTACATAAAGAATAAGAATTTTCATTGAATCACTGTCTGGAATAACAAGTGCTTTCCATATGTATTATACGAGTATGACACACTTATATTTTTTCATAGCATTAAATGATACACATGTTGACAAAATTGTGTTAATACAAAAAATTATCTGTGATTTCTTTTAAGTTTCATTCACATCAGATTAATGTTTTTTGCTCTTCGTATTTAAATTTTAACATGTTGACAGTTAAACTTCAGGTTTATAAATATTGTTTTTAATGAAGGACTTTGAAGAAAAATAATAAGTTTGCTTATTAGAAAATAGTTTGATAGAGAATATATTGAAAATCGTGTTGTAATAAGAAAGAAAGTCAGCCATGCACTTAATTTGCAACTAAAATAAAATGTTTAAAAAACATACTGCACTGTTGTGTACTAGTGTCCACTTTTATGATGCCTGGACGTTAAAGAGTGATAAGGAGGGAATAAATGCATTAGAAATGTGTGCCTTATGAAAAATATGTGGTGTTATAATGTATGACACTGTAAGGAATGATTGGGTTAGGGATAATTGTTTGTTAAGACTGATGTTATTAATAGAATTAAAACAGGAATCTTGAGATAGCTTAGGCACATGTAGAAATTAATTATATGATAGACTGGAAAGGAGATATGTGGAAAATTTTAACTGAGGGAATGGTGAGAAGTATGAGAAAAATAAAAACATGTACGAGGGTTGCTATTTAAGTTTTGAGATATGGCAACACCAGTGTAGATAAGTCAAATCTGACATCAGCATCATAAAGTTTGACGTTTTTAATGGTATACGTGCTTAGAAAGTTTTGTCATACGAGTGCTATTTGTGTTGTTTACAGTGACTTGAAAAATTCATCTCGGCCAAAAATGGAATTAAATCGTGAACATTTTCGTGCGATGATTTTTTATGATTTTCGACGTAAACTAACTCAACAACAGTGTGCCGATCAACTCGTTTCGACTTTTGGTGATGAAGCACCATCCCAGGCCACTGTGTTTCGCTGGTTTTCCGAATTCAGTCGTGGTCATAGTTCGCCCCAGGACGAATTTCGTGAAGGTCGTCCAAAATCAGTTGTGCCAGAAAACATCGATGCTGTGCGTGAACTGATATTGTAAGATCGTCATGTGACTTATCGTGAGATTGAGGCATGTTTGGGCATTAGTGCCACTCGCATACATTCAATATTGCATGAACATTTGGCTGTCAAAAAGATTTGTTCGCGTTGGTTACCGCATAATTTGACAATCGTTCAAAAAAAGGCTCGTGTCGAGTGGTCCAAAGAAATGTTGAAAAAATTGGATCGCGGTGCTTCAAAAGACGTCTATAAGATCATGACAGGCGACGAATCATGGATCTATGCATATGAGCCAGAAACTAAACAGCAGTCGACTGTATGGATCTTTTAAGACGAGCCAAATCCAACAAAATTTCTTCGCGCACCAAGCACTTCGAAGCAAATGGTGCCTTGTTTCTTCGGTATAAATAGTCATGTCGCAACAGTGCCTTTAGTGGAACGTCGTACGGTCAATTTTGAATGGTACACCACCATTTGTTTGCCAGAAGTGTTCGGAGAAATGAGGAAAACCAATCGCCGAAGACGGATCATTCTCCACCACGACAATGCGAGCTTTCACACATCAGCTCAAACAAGTGACTTTTGAGCACTCAAAACATTGAATTGATGGGTCATCCACCGTACAGCCCTGATTTGGCACCCAATGACTTCTTTTTATTCCCGAACATCAAAAATAAATTGCGAGGTCAACGTTTTTCGACGCCTGAAGAAGCGGTTGATGCGTTCAAAATGCATGTTTTGAAGTTATCTCATTCGGAGTGGAAAAAGTGCTTCGAAAATTGGTTCAAACGCATGCAAAAGTGTATTGATCTTCATGGAGAGTATTTTGAAAAACAATAAAGCCATTTTCGATGATAAATATTTGTTTTTACTTGTCTGTAGTAGCAACCCTTGTATGATGGATGTATGAGGCAAAATTGTTCGATATTTTTTTGAATTTGGGGCTTATTTAATTGATTATAGAGTATGTTATATTGTATGGTTTATAATTTTTTGACAGCAAAAACGAATTTTGTTTACTTCAATCTAATAATTCTAACTCTTGCTACTTTATACTTTCGTCAGTGTTTCGTATGAAAACGGACATGTCGTCAGTTTGAGTATAGCCTATGTAATAGTTCTTTTTTGCATTCCAGATGGAGGACTAGGATGTGCAGGCACTGTATGTGAACTGGGACAGCCCGGTAGCAAACGCTCCCCTGATAAAACTGTAGTTGTATGCTGGGATTGTGGCTTGAGATCTAATTATAGAACTGGTTATCAAGGCCAGTTTGACCTCACTGTCATTGATAATGCTCAATGTGGTATGTTCTTGTATTGTGATGTTCAATTTTTCAATGTTCGATTTGGGTTAATCTATGCCTTCTTCCTCTTGAATTATTATAATTATTTGTATTTGTTATGCACCATCACTTAATATTTGCATTATCACACAAAACTGCTTAGTATCTGATGAAATTTGCAATATTAGAAGAGATGTCTTATTAGGTGTAGGAATGTTAGACCTTGTTTTAGATATTTTTAATATTCACTTGAGTATCTACACAAAATGTATCGATATGTATATACTCAAGTTAGTGAAATCATCATCATCCTACACTTTCCATTAGGAACACATGTATGCTATAAAAAAACCTCCATCCAGGTCGGTTGACATCCTAGTACATTGACATTCACATGGGAAGATGTCGGCTGACATCTTCCCATGTGAGACTGAGATTATGAATTACCTATTTTAACACTGGTGTAGGATGGACCTCCAATTCATTGAATCTCTTGCGGCTGATAAAATAGCGCGGCTCTTGGTTGGATACTAGGCGGTATCAATAATCTGTTGCCTTACCTTTATTGTGGTGGTTTTTGTTGTGTCAAAAGATGAACTGTTGCATTGTGATATTACTGCCTAACACCCATCCCCTCCTAAGGCATCTTTTCAAAATTGATGTCTTCTCTCTTGGGCCTCGGCAACATGTCAAGATTCAAAGTCATACAATAAAATAAGCAGGATGTAAGCACCATAAAACTGGCATTTCATCTCCAGGCTGACTGATATTTCATCAAGACTGAGGAGTCTCATATGGTCTTCATATTTTTAAAGGCACTGCCGACAGTACTCATCTTTAATAGGCAGCTTATTCCCTAGACCCCCATTTCCAGTAAATATGACACTCAAATGTTGTCAGAGTTTTATACAGAGAGGTATTCTTGTTTAACACCCAGACATCCCTGATTCAATCCCTGGCAGAATAACTTCCAGACTGTTTATGTTTTCAGTCTTGTTTTCATATTTATTTATTCTTACACTGGTGCTTGGAAGTTGCCTAATATTAGGTGTACAAATAAGTTTCCGCCGTTTTTTATCAAAAATTGGGCATTTATTGTGAAAGAACGGAACCTCATGTTTTATTCGAAGTATTGCCCATCGCTTGCCACTACCTTTTCCCATCTTTCTGGCAGCATACGGATACAGCGTCGGAAGAATGCTTCATCTTTTGAGGCTATCCACGAATCGACCCAATTTTTGGTATCTTCATATGATGTGAAGTGCTGCTCAGACAGGTCATGCGTCATCGATCGAAACAAGTGAAAATCAGAAGGAGCAATGTCTGGTGAATACAGCGGGTGGGGTAAAACTTCCCAATTGATTGTTTCCAAAAAGGTTTTGACGGCGCCGCAACATGTGGATGAGCATTATCATGCAGGAGAATAATTTTGTCGTGTCTGGAGTAGCAGTGGGCGCGCTTTTCCTCGAGTGCTCGACTCATTCTCATCAATTGTGCTCGGTAGACAGCCCCAGCAATGGTTTCGTTCGGTTTGAGCAACTCATAATACACGACACCAAGCTGATCCCACCAAATACACAACAAGAGTTTTTTTCCATGAATATTTGGCTTAGCTGTAGATGTTGAAGCATGGCCAGGAGTTCCCCATGATTTCTTCCTTTTTGGATTATCATAGTGGATCCATTTTTCATCACCAGTGACTATACGGTGCAGAAAACCCTTTCGTTTATGCCTGGCAAGCAGCATTTCACATGTGGAAAATCGGCGTTCAACGTTTCTCGGTGTCAGTTCATATGGAACCCAATTTCCTTGTTTTTGAATCATTCCCAATGATTTCAACCTATGTGAAATTGCTTGTTGAGTCACTCCTAATGTAAGTGCAAGTTCTTCTTGCGTTTGGCACGAATCTTGATCCAATAATACTTCCAATTCCGCGTCTTCGTACACTTTCGGCCTTCCGCTACGTTCTTTGTCTTCGATGTCAAATTCACCGTTCTTAAACTTTTGAAACCACTCACGACAACTTCTCTCACTTAAGGCAGCCTCACCATATGCTTCTACAAGCAATCGATGCGCCTCAGCTGCAGATTTCTTCAAATTGAAGAAGTAAATCAAAAGTTCCCGCAAATGACGCTTATTCGGCTCAAAACTTGACATTTTCGAACACAAAAAAATATGTTATACTGATAAAAATTCACTAATATTTCAAGGTCATGTTGTTGACAGATGTCCAACCTTACGATAATGACATTTTACATCTGACAATTTTAACCATAACTTACTGGTGGCGCCAACTTTTGTCAAACGGCGGTGACTTATTTGTACACCCAATACAAATTCTTGGAGACCTTTTGGGGTGATATATGTGATGAAACAACACTTTATATTGAAATAATTTGAGTATGAAATTGTAATGAATTATATTTTGTAGGTGTCCGCCATCCTAACATTGAGTGTAACTCGTGCAAGCAAAATGCAATTGTAGGGATGAGATACAAATGCACGGTTTGCTACGATCATGACTTATGCACATTGTGTTACCATGCTGATCAACACAACTTAGAACATCCTTTCCTCAGATATGACAGCCCTATATCCTCTGGGTAGGTATTGTATGTTGGTTTTATACTAAGTATGACTTGTTCATACATTGAAAGGCAATCTTATGGTCATAATATTTTTTCAACAGATAAATTTTGTAAAAGTTTTTAGAAATCAAAATTATAGAAATTCTCTGTAATTAATGTTTTTTTATTTATGATTCACAGTGTAAAATTGACACCTCGAATAAATGAGAATAAACTTGCAGTCAAAGGAATTTTCAAAGGGGCTTCTGTTCAAAGGGGACATGATTGGAAATGGGACAACCAAGATGGTGGCGAAGGTAAATGTTTAGTCTCTGCATAGGACATTAAACTCAGGGAACTTCCTGAATGCAATATAATGTAAAAATAACCTCTTAGTATTAAATCATTATAAAGTTTCATGCTAGTGATGAAATTCCTCATTGTTGGAAATTTTATGGATAGGGCCACTTAAGACCTGTGTCATTGTGAAATTTTTTTGTCGTGGTCCGAAGGCCTTAGAATTTTTAAAATTTTAAACATATCTGAAATCAATGAACATTTTCATCATATTATGCTTTTTTACTTTCGGAAAGTTTAAAACGAGTCAAAAACTTGTGAAAAAATTTACCCTGTATATGGAGCCGATGCTGTGGATCACGGGTCTCTAAACTACGGCCTGCGGGCCAACACCGGCTCGCGAGCACCACCAATCCGGCCCGCAACCGCGGGCCGGATATGCGCGGTATCTGGCCCGTCATAGTTTATTTTGATAACATTGTAAAATTTACAATGTAAGTAAATCATACAAAATAATATTCAGATGTTTTTCTTTAACGATCAATTAAGAAACGCAATAACTAACATACATAATGAAATTGAACATTTTAACTGTAATTAATGATATGAGATTTATCCTAAAAACTTACAAGGAGTGACACACATAGGTAATTCACATAATGAAATTAAACATTATAATTATGATTAATGAGATTTATGTAGCTGTAACTTTCCACTGACAATTGTTTGCAGTTGTGGATCAAGTTTACTAGTGGAAATTATCAGCAGCGACTTCAAATGCTCATCAATTAATTTGGATCTGTCAATATTTTTTGTATATTTCATTTTGGAGAATGTTTTTTCACACAGATAAGTAGTGTCGTAAGCAGAAAAAAAGCCACGAGCAAATTTATGCACCTGATCAACCTGTGTGAGTGGAAGACTTTTATAAAATTCTAGCAATGATGACTTGAAATATTTTTTCTTTAAAAATATCACTACCCTTTGCAGTGTCAATCATTTCCGTTTTAAGTTCTGGGGCAAGGGTTTCTATATCGGCGTTGATTTTGAAAAATCTTGACATCGTTTGCGATTGCATCGAAATCTGAAAAACGAGACTCAAAATTTATTTTTAATGCACCCAAAGCTTCAATAACGAAATCTACCGGAAATGGAGTCTCAGTTTGCTGATTGAATGTTTGGCATGTATTAAAATACGTGAAACATTTTTTGTTCAATTGAGATTGAAACAAAACAATTTTTTGTCTTGACCCTAGGGACTTACTGGAGGAGTCAGTGTGGCCCTTAGGCTAAAAAGTTTGGAGACCCCTGCTGTAGATAAAACAATATGTAGAAAGTGGTTTCGGAGATTTAAGGAGAGAAATGTTGATGTCAGAGATGCATTTCATCTTATGGGATAATTGGAACTTTCTTTTTTGAAGACGATGAGGGAAATATAATGAGCATCAGTCATCAGCGTGAATATGTTTGAATCAAACTTTGGTGACCAATGAAGTGGCACATTATCCTCAGATTACTTGATTTCAACAGGATGTACTATATACTCATACTGCCAAGATCTCGATTAATGCCTTACAGCAACTTTTCTCAAATTGCAGTATATCCAATAGAGACGATATTTACTGACCAACAAGATCTCCCGATCTATTGGTATGTGATTTCTTCTTGTGGGGATATCAGGGTGGTAAGAGGGGGGTATACCAAGATTGTCCACAAGATATTAACACCCTTAGGCAAATATTCATCACGCAGTCAACAATGTGCCCACTTATTAATCAATGGTGCATTGTTCTATGCATGACGTACATCTGATATGCGAAGAGTGTTTGCTCGTTATTGGAGGTTACCTGTGTGATTTCATCTTCAAAATATTGTTTGAGATCTTATACATCAAAATTTGTTAGTAAATATTCAAAAGTTATAACTGTCGAATTATATATTATTTATAGTTAAGGCATTAACATTGTGGAGGTTTAAAGACATTGAATTTGTTTTATCAAACACTGTTTATTCCACTTTTTGTGAACTACACAAAAATGGATTTTTGTGGACTACACATGTGGATTCCACAAAAAGTGGAATAAACAGTGTTTGATAAAACAATTTACAATGTATAATTATAATAGATCGTTTCCCTGTCAGACACTGTAAATAATGGAATTGCTGTTTCCTTGGATGTTATCAATTAATATAGTAGAACTCAATTGTTACATATTATTTAAAAAAAAATTGGAGACACATTTAAATAACATTTTATATTTTTTCTTTTATGGTACGTTATACAATATATCCATATTTGTAGGGTCTACTGGTGTGGTGACAGATATTTGTTGTTGGGGAAATGAGTCAAGCAGGTCTGTGGCATGTGTTAAATGGAGAGATGGCACACAAAATGATTATAGGTAAATATCCAGTCATGTGATCCTTGTTTTCTCAGTTTTATTGTTTGAGATTTATTTATGAGGGTAAAAATAATATAAGTCAAGCATTTTGTGAAATAAGTGTAAATATTCAAATTTTTTTTTTCAATTTCCAGAGTTGGGCATCAAGGCATAATGGATTTGAAATTTATAACACCAGCACCAGGAGGAAACTATTACACAAATCATTTACCTATACTGGGTTGGTAATCTTTAAATATTTCTATAACTTTAAATGTAAATAGATTATTATTATTTTCATAACGTGTTTTTAGTGTCGAAAATTATCAGTTAAGATTCATCTAGATCAGGCCTTCTTAAACTATGGGTCGCGACCCAAAATGGGGTCGCGTAGCAAAATTCTGGGGTCGCGAGAGATTTTAATGTCAAATATTAAAATTTTTAAATTTAAAAAATATAGATTTTTGTATGTTTCTAAACGAATTCTAAAACTATATATTTTCATATGTATATGTATATTGTTACCTAATAAATAAATCATCAAAAAATATTTATTTATCTTTCTTTTATATTTATATGGGGTCGCCAGGAAACTCGCAATCATAACTGGGGTCGCCAGGAAACTCGCAATCATAAATGGGGTCGTGAATGAAAAAAGTTTAAGAAGCCCTGATCTAGATCATTTATGAGATTTTGTCCACCAAAGATCAATCCTTATGTGTAGAGAGAGTGGCTCTTTATATTTCTGTTCAATTATAGCATTTGTTCCGACATACAAATTATTTTATTATAACAGGCCTATTTTTACACTTAGCCTAAAAAAAATCATGAATTGTCAATTTCTTTATAGCTGTAGTCTTCAAATTTTTTCAAGTGTGAGCCAAGTTAGTAAAAGTATTAATTATTTATATCAAACATTAAGCATTACTTCCATGTTCTACTATTTAGTCTATGTTCCACTATTCTTTAAACACATGAGGCTGTCCATTTTTCTTTTTTGTCCTTTGTTCCATCGTCTTTTACCCTCAATGTAAAAAAAATTATACCTAGATGAGCCATGAAACACTTAAATCATTGAAACAAGAAATAGACTTGAAGAAAAATTCTTCAAGATATTTGTACAATAAGTGAGTTTAGCGATAGTTGGAATAGTGGATAATGAAAGTTACATTTAGTTAGATAAAATACTTTGTATGATGTCTGCTGTAGACAGATTCACAATTTTTTTTATAGTATCTAAGAATGAAATAACTGTTGATGGAGATGCAGGTGAATAATAAACTTACAAAAAATATAATGTATTGTAAATACATACTCATTTGCAACAATATTATCTGACCAGATAAAAACATTATGCAGACCTTTCTTTGGAGACCGTTCTCTAGAACTGTTTTAGAATTTATTCCAAATGAGAGAATAAAAATTCAGGTGAAGTTTGCCCAAAAAGCATGCTAACTACTATCTCACTAATGACAATTGAAAATAACTGAAAGTACTATATTGAAATATTTTAGGTAAATTACCCGACGGGCTATTAAGCAATAGCATAGCAGCAGCCAGTAGCAGCGCAGCAGCTCCAGGCAGCGCAGGGGCTGCAGGGGGAGCAGTGGGGGCCGGTGGGGCGCCGGGCTTGTGTCCCGGAGACAGAGTGAGAGTGGCACTGGATGCTGACACACTCCGCCATCTGCAGCAGGGCCACGGTGGCTGGAATCCTCGTATGGCTGAAGTGAGTACTTTTATTTTTCCTTCAGTCAAAATAAAATTAAGCGTCTTTTTAATATTCCGACACATAGTTGAAGTGGAAAAGTTTAACATGGTCCAAAATAGGGTACAGAGTTTTTTTTTCAATTTTATTTCTTTTTAACAACATCAATGAAATATTGCATAAAATTTTTTTAATGTTATAATTAGATTTTGGTCCCTTGGTTTTCCATTTTATGGTGGTCATTTGAAGAGTAAAACTCATAAACCACATAACAACCATGGTTTTGATTTTTCGTTTTTTTTTATGGAAAAACAGTCTATTAACAAGCGACTATATACCCATAATTGGCATATATGTGAATTCAAACTATAAAAATAGCTTTATATATTTTTTACAAATAAAACGTTTTGTAGAAAATGTGCAGTTTTTTTCTTATAACTCTACGTGTTTTTTGGCTCTCGAGTGGTTTATGAGTTTTACTCTTCATTTATTAAGCAGCAATTCTCACATTCTATGAGTACGTACTCCATTTTGAATATTAACAGTTGTTCTGACATGAGTTTGAAAGTTCCTGATTCTAATCCTATACATATAGTATTTAGTTTTTATAATTTTTTTTACTAGGCGTACAAATAAGTTTCCGCCGTTTTTTAATAAAAAAATTATTGTGAAAGAACGGAACCTCATGTTTTATTCGAAGTATTGCCCATCGCTTGCCACTACTTTTTCTCATCTTTCTGGCAGCATACGGATACCGCGTCGGAAGAAGGCTTCATCTTTTGAGGCTATCCATGAATCGACCCAATTTTTAGTATCTTCATATGATGTGAAGTGCTGCTCAGACAGGCCATGCGTCATCGATCGAAACAAGTGGAAATCAGAAGGAGCAATGTCTGGTGAATACGGCGGGTGGGGTAAAATTTCCCAATTGAGTGTTTCCAAATAGGTTTTGACCGGCGCCGCAACATGTGGATGAGCATTATCATGCAGGAGAATAATTTTGTCGTGTCTGGAGTAGTAGTGGGCGCGCTTTTCCTTGAGTGCTCGACTCAATCTCATCAATTGTGTTCGGTAGACAGTCCCAGCAATGGTTTCGTTCGGTTTGAGCAACTCATAATACACAACACCAAGCTGATCCCACCAAATACACAATAAGAGTTTTTTTCCATGAATATTAATTAGGCTTAGCCGTAGATATTAAAGCATGGCCAGGGGGTCCCCATGATGTCTTCCTTTTATCATAGTGGATCCATTTTTCATCACCAGTGACTATACGATGCAGAAAACCCTTTCGTTATGCCTGGCAAGCAGCATTTCAACGATTCAACGTTGCGTTCAACGTTTCTCGGTGTCAGTTCATATGGAACCTAATTTTCTTGTTTTTGAATCATTCCTAATGATTTCAACCAATGTGAAATTGCTTGTTGAGTCACTCCTAATGTAAGTGCAAGTTCTTCTTGCGTTTGGCACGAATCTTGATCCATTAATACTTCCGATTCCGCGTCTTCGTACACTTTCGGTCTTCCGCTACGTTTTTTGTCTTCGATGTCAAATTCACCGTTTTTAAACTTTTGAAACCACTCACGACAACTTCTCTCACTTAAGGCAGCCTCACCATATGCTTCTACAAGCAATCGATGCGCCTCAGCTGCAGATTTCTTCAAATTGAAGAAGTAAATCAAAAGTTACCACAAATGACGCTTATTCGGCTCAAAACTTGACATTTTCGCACACAAAAGAATATATTATACTGATAAAAATTCACAAATATTTCAAGGTTATGTTGTTGATAGATGTCCAACCTTACGACAATGACGTTTTACATCTGACAATTTTAACCATAACTTACTGGTGGCGCCAACTTTTGTCAAACGGCAGCGGCTTATTTGTACTCCTGATATATTTGTTCTTTATTTTAATTTTAAATGAAACCATTTTTTTATTGCTAAGTTGAAAATATGGTTGTAAATGTTTTTATTGTTTTATTAAAATATATGTGCAATGCTCCATTTTTTAAGAATTTAGTATTTTAGGACTAATCAACCATACAAAGTTAGTCTTAACTAGACAAGTGCCTTGCGATAAACACATACAAGTATTGCATTTTGAGAGTGGATATTGCAAAGGATAGAAATGGTTGAAATTGGTCATCATCATTTGAAAATCATGTACAATTACTTCTATCAAAAAAATTGTGAAATTTCTATTACATGTTCTGAAATTTAATTTGATCCTTTTTTTTCTAATTGAAGTTTGTAAAGGTATTGAAAACTATTCGTTATCTTATTCATGTAGCTTTTTAAAATTATATGCTTTTTCAGTATATTGGCAAAGTTGGCGTAGTTCACCGAATAACAGAAAGAGGCGATATTCGAGTTCAACATGAAGGTAATTTATCAGTGCTTTTGTTTTTATTTGAAATAATAATTCAATGATTAGGTTTACTAGTTTTGTTTTATTTACATTTAAATTCATTCTGTTAAAGAATATAGATAACTTATACTATATTTGTGATTTTATAGGATGCCCAAATCGATGGACCTTTCACCCAGCAGCTTTAGTGGCTGTAACCTGGTACAGAATTGGAGATATTGTCCGCATTATTTTAGACTTGGCTCAAGCTAGGCAACTGCAGAGGCAACATGGAGAGTGGGTACCTGCCATGGAGTCTGTGAGTTCTCTTACTTTCCCTTAAAACGATAAAACTTAGATAATTGATTTAGTCAATTTTAAACTATTCTGTTTTCATATAACGACAAGGTTATTACAAATCCAGAATAACAGGTGATTGTTAGATATAAAGCTTCATCCAGTGATACCCGAGAGGAGCTAAAAGGTCTAGAATGTAGAAAGGCATGCTAAGGGTGGATTATATATGTAGAATGGAAGTTATAATTTGGCAGCAAACGATTTTAGCTTACAAAAATATTCTGTATAATATCTTTTGATTATCTTAAATTATTCAATAAAAAAAATATTGTTTCCTATAAATCTTCAAATAAAGATTTTACAAAACTTTCATGTATTTTCGAATAAGTAATAATTCAGAATGTACACAATTGTTTTATTTCTTTATTGTATTTCAGGCACTCGGGAAAAATGGGAGAGTTATGAATGTATATTCTGATGGTGATCTACGAATTCAAATACTTGATGATAATGTGAAACGTATGTGGACTCTCAATCCACAGTGTGTTACGCTAGTGCAAAGATGTCCTAATGCAGAAGAATCACCCAAAGTTTCCCCTGCTCATGCTTCCAATCCTGTGCCAAACAATCATGGGGCTGTAGTCCAAGAGGCCAGTGTTCAGGAGCCTATAAGCCTAAATCCTGGACAGGGTCCTTCTAGCCCCAGCCCTGATAGACCAGAAATGAGATTGTTGATGAGTAAAGTGGCCCAAGGAAATTTGGAATATGTTAAAGAACTGTATGACACTGACAAAAGTATCGTGAGTATATTTATTTTATTACCTTGTACGTTTTATTTTGAAGATTTAGTTTTCGTCATAAATGTAATGATATAATTGGTTGTGATTTTCTATTTTCATCAAAATCTCTTTGATTTGCTACATTAAATAGCATTATTAACAGTTTTGTTACTGTGACAGCACTGTTACAGCTACTTTTGCATATTAAATAGCGTGCTACTGAAGCATCTAAGTAAAAAGTAGTAATAGCGCTACTTTACAGTTACTCTTAGAATAAGAGCGCTTTTTGTAGTGCAATACTTAATAATACTGAATGTTGATCAGTATATAAGATTTCTAATTATTGTTTGAATAACAGATTGACAGTCCATATTGCGGCAAGACCCTGCTTCAGGTGGCAGCTTATCAGGGACACCGACCTCTTGTCCAATTTTTACTGTCGAAAGGAGCTAAGCCCACCGCTGTCGATGACGATGGGGATTCTGTGTTACACGATGCAGCATTTGGAAATCAGCCAGAGGTGTTTATTGCTTATTTTTATCATATTTTTAGTTTTTATCTACCAGTTTTAAATCAAACTGATGTAAACATTAAGTTGTGCATTGAACTCATGAAAACATATTGTTTATAAAATTTATTGAACATATTCTAGTATTTGATGTTGTTTAGGAAATTGATCCGATTTTAAATTTATTTTCAATTTTGATAATGTATCAATCAACAATTCCCGGGACTAACCAACAGATGGCGCCTCTAATAACAAATCCATACCATTCTCAGTTAGTACCAACCTTTAGAAGTTACGTGTCAAACTTTCATGGCATTCCGACATTGTGTCATTGAGTTACAGTGGTTTTAGTGACACTACTTTTGCTATTTTCAAAATAATGGAAAAAACCGAATTTCGTGTGTTGATAAAACATTGCTTTTTAATGGGAAAAAATACCGTTCAAACTCAGCGATGGCTTGAAAAGTGTTATCCGGGCTCTGCTCCGTCGAAAACAACCATTTGTCTGTGGTATGCTGATTTCAAACGCGGTCGTACAGACACAAATGATGCTGAACGCTCTGCTCGTGCGAATGAAGCTGTTACACCAGAAAACATAAAAAACCCTCAAAATCGTGATGGAAAATCGCAAAGTAAAGTTGCGTGAGATAGCTGACATCCTGAAGATATCATTTGGTAGTGTTTACACTATTTTGCATGAACATTTGGTCATGAAAAAGCTTTTTTCGAAATGGGTGCTGCGTTTGCTCACAATGGAACAACAACAACGTGTTGGGCAACAGGACAACAGGAAAGCGTTGGAATGAAAGTATCACTCTTGAAGGAGACTATGTTGATGAATAAAGAAGAATTTTGACAAACAAATGTTTTAGTAGTAGTCCCGGGACTCTTAGTAGTGTTATGTAGACATCAAACATATTAATTTTCAGTTTAATTATTAACAGTAACGTTATTACTATAGTAATGTATAGATTTTTTTATCATGGGGGATAAACGGTGAATCTATCATTTGTGAAGTATTCAACAATACATATTTTCTTTTAATATTAAAACTTTATTTAATATTAAAAGAAAATGATTTATAAAATCTCATCTGGTATTCTTAACATCCTAACTAGCATTCTCAATGCACCAACTATGTCACCTGGAATCTGTCTACCCATAGAGTTATGGGTAGGGCACCTAGTTCTTGGCGTATGCCTGTAATATGCATTTCATCTTGACAGATGACTTTATATACTTAAGTTTGAAAAATCCTTAGGGAGCGGATTGTTAGTGTCAGTCGCGGTTTGCTGCAATCTTATTTATTACAGTGCTATTTAAGAAATTCTTATCGAGTTCCCTTTTGAAATGTAATCTTAATTGAAATGAAAAATGTATTTTCAGATACTTGAAATACTTTTGTCTGACAAGGATGTGGATATAAATGCTGTTAATAGGAGCCGTTGTACAGCACTCCACATTGCTGCCCATAAATGTTTGCCACACTGTGTCTGGGTTCTTTTGCAGCATAAACCTAATGTTAATTTACAGGTATTTGAAATGTTTTTTAATAGTTGTACATATTATGTGTTTTAACATTTGAATGTTTGACACAAGTTCATCAAGTAAATAATCTATTTGTGTTTTTAATATTTTAAGAATTCATTACATTGTTTTACGACTAATTTAGGATGCGTATGGAGACACAGCACTGCATGATGCTATTAACAACCAGTGTACAACCAACATTGGGCAGAGCAGCGGTTCCGCTCCTGGTCTTACCCCTCTTGCTCCACCTTTATCAGGATCCATGAGGATTATACAAATGCTGTGTGATTATCCAGGTAAGGTTTTCATCAAAACATAAAATTAAGAAGTATTAATATACTTAAGTTGTAATAGTGGTGGAAAATTAAAATGATTTAGCAATGTTGGTTGAACGAATGTGAGCAGTGTTTAGAGAAAGAGTTAAGAATGAATGTAAATAAGTCGAAAGTCACGGTTATTGAAAAGAGTGATATGGGTGAATAGAGAAAGATTAGAGACAAGTGGAGGCATTTTACAATTTGGGAAGCATTTTTTCAAGATATGGTAAGATAGAGATACATATTCAAATGGGTATTGCTGCAGGAAACAAGGTCAATGTTGACTTACTGTTTTTGCCAATAAATCAATCACTAAGTCTTCAAAAATGTTTGTGTACAGTGTTTGCTTACCTTGATGTATGGAAGTAAAAATTTTTAAAAAGCCCAAATACTATGTGAAAAAAACACCTTAATTTGTAGAGAGTAACATAGCGTAGGGTTCGAACCGCCAACCTTTTTGCACAGAAGTCCAGCACATTTCTGCGTGACCATGCACCTCTAAATGCAGTGGAAATACATGCCTTCTGAAGAATATTTGGTGTTATATAATAGAGTTAGGAATGATTGAATAAAAAAGAAATGTGTGTTACAGACGGATGCTAGAAGTAGAATTAAGAAAGAAAGTTTGAGATGGTTTGGCCATATTGACAGAATGAGTTGTGAAAGCCTTACAAAACAAATATATGTGACTGAACTGAATGGAGAGCACGGAAGAGGTATAAAAAGAATGGAAGGAGATAATGGGATGACGAGACCTATGGATGGGGAAGAGACAGAGGTTGTAGGCCTTTTTTGTCTTCTCTGTCTACTCCAAAAGGGACATGGTATGATGGTATGTATGTATGTATTCACTCAATAAAGATTGCTAACATTTCGTGCATTAGTTGATTCTCATGAATATTGTTTTTAGATTGTTTGAATCTCTTAAGGTGTATAAAAGTTACTAATATTAACACATCGATCAATAAGTCCCGGGACTAACCAACAGATGGCACCTCTAATAAATCCATACCATTCTCAGTTAGTACCAACCTTAAGAAGTTACGTGTCAAACTTTTATGACATTCCGAGATTGTGTCATTGAGTTATAGTGGTTTTAGTGACGCTACTTTTGCTATTTTCAAAACAATGGAAAAAACCGAATTTCGTGTGTTGATAAAACATTGCTTTTTAATGGGAAAAAATACCATTCAAACTCAGTGATGGCTTGAAAAGTGTTATCCGGGCTCTGCTCCGTCGAAAACAACACAACCATGTCAGTGGTATGCTGATTTCAAACGCGGTCGTACTGACAAAAATGATGCTGAACGCTCTGGTCGTCCAAATGAGGCTGTTACACCAGAAAACATAAAAAAAACCCTCAAAATCATGATGGAAAATCGCAAAGTAAAGTTGCGTGAGATAGCTGACATCCTGAAGATATCATTTAGTAGTGTTTACACTATTTTGCATGAACTTGGTCATGAAAAAGCTTTTTTCGAAATGGGTGCCGCGTTTGCTTACAATGGAACAGAAACAGCAACGCATCGATGATTCAGAGCGCTGTTTGGCACTATTTATGCGAAATAAACAGGAGTTTTTGCGTCGGTGTGTGACAATGGATGAAACTTGGATTCACCACTATACTCCGGAATCAAATCGGCAGTCAGCTGAGTGGAGAGCAGCCAGTGAAAGTCGTCCAAAGCAACCAAAAACTTAACAGTCGGCCGGGAAGGTTATGGCCTCCGTATTTTGGGATGCGCATGGTATAATATTCATCGATCACCTTGAAAAGGGTAAAACCATCAATAGCGAATATTACATAACGTTATTGGAGCGTTTGATGCAGAAATTGCAAAAAAACGGCCCCATATGAAGAAGAAAAAAGTTCTCTTTCATCAGGACAGTGCACCGTGTCACAAGTCGATGGTAACAATGGCCAAATTGAATGAGTTGAACTTCGAATTGCTTCCGCGCCCACTGTATTCTCCATATTTGGCCCCCAGCGACTATTGGCTGTTCGCAGACCTCAAAAAGATGCTCCAGGGAAAGAGATTTGGCTCCAATGAAGAAGTGATTGCTGAAACTAACGCCTATTTTGAAATCAAAGATAAATCGTTCAACACGGCTGGCATAGAAAAGTTACGAAAGCATTGGAATGAATGTATCACTCTTGAAGGAGACTATGTTGATGAATAAAGAAGAATTTTGGCAAACAAATGTTGTTTTAGTAGTTAGTCCCGGGACTTATTGATCGATGTGTTAGATGCTTACTAAATTTTGACTGCCAACTACTGCACTGTCAATTTAAGTTTGACAGTGGTACTAAAAAAATGACCTGAGAGTGCATTAACTTGCCCCATTATACTATTTTTAGTGTTTATGAAGAAATGATGATTACTTCTTGTGTGGTTATAATTTTGATAGATTATTGATAAACATTTGCATAGTCATATATCTATTGATATATAGCTGTGCAAATGTATATCGAATTAATTTTTAAACTTTATAAATGATTATTCTGATAGTACTGGAAACATTGATGTCATTTTTATAGATTATAACACTGGTTTGAAAGTAAATATTGTTTAAAAGTAATAAATTGATTTGGGATTTGTAAACCGTGTTTAAAATTATTTTATTCGTTTTGCCCCATGACCCCATCGTTTTCAGATAGTCTGTAAGATATTCATAAGTGAGATTTCAGGATGAGCCGTTACTCTCTCAACTACCTTAAAATAAACTATTACAACATCCAAAGATTGCCTTGGAACTGGTGTATTCATGGCTACAAAGGACATGAAGTGCCAGACTGTGAACTAATCTGGATGGAGGCGTTTTATGGCTTTTATCTATTCCTTTGTTCCTGATGGAATTAATATGGTGATAATAAAAAATGAATTAACTGTATTGAGTTAATTTTTTAAAAACTCATTTTAAATTGCAGATACAAATTTTACGCTGGCTAATAAGCGTGGATTCAATGCTTTACAGCATGCAGCTCTGAAAGGAAATGCTTTTGCTTGTGCAGCTATTGGTCGCAAAGTGCCTGATATAGTGGACCATCCTAAAGATGATGGGTTTTCAGCTTTACATTTAGCTGCATTAAATGGCCATGTGCAAGCAGTGAATGCTTTAGTGAGTATATATTTTATATGTATATATATTTTTTTAATATATCTTAAGGACACATGCCTGCTCAAATGTTTGGCTCAGGACCAGACCCCCCCCCCACCTAAAAGTAAAGCATACTTTTTTTTCACTTGTCTGTACCTATAACAACCTAAAAAATGTTTACACTTTCATAAGTGTGTAATAGCACTAGACCTATACAAAGAATAAGTAAAATGAATGAATACTACTGTACAGATTGGCTGAATGGAAACAAAAAAAACAAAAATTGCTGTCGAAAAGCCCCGAATCAACAAAGCAAATGCTATAAAGTGAATTCATGGATTTAATTTAAAAACACTGTATTTGATGCTTTCCTCAAAATTGTAAATTGAATCCATAGGCATTGTAAAAAAGTGCTGAAAATCAGATCTATCCTATATACTAGGTTAGTCAAAAAGTTTTGAAAGCGGAAATGAAAATACATTTTTTTTTGGGTGAAATCACTTTTATTGCTCAGTATAGTCTCCCATAAGATCAATACACTTGGTCCAACGATCTTCCAACTTTGTTGTCCCATCACGGATGTGACTTTATGGAAGGCCTGCAAAATACTCCTCTACGACGGCTATAACCTCTTCGTTTGATGAAAAATGCTTTCCACGAAGGAATTTTTTGAGGTGTGAGAACAGCCAGAAGTCAGAGGGAGCTAAATCTGGCGAATAGGGTGGATGCTGCAACAATTCGTACCCCAATTCACTGATTTTCGCGATGGTTTTTTGAGCTGTGTGAGCAGGTGCATTATCTTGATGAAAAATGATTTTTTTCTTCTGCAAACCGGGTCTTTTTTCACAATTTTTTTCATCCAACTGGTCCAAAAGGTCACAATAATAATCAGAGTTGATTGTCTTACCAGTTTGGAGATAATCTATCAATAAAATTCCTTTTGCATCCCAAAAAACTGACGCTAACACATTCTTGGCCGATTTCTGGACACGAACTCGCTTCGGAGCCAAAGTGCCTGGTTCACACCACTCCTTAGCCTCTTGTTTTGATTCAGGATCATGGTGGTAGACCCAAGTCTCATCCATAGTGATGAATCGACGCAGAAAATCCTTTTTATTCTTTCGAAATTGCTCCAAATGTTGCTCAGAAAGTCGCATTCGAACGTGTTTTTGTTGCATTGTTAGCAAATGCGGCACCCATTGTGCACACAGTTTTTTGAAACCCAAAACTTCAGCCAAAATATGCCATGTTTTTTCCATGTGAGATGCCTATGGTGTCAGCTATCACATCCACAGTCGATCGATGATCTTCCAAAACCATATCCTGTATTTTCGCTATGATTTCTGGTGTTGATGCACTTTTTGGACGTCCTGAGCGTGGATCGTCTTCAACGCTTGTACGGCCACGCTTAAACTCCAAAACTCATCGGTGAACGGTTGAAAATGAAGGAGAAGACTCCTTTAATACTGTCATCATCTTTGCATGGATCTCAGTAGCCGATAAACCTTCCAAAACAAAGAATTTAATCACTGCACGATATTCGGATTTTTCCATTGTTAAAAAATACACTGACACGTCAACTTCAAATGGCTTGTAAACAAAGAATGAATTGACAGATCGAAATGAAATTTTGAGTACGTTCTTATGAAAGATGAAATATTAAAATGGCGTAGAAATTTTGGTTTTCTACTGCTCCATAGATGTCGCTTTCAAAACTTATTGACTAACCTATTATGTCATGTTATCCCCAAAATTTTCAATGAATGATTAGATTATACCCGTTGGTTTTGAGATAAAATGAACATTAATCCAACATAATATGATACTTTCAGGTGACAGTCGGCCATGCTGATTTGAATTTAAGAAATAATCGGCATCAAACTCCATTGCTACTAGCTATATCACAAGGTGCTTTTTGAGTTTTTTTTAGTTCAAATGAATACAATTTTATGATTTTTACACAATTTAAATTTTTATCATACTTTTATATTCTTTGTTTTGTTTTTTCAGGTCATTGTAATGTCATAGAGCAGTTGGCTAACTTAGGATGTTCAGTGACGGCATTTGATGATGATGGAAATACAGCTTTACACATAGCGTACACAAAACGGGTGAATGCTCAGTCTTCAGAGGCGCAGAAACCAAATAATAAGGTATGTTTCGTCACATCAAAAAGTTTGTTATATTTCTCTAAAATTATTTGCTTTTCTTGGTAATTTTGAATTTATTTTTTAGGATTGTCCGGGTATAAATTCTATTTATGAACGATTGCAATCTATAGATGTAGGAGCAAATAGAGTTACATACTCAATTATAATATTTTTGATTCAAAAAGGCTGTGATCCTAATGTTAAAAATAAAGAAGGGAAGAGTATATTTGATCTCGTAGACTTTCCAGCTGGTGGTAAAAAGGTTAGTATGAGTTTTTACTGTTTATGAATATTTTACTGGAAAAAACAAATTGAACATAGTTTTGGTTTTGTGAAGTAGATCAAATTTAGGATTTTTAATTCCGATTAGAGAGTCTGCGTCTGAGAGTCTTTATCCCTAACTGATAATGTATTCAGAGAAAAGTCCACAAGATAAACCTGGCATTGTTGATAAAATATTATTCATGTTTCATAATTTTATGTATTAATTCCTTGTATGCAAAGATAATATTTTGTTTTTTATGCTCTTTAATTGTTTTACTTTTGGTCAGTTAATTTATTTATCAAAAATTGCAGCTTCAAAATATTTTGCCGAGTTTCCTTTCATCTGGCAACCCTGAGAGAGGGCCTGTTGATCAACTAGAGCAAGCAAACGCACATTTAGCCAATGTTACAATAAGTTCCGGAGACTTGCCGGGAGCATTGGACAACGGGGGCTTAGTTCATGGTGGAACTTCGGCTGGAGAAATGCCCAACAGTAGTAGAGAAGGAGTTTTTGGTGGAATGAACGTCGGGGTCAATGTGAATGCTTCTCCTTCCAAAAGAAATCATTATAATTTGCTCAACTATGCTGATATGGGTAAAATTTTCTTCTTATTCCATCTATTTTTTGTTTCAGTTTCATATATTTATATTTTTTGATAATAAATAAACTATTTAGAAGTCCCATAGAACCTTTACTTTGTTAAAGGCACCACTGGCAATATCTATCCTAATATGAAACTTATTCCTGAGACCTCTAATCCCAGTGACAGTAGCATCCAAACCTTAAAAATCTTAACTCTTGATAGTCATGCTAGTTATAACTATGTCTCGAATAATATGAAGATAATATGGGACTCCTTAGTGTTTAGTCTGAAAATTAAGTGTCAGCTGTTTGGCACCTGCATCCTGCCTATTTTACTATACGTCTCTGAACATTGGCATGGTACCAGTTGATAGTTTTGTGAACTGATGATGTCTTAGGAGCATGTTAATGTATCAGGTGATTCGATCATGTAATAAATGAGATAGTTCATCTCGGATACACCACCAGCCTATTACCACCATAATAAGGGTAAACGCTGGAGATAATTGGGTCACTTATTGAGGATGCCATCTGGTAGCTGGTCAACAACTACACTGTTTTATCACCCGCAAGGGACTCAACAAATTGGATACCCTTACTACACAGCCTAATGTGTCAGGATGATTAGTGCCGGCTGTGGACCTATCTGGATGGATGCATTTTGTGCCATCGCTGAGTTCCATATATAATAGTTCCATATATAGTATGATGATGAGGATACATATATTTGTATTAATAATATGTTTTCACATATTTTTTGTTACAGCTCAACTATTTTACGATTTAAATATTTTTATGAATAATTGCAGGAGAATGTAGTAGTAGCAATGGTAGTCCAGTGCATATTGCTAATATGATGAATAGAATAATTCCTGGCAAAGCCAACAATACTTCTAGTCCACAACATCCTGTCAGGCCATCTCGACATAAGAAGTCAGTTTCTCCACCTGGTAGTGCAGGTAATATTTAAAATACATAATTAATAAACATTTATTTACATCACTGACAACCTTCACCCAGGGGTTTCGGTTTTTGATTCCCGAAGGTTTCCAAAAAAATAAGTGTTTTAATTTGGTTTAGTTTGTTGATAAGGTTGCCACTTCAAAATATGGACTTTACCAATGTGGATATACTTAATTACAATATTTAGAAAATATCCAGTTTTATTTGTGTTTTTTTGGTAAAATTGAGGAATAATATAATTTATGACTGTAATCAATATTTTAGACTTTGTATCCACTTTGCGTTTTTAATGAATAATGACAGTTGAAATTTCTTCAAACCACATTTAAAATTTTGTTATATTTGCTATAGCGGCTTGAAACATTTTCGAACATTTTTTTTATTATGATATTTTCGGGTATTTGATATTTTGATTTTTTCATATAAAAAGTGTAGTATCGAAACAGCTATTAGTGTATTTTTATTGGGTTTCTTATATTTAAATACCCCTTATTTTAGGTGGAATTAGCCGAACGAAGCCAACAGAATGCATAGTATGTTGTGAGTTATCAGAAGCAAACTGTCTTCTGGAGCCTTGCGGTCATCGTCCTGCATGCGAGGATTGTTCTGCACGCATGAAGAAGTGTCTTACATGTGGGATCATCATAGGTATATTGCAAATATCATTTAATAAGTCTGAAATTGTATATTTTCAATTTATTTTAGTCTTAAATGGTTTACAGTATGAAGTGCTAGGAAAAAGATTTAAGGATTGATGTAAATTAGTCGTTGAAAGGTTCTCGACTGCTTATTATTGGTTCAACTGCATAATATGTAAAAAAATAATTAAATATATTTATTATTTGCAGGAAAAAATATTTATTATTATTCCATTAACTTTTTGCCCATTTACCGGTTTTACCCAATGAACATTCTCAGAATGGCGAATTAACAAATGTGTTTTTATTACAAATGTGGTATGTGAACAAACATTTGTTGAGGATAGAAATAATCTAATGTTAGATGAATAATACTGGGATACTATGAAATATGTTTTTCTATGTAAATAAGGTTAACTGGGATTCTATTAATTATGAAAGATTACAGCAAGTAGAGGAATTTGTCTATTTAAGAAATATGTTTTCAAGAGATGCTACAATTGAGAAAGATAATAAAGCTTGTGGTAGCAGGAAACAAGGCCAATAATGCATTGTTACTGTGTTCGCAATAACTCATTCGCAACATTTTAGGTTGTTTCCTAGTAAGTTGGATTATGCTCATTTTCCTTATAAAAGACATCTTGTGATGTAAACATAAATTAAATAAAATCTAAAAGAATGATATTTCATAGTGGTCTACTAGTGCCCACCATGATCTATGGAAGTGAAACCTAGACATTAGAGATGAGTGACAAGAGCAGAATAATGCTGTAAAATGCATATCTAGCGAAGCATATCTGGTATTCAAATTTGGTATATAGCATATCTGGTATTCAGTTTAAAGCATATCTGGTATTCAAATAATATGGAAGAAATGGATTATAGATGACTGTTAAGACGCAGATGTCATAAGTAGTAAAGAAAATAATCTTATCTTGAGATGGTTTGGACCTAGAGAGAGAATGAAATGAAAAACAATAAAAAGAAATATATGTTTCAATTAAATAGAATGAGGGAGAGGAAGACCAACAAATAAATGGAAGGAAATATTTGGAGAAATTTGGAAAAGTCAGATGCGTCGGGAACAGAGGATTGTTTATGGCAATATGCATGGCTGTAAATAAGGCAAAAGCTGTGTGTGGATAAGATGTGGAGATCTGTTCTTTCTGCTTACCACATAGTGGTGTGTATGTTTTTAAGATTTTTATATGATTTTCATGCCTTCAAATGCCAGAATTCAAAATAATTTGTGTAACCTAAATTTTATTCTGTTTCAGAAAAGAGGCTTACAACAGATGGGCGTGTTTTACCTTGTCGTAGTCGTCAACCATCTGCGGAGCGGCTTCGTTACCTTGAATGCAAGATTCAAGAAATCGAAGAAGCTCACTGCTGTCCTATATGTCTGGAGAGGCGCAGGACCGTAGCATTTCTGTGTGGACATGGTGCCTGCGCTAAATGTGCTGCTACTCTGTCTACATGCCATATGTGTCGACAAGATATCACAAGCAAAATAAATCTTTACTGAACTAGTGCCAACAATACTCCTAATTTTGTTATTATTTTTGTGTTATTTTTTTATATTTCATTGACATTCATTAAAAATCACATTTACAAAAAGAAATGGGATGTGATGCAACTTTATGACATTAATTACAATTGTTGATACAAATTTTAAATACATTACTAGAAGAAGTGGCAGTTTGTCTGATTGGAAAAAGTGACAAGTGGAGGAAACATGGAAAAAGAAAATATGTAAAGAATGAGTAGCTTGTTTAGTTATAAAATATTCCAATGTTATTTCTTATGTAGTCAGTCTTATAATTTGATTCACATTCTTTTTCTTTTCAAATCTTGATGGCTTTCTTCCATCTACGAGAGACGATGGAATGTCACAGCAACTCTGACACATCTGGCTGTGACTGGAGACCAATCATAGACCTGTATTTTCTCCCACAACCACTGCAAATGTGGACAGAATTCTGTGGGACCTCATAGAACTGCTAACTTAAAGTTGCTTCCTGACAGGTTAGCTAGCCAAGCCTGGTCATGAACAATCTGTTCGAGAATAATGTTTTTTCACAGGCTTCAGTTTTTGGCTTGCTCTTTCTAATGCAGGATATCTAGGCTGAACGACAATATATCTCTTCTGCAGGTGTTCTTAAATCTAAGCTAAGCTTGGTTCCTTTTGGTGTCTGCTATTTCACAATTTTTGGGAAGTTTATTTAAATCTTAAGGCCTTCATAAATAGAGCTAACACACCGATCAATAAGGCCCGGGACTAAGTACTAAAACAACATTTGTTTGCCAAAATTCTTCTTTATTCATCAACATAGTCTCCTTCAAGAGCGATACATTCATCCCAACGCTTTCCTAACTTTTCTATGTCAGCCGTGTAGAACGATTTATCTTTGGTTTCAAAATAGGCGTTAGTTTCAGCAATCACTTCTTCATTGGAGCCAAATCTCTTTCCCTGGAGCATCTTTTAGAGGTCTGCGAACAGCCAATAGTCGCTGGGAGCCAAATCTGGAGAATACGGTGGGTGCGGAAGCAATTCGAAGTTCAACTCATGCAATTTGGCCATTGTTACCATAGACTTGTGACACAGTGCATTGTCCTGATGAAAGAGAACTTTTTTCTTCATATGGGGCCATTTTTTTGCAATTTCTGCCTTCAAACGCTCCAATAACGCTATGTAATATTCGCTATTGATGGGTTTTCCTTTTCAAGGTGATCAATGAATATTATACCATGCGCATCCCAAAATACGGAGGCCATAACCTTCCCGGCCGACTGTTGAGTTTTTGGTCGCTTCGGACGACTTTCACTGGCTGCTCTCCACTCAGCTGACTGCCGATTTGATTCCGGAGTATAGTGGTGGATCCAAGTTTCATCCATTGTCACATACCGATGCAAAAACTCCTGTTTATTTTGCGTAAACAGTGCCAAACAGCGCTCTGAATCATCGATGCGTTGTTGTTTCTGTTTCATTGTGAGCAAACGCGGCACCCATTTCGTTAGAAGCGTTTTCATCACCAAATGTTCATGCAAAATAGTGTAAACACTACCAAATGATATCTTCAGGATGTCAGCTATCTCACGCAACTTTACTTTGCAATTTTCCATCACGATTTTGAGGGTATATTTATGTTTTCTGGTGTAACAGCCTCATTTGGACGACCAGAGCATTCAGCATCATTTGCGTCTGTATGACTGTGTTTGAAATCAGCATACCATGTGTTATCAACACATAAAATTCGGTTTTTTCCATTGTTTTGAAAATAGCAAAAGTAGCATCACTAAAACCACTGTAACTCAATGACACAATGTTGGAATGTCATAAAAGTTTGACACGTAACTTCTAAAGGTTGGTACTAACTGAGAATAGTATGGATTTGTTATTAGAGGCGCCATCTGTTAGTTAGTCCCGGGACTTATTGATCAATGTGTTATGCTATGGCAATGCTATAAGTGACTTGTGTAGTTTTTTTTCACCCTAAGAATGCTTAATTTATTTATTTATAAGAGGCTGTATATAGTTATAAACCTTACTAAATAAATTCAAATGGAATGAGGAAAAAATAAAAATTTCAATGAAAATAAGTCTACTATCCAGTAGACTAATGGCACCGGTAATACTGCCTCTGATGTTTGATCAAACATTTATTATTATGACCTAACAATGACGTAGGATGATAATTCTGATGGTGCTATTTTAGAAAACCCCTATGCCTTTTAACAATTTTGGCAGCAGAAATATACAATATTTGAGAAAATGTCACTACATATTTGAGTATGTGCAATCAAATGGAAACTCTTGCAATGCTTATCAGTGTATTTCATTCGTTTTTGCACTCAAGCACATAAATTTATGTTGCCCACAAGCTGTAGAGTGTATCACACCCGATACTATTTTTAGTAGCATTGCCATAGCAGTATACTGGATGATTTAATCATTTCCAGAGATATTCGAATAATTTATTTCCAGAAATAAGTAAAGAAGGAAATTTCAATAAAAAGTTATATATTCCAACTAATCGTCGATTTCACTAGTTAGAGAATATTCTTGAATAAATAAGTCAAATATGTACAAAACAAAAAAAAAACACCAGATTAGTGAGAATTTAATTTTTTTTATATATTTTGTCAAAGATTGATTGAACATTAGTCTGCTCGAGTGATTTTGATATGGAGATATAAAATGACTCGTCTGAAATTCTCCTTGAAATGACAATATGTTTCTCAGTGCACTAATTGTAGTTACCTTTAGTAGAAAAAAATGTATATACACATTTTTTTTATTAATACTGAACTTAAATTGGAAAAAAATAATGCAATCTTATTATTTTGAAACATTATATCATAATCAAAACTTATCTCGCGAGACTCAATTTTTATGGAATGAATTTGCTTCCATCATATTTTGAATTTTTACTTGGAATACAGTTATTTTATAATAGATATCTGATAATTGTACCTCATACTTTGATTGTAAGTTAGCTCATAAAGGGAGAATGAAATATGTCTACGATATACATAAATGTATGTACATTTTTTTGATAAAACTGATTTATATTAATTTTAAATGCATGTAAGCTAGTCTTTATTATAATGTTTACCATCAACTAGAAATGTAAACTAGTTTAGTATTTTTGTTTATAAATTTGAGGAGCTATTTTTGAAGTATGACAAATAATAATTTTTATAATACGAATTACTAAATCTATTCCAGAAGCTTTTATTTAAATTCAGTTTGGATTTCATACTTTATGTATGCAATGCTTGATGACTTTTAAGTAATTATTACTCATTGTGTATTGGTTCTAGTAGCATCAGTAAACTAATGAAAATCTAATTCAAATAGATTATTTTGATACGAGTATACATAAAACACATTCTAAATTGAAAGTAGTTTTTTATCAGAATTTATTCTTATGTTGCTATTAGTGATCCATTTTTATTATTTCCTTTGCATCAAATATGTTGGTATTTTTCTTATTCAATATAATGTTTGCCTTATTAAACCGAATACAGTAAAAGTCTGTTAATTATTGAACAATGGTAGTTTATAATTTGCATTTTTCACCATTTTCTAGGCCCCTAAATCGACTTTTGATAATAAAACTCGACTGTCAATTACAAAAACCGCATAATTTGTAATGTTTTTTTGCCAAAAAATATTTATGAATTCTAATAATTTGAAATTTTCTACGCAAATCACAGATTCTTTTCCACTAATCAGTTCTGGTGGTGGAACCACAGGCAAGACAACCGGTGTATTACGCGCCGCCAAGTGGTTAAATTCTCCTATATCCAAAGATTTAATATCAAAATATCTCAAGATTATGGTCGCAAGTATGGGGGGTTTCGAATAATGTTCTTTTCATATAATCAATACATATTTTTATATTTTATCTATAATATATCTCAACTGTGAATATTAACTTGTCAAAGACTTTGAATTAAAATCGTAATCAAGTGGGTTACCAAATAAAAACTAGTGACGTCATGACACAATTTATCTGTGTAAACATGTGACCATGTCAAAATTAAATAAGTGACTATTATAGTGTTTTTTTAGTCATACATGTTGGCTGTCCATGACAAATAGTGCATTTTTTAACATTTATTTTACCATTAAATATGTTATTATGTCTCAATATTGCGGAAATATGTTGGCAAAAATTTACTTAAGAAAAATTGATCGCAATATTACCAGCTGTTGGGAAGTGTTACAGAAATTCATAATGTTTTTTTAGTGATTGTGTAATTCATTATTTGATTTTTTCGTAAAGTTTGGTCTCTTGAATTATGAATTAACAGACTTCCTGTACTTTATAACCCTCCATTATTTATACTTTTTATTGTATTCCATTATTTATTCTTTTTTATTTATTGTGTAATGGAATAATTTTTAATTTTTTTTTATTTCAGTATTTAAAGTAAAAAGTTCTAATGTTAAGCAATACCAAATCAAAATGCATGTTTATTGTTTGAATGTTCTGAAAAAAAAGTCATTGTTTCAAAATAAGCTCTTCTGATGATAAATGATGATAGTATCGATTTGGGTAATTATTACTTTGCCTATAGAAATGTAATACTCGTACATTGTGTCACACAACGTTATCTAAAAATACTGAGTGTTTAACAGAATATGAGTATGTCTTAATTATTATCAGATTTAATAATCAAAATATCGATCAGAAACAACTTTATTTTAAATTCCACGTGGTTTCCACACATTCATAGCTTGCTATAATTTATAAACGTTTTGTTCATCAACAAAATTGACTTGCTTACATACGAGTATCAATCTCATCTTTTGTCCTTTTTCTAACAGTGTTGATGTCGCAATTGCACAAATAGATCTCTAAAAGACATCTTTAATACTATTATTACTTAAGTCTACACTATGTACACTTTTTCACCAAAAATCTCTCATAACCTTCCCTGGGCAGATAGCTAAATACCTAACCTTAATATTTATTGATTGCACAGTAACACTTGTCAATAAATTTAAGTACTTCTACTTGTTTCCTTTTTACTTACCTAGTCTTCCATTGTACTTCTGTGGTATACATAATTCACATAGGTAGTAAACTGGGTCAGGGAAATCGGTATTCTTGCTTGAGTCTGTGTTGATAAAAAAAGATTTTATGTTGAAACATATACCCTTTTTGTAGTTTTTTTTTCTGAAGAATGGGCAGCTTTTTATTGACAAATGTCAATATATTTAAACATCTTGGCATTAAAAAATATGAAAAATTTCCTTGCATTTGAATGGTACATTTTTAAATGTGATGAAATCAACAGTATATACGTCCATATGACTTAATTTTATTTCATTGATTATTGGTTACCAAATATAAATAGATTTGGAAATGACATTGGTGCTGCCAATTGATTAGACATGTAAGCATAATTGTGTATAAAGTTTACCCTTTTTATGGTTGAAGTGCATTCATGAATAATTATTTGTTTTGGGCTAAGCTCTTTTATTTCAAGAAATACACTACATAGTTATTACAAAGTTTAGAATATTGACAAACTCATACTTTGTTTAATGTATATTTAGGATCTATTTTCTTTTTATTTGTGACATATATTATTTCATGACACTTCTACCATAAAATGACATGTACTGAGGAGAATTTTTCTAGTAATTATATCTGTTTAATATTAATGTGTGATATGTAAGCACTAAATGTGGCGATTATAGTATTAGTATTATGTTTTACTGACTGTAAAAGTAATTTTTAATATATATTAAAAATATTTTGCTATATTTTTATAAGAAAACATTTTTGTAAAATTATATTTATTAGTGTTGACAATTATAATTTTCTTAATTTATTACTGGAATACATAACAAATTATGTGAAAATAACTCCAAAGGTATTCGACACAGTGGATGTGTATCAGATTCAAATTGTTTTAATATTGGCTAAAACATTGTGTTGGAAATAGGTGTAAAATATTCAAAGTAGAGTTTTGCTTTTAGATTGTGCTTTGACAAATTTAATATTGCATAGTAATAAAGAAAAACAAAGATACCCCAAAAATCATAAGCTGGAAATGTCAATTGGAAATGTTTAATATTGCACCTTTAATGCAAAACTGTTATAAGTAATTTTTTTTATAAAATTACATTTTTTAAATAAAAATTAATGGCATTTTAAAGAAAAGTCGTTAAACTTTAATTCTCAGTGGAAATACGTTGGTGAATGGAAATACACACACACGTATACGTGTAAACTGTTAATTTAGAAAAAAGGAAACAGTTAAAATTATCCATAAATGACGACACTACATAACATAATTATCCATAAATGACACTACATAGTGTCATATTTCAAGTGATAAAATAAGATGCAATTAATTAAATATTTTAATGCAAAATTATCTGAAAGACTTTTTATCAATAGTAACAACCCCCGTGGTCTAGTTGGTAAGACACCTGTCTTCCAACCTGGGCGTTGCGGGTTCGATTCCCATTCGTGTCTGCATTTTAAAAAGGGATTCAGTCTAGTTTTCACTTATGACTTCGTTTACATCTTTTTGGTTAGTTGAAAGAGATTGCTTCATGGTAATAAAATAAAATATCTCCAAAATAAGTTTAATTTTAGTAACAAGGTTGAAAATTATAGTTTATTGAAAACTCTATCTCTTACTATATTATTTTGGCTTGCATAAAAGGTGCAATATATATTTTGTAAATTATCTTACAATATATTATATTACTAGCCCTTCATTAACATCTGTTTGTGTGCAAATTTACACTGCAAATAATGACATATTTTGAAAAGACAAGCAATGCAGGGGAGATCAAATTACAGGATGGATTTTTTTCAAAATACAAATAAAATTATTCATGATTTTAATTTGTTTATTTTACAATTTACAATAAATTGACATTAAAAATGAGATATCCAAATGACAAAAGTAAGTATGTAATATATTAATCAAGTTGTTTTTCTTGTTTTGTATTGATTGCCTTGTATATATTTTTATTTGAAGATATTCTTCATTTCAATAATTTATTTCCTATTATATTTTTCAACTTTTGGATTTAAAAAAAATAAAATCAAAAATGCATTCGAGACATATCAGAAAGTGGAGAAAAATACCCATTCTATGTACTCATACTTAATAACTTTTTAAATATTTTTGCTGAAATGAAGGCTGTTGTGATTAAATTTCTATCAAAGCTTTCTTTTTAACTTATTTCCAAGCTTAAATATAACTGTAACTAATCTGTGAACTGGCGAGGCTCTTAGCCTTAACTTATAGCCTTAACTGGTCCTAACATAGTTAATGTGTATTATTTCTTGTCAAGCTCAAAATCCAAAAATGTCATTTTAGTCAAAATTTGGATTGCTACATAAACCAACCAAAGAACTAAAATCAGATTGATTTTAAAATAAATATGAATTCTTCTGTAAAATTAAATGAATTGAACTATATTCAGTATTGAAAATACAAACCTAGGTATGACAAAAGAAAATAAGTGATTTATTGTCTAAATTTCCTTTTTTTTTGTATAAATTTGTTCTTCTCAGTTACAAACGCTTAAAAGCAGTATTTGGTTCTTTTTATTTAGCGTTTATTTATATCTTGTACACTTACATATCTAAAATTAGGGTTACTAGATTATTTATTTTATATAAAGATATTTATTGCATTTGGTGTAATTATTTATTTTTTATTTATTATGATATAAATATTCCTATACTAGTCTTCACACTATATAGTGAAATCTTAAATATTCATATTTTTCAGGTATCTTTTAATTCCATTTTTAAGCCAATAACCAAGAAAACAAAATAAACACATGTTTACAAATATTGAGCTAAATTTACATGTTTTTTGTTAATGTTAATAAAAATAAATTTTGTTAATAAAAAAATTTTTTGTTAATGCAATGTAATTTTTCAGACTTGGGGGACCTTGAGTGTTCAATGCCTATCTAACCACAGTCCTTTATGATTTTCAGCCCTGTGTCATATCTTGACAGCCTTACTCTAAAGCTCATTTATATTACGAGCTTCATACATCGCCATTATATTTTTAAGTTCCAGCATACATAGTCTTGATTGTTCGGCATGCACTTCATTTCTAGCCCTTTAAATTTTCACCGCTTAAGAATAATCACTATGTTTGCTTGTGTAAAGAGAGATTTGATTTCTGCATTGGTACGGATATGCCATGCTTATTCTACTTCATTGGTTCAAGGATTCCTCATAGTATTACATTTTCAAATATCTGCAAAGATCTTTCCTTTAGTTTTAGTGTCAGACTTGCCTTGCATCCATACACCATGAGCTTGACCCTACAGTTCAAATTGGAATTTCTTGGCTTTAGAAAGCGATTTGGACTTAAGGTTCTCAATGGTGAGGAAGTTATTATTCCTTGATCTCTATTTTGACCCTAAGATAGGTAATTTCTTGACATATGGGTCCAAGTACTTAAAAGTGTAGTTTTGACATTTAAATTTTTCGGACACTGCCTTAAGTACTCATTCTTCCCATTGTCCATTTTATGGATTAACCTTTTTGTCATGTTCTCTAGTGACAAAGATCTCTTGAAGGTATGACCAATCCTCTCCTAGGGTCAATATGTCATCAGCATAGTCCTTTCTTTGATCTATTAAACCATTTTATTTATCTTTTTATATTTTATGACTTATTCTCTGTTGCCATTTGTGGTGTCATATGCAATGTATTTTATTGGTAATGGCTGACTAATAACTAACTCCTTTCAGTAACAAAAATAAAAATGGACAAAAAACATAAAAACGATTACTAACAATGTGAGCTTATATGTTCAAAATCATATGCAGTTGTGTGAACAAATATGGCTATTAAATTTCATTAGTTGTTATTTTACGAACAAAAGCGTGTGTATATGAGTGTTTCGGTGGGAATTTGAAATTGATTTTGCAAATTTATCGCTGATAGAAATTATTTTTGAAAAATAATCCATGTTTTTCAGTTTCATTTTCTTGTAAAAAAATATAAAAATCTTAAAATAATCGTATTATACACTATCCACATATGGCAGTGGAAAATACATCCTCTACACAATGAAGCCGGGGCTATTCTGGCTCATACAAGTTCTGTAGCTTACCATACTAGGGTGTGTGTCTAACACCACATGCTATGACATGATTGGCAGTGAACATGTTAAAGCACCTAGATTTCTCAGAGAGGATAGTTCTTAATTTTTATTGGTATTCTGATTTTTCTTCGAAGCACAGCTGCATAGGTCGATTGTTTGATTGAACAGTTCCAGTGACATAAGCTCTATCAAAAAACTTGTTGACCGTATAATTTTCTTGAACGATACAGGTTTTGCCCTCAATTTGGAATTCATTGATAAATTTTATTTCACTCAGAAAAATGACTATCATGTGAAAATAATAATTTATTTTTACCTATAAAGTAAAGTTGGCATTCTACCAATTTACATGAAACAATAAAAATAAATTTGAGTGAATTAAGTTTTTATACCTTTATATTTAAGAACATTCAAATGAAATAAAGATAAAATTATGATGACTGGCGAGTATGCATATTTAAGATTTCATTGTTATTTATTTCTTTACATATCAATAAAATTGTGTCATTTAACAACTTCTATGTTAAATATATCGGAGCTTTTGCCCGACTTCAGTGATGTATATTATGTTATGTATATAATATTTTTATAATTTTATTTAATACATACATCATATACCTTTGCCTTTTTTGCTAAAATCAATTTATAATCACATTTTTTATAAAACTTCTTTGGTAAGAAAGTAATAGTTTTTATTTTTTTTTCAATGTAAATCAGCATGTTTTTTATATGATTTTTTCATACTGAAATCATAGCACATTTCATATTATCGATCCATAAAATGCTTATTAGAAATGTATATTGAATCTTATCTTCATGTTCAAATTTACGATCATCAATAAATGAATTCCGACTTCAATAATATTTGTTTTTTTAAACCCTGTGTCTTATATAAGTATTAATTTAATTTGAACTTTTTTGGGCAAGAAATGTGTCGATTTTTTGTCGGTATTTTCCATACTGTTATTTTAATGTGGGATAAAAGGAAAAGAAGACGGGATTTAGTAAATAATTTCATCAAATGATTTAAATCATTTATTGTATTCATCAAAAATCGAGCTCTCCATATTGTCCAAATCACAAAATTCTTTGGATAAGGTTGCTTTAAAATATTTCCCATCAGTTAAATTGCTGTTATAGCCATTAACATACAAATCATTTGAAGGTTCATCATAAATTACATCTTTGTCATACATTTTCCGTAACTCAGAAAAGCTGGAAGTGTCATAGTAACAAATAATTTCCTCATTTGGCAAACTAAGTTCTGATTCTGTTTTGATTCCGAATGTTTCAAATAGAAAACTGTGAACATCATCAAAAGAAGTTAAATAATTAAATATTCTCTTCTGACTTTTTGTTAAAATTTTATCAAGCATAAAAACCAGGTGGTGATGGAAGCACTGAAAACTTATTGAATCTTTGTATTTATCTCGGATATTTAGCCAGTCTTGAATACATTTCAGGGGGGTTTTACTTTCTCCATTAAATAAAGCTGGATTATTGAGGATTCCTTGTGCACTCATTACACCGTCACACATGGTCTCATTGTGCATTGCCCGAGCATCTTGCCAAGTTTTTATATTGCCGTTAGCTATCAATGGTATTTTTATGTAGTTTTTAATTTCTTTTAAGGCTAATCTATCAACTGGGTCACTATTTTTTTGCCATGATTTCCTACCATGAATTGTAATAAAATTTATGCCGCAACTTTCAAGGTTTTGGCATAACTCAATGGTTTGCTTTAATTCTTTTAAAAGTCTTATTTTAACTGATACACTGAAATTTTCTGGAAGGTGATTTTTAAAAGTTCGGATTAAATTGTGAATAGTTTCTGGTTCATTAAGTAAGCTGCATCCGTAGCCATCTTTCATTGCCCAACGTTGAGGACACCCGCAGTTTAAATCTACTCCATCTGTATAAGGGTACACTAGTTGAGCTGCACCCACAAAGTCATGCGCAGTTTTAGCAGCAAGTTGAACAATTAATGGTGAATCTGTTGTGCTAGTTGAGAATTCACTAGATCTTGCTTTTGAACTTTGGCAAAAAGAATCAGCTAAAATCATAGGAGTATAACAAAGATTCACACCATGTCTGCAAAAGATATAAATAACAAAATTGAACATTAAGTAATAAATTATTGTAAATACATGATTTATTTAATGTCAGACTATGAGTTTTTAAACTATATATATTGTTTGTATTTTTAAATGCCATCATTTACAAAATGTGATAAATATTTTTAATATTGGAGAAAATATTGCAGCAAATGTCTTATCTCAAAAGGTTAATAAGGAAAAGGATATTTCTGCAAGTAGGTTCTAAACCTAATACTTATTTGTCTAAGAAGCTACTCTAACCACTGAGCAGTAGCACAATAATCATACTGATTATTGGTTCAGCTAATGCAAAAAATCAGTGGTTACAGTTGCTTTCCGAACAGAAGAAGGTTATGCAGCTACTTGCAGAAATTCCATGATCCCACTTGCAGAAATATAGTTTAATTTCATTGTATTTTTGAGATACAGAATTTGGTGAAATATTCTCTTCAATATCAATTATCAAAAATATAGATGTGTGTTAAAAATATATACTTTAGTGATAAATATGTATATGAACTTATCTTAAAAATCACTATTCATAATTTTTAGCCGATAAATGGGATTTATGCGCAGCATATGCTACAATTTAATCAATCCAAAAACGATCATTTGAAATGATCAGTATTGGAATTGAAATGCATACTAAATTTAGGATGGATAGCAAACTACATCTCTGTTCTTTTAACCACATTAAATGAATTCTGCTTGAAGGATCTTTATATAAAACATTAAATAATCCAAAATCATAATAATAAAACTTTCCATTTGGGTCAAGCCTAGGAATATTTTTAAGGCTTGAGGCTACCTTAAGAAATTGAATATGCAAATGGGCAGCCAAATATAATCCAGTATTTCTGTTAACAATAATTTATTTCAGACATTAAAAATATAATTGTCAAATCAAACAGAACTTAAGATTATTGGATTTTTCCCATCTTTGGTCATATTTTATGACCATTACAAATTTAAGTGAAAAGATTTTTAGAATAGCTTATTTTGATAAATATGCTCCAAGTAAATTTTAACATTATTATGCACTTATTATTTACAATACAACTTGCTTAGCTTGAAAATAAAGTCTTCATGTTTGTCAGTTCTTGGGGCATAAAATTATTAAGGTTTACGATTTAATGCTATTGTTATGTTTTTTTTTTGGGAATTAAGTATCAAATCACACATAAAAATTAGTGATTTTAAGGTAAAGTAGGAATCCCCTTGACGTATAGTAAAAACTGCTGAAAAATACTATAAGTTTTTTTGTAGGCAAAAAAAATAACAGTGAACTGCATTGATGTAAATAAATTTAAATAAAGATAACAATTTGTCATATAAATAATTGCACATCCAATGTGGATGAGTTAATATTTCAGTCTTTAGATAATCATGATCATATAATATTTTTGCCTTGGTGGAAATATGACGCAAGATGAGGAGGGGTACACACACGAGCAACCACTACCGGTAATATGTAAAAATGAAAGTCATTGGTGGAAAATGCATATATTTAAAAATGGTAGAATACTGTTTTATTTTCAGTTTCATCCAGTTATCACTAAAATATGATTGATAAATGCTCATAAAACATTCAATCAAATGAAATGAATGCTTTTGTTACCTGTTCAGTGTGGAAATACTTGAATTTGACTTAATCAGGAATAATGTATTCATTAGACTACTACAAAATTTATGATTTCATGGAATTATTTGCATGTTGAATTTCCCAAACCATAACTTTAAATATTTGTGTCAATTATGAAAAAAAAAATTTTGTCTCAAGCCCTACACTCATTGATATTGGGCTCATATCTAGTTGATCTACATTCAAAACACTTTTTAAGGGAATTATTTTTTAATAAAGCAAATAGAACTTTTCTGTTCATATTAAAATTCTTAAGGTAGCCTCAAGCCTTAAAAATATTCCTAGGCTTGACCCAAACGGAAAGTTTTATTATTATGATGTTGGATTATTTAATGTTTTATATAAATATCCTTCAAGCAAAATTCATTTAATGCGGTTAAAAGAACAGAGATGTAGTTTGCTATCCATCCTAAATTTAGTATGTGTATATGATTGTGGAAAAATGTATTCGAGATGATTTTAAGCATGGTAGCGATGTGATTCGTCATATAAACAAGCTAACTTCTAATATAGTTTTATGAAAAATGCAACTGAGATAGTTAATTTACTCTGATATCATTCTTATGTTTGAGTTTCACATGTATCGTATCTATAGCAAACCACTCACTAGCAGTCATTATATATAAAAAGAAATGAGAAGTTATATCATGATTTATAATAATTGAAGATGACGCTCTTCTGTGTTAATTTTTACAAAATATCCGGATAAGTTTTCTTCTTGAGAATGACAAATATATATTTTGCAGTGTATACATACCGTCGTACTAGTTCCCTAAATTGTAATTTACTATATCGAACCATAGGAGCACACACATTTAAAAAGGTGCCTTTCTCCTTAGCTTCCGTAAATAACGACGACACGTCAACTTTTACTTTTTCCATTTTTTATTATTTTCGAAGGATTTAATTGACATATGATTATGTAAAAAACAACACGAAATACACCTTTCATAAATCAAAAATTTTCATCGTTCTAAAAAATAAACGTCAAAATCACGTTTAAGTTCAGTTGTCAATGTCAAACTATTCTCTTCTTCTTCTTGAATAATGGCCGTGAACTCCTATATATGAAGGAGTATACGCCAGTATCAAGTGATGCAAGCTGTCTATGGTTGTAACAACGTTTTTCAATGTGTCTATGGTTGACGTCATTAAATTGGATTCAAATCGCATATTATAGAGTTCACGACCATTATTCAAGAATAAGAAGAAACACCCTCTTCTTCAAATAATGGCGTGAAGAAGAATACACGAAAGCAATGTTAATTAATTTAATATATATTGATGAAATCGATAATCTATCGTTTGATTTTGATGATAGCTTTTGTTCGGACTTTGTTTACATAATTCAATTATCGATTCCAATCATGTGTTATTCGATTAGGATCGTACAATTTTTTAAAGTGAAGCTCTCATTTGAAATCCAGATTTCTTCGTGGACATACCGTTTTCATCAACTGGATCATGGGCAGACTTTATTTTAGAATCCGGACTTCTCCATGTGCACATTTTTTGTCGCCTGATCTCCACTTTCGACAAACCTTTGTTACCCAAACTTCTTCGTACGCAGACGCCTCACTAACGGAATCTTTCTGAGAGCATGTGTTTTCTGCACCAGTTGCCAATAATTGGCTGACAACTCTCAGGATGTAATCAACTTGGCATCAACCTGGCAAAAGTAATCAACGTGGTATATTGGATGACCAACAACGACTACATCGATCCCCTGGCATTTTCAATAATTTTGCGCTCGTAAGTTGATCTTCTGTAAAACTGCTTGGAATTTTTCACTTTTCCAATCCTGAATTTTTTTCGTCTTTAGTTTTGATCGCCCGATTTCTCCTTTTGTTAGATATAATAAATATTGTTATTCACAAACAATTTTATTGTTTATGCCCATATTTTAATATTTGATATACAGGAAAATAATAATCATTCTTGATACTCATGTATTTAGATTATAACTATAATATTAATGTAAAACATATGTTTAGTATCAATGTTGTTTAAAATGACAAGGTAAACTTAATATGGATAACGTAACGGTGGAGTATAACATATACGGCCATTATTCAAGAAGAAAATAAGGTAACGGTGTTTTTTTATATTATTTTAATCTTGTTTTTATAATTTAAAATCAAAAGTGAAATTTATCGAATTTGAAATATATGGAGTGAAGTAAATATACTCGTAATTGATTTTTTATTGGCAAATTTTCATTATCAAGGACTTATAAATAATGAAAACATTTTTTTTCTAATTTATGTTTGCTGAGTAAATACATTTTATTGTGTAATTAAAAGACAACTCTGGGGCGATAAACTCTTTAAAAAACTTTTCTGTGAAAATGAAAAACGATTTAAATATAATTTATTCCTACAAAATAGAAACATTTCATACAAAAATATCTTTTAGCCAAAAATAGATCATATTATATGTTACAGATTTTTAGCTTGCGAATTTTCGAGCTTAAAGTTTCTTCATTTCGTCTCTGGAACCAGTTACAGGCTGCCGAAAGACTCTCATCCTCGTTGGCTTGCTTCAAACAGCGACTAAACAAATATTACACATCTCTTCAGGAACGAGATATGTTTTCCTATATGATAGTCCCAATTTTTTTCCCTTTTTAAACTTCCGAGTCTTTTCGAGTTTTTGGTGATATTTGAAAATAGTTTTTTTTAATAGATTTTTTTATGCTATAATAATGTTCACGACTTTAATTTTTTTTAATAACGTTTTAATTTTTCACCTAGAGCTTATTATAAATCTGTGTAATTCTTATCTGGTTAGTTAGATTGACAGTAAACTCGCTATTTGTATACTTTAGAATAAAGTGTCTGAATAAATAAATATACTCTTGTAATGGGTTATTTTCTTTCGGACGGTGTAAATATACTATAATGTCAAAATTTTATTACTTTGATAAAATAGCTCAGCTACTTTAAAATCTAAAGTAGCATGCTACCCGAGTATTCTAAATGAACAGTAGTAACGGTGATATTTTACAACTACTTTTGGACAAAGGGCGTTACTTTTACCACGTAATTTAACAACACTGTTAAATGTTTATTTATGGGATTGTATCCATAATAGCATTCGCGCAATAGTTGTTTTAAGAAATTCATACTGGCCACCAATCGTCGTTGGGTCTTTTATGTATCTATTTAACATCAAGTATCTTTATGTCTGTTGTATTATTCCAGGTTATTAAATAATATTTAACATTGAATAAAATATATTTATTTAAAAACATTGCGCGAGAACAACCGATTTTAATTGTCTTTTTTTCAAAATATAAAATTTAAATTTAGCAATACACATATTTTTCAAGATTTAATTTCACTAAATATTTTATCTTTTTGGTTGAGTTTTTTTTAAATATATATACGTCAATATATTATTTCTTATGGCTCTAGTTCTACGAATCGGATGCCCAACTTACACAATTCATCGGTGTTATGATGAGATTCATAAACTTAGAGAGAGGATGTGGAGCGCCGGACTATCGACCGACCTGGATTGAGGCGTTTTGTGACATTCTTAAATTCTTGATGGAACGAAGAGTGTGTTTTTTTATAGTTATAATTGTTTAAATGCTGTTGGGTTTCCTGGAAAGGGTCTCAATAACATGTACATATAACAAAATGCAATCATTGCTTTCATAATAAAAATGATCTTTCAGAAAAATACAACATGGTTATAAGATCACAATTTATGATTAGTTTAACACATCCCGTGGTTTGAGGAAAACGTTTATAATTTACAAAATATCGCGTTGAAAGAAATCCCGCAGCCTAGTTGGTAAGATACATGTTTACCAATCCGGGGGTTGCGGGTTCGATTCCCGTTGAAAACCAAATTCTTTTAAAAATAATTCCTGTATGGTTTTCCCTGAATATCTCCCTAATATATTTTTGGTTAGTTGCAAGAGATTAATTACCACGTGGCAACAAGCCCGCTAGATTGTACCGCATACAACGAAGGGTAATACAATATAATACACGTATCGAAAATATAATGAAAAGAAACGTTATTTTTTTAGGTGAAAACCGACTTCACGACTTTCTTATGTCCGGGAATCTACTCGTACATTGAACAATGCGCAGTGGTTTTTATTGCTTTTTAAATGGAAGGAGGTCGTCGATTTAGTTTCCATTTGCGACAATAACATTTTTTTCAGTATTTTTTAAATCTAATATTGACCGCACTAGTTTTTTGTTAATATAATTAGTAGTAGGATATATCTGTGTATAAAAAGTCAATTGGAGAGTATTTGATGTAAAACCCATATAAGAAACATTTCCGTTAACGAACAAAAGTCTCATTTTATAATTTAATAAGCTTCATTTCATGTATCTTGCGAATATATGTTCAGAGAGGCGCCCTCTCCCGGAGATTCTATTGGGAGGGTATTTTATCTCCGGATAACAATTAAGTCTCATTCAAATGATCCACCTTTATTGTACCGGCTGAGTATAATTAAGTTGGACCGGTCACTCTGCGGTCCAACTTGGGCTGCAACTCTGCCGTGGTTATCCATCCGGTGGCTCGTAAGGACTGAGACGACACGGTCATTCACAGAGCTTGAGCTGCCTAAAGTCATTTCATTTTCCTTATATGTGGAGAGATGTTGGCTTCTATCTACGGATATACCGCTGGTACTACTCGTAGATCGTCAGAGCTACGTCAGTTGATTAGCGTGTAGGTGAGATTGATTTTTACTGCTGGAATTGTGTTACAGCCCTTTACGCCAATTTAATTTCATTTTCGTTATATGTGGAGAGATGTTGGCTTCTATCTACGGATATACCGCTGGTACTACTCGTAGATCGTCAGAGCCACGTCAGTTGATTAGCGTGTAGGTGAGATTGATTTTTACTGCTGGAATTGTGTTACAGCCCTTTACGCCAATTTAATTTCATTTTCGTTATATGTGGAGAGATGTTGGCTTCTATCTACGGATATACCGCTGGTACTACTCGTAGATCGTCAGAGCCACGTCAGTTGATTAGCGTGTAGGTGAGATTGATTTTTACTGCTGGAATTGTGTTACAGCCCTTTATTACGCCAATTTAATTTCATTTTCGTTATATGTGGAGAGATGTTGGCTTCTATCTACGGATATACCGCTGGTACTACTCGTAGATCGTCAGAGCCACGTCAGTTGATTAGCGTGTAGGTGAGATTGATTTTTACTGCTGGAATTGTGTTACAGCCCTTTACGCCAATTTAATTTCATTTTCGTTATATGTGGAGAGATGTTGGCTTCTATCTACGGATATACCGCTGGTACTACTCGTAGATCGTCAGAGCCACGTCAGTTGATTAGCGTGTAGGTGAGATTGATTTTTACTGCTGGAATTGTGTTACAGCCCTTTACGACAATTTAATTTTATATGTACAGTAGTATCGATGTCATGGAAAACTCTTAATAATTGACGCCCAATGGAGCTACGATATGTATTGTAGTAAAATTTGCAATTTTTTTTAACCTGGCGAGTTTATTGCCATGTGGCAATCTTTTACAACCAACCAGAAATATGTTTTAATGACCCCTAAGTGAAAACTAGACTGGCATCCCATCTTTTTTAAATCTGGGTTCCAGCGGGGATCGAACCCGCAACCTCCGGATCGGCAGACAAGCGTGCCTTACCACCAGGCCACGAAGGTCGTCATTATAGAAGACAAATATTTTTATGTTTACAATAAAATAAGTATTTTTTCATTAATTCACATAAAAATGTTTTGAGTCATAAAATAAATATAATATATGTATCATAAATTGTTTTTTTTTCTGTTGCAGATTTAAATTGCCCAAAGTCGATTAAATTTGCAAACTTCGGGTGATTGACCTTGTTCTTCTTGTGATATCATTTTAATATGCGGTAATTTTTTTACATTACGAGTTTCCGTTTTAACAATTTCCTGGTTTTACGAGTTTTTTTCTTAAAATTGCCGGCCGATTTTAGTTGAAATTTTGATTAATGAAGTATACGAGTATACTCTGATTCAAGCACACACTGAAGAGTTTAAAAACGATATTTATCATGAAAGGAAAAACCATGTAGGAATATAATAAGCTTATACTTCCATTTGCTCGTTCACAAAACGTGATTTGGAAACGCATTTTAAAATAAAATAAACTGAGATTTTTAAAACTCAAACAGTAAATCAAGATACTACTAATTTACAAAACGTTTCTGCTTTAATGAATCATATCATAAATAGGCCAAAACCCGTACGGCTATCGAATACTTGGATTCTCTCCGAAAGTAATTCGAAATTTGAATCTCGGTGGGTCCGTGATACTGAACGAATTTTAAATACCTAGCTAACAATTTTTGAACCGGTGTAAAAGGGGACGATGTATAAATGATATTATAAACAAATTTTATATTTATGAATATATATTTTCATAAATGTAGAATTTGTTTTACTTCCGTGAATATTTCACGGGTTGCAACTAGTTAATATTTAATAACAAATGCAAACAAATAACATTCAATCCTTTTGTCAAAAAAATCCAACTCCTTGCACAGTCAGTAAGCCTACAAAAGTGTAGCACCATTTAATGGAGACGTCTAGATCAGCGATGTCCAAATCGTGGCCCGCGGGCCACATGTGGCCTAATTTAAGATTTTGTGTGGCCCTTTCGAGGTTTCCAACTTTCTATACAGTTTGCATTTTGTTATTGATAAAATAAAAAACAAATTCCATGCACGTTAATTTTAATAATTTTCAACAAGCATTGAGATGAAATCCATGTTCGAAGGGAATAAAATACACGATTTTTATCAGAAATATATCCTTGAAGATAAATTTCCAAAATTAAGGTAACTTGCAATGTGTATTATAACTGCATTTGGCACCACCAATCGCTGCGAATCGTTTTTTTTTCGAAAATTAAAAATTATAAAATCAAAGTGTCGAAACAGGTTGACTGGTGAAATCTTAAACAATTAACTGCGATGCGCGACGTCCAATTTACCAGTCGATATTTAAAATTATCAAATAATAAAAAATGTTTCATTAATTTTATAAAGTAATAAAATATTTCGATTGTAAGTTGTTTGTTTATTTTTAATATAAAAAAACGTCATATTATTATTAAGTTATAAAATATTTATATTTGTGGCCCATCAAAGATTTGCGATGTTTAATTTGGCCCACCAAATAATTTCAGTTGGATACCCCTGGTCTAGATGATTATGTTTTTTTTTTTAATATTCGTTGTTAAAGTTTTTCTAGAATGTTTTTCATCAAAACAATATACACGTCAAGTATTCCCATTAAATATTTTTGGATGTTGGCCTGTGTGAAATTTGATTTTTTAGAACGTAATCAATTGGATTTTTTAGGACCTACACATATTGTAAGCGATCTCCGTAGCCCAGTTGGTGAGACGCCTGTCTTCTAACCTGGTGACTATGGTTTCAATTCTTGGTTACCCAGATTTTTTTAAAAGGGGTTTCAGATTAGTTTTCAATTAAGGTTTATTGAATACCTTTCTAGTTGGCTGGAAGAGATTGCCACTAGGTTATATGTACATCCGTCAGTCTGTACTGTATACAAAAAAAGTGAAATAAAAATATATAATAAATGAATTCTCATTTTACGAATTCCCGCTATACGAGTGAAGGAAATCAACGAATACAATTGTAAAATGCGGGAAATACCTGTATATATTAATAAAGAAAAAAACATAAGCTGTGCGACTCTGTAATAATCTATTATTGGTTGAAGTCTAAACCAAATAAAAAATTTATAAAAAAAACAAACATCTTTAATTTCACTATTTTGCTAAGCTTTGCTATCATTCCTTGAAAATACAGCCAAAATTTGAAAGTGCCTTGCCATCTACGAGTGTAACTACTACGAGTGTAACTACTATATTGAGGTAATATTAATATTTTCTAAAATGGTGAATAAAATAATGATAGATTGTTGTTAACTTAAATCAAGTTTTAAATCAAAGTTGTGGTTTTATTTTCATATTTTTAGATTTTGTGAAAATATAGTAATAATAGAAAAGTAAACCGAAATTTTACTTTATTTACTAAAATTATATATTTTACCTACCTGAAAATATGTTTGGGATATTTGCAAAACTTGAGAAGTAAAAATAAAAACGTAAGTAAATCACACATGTTTTTCTAGGTTTTTATATATTTGGGAAATCTCCAAAATATATTTGGGGTATCTGCAAAACGTGAGAAGTAAAAATAAAAACGTAAGTAAATCACACATGTTTTTCTAGATTTTTATGTATTTGGGATATCTGCAAAATATATTTGGGATATCTGCAAAACTTGAGAAGCAAAAAAAAACGTAAGTAAATCACACATGTTTCTCTAGATTTTTATGTCAACTACGAGTATTTGAAAAATCGTTAAAATTGGTTTCATATTGAAGGAACTAGGATAAACAATAGTTTTCGATATGGTGGAAATTTCTACTATGACTTAAAATAAAAGATGGTTTGGACATGAAGAACAAATGAAATTAGAAATATTAACAAAACAAATATATAGTGCCACAGTGAGTGGAAGGCGTGCGAGACGAAGACCAAGGAAAGTATGGTTGGATCAAGTGAATTATATTTTGAAAAATAAACATAGGAAGTCAGAGAAATCATAAAAGTTGTATGAGAAGGTGTATGGACATGGAGGAGGTTACGGATGCGTGTCGAGATAGGAAAGTCTGGTGATCTGTCCTCTCTGCTTACCCTGAAAGGTTTGATGGTATGTGTGTCTTTAAAATGTTCGTCTTCTGGTGTTTTATTTTCGATAAAGGGTTACTGGTTTCTAAATGTATTTAATCAAAGTAATTTATTTGATATTCACCATATTTTCATTTTAGTTCTGTAATAATATAATATTAACGCTTTATTTGCTTTCCATTCACTAATTATAATATATGATTATTTTTTATTGTTTCTCGGAACAGTCAAGTTACCATAATGTGAATAATCTATCTATCTATCTATCTATCTATCTATCTATCTATCTTCTATCTTCTATCTTCTATATAAATAAAAATGTAAATGTTCGTTAATTGAAGGCAGCTAATCTCCGGAAGTTCTCTACCGATCGCTTTGAAATTTTGAGTAAAGTTAATATTCGTCAACGGAAATGTTTTTTGATTTTTATTTATATATATATATCAGTGTATATAAATTTTTTTTTAAATCAAAAAGAAATATCTATGCGAACCTGTCGGGGACAAGACGAATCTCATTTTGACAGTTGACCATATTCTATTTGACGTTTCGTAATTAATATTTATAAAGTCTATATACATAATATAAATATAAAATAATTTTATGTTTAATATTAAATCATAAATTTTATAACTAATACATATTTCATAAATAATAAATTTTATCAACTAAACATTTTGACAGTTGACCATATTCTATTTTGACATTTCGTGATGAATATTTTTATTCAAATAAGTCTATATACATAAAATATAAAATAATTTTATCTTTAATATTAAATAATAAATTTTATATATAATACATATTTTATAAATTTTATAAATAATACAGGTTTTTTTTTCGTAAATATATTTATTCTAGACACGAACCAAGCTTTATATTATCATTGTGACGCATTTTATATTATGATTGTGACGCGATCTTACGTCGTTAATAAAAAACTTGATAAAAAATAATAAAAAATAGTTATATTGTCATAAAATTGACTTGAGTGGTTGTGGTAAGTTGTAAGTTTAAAAAATAATGGACTTAAGAATTATATTTGATGAAAAACTTTCATTATTGATTCATATTTCAAAAGTTAACCTAACTTTTTTCAAAAAGAAAAGTACACATGTTAATTTAAGATAAAGTTGTATTATTTGTCAATAATTTTAAGTACTTGTATAACCTGTCACATGTTCATTTGTATATAAAGACACTTTTATGTCATTAATTAAATAAATAAATTATTTGGTGGTACATTAGAAAGAAGTACCCGTAGAAATATCGCAAAAAAAATGAAAATTAAAACAAACTTTTACGCTGCTCAGTTCCTTTTTTAATGTTTCACAATTTTATATGTTTTAACTTTCTTTTTTCTTACTGAACGTTTTAACATAAATAAATTATAGGTTTATTGATAGCAGCATAGTATGTCCAGATTATATTTAAATAACACTTTTAAAACACATAAATTGCAGATAATACATTATATACAGAAGCTATCAAAAAGTCTGGGCTCATCTAATAGCATCCCTTCGGCCAAGATACACCCCACCAATATAGGGCGAACCCAGCCACGGGGACACCAGATGTTTTGCAGCCCACACCCTAGCTTTTTCAGCCCAGCACATCGTATTGGGGCAAATTTGTCAACTGTAAAATGGTAGGCTGTTGATTTTTTTTATAAATCGAAAAATTGTTTTCTCTAAACTGACGTTTTAATTGCTAATTTTTATTATACTGACTTTCTAATGTATTGTATGAATGAAAATTAAAACAAACTTTTACGCTGCTCAGTTCCTTTTTTAATGTTTCACAATTTTATATGTTTTAACTTTCTTTTTTCTTACTGAACGTTGTTACATAAATAAATAATAGGTTTATTGATAGCAGCATAGTATGTCCAGATTATATTTAAATAACACTTTTAAAACACATAAATTGCAGATAATACATTATATACAGAAGCTATCAAAAGGTGTGGGCTCATCTAATAGCATCCCTTCGGCCAAGATACACCCCACCAATATACGGCGAACCCAGCCACGGGGACACCAGATGTTTTCACACCCTAGCTTTTTCAGCCCAGCACATCGTATTGGGGCAAATTTGTCAACTGTAAAATGGTAAGCTGTTGATTTTTTTTATAAATCGAAAAATTGTTTTCTCTCAACTGACGTTTTAATTACTAATTTTTATTATACTGACTTTCTAATGACTGTCAATAAAGGGGTTGGAGAAACCTTCTTCTTAGATGCGCCAGGAGGAACTGGTAAAACGTTCCTAATTAGATTGATTCTGGCAGCAATTCGATCCCAAAATGGCATAGCCTTAGCTCTTGCGTCGTCAGGAATAGCTGCGACACTTCTACCAGGTGGAAGAACTGCTCATTCCGCTTTGAAATTGCCATTGAACATGCGATTCATTGAAACTACCACGTGCAACGTTTCCAAAGCATCCGGCATGGGAAAAGTATTGCAGAAATGCAAACTTATTGTTTGGGATGAATGCACAATGGCACACAAAAAGTTGCTCGAAGCTCTTGATCGATCATTACGAGATTTGCGTGGAAACATCAGACCATTTGGGAACGCATTTATATTGCTTGCAGGAGATTTCAGGCAAACATTACCTGTAATTCCTCGATCGACACCGGCGGATGAAATAAATGCTTGCCTGAAATACTCTATTTTGTGGCGACACGTAAAGACGTTGAAATTAACTACAAATATGCATGTCCAGTTGCAAAACGATCGATCAGCTGAGATATTCTCACATCAATTGCTGGAAATCGGGAACGGAAAGGTACCAGTTGATCTGATCTCAGGACGAATTTCATTGCCTCATAACTTCTGCAACTTAGTGACGTCAAAAGAAGAATTGCATTTTAACAAAAAATATTGTTTATCCACAAGCATTGTGAAATTTAATAAACAGTTGTATATAAAACAGACAATATAATAAGAGCGCCCCCTGTTGAATGTAACGGCAACACATGCAATATAGATTTCAATTTATTTTAATTCCGAATATTAAATATCTTTCAATTCGGGTTTTTTAAACCGGTTTTTGTTATTTTTGTTATTATTGATTTTCATTTGAATTAATGGTATATATCTGTGTATGTTTTATACATTTGAATTATTAAAAGTTTCATGCAACTAACTTTTAACAAATGTCACATTAGATTTTTAACGAACTGCCCATTTTTGCTAATTTGTAACAAGATTTATTATTAGTTTTATGTGATGTATTTACCTAAATAACTTGCTATTTATTACAATCGAGGCCTATATTAAAGTTGATAAAATTTGATATTCATCCGTTTGAATAAGACCAAGCTTCGCTCTGAAGTATACGTTGATTTGCGAGATGCAGTTGTAAATGACGGTAATAGAACTTCTGCAATTTAGTGACGTTAAAAGAGGAATTGTTTGAAAAAGTATTTCCCTATATTCAAATCAATTATAAGAATCACGATTAGCTAAGTGAGCTATTGTTGGCGGCAAGAACAAAGATGTATCCGAACTTAACAATATTATTGAGTTCGTTTTTTAATGTTTCGCAATTTTATATGTTTTTGTTATAACTATTTTTCTTCTTTTTCAGTGCAATCGATCTTTGATTTGAATTCAAATCATATCGTGAATTGACCTCTTGGAGTGACGCGATCATTTGCAAGCACGGTGATAAACGCGACAGACTGAGAGTGCCTGAAAGACATCAAAAATATTGTATACCCAGATTGTATACAAGACATCAAAAATATTGTATACAATACATCAAAAATATTGTATACGCATTGTGAAATTAAACACAATTGAAACGTGTGCTTTCTCTTTTCTTTCTTTTACATTTAACCAGACTGAGCCACAGCAACGCGTGGCTGGGTACAGCTAGTTTTAAATATAAATTTAAGAAGTTTTTTTTAAAAAGCAGTAAAAAGTACGAAATAATGCATCTTTATTTTTTCAGTGGCCTCCTGTTAGATATAGGCTAGTTCTTTGTTGTATGAGGATAAGAAAAAAGGGAAAAATATTCGAAATCTCAGAAGAATGAATTATATATTATATTGCTTTAATCGACCTATACTCGTATAATATACCATTACGAAATATCTGTCTTATAATTAAATGAATAAAAATATATTGACCTAAAAAACACTACCTGAAAAATGTTATGATGTACGAGTATAAAGGTATTATTTATTTGTACTTTCTTATGAAAAATGACGTGTTTGCATGTCTGCTTCTGCATTCTATTATATAAGATATACCCGATTGTTAACTTTGGTTTGGTGGCACAAATCACTCTAGTTCGAGTGGATTGCCTATTTAAAAAATGGTTTTATTATATTGACTCATATAATTGCATAGTGACTTTGGTTTGGTGGCACAAATCACCCTAGTTCGAGTGGATTGCTTATTTAAAAAAATGGATTTATTATATTGACTCATATAATTGCATAGTGACTTTGGTTTGGTGGCACAAATCACCCTAGTTCGAGTGGATTGCTTATTTAAAAAAATGGATTTATTATATTGACTCATATAATTGCTTAGTGACTTTGGTTTGGTAACACAAATCACCCTAGTTTGAGTGGATTGCCTATTTAAAAAATGGTTTTATTATATTGACTCATATAATTGCATAGTGACTTTGGTTTGGTGGCACAAATCACCCTAGTTCGAGTGGATTGCTTATTTAAAAAAATGGATTTATTATATTGACTCATATAATTGCTTAGTGACTTTGGTTTGGTAACACAAATCACCCTAGTTTGAGTGGATTGCCTATTTAAAAAAAATGGTTTTATTATATTGACTCATATAATTGCATAGTGACTTTGGTTTGGTGACACAAATCACCCTAGTTTGAGTGGATTGCCTATTTAAAAAAATGGTTTTATTATATTGACTCATATAATTGCTTAGTGACTTTGGTTTGGTGGCACAAATCACCCTAGTTTGAGTGGATTGCCTATTTAAAAAAATGGTTTTATTATATTGACTCATATAATTGCACAGTGACTTTGGTTTGGTGACACAAATCACCCTAGTTTGAGTGGATTGCCTATTTAAAAAGTGGTTTTATTATATTGACTCATATAATTGCTTAGTGACTTTGGTTTGGTGGCACAAATCACCGTAGTTTGAGTGGATTGCCTATTTAAAAAAATAAAAACCCGTAAATAATGCGTGTCTATTTCTGCCTTATATTGTATTAAAACAACCCATCAATAATGATGGAAGTCTCTTATAACCATACCAAGACATGACAGCTGTCAAATACGTACCACCATGCCGTCTTCCTGTCGGAATACACCTGCTGTCCCCTGACACTGGTGTTGTCTATTGGCTGTACTGGTCCATCTTCCATGACGCGCTTTCTCGCCATATTTATTATTCAGCCGACTGCGAAATGCTCGAAGAAGACTTCACGTGTTTTTAAGATGTATGCATATTTTATTTATTTATTTTGCATTATCAGGATGTATATAAAATATCTATATTTTTTTATCTTTGAGGCATTATCACTGTCCAATTACATTTAAATTTAAAAAAATAGTAAAGGAAAAACACATTTGCGTTCAACAATCACTGAATAAATTCATAAATAAATTTCCTCGAAATGTTACGTACTCGTACATACCTATCACAACCTTTCCTTGCTAGGGTACGCAGAAATGAGACAGCGTCAGACTTTCTTATCACGTTACATATCTTTCGCCTCTTCTACATTCATACACCTTCTCATATAGCTCCTACGATTTTTCTGACTTTTTACATTTCCTTCATTAAAAATATGTATACTTAACCCAAATACACTTTCCTAGTCTTCCTCTATCACGACTTCCACTCACATTTGAGCTGTTTATTTTTTTAAGCTTAATCAGTTTAAACTTTGAATTATCTAGAATTGTCATTTAAAAAAAATGGATTTATTTACTCATATAATTTCATGTCTTTAATTTGGCGGCACAAATCATCCTAGTTTGGGTGGATTACCTATTTAAAAAAATGTTTTGTTAGGCTTTTTTTTACTCAACTGTTAAATAATATACGAAAAATAAAGATGTTCTGACATGTGTTTTGAATATTGAATTCTTAGTTGTTCTGATTATCAATCAATTAAGTACCGTATCAATAACGATAATAAGAAATAAAAAATACATCAATCAAAATAGCAAAAAAACCTATATTCAAAAGTCATTAAGAGTGGCGGGCTGCCTATTTCTTAGTGGGACGTTTGACGTTTTCATTGAAGCTTTGAATATTTTTTTTGTGTTAGGTGTTTAATATAGAGGCGTGGTCTGTGTTTCTTCCTTAGATTGTCTTATTGTTAAAGCGGAAAAAATGTCATTTGGTGTGATGGGCGAGAAGTTTTGATTAAATTTCTATATCATAAATTGTTATAAAAATAAAAAAAATAAACAAAACATATTTCAGAGCATGTTTTGTTTCCAATATTAGATGTCACTACTTAATATTGTGACAGACGTATAAACGGCGAGAATTATTTACTAGCTGTAACCCGTGAAAAACCATGGAATGTAAATTGATGACTTCTTCTTTAATATCTAATTGTTATTGTACTTGCCGAAAATTTCGCATTTGCTGAGTATACGCAATGTGACGTTCTTTGGCTTCCTTTGCTGTTTGTCTCTCACGCTCTTGCCTCCGATAGTTCTTTCGTCAGGATCCATTAATATTTATTTAATTAAACCGTAATTATATGATAATAATGAAGACAACAATATTGACAATACCAATTCCATTTAATTAAAACGTTAATATCAAATCGTAATTATGACAACAATTCTTATATACGGACGTAAGTATAACCGATTTTATACTGATTGATGATTCATTATTATAGTCATTTAATTTAGTGTTATTTTAGGTACTTAAGTTAATACTGTTTTCGTTCATCGTTTACGCGCCAATTTAGTTGTCAAATCAGTTCTCATCTCTGCCGCTGGAAGCGCACAAGGCGCGAGTGCGGGTTAAATCGTAAACAGACAGTCGGGAAATCTCAAATCAATGCAATCTCTTATAGCAGTCGGCCGTACGCGCTCTCTATCTCAATTCTTGTCTCGATCTCTAATATTTCGAATTTTCAGAGCGAATGAAAATATAAATGAAAGACTATGTAAACATTTAATTTTGATTATGACGGAAAAAAATTAAAGTAAAAACATGAATACCTTTTTTTTCAAATAATGTTTATAAGTCAAAATAAAAATCGATTCCAGTTATTTATCATTCATTAATGTTAATATATGTTGCAAATAATGTAAAATCTATGTGGTAAATTATGAAAATTTAGTTTTACTTTTTAAATTTCTAACTAAACTGTATAATTGAAAAACGTTAAGAAAAAGTGATTTGAAACTTTAAAAGTGTGTGTGCGTTTCAAGAAATTTGAAGACTTTTTGATGATTTTGACTGTAGAAGACATGCTTACTAGATTTCTTCAGGGTAAGTCTTAGACTTTGTATAATTAACACTAACTAAAATGAATTTCCTCTTTAACTGTATGAATTTCTTCTAATTTAACGATAAAAGTAAAACAATGTCGCTTATTTATATAAGATATGAGTAATAAATATTAACTAATAAACTTTGGATAAACTAGAAATTAAATAAACTATACGCAACGTCTTCAATGGACGAAATTCTACAATATACTTTTTTGTTTTTATTATCCAAGGAGACTTTAAAAAAAAGCGACCCTAATACACTATATCATATATGCACACACTTCATCATATGATATAATCATCTCGCAGATATCTATCTATGTTATACGATTTGAATTTAATTGACCAAATGATTGATATTAATGAATTCAATTAATGAAATCTTGAAAGAATTTGAATGTTTCAATAATTAAATATTAATTACGTATTTATAATAATTTAAAATGATGTCAAAATGTTTTTAGTTTTGCAGTGAACTTTGGAGCTTTTAACTATCTTTAGCTTTATTGCTGAATTTAAAGTTCCTAATGTATGATGTTTTATGTCCTTAAGTGTTTCTTTAAATTAAGACATTTTTTACTTTATTTGCAATTCTCTAGTGTTTATTAAGAAGTTAAACAATATTATAGTAAAATTAGTTTAATTGATTTATAAACTTTATGGACGAGTCATATAAATATCAATTAATCTTTCTTTTTTCGTCTTTTAAAAGAATAGATATGACCAAAGTCATATGTATCCTTATTCCCACGAATGTTGTACGATAAAAATGCCTGTCATTCGAGGCGAGTAGCACAGTGCGGGATTCGAACTAGCGATCTTCCGTACGGAAGTACAATGCGTTACCGTGCGGTCATGCGCGATTTATTTATTATTTAATTTAGTCTCCTGAAAATAGCTTAAAATAACAAGTCACAAAAAAATTCGTAGAATACATATACTATTTCAGATTATTTATAAAAAAAATATCATTAGATACAGCAATTTTTCAGTGATTAAAGGCTCCAGTCTTATAAGTCGTTTGTCATTTTTTAAAGGTTAGTAAGAAGAAGCTTTAAATCACCTAAAATATATTTTATCACATACATTTTATTTGTTATATTGGCTCTCATGTAATTGCATTTTTTTATTTTGACAGTAATGCCACAAACCATCCTGGTGTTGGTATATAGCCTACGAGTATGTACTGAAAAAAATATTGGAATAAAAATTCGAAGAATTTTCATTTTTGAATGCTGACACCTTACGCTGGAAAGTTTCTTGGTTATATTAGTTGAATATTAAAAATGGCCAAAAGAGAAGGAATCTCCCCTTTTATAGATAATATCCGTGGATATACTTACACATATTACCGAGCGTAAGTAATAATTACAAAGTACGGTTATCCATTGAAGAAAAAAATAAATCAAAAGCTTTAGGCCATTTTTGATAAGCGCCAGGTGGTGACACTTTAAAAAAGGCCTCGAGCTTCTTAATACTTACTACATGTTAATTACATTTAAGTAAAATTATTCTGACGTGGTTTTTATGTGTGTGATTTATCCTTCATGTGTTGAGAATCTTGACGCCCTATATTTGATTTTGTTCTAAAATTTAATTTCATTTCAATTTATGAATTGGTGTTTATGGAATTTCTTTTCCGTAAATTACAAAAAAGTCTGCCGGGAGCGATAATTTAACCACGAAACAAAGCTTAAAAACGTTTGTTTATATTTTAAGATATTTTTTTCTAAAACTTCTCAGTAACAGCTATATTGTTATAAGGATCTACTTACTATAAAGTTTAAAAATACTTCAAATGCCAGTTTTACTACAAAATTGTCAAAAGTATTTAAACGTTACAAATTTGTTAAAGTTATTAACAAACATTGAAAAATATACAGAAATGTAAAAAAAAGCACCAAAGGAATTGAATTAAATTTCTTGACGGAAACTATTACTTTAATTAACTATTTCGGTCTATTTATGTTTCCGCTCGCAAACACTGTCGAAAAATTGTGTGATTTTGACAAATTAGATGAAATATGGCCATATTTTAGAAAACGTTTTATTATCATACAATATTTAGTTTAGTATTGTGTGTAATAAAAATATGATAGAACTGTCATATAATACCAAAAGCCAATCAGTTTAAGAAGTATTCAATTTTCATCCAATATTACATTAATTCCTTTAAATTTCGAGAGCGAGACAAATTAAAGCTACTTTAAATTTGTCTCGCAATCGAAAAAAGTTGGATGTAAGATGTAAAGTTTAATTACACTGGAGAAATATATTTTGATTTTAAAAGCAAACTATTATTATGGGCATCCATCAGTACAGTGATCATTGTATAGAAACATTGTATCATATGCGTCGGCTTTTCTGGCGTACAACGCCATTGTACGAAATTCATAATCAATTGGAGGTAATATTGCATCTAGGGTGATTTTAGACATGATGCAATATTATTTCCAGTTTCATCGAGGGGGCACACATATTTTTTATTAATCAGTGAACAAATCATAATTTTATTTACCAATTTTGTGATAAAATATCTAGACCGTTTTATGAATTGGCGTATCCCTAACGAATTTTAATATTTCAATACACATATATAGTAGAAGCTTGACTAATATTATCATGATTCACTGTTAAATATAGTACAATTATCGATATCAAATATTTTAAAGCAACGTTTAAATTGTGAGCAACTCAAAAGGCGTAATTTTCTCATGTCATTGTTCAATCTAAGATTTTTTGTGATTTGTTAGAACTAGAGTCAAGGTACGTACAATAATTTATATATTTTTTAATGAAAATGGGACATTATAGATTTTAAAGCGCAGAAACGTGTTAAATAAACTCTATAACACGAGGTTCATATGTATATAAAAAGTATTTTCGAATCACACTAACTCGTCATTTCAGACATCTTAATGAAATAAGATTGGAAAATGTATACATGAGCGTATAATCCAGATTGGATTTAAGTGCAGTTTTCACCAGATTATATATGCCAGCGATGAAACGATTTATTCCCAATCAGATGATTGGGAAATGTTTATTTCATTTGATCAAACAATTGTATTGTCCTCTGTTAAAAAAATATTTAATTGTAGTAAAAAATACTTAATACTGATCGCTGGAAACATTTTTAAGCATGGATGTCTAGAATTTAAGCATGGATGTCTAGAATTTTCTGTGTCTGCTTTTTGTTAACATGCATAATACATTGCTATTTTGTAATAAATAATTATCATTTGCTCTGGAAAAAAATAAAAAGAAATGGGAATTCCCATAAGTCACATGTTTATTTAATACATATACACATATTTTTTGCACTATGGTTTAGGTGCACAAGGGTGTGGTCAGAAAAATTGTTGGTGTCCTCGTTACTGACCTCGCCTCTCTATTGGGGTGTATCTCGATTGAGAATACATTATAAGAAGAGCCGATACTTTTTGATAGCTTATCTCTCTCAAGTGTATTTTTTCCATTATCTTATAAAATATGTGTAATTACAGAACATATGTTTTTATACAACATTTCAATTAAAAAAAATATTACTTATTCAAATATACTCCCCCATTATGCCTATATAACTTGTCAATGAATAATCGAAGTTTATTTTTTAATGATGATTTATTAAAATTGTATTTCGTTTATCAAGATAAGATATGTTACTTATACACAAAAAATCAACCCAGAAAACATACTAAGCACAACGCTAGAAAAATGCGCATTTTTATTGTTAAATTCAGTCTTATTTTTTTAATTACATACGAGTAAATACATATCCACGGAATGTTTCTTCAAATATCCTTCCACAGGTAAAATATTGAATCGATGCTTTTCATACGTATGGTATACGTTCTATACATTTTTAAAGAATAACTTAAATCTGTCTTTTTAATGTTTTTAGTCCTGTTGACTCAAATCATTTTATTTAATTCACAGCTTTTGCATAATATATAATAAATCCATTTTTATGTTTACACGTGTATACTTATTACAATATTGATGATCACCATGTGCAAATTGAGGGGATGATATAGTTGAGTGGATGATATTTATCCAGCCCTTTCATTGTACCAGCTTTGCGATGTGATTAGCAAGAATATGTGTTTGACAAAGAGTTTTCTTCTTTTTCTTCGTGTGCCATGTCTGGCACTTTTGACGTTAGTGGCGATCATTCGTTAGAAAATATCTCTGTCTTTGGGGCGTGGAACAGGTCTTTAACTGTCTGGATACCTGTCTATGATAGCTAAGACCTTCTATTGATTCTGCGTCAGCCCTCAATTTTGCCCATTAATATTAATTTAAATTTTTCTCCTCTAAGTGTGTAGTCTAGATAGGTAATCTTTTGACATTTTATGGTATTTAAGAACTCTCGTTCTACACCTGCTCGACGCAACATCTCGGTGTTTAAGATACGATAAAAGAAATATATTATAGTATTTCCGATGAATTTCAAATATCTTATTTAGCATTCTGGTCTTCATGGTCCATGGTACAACACAATTAATTAAAAAAAATGCCATTTATATAACTTAATCATGTGTTACCGAAGTTAAAGATTCAAGTTATCATTACGGAAAACTGATCTCATCTTGAGAAATCTTACACTCGTCATTTCAATTCGGTATCTAATTTCCCTACATAGGTCTAGGTCACGAGAATTAAGGCTTCCTAAATATTTCAACAAAGAGTTTGATATTCTTAAAATTCCCTTTTATCTTTTTCTATTGAAAACTTGAAAGAAGTGATCGCCCTGAATATTTTAAGACAAAGTGTCAAAATTTGTAGCACTGAAAATGAAGTTTTCGTGTTAATAAGCAATTGCTAAGTGTCAGTAAGCACGTGAAACCGAACCGTGTGGAGTGACGAAACCTCACTTAAGGGATATTAAATGAGCTCCCGTTTAAAAAAATCATATATCCGCAACCTAGTTAGTAAGCCGCTTGTCTTCTAACCCAGGGATTGCGAATTTGATACCCGTTGACACTTTGATTTTTTAAAAAGGATTACTGTTTGGGCAACTTAAGACAACTTTTTGATTCGTTGGATATAGAAGAGATCGCTACGTGGTATAAACACACCAGATTATATTATAATAAACAAAGAAAAGTAATATAAAATCTTTGGCTTGGTATATCTAAAAAAATCATTTATCTATAAAAAACAAAAATGATGAACCTTTTTTATTACACTGAATTTGTTAATTTATACTTTGAACCCCTCGTGATCGATTATAATTGTGAGACGTCAATGTTTGTATATAATTATGTACAATCTGTTGTACTTGAGCAAGAACACAGTCTTGACCGATCAAATCGAAAGTTGCGTTGGCAATGAGATCAAACTTTTAAGACGATTGTTTGGTTTAATCTGCTACAACCTATTGTTAAGAGTTTTTATATTGTACTACTTTACTGTTGCTTTATACAATAGCTTCACAATTTATGTCAAGCAACTTACATGCTATAGAAATACATACATTCAGATATAACACGGTCTAAGAGTAAACTCAGTAATTGGGAAGCGAATCCTCCTGGTTTTTTTACTCTTTGGTCATATAACCTCGAAGGCACCGAACCTGGGATACCCGCCGCTTATCTTTAAAGCTAAACGCTAGACCACGAGCGCTAACTTACACGCATTAAAAATGGCCGCTGTCATTTTTCTATATATTTATAATATCAAGTATACCTTTTGTTGAACATCTTGACAGTTATTAATGGGAACCGCGGTTTTCTTGTTCTCTAAGTGTGTGGGCTGAAAAACATCTGATGTCTTCGTGGCCGGGCTCACCCTATATTTGTGAGGCGTATCTTGGCCGGGGGGACGTTATGAGATGAGCCCAGACCTTTTGATAGCTTCACTTTTAAATGTATTTTCTGCCATTTATCTTGAGATCTATGTGCGATTTCAGAACGTATTTATCTTTGTACATACTCTGTTGCTATCAATAAACCTATATTTATTAATGTATTATTATTTATTTATTAAGTAAAAGATGTAGTAAACGTGGTATGATATAAATTCAATAGGGGCTCCGCCCTAATGGCAAATGTTAAGTTTTGAGAAAACTGCACTTTTATGTTTTTCATTGTTTTTCAAACGCATAGGCACTTGCTGTTTTTTTGCTTATGAATCACATTTTATTGTTTTTTTGCTTAGAAAAACCTAGTATTTTGTAAAATTAAAAAATACATTATGCCCATTTTTGGGTTGAAATAAATGGGTTTCTGTATTTTTTTATGGATTATGGTTAAGAATTTGATATGGAATATTGGCTCATACTTAGTTAAATTTCAGATTTTTTCCCGTTAGCTGCGTTTTTGCTTATGGCGGCACTATTGGCGTGCGCGCCTTCTTGGAATAGTTCAAAATGGTTGTTTGACAGAAAATATCGTATTTACTGAGATTTTTGGTTATTTTTATTCTTTTTTATGATTTAATGTCTTTATACGCTTCATGTTTAGGTTTTCAATAACATTATAACGATCAACATATTAATTTTAAGATAACTCTAGGTGTATATTATGTAAAAAGCATATATCATTTTACCCATATTTTAATTCCCTAAGGAATTAGCAAGTGCTTACATTTATAATTGTATTCGATGTTCTTTGTTGTATATTTATCATGTTGCGTTTATTATTTTTTCGAGGAACTTTCCACTTACAGATCGATTGTTAAATTTTTGAAGCTTAATCAGTTGAAACTTTAAATTATCCAGTATTTCATTTTAAAATTAGTTTTATTATATTCACTCCTACAATTGAATAATGCCTTTAATTTGGTGCCACAAATCATCCTAGTCTGGGTGAATTTCCTATTACAAAAAAAATCATCTTTTAAATTATTTTAGAAAGAGCATTCTAAATCGCAAAATAAACGGCTATCATTTTTACTGCATTTTTATTTACTCAAATAATCATATTAAGTATTCGGAATTCTGAAATGTCCTACAAATTTATATTTATATATATATATATATATATATATATATATATATATATATATATATATATATATATATATATATATATATATATATATATATATATATATATATATATATATATATATATATATATATATATATATATATATATATATATATATATATATATATATATATATATATATATATATATATATATATATATATATATATATATATATATATATATATATATATATATATATATATATATATATATATATAATATTTTACTACTGGATATACATATAGTAAATATACTATACAATGCTTTTACGATTTACAAGGGGCGCACAACGTCACAGAGGTGGGGCCGTTGAGTAGCCAGGGGTGTAGCCCTTTTAGTTTATGCTTTTTTTCTGTTACATTTGGTAGAATAATCTACATATAATACATACGATTCTATCAGATTCGATTTAAACGCTACTTTGGTGTTTTTTATTGCAGAAAATTCAGTACATGTACACTACTTATTTCGCCTAGGGTAATATAATTATAGATAATATGTTTGAAATCCTACATAATAATTGTCTACTTAAAAACAGGTTTTAACGCCTAGTAACATTTAGCATCCACGCCACGCAAGTGGGCACCTGTGGTTCAATTCCTGGCGGATTCACCTTTTTACATTTTAGAGTTTTCACATTTTAAAATTTATGTTTTCATTTTGCCATATTTGGTAAAATAAACTACATATAATACATAAACTTCTATAAGATTCGATAAAATACTACATTTGTCTTTTTCCTTGCTGGTAATACAGTGTACATTGCTTTTTTGCCTAGGGTAATATAATTATACATAACATGTTATTTGAAATATAATAAATATATAAAAGTATTTCTTTTGATACTAAAAAGGCTAAAATATATTATTGTTCATCACATCTGTCAAACGACTAAAAATTAATGGTATTTAGTATTGTAACGACTTCCATGAAATAGTTGATAAGACGTTTGTCTTCTAGCCTGGGGATGACGGGTTCGATTCCTGACAGAACCCTGATATTATATAAAGGGTTCCTGTCTGATTTTCCCTTAAGGTTCGTTTAAAACCTTTCTGGCTAGTTTAAATATATTGCCACATGACAACTCCACCAGGTTGTGTTATATGTTATAAAACAAAAGAGTAACACAATATGGAAGTCATATCTGAGGAAAATTAGTCATTTATTAAAATTTATGCTATTCTACCTAATATTGCTATATAACTCAATATCTTAAAATTAACTTTTCATATTTTTTTAAAATAATTCATATTTTACACAGCAACAAACAGGATTGTAAATTTCAAAAATATTAAGTAGTAATAAAATTAAATAAAACTTCGAACTTCTTTAGCACTGTTTCGCTATACCTGTCACTCCAAAAGCACTCTAAGAATTTGTTTTAGGCAGCTTCTAAGTAAAGTAAAATACAGATAACCGTGCGTGGATCGGTCCCAGAACGTCTGGGTACTATGCAAGCATGCATCACTAAACCACGGCGCCGATAAGAGCTCTTTCTTAATAAAACATTTGTATAACATTAAAAAAATGTCATGTTTTTGTTATTTATATGAAAAAATCGAGGGACAAAATTAATTGTGGCAAATTTGTTGTTAGAAACGTTTACATAAATCTCCAGTGCCAGTTGGCATCATTGCACATTAGCTACGCTTGATAATCCACGCTTAAGTTCCGTTTTCATATTATAAAATTGCTACGTTACTATTTCGGATGAAAAATGGTGGAGCGAATTGCGACTGCTAGGAAGAGAATAAAGCTATTTTCTTTTATTTCTTGAATCACATTTTTATACACAAGATGTATTGTGACTGATATTGCCTCTGATACTGTTTAACAAATCTAAGTTTTTCAAAATTGATATTTAACATCCCATGGCTTTCAAACGTATGGAGACGGCTTCTCGTGTCACATTTAATTGATCCGCGAGTTGTTGTTGCGTTTGAGCTATGTTCATGAAGAACACCTATCTATTATTTTACTTATCAATACTTGTCTGTTTCTCTACTTGATACTTTATTTAATTTTAATATAACTGTATTACAGTGTAACATAAAAAGTAAACTGAATATTGCTGTGTAATTTGATTATCTATCTTATCCATTTCAACACAATTAAAAGGGTCTAGCAAACATTTCTGTGATTTGTTGATTTTCGTTTTGACATTCCACCTAACTTGTTTGACTATGATCTCGTATTGAATTACATTTATTTCCTTGAGGTTTGTTTGATTTATATTGATATGCTATGTTTTGTTTTGTTTATAATTGTTTTTGTAAAAATGTATTAAAAATGGAAAAGGACACTCAAGTGACGTTTACTTTACTAATAAGGAAATGTATAGAAACAAGTAAATAAATACATACATAAATAAATAACATTTTTGCCCATGTTCCCAATAAAAATGTTGGTAATACGAGTAGGTTGGTCAAGTTGTTTGGAGATTTTTTTTTATTTTTATAAATTGTTAATCCATATTAGCAGGAGTATTTTATAAATCCCGACTGTCTTCCGCCTAGAAGTATAGCACTCAATTTCCGACGGTACACAAAAATAAAAAAATAAATAAAAAATGTTCTCAGTCTGGTTCTCATAACAATATTCATGTGCGCTAGATATGTCCGAGTGTAGATGCTTTTCACGTGCGATAGTATCGCCAACACGTATGGTGATGAACTATGAGTTACATATTTATTCAATCGTATTATAAACTCGAAGGCATAATTAATAGAGACGAAGACATATTGTTTGCCAACTATGTTCTTCAGCATGTCTGCATCGCCAATTTGGGTAGGTCGAATGTACTATACGAATAGATAGAAAAAATAATGAAAATCTGAAGCTAAAAATCTGAAAATATGTTTTTAAATCTACTTTTAAAGCGGTTGTGTAAGGAATCCCAACACAGTTTTTAATATTGCTCTACGGTCGAGTACCCCCATAGAGGCGCCCTGATGTATAGTTATTGGATCGAAAAACTGCATGTCTAATCTATAAGGTTTGACACGGTTACGAATTACGTTATTTCTATCTAATATACTAGAGTTGTTATTTCAATCACTGGTCTGTGTGCTATAAACTTCTTTTAGGATATTTTTTTGCATCCAATATTGGAAATTGATCTCCTTTATTTATATCTACTATTCTCGTTTTACTGGGACAGGTTGGTCAGAAAAGATTTTTAATAGCAATAATGATATATCTAATAATGACATTTAAATTTCCGGTCGTAATAAAAATTTAAAAAAATTTTGAATCTTTTGATGCATTACAAGAATTGAAAAGTTTCTAAATAAACATTTGATGTCAAGTTATATAGGTTTGTCAATAAAATTTATTTTAATAAAAAAAGGAAATGTATCGGAAAAAAAGGAATTATTCACAAATTAAACTTTGTACAGTTGTAATTTTCTCAAAAAAAAAAAAAAACAATAATTAAAAGGTTATTTCTTTCCAATGCACTGAAAAATTTATCTTTAAGGTACGTTAATACCTGTTTTACTTGTATTATCTGATTTTAAAATTATAGCTAATGGACTTCGTTGTTTTTGATAAATAAGCGAGATCCAATCTTTCGGAATGAAAAATAAAATGTATATTAGGTAGTATTTAGAAAAACAACAGAATATTCGCATTTAGTATTATTTTGAGGCATAAATCAATTATGGTCTTTATAAAATGATAGATTATTAACGCTCATACAAAATACAAAAAAAAAGTAACAGCCATTAATCATCGTAATTAAACCATCTTTGTAACACAACGCAGCTTCTTCAATATGGGTAGTCAATATGAGTGTTGCGCAAATTAAATAAATTAGGCTATAACTAAATCAATATCTTAGAAAAGAACGAACAATGTTTTATTTGAAACGTCATAATATTCATTTTTTTCTATCATCCTTTATATTTTTTATCGTTCGTCTACCAAGAGTGTTCTTCGGTACAATATATCCATAAATAAATATAAACAAAATAAACAATACAAACATTTCACAAATCTGTTACGATAGTAGTCCATAAAAATATTTTAGGACCAACTTTGACGATTGAGAATGAAACGTGATGTGAAAAAAGACTGGATAAATACTGTAAAAATGCGTGCACTTAGAATAATACATGTGATAATGTATGATGGAATACGAAATGAAGTGAGTAAGGACGAATGTGAACTTAAGGCTGATGTGTTGAATAAGATAAAGAAGAGCACTCTGAGATGGTTTTAGCACGTGGAACGAATATGTGAAGGAAGACTAACAAAATAAATATACAGTGCAAATGTAACTGGAAGGCGTGGTAGACAAAGACCAAGGAAAGTAAGTATAGGTGATAAAGTGAATGATATTTTTAAAGAGGGAGAATGGGGAAATAAGAACCATCGTAGGAGCTGTATGATAAGGTGTATGGGTGTGGAAGAGGCGAAATATTTGTGTCGATATAATAATGTCTGGCGCTCTGTCATATCTGCCTAACCCAGTAGGGAAACGGTGTGATGGTATGTAACATTACGAGGAAAATTATTCAGTTATTGTAGAACGATAACCATTATTTTTATTTATATTTTTTTCTTTTAATTTAAACGAAGTTCCACAGCGACAATGCCTCAATTATAAAAAAAATAAATGGACAATTTATGTACATCCTGGAAATGCAAAATAAATAAATGAAATAGGCATACAGCTTTGAAACGTGTGAAATCTTCTTTAAGCATTTCACAGTGTTGACCGAATAAGAATTATGGCGAGAAAGCGCGTGATGGAAGATGGATCAGTACAGCCAATAGACAACACCGGTGAGCCGGTCCATCTAGTTTTGTTCAAAATTTACGAGATTTCGTTGTATCTACTTTTCCTTTTATTTGCGTCACTGTGATGGAATTTACTGGGCCGTTATAAGTATTGTTTTTTTCTTCGCATTAAATGAAATATAAGTTTTTTGAGTGTACTCTAATTATTTTATTAGGTTGTCCCGAAAATAATGGTCGACTTCAATATTATATCATTCTGAACGTTTTTTTGCTAGGAAATATTTGTTCGTTTGTTTTTGATTGACAGTCAGGGTTTTGGTGTATTTATTTATCGAGTCAGGCATTTAATTTGCATTACATTTAAACAATAATTTAATTGGAAAAGGGAATAAGCGGGTGACAACAACTACAAAAATCGTCGTTTCGAAGTGTGTTCTTCGTTGCTGTTGTGTAACCGTAATGATTTATTTCTAAATCGTATTATGATATGCAATGAGAAATGGATCCTTTATGATAATCGTAAACGATCTGGGCAATGGATCGATCACGATGAAACACCAAAGCATTTTACAAAACTATTGTAAAATACCATCAAAAGAAGTTAATGGTTACTATATGGTGATCCGCAACCGGTGTTATTCGTTACAATTTTCTCGATTAGGGCCAATCTATCACTACCCAGTTGTATAGTGAAGGTGACTTAATATTGCCGATTGAAAAAAAAAAAAACGAATTGGTTGAAATATTACCTCAGCCACCTTATTCATCCGATCTATCGCCCACTGATTTTCACCTTTTCAAACACCTCAACAACTATTTACTGCAGAAAAAATCAATAACTGGCAGCAGAAAATGCCTCCAAATAGTTCTTCGCTTCTATTTCGCTTGAGTTTGGTTCTATAGGCACAAATAAGTTTATAATACGTTGGTATAGTTACAAATTGCTTTAGTTATACAGTGTATTTACTATAAAGTTATGTTTGATTGAATTTGAAGGTTAAGATCGGCCATTATTTCGAAACGACCTAATAATTTGTTGAAAAATTCATTTCATGCAATTTATTAAAGGTCGGAGAAGATCCAAAAATCATATGCATTTAACTAATTTTTATTTTTTAAATTGATTTATTTAATCTATATTCTATTCCGACCTTAAAATAATACAGCTACTAAAAATATGAAATGTATGAAATATCATATTATTTTTAGAAGGTTAAAGAAGTTTATTAAGTGGAACTAAATAAATAGAATCAAATAATATAGACCTAAAACTGAGAATACTCCTCATCAATACCTATGTATGGAGTATCTTGATGTACGGCTGCGAGACATGGTGCCTATCCGAAAGAGATAGACGAAGACTAGAGGCTTTTGAGATGTGGTCCTATAGAAGACTATTAGGAATTTCCTGGAGAGACCGCATCACAAATGAAGAGGTTCTCCAACGAATCGAAGGAGGAAGGCACCTGCTCAGGATCCTGTCCGAAAGGCGTGCAAGATGGATCGGTCATATAATACGACAAGAGGGCCTTTTGCATGCCATAATGGAGGGTATGACCGAGGGGACAAACTCTAGGGGACGCCCACGCCGAGAGTACCTGGAGGACCTGTTGGTGGACGTGCGCTGCTCAACATATACAGATTTAAAAAGAGCCGCACAGGACAGGGGGGAATGGAGGAGAAGAGTTGAAATTGCTGCAAACCAGTCTTAGGACTGCAACCACGGAGAGAAATAAAAAAACGATAATCTCATATATTATGATATATAATCACGCCATTTACCTATCGGGAAAGGCAGAGAGGACATACAACCAGACTTTTCTATCTCGACACACATTCCTACAACTTCTCCGACTTTTTATGTTTACTTCTTTCAATATATAATTCACTTGCTCCAACCGTACTTAATTTGATATTATAAAGTAGGAGCTTTGAATCAAGAAAATGTGGAATGTGATTTTTTAAATAATTTTAAAGCTGTAAATATGCTCAAATATGAAGTAGGATTATTTTACTTAGTTTTATAAAATATTTCATTTTCTCAATCATTATAAAACACTTTTCGAGGTACCAAATCACCCATGTTCATGTTTTACAATGAAATAAAAAATGCAATTTTTTTAGTTCCAATATAATTGAAAATTCGCACTCTTTCAAATTCAATAAAATCAAATAATTTATAGAAAATACTTTTTTAATTTTAATGACCGACCCTGGCAAAAGTCAAAAATAAGATATTTTGAACAAACTTTCTATTAAACTTATTTTTAGCAAATCTTCGATTTAAATTAAAACATAAAATATTTATTTTAACACGTCATTACACAATGTACGATGTCATAGACTTTATTATAATACCAATTCTTCTAATCAAGGAGATAGTGATGATTACGAGTATGTACAGATCAAATATATGAGCGTATGTATGCAAAAAGGACCCAATAATTACAGACAAGCTCACTGTATTGTATTACACTTTCGTTATAGACAGTATAACCTGACGAGTTTATTGCCATATGTCAATCTCTTCCAACGAACCAGAAAAATGTTAAGGAGGCCGTTAGTGAAAACCAGACAGGAACCTTATTTAAAAAAATGTGTACAACGGGAATTGAGCCCTCGCCCCTAGAGTTTTTCCAACTAATATAATCAACACGTCAATATAACATTCAACTTATTTAATGAAACTGCCATCAGGAAGACAGAAGGAATAAAGGGAGTGGACGGTGGGAAAAATATGCGATTGAGGATGTTTCCATTACATACTTGGCCGTTTACTCTCTTACGTTTATTAACGAAACCATGTCTCGTCACCTTCGGACTTTCATCTGTTTGGTCCCCTGAAAGCAGCCCTACGAGGACGAAGATTCACCTCAGATGAAAAAGTGAAGACAGTGATGCATTCGTGGTTCGCAGCTCAGCCTAAAATATGTTTTAATGAGGAAATACGAAAGCTTCTTGACACATGGACATAGAGTATTGAAAAGCATGGAGATTATCTCGAAAAATGATGTACATATTTGTCTTTTCTAAAAGTTATATGAAATAAATTTACAGCCAGAGTGCGGATAATTTTTGATTAACCCTAGTATGTATCAAAATATCTTCGTTAGGTAGATAATATTTTAAGGATTATTGTGTGTTTGCTGAAGTGGATTAACATGTATGCAATTAGTACATAAACGCTCAGGCTTCTTACTAAATCATGTGGTAACAATCATTATGCCCACTAGATAGGTTGACTACTACACGCAATTTATATTTGCTATTTCATTGATTGATTTCATAAAAGGCGCAAAATATTGTTTTGAGATCAGCGTCGACTTCGAAATGGTATTTTCAGCGCTCAATATACGAGTATAACCTGAATAGGCAACTTTCCGACATTTTATGGTATCTAAGAGCTCTCGTTTTGCTCCAGCCCGGTATAGCATCTCGCGCGTTTGAGACACGATGATACAAAGAAGTTCTAAGCTTTCTTCGATAAATCCACATTTCAAATATTCATATTTCAACACCATAAAGTATAATATACCATATATAACAATTGATCATGAATAACAGTAGTTTAAGATTCAGGCTAGTAATGCAGAAAACTGAACAAATCTTGAGAAATCATGCAAGTGTCAATTCAATTTTACATCTTACTTCTCTATCTGGGCTAAAGCCATGAGTTAATAGGCTTCCTAGATATTAAAACTATCAACTTGCTCTATAGATTGCCCTATTAGCTGCCAAGATACGCCATAGTGAGATTGTTGACATAAGAAGATAAACTTTATTTTTTCCAAAATAATATGAATTTTATGATCTGTGTCTCGTAGATATTATTCGTCTGCAAGTAAATGTTTGACTATTATTGAAAGATGTCAAAGTATTACATGCATTTGCCATCACCTAAACATTGTTTAAACAATTATTTTAAAGAAAAATAAAACAATAATATTACGGTAGGTACATTATTAATAAGGTATACTGTACCGTTTATAGTATTTATAGATAAATAAAAGGGTCTTAACCAAAATAACGCTTAAAATCAAAAAGTTTTTTGGAAATGTATTTGAAACGATTAATTATTCTATGTTCGGTAGGAATTGTTAAAAGTGTGTATTTATTGTGATTACTTGGTAATTTCACATTACACAAATAAATTAGTAAGGTAAATTCAAACACGCCAAACTACCATAAGTGCCAGATTATTGATAAAAGTCTCTTAATACGCATTAGAAATAGATAGACCTCTGGCTCCTAAATCGTGAGTACGAGTGGTAGGCAGACAGAATGGTGGAAATATATTTTGGGAGATTTTTTAACACAATAATACAGAATACATTAAGTGTAAATAGCTACTATTTTCATATGTCCTATTTGAAGTGTCAAGTAAAGTGAAGACAAGTAAACACATGAGGTACAGTACCCGGCGGTAAGTAATACACATCGTTTATTGATCGTCGTCTCTGTCGCACGATGCGCTAACAGACTGGTATCGTAGTGACAATGCGGTTAGCGCATCGTGCGACAGAGACAATGCTCTACAAACGATGTGTATTACTTACCGCCGCATCAGGTACATGAATTGATCGAAAAAATGGATATTTAAGACATATGTGTACACGGTATTCTGGTAGATCACTAATGGTGGCTTGAAAATGTTTTATGAATGTTAATTAATATATAAGCAACTTTTTAATGAGACGAATTATAAAACGAATATCTAAGCAAATGTTAGTTGAATTCGAATAATCTTGTACGAGTACATTGATAACATATTTGTACAATTCTTGTGATAAAAGTAACATTTTATCATTTTGTTCATTTTACTTTCACATATTTTAAATAAAATGTACATATTTCATCAAATTATCTCACATGAGATCAACTGTATTCATTAAAATTTAACTCTCTGGTCATCCAGACTCAGTCATTCGTGATAAATACAGGCGCTTGGGTTTAGGAGATTCTTAGAAGAATAGGTTGGCCTAAGAAACAAATACTTGTAAAATATGACAGATTGAAGTAACCCATAAGACTTGTGAAAATGTTTTTTTTTACCTTCTTCGAAGCTGGGACATGCATCATTGATTGGGATGATTAAGGCTATCTGCTTACTTCTCCAATCAATCTGACTTTCCTTATAATTTTGATTATCTTATATTTTAATCGAGTTAAATCATTTACAATTTGTTTGAAATACTGTTTTAATTATGAGTATACGTCACAACCTCCTGTGGAATGTATTGGATCATTTAATTTAATTATGAGTATACGTCACAACCTCCTGTGGAATGTATTGGATCATTTAATTTAATTATGAGTATACGTCACAACCTTCTGTGGAATGTATTGGCTCATTTAATTAAAATGATATTAAAAATATTTCACTTTTTGCTGAACATTTCTTATATACTCTGTTAAAAACGACAATAAAGTTTTATATCAGAAATAAATTAATTCAAATATGTTGCAAAATATTTTCGACCCAGTTAATTCTGGTCAAACTGGGTCTATCAAACATTCAATTACGAAGAACACTTTAATATATCTCGTTTTTTTTTAAATATTTTAAATTTATAACGTATTGATAAATGAAGTGTTTTAGCTAGAAACATTATTTGTTTCCAACAACTTACAATTGTGTGTAATTTGTGTTATTATCGTGTGGTTGGTTGGAACCGATTGCTACTTATATCTATTGTAGAAAATAATGATTCAATTTATAAATATTGTTATTTATCTTATAAAAATTATACATAAAATTTTAATAATAATAAAAATATGACGTATATGGTGATGTTTCTTAAATATGGTTTGACATTTTTCTAAAAAAGCTTATTTATTTATATTATTCAACAGATTTTGTTTCCTATTAAAGACATATATGATACAGATGGAACGTGTGAGCTTTATAGAGTCCACTATCTATTGTAATATTTGCTGCCTGAAATATTTGAGCAGATATTCAAAGTACTTTATTTAATAAATGTAATGCCTTGTGACGAGTTTTGACTATAATATTGTCATTTGACGACAATAACTCGGTCCTCTATCGTCAGTAAGTTCGTTGATTCACATCAATCATAAAATTATTCCTGTACAAAAAAATGACCTATTGTTACTTTTTTTGTCTCTTAATCTATAAAACCCATAATAAATTAAATTTAAAGTTGCTTCGTGTCTTACGGTCTTAATTCTAAATTTCGAACCACATTCTGAACATATTTCATACTGTGGTTAAATGGTACGTGAAGTACAAATTAAGAACTAATTTCATTGTAAGAGAACCTACCTCGCTTTAAACTGCAGTCTTAATATTTTTTTAATTGCAAAATGAAAATTCGCCGAACCATCGCATTTGCTGTATTTTTTGGGAACATTTAACTCGGACTTTATTGAGGTATTTATTTGCCCACATTGCCATTTAAGGAATAGAATGTTAAATATTCTACTGAATTAATATTGCAAGTTTTTCACCCCATCGCAGAATTACAATAAATATGTAGGGTTTCCGGTTTGGTTGCAAATGTTTCGCATAATTTGAGATTGTTTTTTTGAATTTATATGCGAAATACAAACGATCGAATTGGATATCAAGACGATGAAATCACCGAAATCGAATAATTTGTTAGTGAAAAACTTAAGGGATGGTGTTAAGTATTTTACTAATTTTAGTGCATTTTAACGAAAACAGGTTAATTTTTTTTCCAATCTTAACTGAGCTTTCAATAATACGTTTAAATGTTTCAGCGTTCTAGAGGAGAATAATTATTTGAATGAATTAGTATTTAAAAAAAATTACGTATTTGGACGAAATAAATAACGTTGACGATCTTCGGTGAAAGCATTGGACTAAAATATTATGTTACTATGTGTAAACTTTCTTTTATGAGTTTAAACAATTCAATGCATTATTTGTATAATATATTATGATAAAAATGAATCTGGTCTAAATGACTTAGTTAGTAAGACGCTTAACTTGCACCCGAGTGTCCGTGTTCAATTCCCTTATGAAAAAGAAAAACAAGAAAAATGTTCCAAATCAGGTAAAAGAACACGCTCGTACCAAGTATATGTGAGAGTATTGCTGTCTCTGCACGCACGGTAGTGTTAGCATAGTGCTTTTCTTTAAAAAAAAAAGATAGGTGCCGGCGGTCTCTTCTTGTCAAGCTTTTTGTAAACCGTAAAAAAAGTGGTGGAGTGCCACTCAACTGCGCTCCCCCGCAAAAAAGCACTGACAGTGCTTTTTTTTTTTTTAAAAAAAAAGGTACCGGAGCTCACTTCTTGTCAAGCTTTTTGTATACCGTAAAAAAGGTGGTGGAGCGCCGCTCCACTGCAAAAAAAAGCACTGGTTAGGAATATATATATTATATATATATATATATATATATATATATATATATATATATATATATATATATATATATATTTATTTATATATATATATATATATATATATATATATATATATATATATATATATATATATATATATATTTATATATTGTATATATATATATATATATATATATATATATATATATATATATATATATATATATATATATATATATATATATATATATATATATATATATATATATATATATATATATATATATATATATATATATATATATATATATATATATACATATATATATATATATATATATATATATATATATATATATATATATATATATATATATATATATATATATATATATATATATATATATATATATATATATATATATATATATATATATATATATATATATATATATATATATATATATATATATATATATATATATATATATATATATATATATATATATATATATATATATATATATATATATATATATATATATATATATATATATAATGACATTCTGCGAGTTCCGTACCTTCTTCAGTAGTTCTAAGCTCGAAGGCACAATTATTGGGACAAAAAACAATATTGTCTCCCGGCCCCGCTCTTCAAAATGTTCGAATCACCAATTCAGATATGTTGAAGGGTACCATACGAAAGAAAAAAACTAATCCAAGAGAATATTTTAGTATTATATAATAGAATTGGAAACTTAAAGCAGATATTTATTCATGTTGATATGAAAACATGTTAAATAATTCGTAAATGAATAATACACGTGTATACTTGTTTTCTTGTTGAAAGTTCTGAAAATAATTTACACCATCTCTGATATAGAATTGGAAGTACGTGTTAATTGACCCGTAATAACCTTTCTCAGGGCAAAATTCACGCATAATTTGTTAATTTAGATCCACCTGTCGATTAATTGATGTGTCAGTCGGAGTCGTTTGCATTACCATCATCAGGCGATAAATCAGGCGGGAAAGTGATAATCAGACGGCGTGTATGAGCTGTGTGTGAGCTAGTTCCGAGAAACCTAAATAATGACCTGGAGAATGGAAACATATCACTTGCCTTTCTTGAATATACGAACTGCCCGTGTGCGCTCACACAAATTAAGATTCATTAATTATATTATTGAAATAAGTTTGTTGATATGTTCGAGTGTGATTAATTTCTTATTTGTAAGACTGCTACTTCATATTTTAGTTCGATTTGTTGAAACTGGCCAGTCCAAAAACATCAAATATAATAAGTACATTTATTAAATATGATAAGTACATTTAACTTCGTTATTCAGTACACAAGATGGAGGGGTATATTGATAAGTGGTAATTTCTTCCAATCAACCATATAATTACTTCATATTTTTTTTCTGTGAGTGGGAGTTTCCATGACTGGCGGGGAGAAAAAACTATGCAATAACAAAAACAAAATAAAATACTAATACAAATTGAATACGGTTATTGCCAGGAGAAGGGATGGGAAGGGAAGGGAATGGAAAGGAAAGGAATGGAAGGGAAGGGAAGGGAAGATAAGGGAAGAGAGGGGAAGAGAAGGGAAGGGAAGAGAAGGTAAGGGAAGGGAAGGGATGGGAAAGGAAGGGAAGGGAAAATTAGGGAAGAGAAGGGAATGCTATTTCACTGGAACCAGATTTATATTTTTTGATTCGTTTGTTGAAATACGTTGAAGATGGTGCGAGTGTTATATTAGCTGGTAGCTGTTTCTAGAGTCGAACAGTATGGACAGTAAAAACGACGTGATAGATTAAGAAAATATAAAAAAAATAACGGTTAATTTGAGGAGAAGTATTATTAAAGTAACTTGCATAGTTTATCAATTTAATGGAATAAAAATTTATGTTATTCCATCTAAAAACTTTGATGATTTAGAATTGACAGTTTTTCGAGTGTCAGTTTTCTCTAAAAAGAGTTATATGAAATAAACAAAATAACCATAAACTAGTGAAGGAATCGTTAAATATTAATTTAATCGTTAAATTATAAAATGAAACCTTATAGAAAGCAAATCAAATTAATAAATGGCAACGGCTTTAACTTTGTGGAGCTCCATATTAGAATGTTTTATATCATGAAAAGTTGTTATTGGATAGAACTTGCTAACCATGTAGAGAGAAAGCATAGTTTCAAAGTAAGTAAAGTTAAAATTTTATTTTCGCAACAAAAGTTATACAAAATAATGATAAACGTCAGAGGTACATAAAGCCGTACGTAAAAAAATACATCAAATAATGAAAATAATCACTTATTAGTCTTTTTTTTTGCGTCAATATACCACGCACACTCCGATGAAACGTGACATGAGTTAGACCTAAGTATTGCTCTCGTAACACACCAGGATAATTAAGAGTGAATAGAGCCTTAAAATAGGAGATAAACACGTGTGGATTCATTTAATTAATAGAATAACAAAGAAATTGGTTTCAAAATATTATAAAAAAAAAGAAAAAAAAGTTTAGTCAAATAAAATAAGCACTATGCGATATGTCTATAGCTTGATAAAAGTGGTTCGGCTTGCAAAAGAATCGGAATATGGGAACCCATGAAGGTATAATATTAATTACTTTTATGACCTGTCCTGTTTTAAGATCACTTGATGACCGTGGTATTTAAGAATCATTCAATCCATATTTTATGCTATTAAATCGAAGGAAATGTCAAGTAGCTTGTAGATTTTTTACATTGGCAAATTTTAAATCGTCATGCTGGGCATGATTATTCAATGTCGAATTTCAGAGCACATTTTTAGTTCACATAAAACTTGATTTGGTCAAATTAGCATGTCATTTGTATTATTTGCATTCAAAATTAGCGATTTTCATTTCGCATAAGTATCAGAAAGGAAAATATTGTTTACCTTCTAAACATTATATTAAAAATGCTTTCAATTTCTTTCTCTCATATATTATCAGATTTTGACATAAAATATTATCCTTCTCAATTTTATTTTTTTGGAAGCCGTGAGTATACGACCTCCATCGCCTAGTTTTAAAAGTTTTGTCTCCCGTCTGAGAGTTTAGGGTTGATACCCAAAAGCGATAACTTAATTGCTCAGTTTGTTTTGTTTTTCACAAATAGTTCACTGAACATATTTTATTTTGGTTGTAAGAAATTCTTAAATAAGCCCGCCATATTATTGTGTTTATAACGAAAGTATAAAAGTCGCATGTAGCATAAATATTGTAAACAGTGTACATATTAAAATTGAAGATGACTGAAATAAAACAACAGAACACAAAGCCATTTATATATATTGCTTTGATTTCGTTTGAAAGTAAGTCAAGAAGACAGTGCATGAATACAAAATGCACCTTATGCGCTTAGCTTTGGAGAAATGTAAAAAAAACATTGGACAAGAGAACAGTTGTTATTATGGTCAAAAGGGAAACATTCAAAGCTTTTATGGAAACACGTTTGGTGGGAAGCTTTTTATACGAGGTTGTAGTCGAATTATGTCAAGATTTAATAAATAAAATTGATTGGTAAATTAAACTTTGAAGGGTGAACATTAAAGCCTTTGAGTATTTTTCATTTTCTACAGTACCTTACAATTAATGGTGGACTTTTTGTAAAAATTGGAGAGGATCATTTAATAATAATATTTATCAATTATCTAACTTTAAAAACAATTCTTACTTATTTAGTCATGTGCCATTTTTAGTTGATGAAAAAATGATGTGTTGATTTTTTAAAATAATATTGAATTATTCTGAAGATAACTGAATTATTTGAAGTACTCGTACATTGTTATTGAATCGTTTTGTTTCTTTAAATTTGTCTATTTTTACCAACGAAGTTTTAAACTTTAAGACGATTGGTTAAGAAAGGTAAAATAAAAAACTTTGAAAGTATTTTTATTGAAATTGAAAATGGTCAAATTATTTAGGGACGCATGTTTATCACGAATAAACATTTCGCACATTTAAGGAAGGCTATTACTACTATTTTGTTATTTGCTAAATAAACACCGCGAATTAGCACCTCGTCGTACAAAACAGATAAATGGCATACAATACGTGATATTTAACAATCTTTAGATCATGTTGTTAAATTTCATTATGATTGGTTCACGGGCTGAGGAGCTTTTACTAAGCTATTAAAAGTGTGATTGCTTCCGGAAAATAACTAAAATATTAGACTTAAATATAACTTATGTATTTACTAACTTCCATTTAAAACGTGATAAGTTTAAGAATTATTATTAAATAAAATACCTAAAAAGGTTAAGAGTCACTAACCTTATGTTAAAAGAATATTACACTTGGGATAAGTTTTTTTTAAATCACATCATAATCGGTGCACGGGTTCTTACATTATTGAGCATCCCAAATTAATAATACATCCATGAATCTATCTGTACATATCTCATAATACATCTATGAATAATTAAAAAAATTTATTTAACACTTTTATTGCAAATACAATCTGGTGGGTTTATTGCTAGGCAATCTCTTCCAACCTACCAGACAAAAGTAAATGAAGCAAGTTACATGGTTGCATAAATCATTCAAATGAATATCCATCCCCACGAAATCCATAAACACATACGTAAGCATATGCCCACGAGCTCCACAAAGACGGACAATCACTCAAATATTCTTTTTCATATAAAGTGAGATATCGTCAATCAAAAGAAAAGGAACGAATGGTGGAGAGAAAAAGAAAAATCAAGAATGAAACACGTTATTTTACTGACTAGAAATGAATAGTTTTTTCAGTCGCTTTTTAAAGCATGCCGAGGATGGAGCGTGTCTTATATTAGTTTGTAACTGATTCCAGAGTCTCACTGCATGGACAGTAAAGGACGATGTAAAAAAAGAGGAGCGATGAACCGGAAAAGCCAATAGACAATCTCTGTTTAAGCGTAGTGTTAATCCATGATTGGAAAGACGCTGAAAATTTTCGGCGAGATAAGAGGGGGCGATGGGATAGTCAATGATATTATACAAAAGAAGCAGTATGTGAATTTGGCGTCTATTTCTAATATTCAACCAGTTCAATGCCTTATGGTATGAAGTTATATGATCGTACTTTCGTAGGTTGAAAATAAATCTTAGACAAACACTTTGAAGACGCTGTAATTTGTCCAGCTGTTATCTATCTGTACATACTGAATCTTAAAAATGGACTTAAGATAACAAAACCAAAAAATTGAAAAAATCTTGTTACTTAGATCAACTTTTATAAACTAACTTGCGATATGAAACTTGGCCTTATTTAGCGTAATCTTTCTCACACCACAAAAAACAAACATAATACTCTATTAATTTCATCATTAGAATTAAAATTATCCTCATTATTTCCAAAGAAAACTTGTTGATACTGGTTTCGTTTATTGAAAGCAAGTTAGATTACATTTTGACAGGATTCGCTAATTGGTAAAAAAAAGGGTGCCCCGTGCACACATTAACACGTCCCGAGGCGTGTTGAGTGCAACATGCGTGGTGTGAATAATAAGTTGGCGAAAAATGCGATGCATTTCTTTTGTCAAGGTGGACTGAGAGTTAATCAATTCCTCATGCATGTAAAGAGAAATGCACTTTGTTTGATAAAATGTGTTAATTTGTTAATGAAATTGTTTCTTCTCTGAGAAAAAAATTATATTTTTTATTTATTCAATAACACATTAACACGTCAACTTGGCGCGACATCAGGTATATTCTTGCTAATTTCAGAGAATTTTAACTTTTGACCATGTAATATGAAATATAATGGACCCGAAAAAAATTATAAAAACGGGGGTTTGTCTGGTAACAAATACTCGCGTGTTTATACTTCATGACATTAGTATTACTAAGATTTGCGAAGACGAGCTGTGAATTCCGTGTCTATTTTTCTTAAAATTGCGAGTATTATCTGTTCCTTGAATAAAATATTACGTTGCTACAATATATTGGCGACTCGTGAAGTAATCGGTTCTAGGTCATAATTTGATGAGAAAATGGTTATTTTCTGGTTTTATAATTTTTAATTGTAAATGAAAAAAGTTTTCCTACTATTTTAACGATTATAATTTTTTTGGACATAATCCACTTATCACAATGACGTCAGTACAACTTAAATAAAGTTTAAAGTATTTTTTCCTAATCTTGGGGTCAGATTAGGGGTATCTATGAATTGCACTTTGTGCTATACTACTTCATTTAATTAAAAAAAAAACAAAATTAATAAAAATGTTCTAAAAATAGCAAGAGAAAACAAAGCTTTTCTTTTAAAATTTATTTTTTAATTAGCAAGTCTAAAATTTTATAACCATTAAAACTATATAATACTCGTAATTTGAACGCGAATTATAATCTGCCTGGCCAATAAATAAAGTAAAGTAGGATGTTGTAAGCGAGATGTTAATAAATTGAAAATAATGGGGCACTTTGAAAGTTATTAGTTAACTTTCAGTTACGTTCATTATCAGTTTGTTAGCTACATTATGGATTATTTATGTTTGTTTAATTTTTTTCAAATTTGTATTTTATGTATTTATTATCCTACAGTCAAATTCTTCATTGTTAAATAATGCAATTGTATTATATAATATATTGCTGAAAATCATGTTGAGTATTTTTTTCTTCGTTTTCAATTTCTTGAAGTTTTTTTCAAAATATTTAAACATTCATAATTTTAATTATTTAATGATTTTAAAATAATCATTGCTTTTCAAGTTGTCAAGAAGATATATTTTTTTAATAAACTAATAAAAAATATTAAGAAATATTATGTACATTATTAAAAATCACTAAACACACGTTGTTTATACTCTTAACGAATACTGTAAATAAATTGCACATAAGTGTGAATTGCTGTGTAACAAGATATTAAAACACGCAAAAAATATTCAATGTGATTTATATATTTGTATAACCAATAGGTAAATGAAAATATTTAATAATATTTAGCGAATACTTTGATATTTAGCAAATAGAGAACGTGCTTCTATTTCGTAAATAAAATGTATTTTTACGAAATATCCGAATTGAAAATGTAAGACAGAAATTAAATTTTATAAATCACACCAATCAGATTAATGCTTTGAAATTATCAATTGAAAGTTAATTAATAATATCCTTTCCGTTTCTATGATATTTTATATGTTGTTAATAATGGTTAAAATGTTGCTATTAACGGTAGACCTTTAAATAACATTACGTTTACTGACGATACGGTATTTAATGTTTGAAATGTAGATGACTTACAAAGAATGTCAGAAAAAATGAGCTACTCGTATATCAGTAATTTACGTGGACTTGAAATGATCAACCAAAAAACTAAAATATGAATAGTATAAAAAACCCTACACCAAGTTTAATAAATGGCAGCGAACTTGTATATACAACGTGTGAAACAATACAAGTATGTATTTGAAAAATAGGATCCTTATTAGGAAAATAGGTAAAAATAGAGATAGCGAGAAGTACTTGAATAAAAATTAAGCCTGTCTATAAACCGCGACCTGTAAATGAAATACGCCAACACGATTTTAAGAAAGGTTTTCAATTTTTGTCATTAATTTGCACTTAACCACTACTTTGTTATCCAAAAACTCATTTTTGGCCTCCTCAAAATGTATACGTATAGTCATGCACAATCTTACCTTATTCCGATTTCTCATTTTACCTTCCAAAATTTTGTCAACTTCATCAAGCCACGTTTACTCGAGATAGCACTTTCAGGCACACCTTGCAATTTTGACTTGTGTAATCGCTTAGTTATTATTCATTCTACGCATACGTACAAACTACCTTAACATGCATTTGATTTTTATGTCTTCATTCCGCATTATTTCATACATTGACTTTTCACAATCTTTAGTGCACGCATTTTCTTAGCGTTGACCTTACTTTTATCTTTCTGGTAAGTCCAAACAACCCGTCCATACCTAGAGGGGGGGACAAATGTTGCTACTTTTACTGTATAATTTTCCAAAACATTTTCTTATTTGAAGTCGATAAATATTGTAATATCGTGAAATCAATTTTAAGTTCGGACCTGTCTGTGGCGTTATACGTAAATAACAATTTTACACTCTCATGTCTCCATTTCGTGCTCTGGAAAGTCGTCCAACATGAAGAATAGCTACTAAGGAAATTTTTAATCATCATATTTCATACAGATAGTAGAAAATAGTATTCGCGATTCTTATCTAATGGACGTTTTATTTTTAAGTCCAATTAGTACATACAAAACCAGTTCTAGCAATAAAACAGATAAATCATATGAGAGATGCAAATTTACCGATTTTTTTCTGAATCAACATGTGCCTACACATAGATAATATCGCATATTTGTTGCATTATATCAAAATAACATTTAGGAAATTGATATTTATTTAAATTTGAGAGTTTGAATTTTTTTTATAACTTTTAAAATATAAAACTTCCATGAAGAATTATTTTGAAGAGATATGATATGTAACAGTTACCACAAAAATGAATATTTAGCATTTTACAACTTATGTCGATAAAAAGTAAATTTAAAACGATGAAGCAAAGACTGGTGAATTCATTAATAGTTTCAATATTTGATTACTACAGTAAATGTGAGTTAACGTAAGAAATCGCAGAATAGGCTACAAAATTGAGTTAAAGCAAACTTAGTTTTAAGTCTTTAAGCTCTATTGATATTTGATGTTGGTGTATTTTGCCAGATATCGCATGGAATATTGGGAACAAGCACCTGTAATAGGCTAGAAATTAATTGAATTTGCATTAAAATATATATTATTCTTCATTACATTACACATAGACTTCATTACGTTGCACATAGTACTTCATTACGTTGCACATAAATAATAGAAAATCAACAACTCCATATTTAAAAAAGCATGTTATTAAATTTTAAAGTGAGATATCTTTGAGTCTATTAAGAAGTGAACATTTTTATTGCAAGAATATAAACGCGTTTAAATTTGGGAAACACTTAGGTGTGCATAGCAATATTTGTGAAAAAATGTCAGATACAAGGTATCAACTTATGGGTACCGTTAAGCGATTCTTATTTCGGATAGGCCGCATAATAAGTAGCTCTTCAAAAAGTCTTTTATTTTCGGATAGACCACTTAATAAGCAGCTCTTCAAAAAGTCTTTTATTTTCGGGTAGGCCGCTTAATAAGTAGCTCTTCAAAAAGTCTTTTATTTTCGGGTAGGCCGCTTAATAAGTAGCTCTTCAAAAAGTCTTTTATTTTCGGGTAGGCCGCTTAATAAGTAGCTCTTCAAAAAGTCTTTTATTTTCGGGTAGGCCGCTTAATAAGTAGCTCTTCAAAAAGTCTTTTATTTTCGGGTAGGCCGCTTAATAAGTAGCTCTTCAAAAAGTCTTTTATTTTCGGGTAGGCCGCTTAATAAGTAGCTCTTCAAAAAGTCTTTTATTTTCGGGTAGGCCGCTTAATAAGTAGCTCTTCAAAAAGTCTTTTATTTTCGGGTAGGCCGCTTAATAAGTAGCTCTTCAAAAAGTCTTTTATTTTCGGGTAGGCCGCTTAATAAGTAGCTCTTCAAAAAGTCTTTTATTTTCGGGTAGGCCGCTTAATAAGTAGCTCTTCAAAAAGTCTTTTATTTTCGGGTAGGCCGCTTAATAAGTAGCTCTTCAAAAAGTCTTTTATTTTCGGGTAGGCCGCTTAATAAGTAGCTCTACACAAAGTCTTTTATTTATATTATTAATCGAATGTTTAAGTTATTTTACAAAATATTTGGACATATGATAGTATTGCATTAATGGTGCAGTTTATAAGATAATCAAATTATAAATTGATTGACATTAATAATACAATTGTTCAAAGAATTTAGTTTTTTAAGTATTGTATATTAATTTCTTTAAATTTTTTGTGAGGTTTCGCTACTTTATTTTTACTCGTGAAAGTTTTCTGTTAAAATATTAATTGTAGCGCTTTGTTACCTTCAATCTTTAATTTCTATTTCAGTTTTTTGTATATATTATTCCTTGATAATCTCCGTGGCCTAGTAGTAGAACGTTTGACTTTCATCCACAGTTTTCAAGTTCATTTCTCGACGGTGGGACAGTAAAAAAAACAATAATGTTTCGCATTCAGAATATTTAAAATCATTTAAGTAAGTTAAAGTAATTTCCTTTTCGTTTCTATGATATTTTATATGTTGTTAATAAATTTTTTTTGAATTTTTGCTGAATTTTTTTTCAAATTATTGTTTTGTTTTTCAAATATCGAATATGAATATTTTCAATTCTTATTATCTTTTTCAAATATCGACTATGAAAATCTCAATTCCTTACGTGTAAAAATATTAATCAAGCAAAATTACATTTCATGATTATATTCCGTTTTCTTTCTTTTTACTCGAAATAAAATTAAACACGATACTTGGCACCGATGGTTATTGGAGAATGATATAATTGGTGTAAATAAGGACTCGAGATATTATTTCAGCCTTTTAAAGTAACATTTACTTTTTAAAACTTCCACTCCAAGGTGTTTTTCCCGATATTTGAAATGATTTTATAATTGAATTATATTTGTATATATGACAGTAATATTTAAGACGCTCGATAGAATAAATATAAACTAAAATATACACGGGCATAAGGTATTAACAGATATTACTGTTTTCTCTTATTTTTGTTAGCATATTTAACAACTCATACTTCATTATATTTAAGCGTTCTTATTTTTCATTGGTTTTCAAAATTGATTTCTTGGACTTCCTGAATATAAATAGTGGTTTAATATTTTATCGAAAATGATTTTACATTCAATGACCACTTTCATTATATTTATTCTGTAAATTAGGTAATTTTCTGTTTTATGGATAATGTGTCTAAAAAACTTGTTTTGAACGAAATCAATAGCGTTTCAATAGCGTTCATCATAGATCACAGCGTTCAAAATGAATTATCAACTTAAATAAATAAATTACCGAGTGACACCGATGAAAGTATTTTATAAATTCTTCTTAAGTTCTCAATATTTGAGAAACTGCTGTAAACACAAATGTAAAATCTTTGGATTACAATCAGATGGTAAATAATCTAAAACATTATATTTATTTACATGATAAGTAATTTTTTGTATACATATTATATAAAAACAAGAAATTTAAAGTGCACACTTAAACTGCTTAATCTGGGTTATAAAACTATACAAATTTTGGAATTTTAAAATTGGTTAGATTTATTTATTGGACATACATTGTGTTATTTTAATATATTTCCAGACTTCTTGGTGCAATATCAGTCAGCTAAAATGATTAATGATTGATTCTGTGAAAAAGAAAAAAAAATTGAAGTTATTTCGTTAAATCACTTAAGTATGTACCTAAATTACTCCTTTATAGTGAACAAAATCAGAAGAAAAAGGATATTCGAAAAAGAATACCTTAACATATAACGATAGTGAGGATTCACAATGAGGAAGATATGGAAGGTTTTAGAGAAAAGTTATTGTATTCACTTCATAAATATGTATGTATAAAAACAATCTTTTAAAGAGGGTCACAAAAATTGGAATTATTAGTACAAGAAAGCTATAAACCAATCAATGATATGATTTATAGTATTATTAGATATCAAAATATTCCGCTATGCATACGATTTCAAGGATTTAAATTGCATCTTATAAAAATTTGCTCATGAAATATAAAGACATCGGAATCGTAAATTAAAAAAAAACAGTCGAACAAAACGTATATCATAAAGGTGTCAGTAAATAATCACTTTGAATGAGGTTACTTTAGGCAGTGCCGACGAAATGAATCATAGTTTTTGTTTTCTCTAACAAAATTTATGTCTTTAAACCGTTGATTTATGTAATGTAAAATTTATGAAATTCATTTAGATGAAATGTATTCTTTCAAGTTAGTTAATTTGTATTTTGAACAGTTATTTTAATTTCAAACGTCCTCTTTTTCATCGTTTTGAATTAATATTTGAATTGAAAAACCGTATGGATTTCATATTGATTTAGACCCAAAATTTTACCTTTATTTTTTCCCTTGTGGATATTGAATTTAATTTAGTGCAACATCATTTTAGCAAAATTATATACGAACTGCAGTTTCCGTGACTACTATGTGGCTCTAGAACCCGATGACTCGATTAATAGTGACGAAAACAATATGTTCTCCCTGCCATGCTTTTAAATATATCTGCAACGCTAGTTCACGTTTGCTAAAAGGGTATCATAAGAATGAATAAAAATGGAACAGTTTCAAGTGCTGAAACACTGATTACTTTTTTAGAAGCTAAGTGACATATACACATAAATGTACTTAAAACATACTCGATAGTCAGATGACATTAGAGGTATTAAAAGACGCCAATTGAAAAGTTTGGCGTAAGATAAGCTGAATGGAGACACAAAGAGAGTCATATGTTCAATACTTGAATGAAGAATGCTGATGCCGATGAGAAAGAAATTAAATTCACATTATTTAGTTATTTTAGCTTAAATACACCTCTATTAATTTGGTTAAATGTGGTTGTTTGGTCCTTTGGGTAACATTTTGTTAAATGCTTTTTTATATTTTAGTAAGCAATATAACTGATTGCATTATAAGTTTTTTCCGATCGCTCATGAAATGATTGCCGACGATCCTTCTAGTGAATTGATTATTCATAATATGATCAGAATTCCGAGGAATCTCTCTCATTAAAAGATTCAACCCAGGGACACTGTAGATGGATTTTACTGTATTGAAAATGCATGGAATAATTGATTATCTGGCTCAAAGGAGGAGGATCAGTATGATGATAATTTTATCAAGTGGAGGCGTAATTAATGACACTGCAGCAAAGAAATTCAATAAATTCTATAACAAGAATAAATGCAGTGCAAATAAATGTGTGTGGGGGAACTTCGCGTTCTCAAGGCGGAACGTTGCCTCAGCTGGAATCAATTATTGCCATGTTATTAATACGATTTTCCATAATTTTCTTGTGAAAATTCAGTCAAGGCGATTTAGTCTGTTGCAAAAGCTGGTATTGTTTTAGAATATTTTATAAATCATGCTACGGAGATGATCGTAAATCAGTTACATAATTTATTTTATTAATTCCTAATGATCGACTGTATTGAGATGTTATTCACGCAGTTACATTATGGAATATATTAAAGACGATTCCACAAGTATACAATAAACATAATTTTTATTTAAATACACATTATTTATTACTAACAAAATGTGTAAAGATTGTTATATTTAGTAACGAAATTTCCTCGGGGGCCAAACTTATTTTTTATGCATATATTATATTAATATATAATTTCTTATTTTTTTCAACAATTTCTTCTAATCGTATCAAACAATGTTATACCAGATCTGTTTTGCAAGGCACGCATTTCCACGATATTTTTTCAAATAATATTTATTAGAACTACTATTTTTAAGAAAACGCTTTAAATCTCAAGTAAAATATAACAATTTTTAGATAACAGTCAATTAATCAACTAACTGATTGTTGTATTTGATTCGTATATGTTAATGTAAACAGTTGATTTATTCAATGTTAATTGATGAAATGTATAAAACAAGGCGGCTTTAATCGATATAATCACTGTTAATTATCTCATTTTCAAACAATAGACGCATTAAACATAATAAGTTGTATTTAGTTTATTGTAACGAGGTCCACCAGTTAATTAAGTGTAATAAATAAAACATTTCATTTCATATTAAATGCACAATGAACTCTCCAAGTTCACCAGTAGATTGCAAAGGTGTTGCGACATGACAGAGTGCATCTTCATTGCACGCTGTCATGACAGCATTAAAATTTATTCAACTTTTATAATTCCCACACTTAAATAATAGAAACAAAGCAATAAACAGATGAGAAATCAAATCCTTCAATAAGTATATGCATCTCAATTCAAATAAATATTAAATGTTTAGTTTTATGACATCACCATAAATTTGACAACTAAAAATACATTTTTTACAAACGTAGTTTGACGTTTTCGTAAATGTTACACGACGAAAAAAAACAACATAAATTTTAATTAAATATGATAAAAATAAATCTTTTTCCTTAAAGTTTTTAGTATTTAAAGCAAAAAACTTCTATATGACAAAACAGTTGTCAAAAACTTTGCGTGACAGATCAATTGAAACTATGAAAGTCAAACCATTTTCCTCGAAATATTAGAAGAAATAATGCTTCAGCATACAGTTAGTTATTTATAATAGTTTCACATTTAACAAAATTTAATAATATTTTGAAGTACATTTTTTCAACAACTTAAGGAAAAAAACACAAAGTTGAAAGCTTAATACAATATAAAAAAATTGTTATAATTATTTTATTTATAAAACATGAATATATTTCTCCATGTAATATAAATATGCATACTAACTAAACTAGGGTTTGATTTATAGTTAGATTTTTATGTGCCTAAAGCCAGGTCTTTCAATCATCCATAGCAATTGATTTTGCCTGATAAAACTCCGTAATACACCCATTGTAGGACGTTGAACTCTAATGGCCAAATTGTTGTACATCCTGTTGTGGAATACCAAAATTACTGTTAGGTTTTTTTCTTAATTTCCCTACTTATGACACAGATCCGGTCTGTTTAAGGTTTAACCTCAAGTATAGCTTTTTGTGGAGATCTAATTTTCGTACACACTTAAATGCTCCGTCAATGAGTTCACCCCGCAACGGTGAATTTTGGCTTCACGCTTAATGACACTTGATATTTACATAATATTGGGATAATTTACATGTAGCTCAGGCAAGAATGGCTCTGAATTTCATTTACATGGTCCAACTACGCTTTCTAGGTTATCGTGTTCCCAGTTACACATTCATTATAATTATAAGTTGGTCTCGTCAGCCTCTCATCACCCATCCGTTCAATACATTCAAACTACATCGGAGTGCTCTTTTTCATTCTTTTTAATACATCAGCTCTTAGTTCATATTCATCTTTAACATCTTTATTTCGTATTTTATGCATTGTATTATGTTAACGTTGTATACTGTTATATTTTATTGCCATGCAACGCTCTTTTATAACCAATTAACATATGTGAAAAATGCCTGAGGGGACAACCAGACTGATAACCTTTTTAAAAAAATGTGTACCAATCGGGTATCAAACCCACTATCTCTAGTTCAGAAAACTGAATACCCACCTAGGTCACAGGGATCGTCGAATGATATATCGTCATTCTATTTATTGTCTTCAGTGTACGAATTTTAACAGTAAAAAACAGTGTTGTTTAACTCCTCATATATCTATTGTTACAAGAAGACGTTTGCAAGTCATCGTGATTACTGTGCGTAATGTGAGACAGAGAAATGTTCGTTCTTTTTAACGCGTATCTACAATCAGCAGTTCCGTTAATCGGTAACCAATTGCCTTACGCACAGATCTGCAGATTATTCCATTGTTCGTATGATTCAAATTTTAAAAGGAAAGATTTCTCTTAACGAAGTTGATAACTATCAAGAGTACTATATTTGTATACAAATCAGTAAATTTTTGCCGGGGGCAGAGGAAAATAATATACTCTTTATAAAATCTATGGAATACTTTTTGTGCATAATACAATCTAGCCGGTTCACTGATATATTCGGAACCATTATTCTATTTATCTAGTCATATTAACTAGCAATGTAACTATAAGAAATAAGATGTTGAGATTTGTCTTGAGAGTTGGCAAGGCTAATGCGAGTCCATCTACATTGTTAATTCTAATAGGAGTCGATCACATCACTCATAAAAAAATATGTTTGAGTGTTGCTCTACATTTTGGTCACCTAACTATAGGTAATCTTATCAACTTCAAGACAATTGAAAAGGTCCAGAATACATTTCTAAAACATAATATTTTTCGTCTCGGCATTCCATCTGTTTAACTACGACCTCTTATTGAATTATACCCACCTTCTTAAACTCTCTGAAAGAAGAATTATTTTTTATTTGATATATATTTTATGGGGTTACTCACAATATCGTTGATAGTCCCTATATATTGGCTCATATTGGTTTCCACACTCCTGCTAGAAACACACGAAACCTTTTAAAATTCCAATGTGTCAATAGGAATATCCTGTCGACAGTTTGCACGTTGTAATTCACCAATCGTGAAAATGTATGATAACATTTGGTTAACTCCATGTCTTGATAAGTGAATATTTTTAATATGGATGTTGTTGAGCTCATGAGGGTTCTTCTCTGGAATTTTCTCAATTTTAGATCTAAATTAGGGGACAGATTTTGCAATTTTGTATTTTTGTTCACCTTGAAAAAGGGTTGGTTTTTTCCTGTTCTTATCTTATATTGTTGGTTGTATTTTGAATATTTTTTAAATTTCCATGTTGGAGTCGACATTATTCTTTGAATGCTCCACATTTTGGAAGATATGTGTATTTTGAATTATTCGCATGTTGTTTTTTAAGTGTTGATATTTTTTCTATTGTTTTTCAAATGTAACTGTGATGTGAAATGCACATTGTATAGTAGTATAATATATTTAGTAAATAAATAAACTGCCATCTTTGTATAAAATGATAAAGAGGATCTATGTTTGGCCAACATTAAACTGTGTCAAATCTCGGTAAAGAATAAACAGTGTTGTATTAGGCCACGGAGGTCGTAGGAAGCGAAAATTAATATTTTGTTCTATTTTAAATAAGAAATGAAACATACACATGCACAATGGATTGAAATAATTGAAAGTACGTATGCATAATTTACTCAACACAGTTTATTGCTTTCTTTCAAATAAGGAAAATCCTTAAATCAATAATGTATGGGCAAAAATATCAAGCAAAGTCTAGTGGATATTTCAGAGTTTAACTATCTTAAACAAAATAAGTTCTTTGTGTCGAAGTGTTTTATCAATTATTTTTGAACGGTAAAATGCGGGTTGGATATTTTTTTGCATATATCGGTCTATTTGTGCTAATGAAAAAGAAAATATGTTAAAAGAATTTTATTGTAATGAATTAAAATATTTCAATAAATGAGACATATTAACGGGGAGCATTGTATGAAAATTAGCTTAAAAATTTAAAAAAATATTTAAATTAATTATATGAACTTTTTATGCAGTTATTATTTTAAAACTATGTACGAGTATATATGTGTTTTCTATGTATTTTTGGTTTGGTCCGTGTCAGGACCGGGCCCTTGGACCTGGTCCTTGTTCGGATAGGGTCAACCATTTAATTATTTCAGTTATAAATAACCCCTTTAGAAATAAAATAAAAGCAAAAAAACTCCACTTGCAACACATTTGGGAAAGGATGACTGCGTTTTATGGCCGCAATTGTTTGGCGAACCTAAATAGCAAAAGGGTAAAAAAATTCTCTTCCCCTTTTCTAAAGAAATACGTCGCGCTTAATTTATTGCAGTCACAGATAAATATTGAAACAAAGCCTAGGAAGAAATAAAAAACTTCACTCAAGATATATTTCAAAGGATGGGTGCACTTATTGTCTGTTAGCAATCTAAGTATCGCTTTTAAGGTTACCGGAAGCTATACAAAAAGATTCTCGACTTTATGACGCTGCTATAGTTTAAATAAACTTTAATTGCCGAAGTGACAACGGCGGGCCGGTGGAGAGATTTATTGTTATTTCAACGGTCACGATGAACTTTCTATAGAGCTCCAATATGGCGGGGGTCCGGGAGACCCTTTAAAATCAGGGGAGGCAATCTTCCCAGTCTCTTTTCGCGCCACGAAGTTGTCAAGCTAACACTGTTTCATCTTAACGCAGTTCACGAACTTGAAATCCTTGTCACATAATTGATTGTTCATTTTATTTGACATAATTTGTTCGGTAAATTCTAGATAATCTGCAAACGGGGATTTTGCTTTTACCTCCGTCTTTTATTGAGTAAATTCTGGATTGTTGTCCAAACGACGATCTCGAGATAGACGTACAACTCAATCTCGGGTCAAAGTTAGCTGATTCTGTCAGCAATATCGAGTGCACGCAAGATTCTGAAATCTTCAGGACCGGAACGAATCGTGTGACTGTATTACGGCACGAATTGACGCCCACCAACCATATTGTGGGGATCTCTTCACTTCAACGGCCCTGTAGTAACAGTATAAGGTCAGAGGGCCATATAGAAGTCAACCTGGTTGTACACTTGAAGCGGATCTGGGATAATACATTGTGTCTTTGTATTGAAGTAAGGTGAATCTTATTTATCCTCTTTTGCTTGTCATTTTATGGTGATATTTGAGTAAATCTAGAGATTGGTGATATCTAATCTTCAGAATTGGCACAATTCCGCAACGGACTGTTGTGAGATTACCCCTGATAAGAAAATTACTTCGACTGTCTGTCCATTTGAAAGGATAGCGGAGTATCAGAGAGTAATCTGCCCATTTAATTTTCCTGACGGATTATCAGCTCGTCAGGATTAAATATATAACTAATTAACAGCAAATATGTGCTTCATTATGTATTTCTACCTACCCAACGACATCTTGAGACCTGATAGAGTCTTGCTTTACTTGTATACTGAGCTACAGGAGTAAAAATTATATATTGTAACATCCAGGCTTTTAGTAATCCAACGGAATTAATTAATTAAAGGGTTAAAAGTTTGAAATCCGGTAAAAGTCAACTTTATCTCTCTCTCTCTCATACGTACTCATCAAGTAAATTTTACTTAAAAAAGATTAATGTCATATTCCTTCTTAGGTAAAAGTGGGTTATATCCGCAATTAATACGTGTTACGCGTTTTGTATTATACATTCAAAATTGCTTCCGTTTAATAATGGCAAGAAGTTATCTATAATACTGAGATTTTATTATTGGTTTTAAAAATCTGAATTGAGATTTGTTCATTATCAATCCACCATTCAAATAAATAACCTGTAAAAGTAAATAAGGCAGAATGACATCTAAAAAAGCCGATCATTTTTCATTTTAAAAATTTACAGTTTTGCAAGTATGTATAACCAAATCTTAGTTTATGATTATGTATAAAAAGTTGAATTATTTAAACAAGGAAAACCACAAAATGTTTAGATCATCAACAAAATGAACTCAAAACTGTTATATTATCAAAATATTTCTTAAGCTAGATTAAAGAAGATTAATGCAAAATTATCACAAAAAACCAGATTATATTGAAAATTTAGAGATGCTAAAATTAATTTACTTTTGCTATTTAGCTCCTAGAAGACTTCTTTTACATTCTGGCGTTGCAGATTCAATTGTTGATGGTACAAAGAAAAAAGGTTTTGAAGTATTTTTTTAGGCGTAGACTTGCCGACATATTTCAGTATGATTGAAAAAATTATTTCGTATCAATAATATCTCCAGATTATACTAAATGCAACGGATGCATAATACAATTAATTTTAACATGAAATCTTTGTTGGCCATGACGCCAATATCAAATCAATTTAACTTGTTATTTTTTTACACAGTTTGACTCATTGCTGGTTGATTGGAAGAAATTAATTGTCTCCGTTGCCTAGTTGGTAAGACACTCCTAACTCAGAGATTGTGGGTTCCGTTTCCGTTGGAACCCAGATTTTGTTCCCATCTGGTTCTCACTTAAGACATCTTTAACATATATCTGCAGGTTCGAAGATATTCCCACAAGGAAATCATCACACTTAGTTACATTATGTACAACAAAAGTATTTAAATAAAAGTGTTAACTATTAACCTTTTTACATTCAGATAATTTACGAGTGTATTTGATAATTTTTACATTTGATCGATAATCAACCAACCAAATGGCAAAAAAAGCGTTAAAGTTTTTTCCGCACAGCACATGTAATAACTTCACATTGCCAGATGACCAATTTTAATTATCGAGTAGAGCAAAAAATCGACTACTGTAATACTCGGTAAGAAGCAAAAAATCTTCATCTGCAACGGTTATACATACGATATATTAACACATGTTGTAATTGATATAACTTGTACTTGAATTACCGTAAAAAATAATGCATTTTTGTGCAAAGTAACAAAAGCGCACATGTTATATAACGTCTAGATTTTTTTTATATTGGATTGTAAATGCAGTTAATTATAGGAAAAACATATCATTTGAATTGAACGTTAATCCACTATTTCATAGTTACACTTATGTGTGAGCTTTTGCGTTGTCTGATCAATGATTTATAGTAAAAATACACTTTTTAAACGAACTTCTCGAACATAACTTGAACAATAATGATATTATATTGAATTCGTTTTCGTATGTTCACTTATTTGTGAGCTTTTGCGTTGTTTGATTAATCATATTCTAGTAAACTGATCATTAATATGTTGTATGTAATTTATTCAATTATTATGATTTAACAATGAGGCGTGGACGTAATTAAGAAATCAGCAATAACAGCTCTTGAAAGATATTGTTTTGCCAACTTTTCGTATTGAATTATGTTAATTCACATCACTTCAATTGTCAGGTTACATTATCTAATACCGTGTAATTGAATATATTCAGTAGGCGTTACACAATATTTCTTTCTTCTTAATCGACTTAAATGAGATTATCATAATGTTAATTTTAAAGTTAAATTGGAATCCACGAAACTTATTCGATGGATTGTAAAACTAAAAGAAGAGTCAGCAAAACGAAAAGAAAAAAAACATTTGATTAAAGACTGGTCGGTTTCAAGTGATTGAAAATCATTTTAGATTGGACAGAAATAACAAAAGTTGAGGAGTTGATGAAGAAGGTCCAGGGTAGAAATGACTATTCAGTAAAAGTCACAAATGTTTGGATGACTTATAGCAACAATATGGTATACACGCCGAACAATAAATAGGTCTTAGTGATAAATCAATTATGTTTCAAACTATTCGAATATATATGACAGTAAAAAAACAATAATGAAGACGACTGGATTAAAAACATGCGATTTTTTCCAAGTGAGAAAAAATATTTGTTTTTCTCGAAGATTAGTGTAGCATTTAAATATTTATGTTCTTATATGTTTAGATATTATATTAAATAATATATTTTTGTACTATCGACTTTATTTATTAGAGTTGAAACGTTCATAAAAAATTATTTGAGTTGGCCTCATATTTAAAAAATCAATTTTGTCGATCTACCGAATCAAGAGAAAAAAATATTTTCACAGCCATCACGTAATTTAGTCAAAAAGTTTTGGCCATCTGTAGATTGAGATTAATTGTTTGAATAAATGTATACCCATCTTAAAGCGACCAGCGGCCATTAAGGCATTCTTTGCTAAAGTAAAAACGTTAATTTGACTGAATAGTAAACACGATGATTTATTTCTATATATTACTAATGACTTTTTCTATTCACAACGTTTTAATAAATTTAAAATAAGTTTGAATAAATTTTGATGTTAGTATTGCAAAAAAAAATAGTGTCAAAGATATTTATTTTGATTTTTCAATCTATGAATAAAAAATCATAATGTTGCCTATTGACGAGGTTCAAATACTTTCTAGTTAAAATATACTTATAGTTCCGTTAAAACGAAAATAAAAAAGTATTATTTGGCTAGCAATTTTCAATGATAAATTACAAAATTTCTAGATTTACCTATTAAATAAAATTGATTTTTTCCTGTAAATCAACATTAGCTTAAGTCTTCCCATGTAATCAATTCAAACATTTTGCGCCTGATTAAAGTATATACAATAATTGTGTAAGTCGATTATTTGACTTACATATTTAAAAAAATAAAACCTTGAACTTAAAAAATATAATATTTACTGCACAATTTCTAAAAAACCGAACTATTTAGAGTAAACTTGGGAGACCTTTATCCAGCAGTGGGTCAACCATGGTTGACAATGATGATGATGATGATATATTTTATAAAGGACTGTTATCGAAGGACCGTTTTAAGCCTGATCCCGCTTCACTAGTGATCGAGTTAGTATATTTATAAAAAAATCTTTAATTTTTTGACTTTATTTATCAGTTATTATACATGTGTAAATTCATATTAATAATTTCAGTCAGGTCAAAATTATTACGCATCACTACACACATCCGATTAAGTGTATTTTACGGTTTATCGAGAAAACTCACATCCCGTTACATATTGTAAAACAGATATACATTTTTTGATAAATGAAATAAGTATTCTTCATGTTGAACACACACACATTCGTATACTTATGTTTTATTTCAATGTATTATGTCACGTAATTCAAATGTTGTGTTTTGATTGTAATTTTTCCTTTTTCATATTCCTGTTTATTTTTAACAGTATTTCTTTCCTCCTCTAGGACAATAATAGTTTTCTCTGTTAATAATAGAATATTATTTGATTTATAGTGTTTGGATGTGTGACTCAAAATACGAGTATTTAGGAGCTTTAATATATATACAGTTATCAGTGTATCAGTGTTGATTCAGTTATCAGTGTTGTCAATATAAATATTTTGTTCACAGACGTGATAACTTAAGGCAAATTCCTTCCTATTTTTGCCGGTTAATTTCAATTTGATTGATAGTTAAGTTGGCGACAACCTTTTACCTCCTTGTGAATTAATCCACCCTTAACTGAGCCGTCAATTAAATATGTTACTTTATTGTTATTTTATACATCCGTGTTGTTATTCTAGTAAATTTGAAGTAATAATATTTCATTTAATGAAAAACGAATCTACTATGCGTATCCAGAAAGTAAGTGTACTGAGGCTCTCACGACCGGATGGATTTTATTTTCGACATGTTGGCTACACTTCCGTGTAGCCTGACCCTTCCCCTCCACAACGAGACCGGTTTGAGGTCAGTACGTTGAGAAGTGTCGACGCGACAACACGTTTCGTGAAAAATGTCAATCCAATCTCCCGCCAAGTGCGAAATACGCGGCGTCATCCGTTATCTCGTTTGGAAGGGAAAATCTCCGGTTGAGGTTTATAATGAGTAGAAAACTGCATATGGTGATAAAGCTATGATCGTACGAGTGTGTACAAGTGGTGTCGCGAGTTTAAAAACGGTCACGTCACACCTCTTCACCCTCCGCCAAAAAGTTCAAAACCACAATTTCAGCCAAGAAAATCATGGCATCCGTGTTTTGGGACTGTCAAGGCATAATTTTAATTGAATATATGCCTCAAGGGGAGACCATCAACTCTGCAAGATACTGTGAGATCCTAAAAAAATTGCGGAGGGCGATTCAGAACAAGAGGAGAGGCATGCTGACAAAGGGAGTCGGCCTGCTGCACGACAATGCCAGACCACACACGGCCAACGCCACGAAGGAACTGCTCGCCTCGTTTAAATGGGATGTCCTGAACCATCCCGCGCATTCCCCTGACCTAGCACCTTTAGATTACTATCTCTTTACCTCCCTGAAGCTGCACATGGGTGGAAAAAGGTTTTCAACTGACGAAGAGGTAAAGGAGGAGGTGGAGAAGTGGGCGGAGAGGTTGGCGGGAAACTACTTCGAGGAAGGCATCAAAAAGTTGATACCCCGCTTCACCACCTGCATTGAGAGGAATGGCGACTATGTCGAAAAATAGCTTACATATGTATTACGGTAACCACGTAATTTTTTTGTTTAAATAAAAAAAATTGTAACCTACAAAAATTCAGTACACTTACTTTCTGGATATGCCTCGTATAAAACGATAATACAACTTACACATGTTTTTCCCAATATTCATAAAAACCCATTTTTAGATCTGTCAAAACTAAATCCGCGTTTTTTAGCTTTTTCAATAAAATTTACCAAAACTCACGAAAATGAATTAATACGAGTATATACTCGTATGTATGTATAATAAAATTATTCTTCAAATTTATTTTTATATCCTAATTGTATTATTTGAAAAATCACATTTCCTTGTAAAAATCTCATCTCAATTGACAATGTTGCGAGACTTTATCTCCTGCTAGTTAACTGCTTAAATATCAGGCGTGTCTCCATCGGTCTTAACCAGTCGAAGCACTCTTGAAATATTCAAGTAAAGTGAGTAACAGATTATTGCAGATTAAAACATATAATGTATATTAATGTGTTATTAATACATTTTAAAGACGCTCAATTTATTGAGTTAGCATATTAAATGAACTCGATGTATTTAACGTGGAAATATTAAGAACAATAAATCAATTTGTCTTACATTAATCACAAATTTTCAAATGAGTCCTATGGAGAAATATTTTTGATGTTAAATTTGTTTACTTCAGATTATAGTAAGGTTTAAATACCGTGAAAACATTAACAGATATTGAAAATTTAACAAATTATTCCCGTCAACAAACATTTCTCAAAGCCACCTCCCACGGAGTGGCTCGGCGAGCTGATGTGAGCAACGCCCTAGTTTTGGCAGCGTTTCTCTTTAACGAAGATAATTAGATAAATATGCAAAAATATTTTTTTAACGTCACTTTTCTACAGTATATGGTAGGGTAGGGAGTTACTCTTTTAACACGTGTTTAATATATCGCCTTAGCGTAGTCTTTCGACTACCGAGTAATTCAAAATCAGTCAAATAAAATACTGCTAAAATCAAGATAAACTTTAATTAATAGGGATTTTTTTTGTTTCACATCATATTTTAAAAAGTGCTATTTTATCAATGCCACTTCTTATTTATCAATGTGTATATTCAATCATGATATATGGATACATTTTTTGCATACGTTTGTTTAAATATTACTCTTAGTTGAACGATGACAAATTCAGTGTAAAACAAACATAAAATATTCCACTGCTTTTTATCACAGCATATTTAAAAATAATGCTAACAAAATATGCCTGATAATTCTTATTAAAATCGAAAATAATGAACAAATATGATGCAATTACTCCAACTGTCTTAACAGTGTGGATCTTTCGGATTCCAGTATATTTTTTGTGTCGCTATGCTAGCAGTTAAGCTAAAATTTGTGATATACATAGTAGAACAAATATCCACCATTTATGACATGCACTTGGAGAAATTTGCTACCCATTACCATTCTAATAGCATGACTCTTCATCTTTTATTGTGATCCTATGGAAATATTTCATATTTATCTTAATGTTTTGTTACAATATCTGTGATCCTTGGGGATTTAATATTGTTTTGTAAACTGAATGAATGCATCTCAATCAGGTATACTATTTTAATTCCTAATAGTCATTTCAAATAATGTTACATATCCAAGTTTTATTGACATATAAAATGTATTAAAAAATGTAGAAAAATAAGCAACATATAAATGATACCAGTTTTGATGATCTCCTTGATCTAGTTGGTAAGATACTTGACTTCCACCGGAGATTTTGGATTCGATTCCTGATGGTACCCGAAATATATATAAAAAAAATATCCGAGTCTGGTAAAACAGTTCGTCTGGTAATAATTTTCGCACGTGTTAGACTTGTAGCTCCCGCGCTAGACTTCTAGCATTCGTGCTAGTGTTGTTGCCTTTTCATTTGCGGCGTAGTACATAGCGAACCCGTATGATAACAAACCGCAAGTTGCGTGCCTACTTCAGTGGTTCTAAACGCGAAGGCTTGATTTTTGCGCTGAAGACACTTTATTTCCGGCCACGGTTTTCAATATGCCTGAGTGACCGATTCGGATATTTTGAAGGGATGCTATTGAAAAAAATAAACTTCACTTTTCTAAAAAAAAAATAAGATTTGAGACCACAATGGCAATTCTTTGAAAAGAAAATAATTAAATTTAATAGGTCTTTATTCATTGAAGATAAGAAAACTTTTTATAGAAAACTGGTGTCGTATAAATAAGTACAAATCAACAAATCATTTATAATTAAGTATATTTATTATTAAGTATAAATAAGTACAAACAATTTATTATTAAGTGTATTAATCTTGGAAAATTAAAATTAGCGTTGAATTCATAATTGATTTTTTAAATTCTGGATGAAGCATTACAGAAAAGATTATTCAGAAATATTGTAGGTATAACATCATACAAATTGCTTATAATATTTCATGTTTGTGTCATTCAAATACGTTAAGCGAAAAAAATAATGTGGCTGAGATAATCACACGATATTAAACTTGAGGAGAAAGACTACACCGTTAAGAATTCAATATACATCCACAAATGATTTTCAACTTTTATTGTTTGATTTTTTGTGATCATTAATCATAAAATTTAAGTAGCACAATGACATATTTTTTTATTTATTTATGTCATTCACTGATAATACTGACGCAGAAACTGATACGTGCTACCAATTATGAAGGGAATTTTTTGCAAAACCATCATGCTATTTTTACAATAATATATGCAATAGAACGCGCTAATATTTGTTCCATTCGCTGTCGATGTCAATCTCAAAATTCCATGCAATTTTTCACGCAATTAACCGATTTTAATAAATTTTCATTTATCATATACTAAGCTCTTTGGAGTTTAAAAGACATTGCAATGTATTAAGTTATACTCTGTTTTTTTTTCATTTAATAATATTAAGAGGAATACACAGTGTTTGACTAAACAAATTACAATTTGTTATCAAACACTGTTTATTCCACTTAATATTAATATATTGGAATCTATAAAAAATATTTAAATTATTTAGAATACAGCATGCTATTAAGCGAGTATACTTAAAAGGGGATTGGAATTGAAATATTTCTAAAGTAATGGAAACAATAATTATTAGGACGCGTGTCATTTCATAAAACAGATGAGTTAAAAAAATGAGTTGATTGTTGATAATTTATATCCAAATAAATTAAATAAATATTCGTTAAATTTATAAATAATTTCCTACCCTGATACTCAAAAATTAGTTCAAAATGTCTCTTTTCTGAAACTTTTTCAATTACTCAATTTTATTATACTTATATTCTGTGATTCGGTGGGTCAATGGATTGGTTTTATATTTATTAACTTTGAGAAAGTGCAGCAATAACGCAATATATAATACATTCATATGAAAACAAAGATACAGTGGATGGAGTTTAATTGAATTGTATTTATTACGTAATGATTTTACACGTTTAGTCATTTAAGGATAAAACGATAGCTCCTGAAAGGTTGAAAAATAGGGATAATGGTTAATTGTTTTTGCCTTGACCTTAAAAAATAAAAGAAGTAAACAAACAAATGAAAACCAATGACCTGCTTCGGGTATAGAGTGTGCAAAATATACATTAGTTTTATTACTTGATGCAAAAAATGTTCCCGCAGAGGAGCGGTATCTATTGTTCGCGGATTGTGTGCATGCTTAGGATTTCAAAATGTAGGTCAGCAGCAAAACACGCAAAATTATGTTCAAAACTTAAAATATTATGCTAGAAACTGTGGAACTAATACGATTTGGGTTTTATAAAATTCTAACAAATCGATAAGAATAAATAATATATTTGTGAATATTTTTTGTCAAGCGTTTTTGTGGGAACTCATTTATATAAAAGTCAAATTTGCCTTTCAGTATTAAACCGTGAAGTATCAAATTTGTTGTAATTGTTCAACATTAAATTCTAATAAGTATGCAAAGCTTATGTTAAAACCCATCTTTAATATTCATCAGGTTAATAAAACCGGAGTTTGAAATATTCATCTGATTGTTTTCAGAAAATTTCTTTGATAGGCTGATTTTAATAAATTAAATGTGAATCAATCAATGTCATGAAAATTCTAATATCTTGATCCTATTGTAACTAAAAAGCCTTGCTGCTAAAGATGGTAAATTATGCTTAAAAACTCGATTTTTTTAAGTATACGAGTATATTTTATTTGTGAAACGTGAACGTGGAAAAAGACTGAGAGGAGCCGAATAAATGCTACGTGTACTCGTTTTTTATTTATAATTATACCAAAAATTTTTCATTCCTACTGACTTAATTAATCAATAAACTTTTTAGATGAAAAATACTAGGTAAGTCCAGAAAGTAAGTGTACTGAATTTTTGTAGGTTACAATTTTTTTTATTTAAACAAAAAAAATTACGTGGTTATCGTAGTACATATGTAAGCTATTTTTCGACATAGTCGCCATTCCTCTCAATGCAGGTGGTGAAGCGGGGTATCAACTTTTTGATGCCTTCCTCGAAGTAGTTTCCCGCCAACCCCTCCGTTCACTTCTCCACCTCCTCCTTTACCTCCTCGTTGGTTGAAAACCTTTTTCCACCCATGTGCAGCTTCAGGGAGGTAAAGAGATAGTAATCTGAAGGTGCTAGGTCAGGGGAATGCGCGGGATGGTTCAGGAGATCCCATTTAAACGAGGCGAGCAGTTCCTTCGTGGCGTTAGCCGTGTGTGGTCTGGCATTGTCGTGCAGCGAGCAGACTCCCTTTGTGAGCATGCTTCTCCTTTTGTTCTAAATCGCCCTCCGCAATTTTTTTAGGGTCTCACAGTATCTTGCAGAGTTGATGGTCTCCCCTTGAGGCATATATTCAATTAAAATTACGCCTTGACAGTCCCAAAACAATTTCGTCAATTTCGTCAGTCACAATTGAAGGTCTTCCGCTCCTCTGATCATCATGCACAGACGTACGACCATTTTTAAACTCGCGAAACCACTTGTACACACTCGTACGATTCATAGCTTTATCACCATATGCAGTTTTCACCTCATTATAAACCTCAACCGGAGGTTTTCCCTTCCAAACGAGATAACGGATGACGCCCCGTATTTCGCACTTGGCGGGAGGTTGGATTGACATTTTTCACAAAACGTGTTGTCGCGTCGACACTTCTCAACGTAATGACCTCGAACCGGTCTCGTTGTGGAGGGGAAGGGTCAGGCTACACGGAAATGTAGTCAACATGTCGATAATAAAATCCATCCGGTCGTGAGAGCCTCAGTACATTTACTTTCTGGATACGCCTCGTACATTGTTATATATTTTTTTTCATTGAGTGTAAACTATTTTGAAATAAGAACAGTGCATTGGAAAAAATACTAGCTAATGAAACAATCCTTCAATAATACAAAACTAGGCATGGATCTACAAAAATAATTTAAATAGCTTTTTTTTTTATTAAATTCAGTAATTTGTATAATTTTTTGACAAGTCAAATCTGAAAACATAAATTTAAAAATAGTTATTTGAATTTATTTTTGTAAGAAGATTCATGCCTCACTCTATAATTGAACGATTATATAAAAAAAATCCAACCCACATTCAAACTATTCTGAGATACTAGAGATAAAGCTTGATAAATGAGGAAATGCTAAATGATTAAATTGGTGCTATATATTGTAATTTTTTTTCAAAGTTTTATCACTTCATGCGTTCTATAAAACACACGTGATAAAACGCCTCTATACCAAACTAGATTGAAATATTTCATGACAAAAAAAAAACATTTCGAAGGAGTAGTATGTTATAAAAAATGTTGCAATGTTGTGAAAATATGAACTTTTTGTATCAAAATATTTATTTTTATAAAAAAAATTACGAATGTGTTACACATATTGGTCATTAAATAAATTATATATCTATACTATCTATTAAAATTATAATTCTTGTTAGATTCGTTTTAAAAATAAAAATTATATATTATCACAAGAGAATAAAAATGCATAGAAAAATTTTCTTTCCATATTTTCTAAAATTTATCAACCGTTTCGCCCCAATCGGTACGAATCCATAGAAGGACATCATTAAGTTACATTGATTTTACATTAACTGTCTCGGTTACGGTGTGACTTTTTCCAAACACATCACTTGGTTGACAACAAAGAGCGATTACAGAGCGCGATCAGTATCTATGACACGAAGGGGTGCGGCTCACTATCCGACAAACTGTTTCCTTCCACTCTCTAATAGGACCGGCTGCCATCATCAAATACAGAACCCAATGATTAATCGATTCTTGTTTTAATTGGTTTTATTGTCAACATTCCCCTTTCTTGTAGGCGGTTTCATCAAATTTTCCGTGATAAAAACTCGTTTTATGATTTCTCGTTCTGTCTTCAGTATGATGAAAACAATTGTATTTTTGTAATAATAATAAAAATACAATTTATACAGTGCTGTTTGGAAATAAGACTCTCCACAAAGATGCACTAATTCGGGTTTCGAACCTATTACTATTCACAGGTTAAACATTTAGGTTTTTCAAATTGAGCGTTTTTTTTAATTCTTGCATAAAACATAGATGGCGTCGTGAACCTGCCTTGGTCTTGTGACATTTGAGAAGTGTAATGTATAACATTTATAAGAATGGAGTCGTATACAGTACAACAACGCGTTCAAATTGTTGAATTATTTTATGCATTGTAATCTCCGGAAACGATGCCGTTAATTGACCACAAAGATCATGTGATCTGACACCGTTGGACTATTTTCTCTGGAGTTACATGAAAAGCCAGGTCTAAAAGAATGACCCCCAATCAATTCCTGAGGTGAAGGACGAAATTATTCGTGTTATTGGTGAGATAGAACTGCAATGATGGCAAAATGTCATCGAAATTTTTGACAAAAGAGTGGACATCTGTGGAGCTGCAAGAGGTAGACATTTGGCGGATATTGTTTTTTGTGTTTAAATGTCATACATTATACTTCAATGAACAATAAAATGTTTTTGGAAATCAAAGCAAATTGTGTGTTTTATTCAAGAATTTAAAAAAACGCTCAATTTTAAAGACCCTTTACAATTAATATAAATAAGTTAAGTGTAAGATGAGGTACATTAGTTTAGGAACTTCCCCGCATCTGCATATATTTAGAAAAACATATTTGGCTAGAAAACCGCAGAAAACTTACCAAGAGAATATGATTTACATAAAAACCTTTGTAGATCTTTCGATATATTATAGTAAGTAACACATTCGGATTAAGCTTAAGTGTAGTGTATTTATGTAGTGTTTATATACTACCATAAATTTTGACAATACTTCCCAAAAAGGGATGTCTTCGAGTGCTTCCTAAAGGTGCACACGCCACCCATATCGCCGGGTCACATTTTCTTTGAGTGTCCTATTCGTATTGTATGTATTATTAAGTAAACCTGTCTCCCGTTAAGTGAACTTGTTTCACATACTATCGCTTAGTTCTTGACTTATTATTTTCTGAAAATTGTTAAACAAAAAACATAGCAGCATTATGTTTTACCGCATTATTTTTTATACTCCCTCATTAACTTTTACTTGTTACCAGCTCAAACCATCTTATCTATAGGACGAAATATCTTATTAAACCATCCTATCTATAGGACGAAATATCTTATTTAACCATCCTATCTATAGAACGAAATATCTTATTAAAAATATTATAAATTGGTTCAAAGAGGTAGAGCGCCAGCAAGATGAAATTATCAAGTGAAGGAACTGATTGGAGGAAGCGAGAACACTGACATGCAAACTGCAAGTGAGCGAGAAGAATATAATGTAGAACGTCATTGGAATCTTGACCACCAGCATCCCAAATATCTCGACCCTCAGTTTTTTTTGTAAGGTACCCTCCAATATATCAGAATTACTGTTTCGGACATATTGAAGAATGTATCCGGGAGATAATCATGTCTTCGGACGCAGTAATATAACCTTAAGTTTTAAAATTTCTGGAATAGGCACGGAACTCACGCTTCATCATTGAATGGGTTGGCAACACTAACGCTCGACGCATACGAGTATTGCTACCAGACGAACTCTTTTTACCACCAGACTGTCGCTTTTTTTGGGTACTGTCGGGAATCGAACTTTTTACACATCTTAGAAGTTCAACATTATTGATGGCTGAAAGAAAGTTTTGAATTAAAAGATTTATTATGATAATAATTACCGAAACTCTTTAAAAAAAAAAGGGAATTTTTTAGTGGTTTATTAATCAGAGACAATTGATTTCGAAAAAAAAATCCTGAAATATATTTTAAACCTTGCTAATTTACATGTGACAACATTATGTACGTAAAAATGTGATTAATTTTCAAAACGACCTATCAGAATTATAAAAATAAACAAATTCCTGCAATTGAATAGCAGTTACCTATATGGAAAGAGTTTAAAAATATAATAATCCAATAAAACAGCATGCTGATATATTGCCTAGTATTTGCTCGTATAATAAACGCATTCAAGGTGTTGCGATTTAAAAGAAGTAAAAAAATAAAACCGGATGTAGTACTCGATAGAATTTCAACCGGAGAGAGTAAATAGACATGTGTTATCCATTCTGCAGTGACTGGCAATTTTTAGCCAAGTATTGTACATACATATCAACTTATGTATGTTGTGTGTCTTAGAGCCAAGGCATTGTATTGTCAGAAGACATTGTGGGTGGGCAGTTTGATTTTTTTGTCCAAATAATATAGTATAGTGTGAAATAAAAAGGCAACTTTTATTTAAAAAAAAGAGGCTAAAAATCGGATAATATCAAGTTTATAAACAACATTTAATGAACTTTAATCTTGTATGAGAAAACATTTGTACATTTAATTTTTTCTAAATCTTTAATAGTTATATTTAATTTATAGTTAAGGCATTAATACTGTGTAGGTTTAAAGACATTGTAATTTGTTTACTCCAATACTGTCTATTTTACTTTATATAACTGTATAACCCAACCGGTTTCAAGGTATTGACCTCATCATCAAGGGAGCACAAACAATATAGTCTTGTTTATTCTCTCCTGATAATGAGGTGAAAACCTTGAAATAGGTAAGGCTATACCGATATATAAAGTAGAATAAACAGTATTGGACCAAAGAAATTATAATTTAATACTTAAATATCTGATTGAATGATATTCAAATGAATTATTCCTTAATTTTTTTTAAATAAAAAAAATCGTCAGCCTTTATTCAGAATTCAGAAGAAAAATGTTAAGTCATGTAAGTATGAAAAATATATTTAATTTATCTTGGGCTCAAGCACATAACAGGTTTTGAAAAATCTTCATGTTTATATTAATTAAGAACACATTTAATTTATTATGATTTTTAAGTATTATCACTACAAGGTATATAACGGAAATATGATTAGCTAAAATGATTAGCTAAAATGCCTCATAAATATTAATTGACATTATTTTTCCAAATGATCGCTAAACAATCACTTAGCTCGTGGAATCGTGATCAATCATCATGTGTTGAAAAAATGTATCATTTTTTTGTGCATAGTGCATCGCTACCTTTTTTTTATTTTGCTCACTTAATTTTGTGATCACGTTTCAAATTAACAATAGAAATCGCATCTTTACTACAAGACTGTCAAAAGTCGAAATTATTTGGAGATCACGGATTTTTAAAAATGTAAATGTGTGCCATAGTTTCATAATTATGCATCTAAAATTAAAACTTATTAATGAAACATTATGCAATGTTGGTGAATAAAAGTAATTTTATAAAACAAAAAATATACAGACAATTCTGTATTGTAAAATCTAAGAATTAAAGGAGAAAATTTTTAAATATATGATTTTGAAATTACACGTTAAATTTGTTTTTACTTTAAAAATTATACTGCTTCCTTAAACAATGTTATAATTCTATACCTATTGATTGGTGCACATTTTTATAGCAGAATTTGTGACTTAAAATTTGACTTTGTAGTATTGGTATAAAAAAAACGAACACGGCTTGCATGAAATGCCGATCGTGATTCAGTCAATATTTTTCTTAAAGACTTTCAACGATATCAGTATAATAATAATTTGAACAAAATTATAAAAAATGTAAGAGACTTGTGACAGTCTCCCGATATAGGTGCAATAAACATTATTTATCAAACGCAATTGTCAAAAAAAAAATTTTTTCACCTCTTTTGCTAACTTTTTTGACACGACACTTAGATGGGTTATTCAATCATTTTGTATTGTGTATTTTTTTGAATACAGTTAGTGAGCGAGCTATTTTAACTGTACACTGCGTCAAAAGGTTAAATTCGTGAGTTATTTTTCTGATTCCTAGGAAAAAAATGAAGTACTTAATTAACACAGTGTAAGTGATACAAATTAAGTCTGAAAGGACAAGTAATTAATTTAAACAGTGTCATAAATACTCGTAGATATGTTAAGTATGGACTTTTATGATATATTTTTTTTCATTGTATTCTTGTACATATTATGATTTTCAAATATAACATATCAACTAATAAAAACCCCATTGAATTGTAAGCATATTAACAGACTTAAATATAAAAATGTGTTTGTCTTACTTAACACTTTTCTGCGCAGAAACCCCACATGGATTAATGAATATAATATGACGCGTCATGCCAATTAAAAAATTATAAACGATGTATCATTATGTGAAATTGATGTCAATTTCTTTAATAAATTTGAATGTTTAAATTTAACGCCATCAAATTATTTGATAAAAGAATAATATTCCTGGTTTTAACTGAAAAGAAATTATTTTTAGTTTAAAAGGTAAAATTAACTAATAACTACTACTAACGAAATAGGAATCTTAAATTTCTCATTAGTTTTACTTAAAAAAACAATATTTTTGGCTAACCATAGGCGATTTTAATTGGATTGAGCTCTGACCTAGGCGATCTAATTTAAACTCTTTATAAGAAAAATCATCAGCTTTTACATTTTAATATTTATTTACGATACGACGCTGCACTATCAGTTGTTATAAGAAAGAAGTTTTTTTCAAAAGAAATATACTAGGCAGTGGAGTTGAGACTTACTCGTATATATTGAGATCACTTATTTATAACAGATATACAATTTATTCTACATATTTTTGCTAGTACTCATTCTTTCAGATATCGCAAGATGAACGTTCATATTACGAGTATATCTGATCTCACCACATTTCAGATATTACAAATTTAAAATGAAGCAAGTGAAATAATGCTAAAATATTAATAAAAACGTTTATCATGTCACTATTCATGAAATACGAACATTTATTGTAAATAATAAGTTGTGTAAATAATATTCAAGAAAGTTTAATTTGACGTGTGTAATTCACAGCATACAAAGACAAATCGGTTAAACATTAATTTAATCAAGACCGGCTTTTTAATTAATGATTTATTTTAAATCGAAGATTTGCCGAGTTGCATAGCATCCACTGTTTGATTTACAAGTCTAGTATTTTCTAACAGAGGCTCATTTTTTATGCGATAAAGGCTTTTTAATCCAGGTTAATTTATATAAGTAAAAATCTTTTGACAAATCTAAAGCTCATCAAACATTAAACACAAATAATTAATTATACGAGTATGTAGTCCCAAATAATTATAAATATATTTAAACTCGATTTGGGAGGTATCATTAAGTCACGTATAAATATTTAGACCGCAATTAAAATGCCACTCCTCTGTTACACTAACTTAATGAAATCAGTCTTATCTGGTGGTGAAGTTAGCAGGATAAATAAAAAAGGATGATATTTTTTTTCTTTCCACAATATTAAGTTCTTTCGACATTTTTCAATATTTTAAAGATTTATTTATAATGATTGAATACTCTCTTATACTCTAGTTCTTCTGAAAAGTAAATGTTCGCACATCTTACTCGTAAATTAGATGACCTAACAAAATTTAGGAAATAATGAGTTTGATACAGAGAAACATGAAACTTTCGAAGCTTATTTTCAAAATGAAGATTAAAACTGATTTTTCATACTCTTTTAAGTTCTCTGAAAAATCCGTGTATACATTCATAGAAATCGTTGAGTTGTAATTATTTTAAAATACTTGAAAATGTTTTACGATAAAAATATTAATGTTATAGAAAAAAATCTTTTGAAATGTTAACTGTCTCAACTGTTTTTTAACATTTAATTATATAATACTTAAAACTATACCACATTCTCTCTAATCCGTAAAAATAGTGTAATAATATTATGATTGCGTGAAAAGTTTGTATTGATTAAGAAATTTTACTATATACAATGAATGCTTTTTGTTAATATTTTTACTAGTTTTATTCTAGGTTTTTTGCTTTAAGACCATAGTTTGATCAAATTAATTGTTTAAATAAAAAAATATGTACGCCATAAGAATATTTTTTAAGTTGCTTGTGTGTGGTGTTGTAAATTGTACAACCATTAAGAAGATAAGATACACTTCGTATTTACTCAATACTAAACAATCAAATAGTGGGACATTATGTTTTTTTCTACACATACCTACACCGATATCATTTATAATATATTTACATAGGAAGGTACCAAATTTAAAAATGTAATGTATTTTAGCATTTACATAACAAACCGAGTCAACACGATAGATAGCTGGCATTTTCGTCAGACGTCCTTCTAAGGTCGCCCGGTCGTGTGGGCGTCCCATTCCTCAATTAAAATACAATGAGATTATTCTCATTGTAAGTGGATATGCACACACCTTGCCGCGATGCATATGGGCAGGACACAACTGCTTATTATGGCGACGTAACTCAGATATGGGCGGAAACCGAGCGACAATTTGACTTTGAAATTAACGAGCAACGTGGCGATGGGGTGCTATCCGAAAGAAAATATTAAGATAATATTTGTTTTAACTCGTCTTGTATATTTGCATGAACATTTTTAAGGCTGTTGGTTTTAGAGTTTGGAATCCGTTTGTTTTTGTATGTTATTTTCAAAGTTTTCCTCATTTTGGAACCATTTTACGAGTATATGCGAGTGTGATGATTTTAAATGGTTCCAATATACTCGTATAATAATTGATAAGCGATGAAGTAAGACAAGGATTGCAACGGAACAACCAAATCGCAGATTTTCACAATATTTTCAAGAAAATCGCAAATATTTTCATTTATTAATCTTTTTAACTTTAAATAACTAACAATAGTCTGTCTTAGGTATTTTTTTACTATATTCTGTCCAGTTGGCGAAATGCATTATTTATCGTTGTTCCGTTGCATGCCTAATTTCTTATATTTGTATAGCACGATCGTCTTATCGACTGTTTTTCCAGAGAAATATGATATATGAACATTACATTCGTATTTTTTTTTTATAAATAATTGTAAATTTGCTAGAATATATGATAGGCAATTTGATTTGAAAAATTTGAAATTCAAAAGATGACGAAATGAAAAAATAAAAGTTTTTCTGGGTATAAATTATTTGTATATATTTTTTATAAAGCGTGGAATTATAAAACACATCAGTTAAAATCATACTGCTTGATTCAGTTGAGTTAGGAAATTAATTTTCCTCACTCTTATTACATATATTTCAGAAAGCCATATTCCAAGTTGTGACACAATATTGGCTCCGTAATTTAATGGCAAAATCAAAACATAACAATATTGTCCATATATGATATGTATATGACAATTCCGAGTACTAAAAAATCGTTTCACGGGTCCGCCGTAATTATGGACGGCCGTGATTCTGACGGAACTGTGATGTTTGGTCAAATAACCGGGGCCTTCGTATTGATAGTGATAATTATTGTACGCTACGGAGAGGCATTTAATTCTAAGTGACATAAATATAAAGTGTGGGGAGTAGTATGAACGCACCTTTAGAATATAAGTAGGAGTTAATAAATTCAAATAGTCCAAACTGAACAGACAAGAAAATGAATCCGGTCGAAATTCCGAAACTAGTTTCCTTCAATAAGATTTATTATGACAAAGCATTATATTTTCAACATCGTTTGTTTTTTTGTGTTGGAATTTTTTATCGCAAGTGTAATCCCTTTTCAAGCATTCATTTATATTTAGAATTTTAAAAGCGTTATATTTTTAATAATAAACACGTTATAAGCATATTTTCAAATGGAAAATAGAAATGAATTAAACTTGTTTTGTTCCCTCAGTAACGATTACTTTTTTATAAACAAAATAAAGACTGTAAATACAGTAAAACTAATGATGAAAACCGGTCAATGAAATTTATTATACATAAATCTCAAACCAACTGAGAAAAAATAAAGTTTCTTTCTGCATACATATTTAAAAAAATTAAACAACTAAAATTGTCCCCGGTAAGGTATTTAATTGATTAGATTGAACCATATTGGAAATTACCCCCACCAGAAGTGATTTAAAAATATATCAGGATATGACGTGTTTATGACAGGTTTTGAACTTGACTTAAACATGTGGTCAAACATTTACTCATTTATATTTCTTGAAATTAGAAGTGCAGTGATCACAATAAAATGTTTCTGTGAATATTAAATCCAATAAATCATATTATTTCAAAACAAAAAATAATCGTTATCGTTTTTTCACACGCACACCTTTTAAGAAATTTATTTATTTATTGTAACACTTTCATGTATTTATTATATATCTATCGAATTTATTGCGTTGCTACACGAGACGAACGTCCTATATCAGCCGTCGCACTAGGCTCATTGTCTGCCGTCTCACTAGGCTTATAATGCTACACGAGACGAACGTCCTATATCAGCCGTCGCACTAGGCTCATTGTCTGCCGTCTCACTAGGCTTATAATGCTACACGAGACGAACGTCCTATATCAGTCGTCTCACCAGGCTCATTGCCTGTCTTGAGCTACAGACTTAAACGTATATATATACTCGTAAATACTCGTAATCCAACAAGTCCTAGCTTTAGCTACTCGTGATATTTGACAACTCTGAGTAAAAAACATAAAGGCGCAATTTTATTGAAGTACTCAAAAGCTGAGTATATTTACATCGAACCCAATATGTTGTTATAAAAATGTTGTAAAAATATCAATGGGATTTTCCTTGCTCTGCGGCCAAAAAATGTAATACAACTACTATATACAATAAGTTAAAATAAGGAATAAAAAATAATTCATTTGTAAGTGTACTCAATTTTTGAATATGAGAAGACAAATCGATTAGAACAGAATTTCGTAGGAGGTTCGAAAAATAATGAATTAATTCCTATCTTTTTTTTTATCATGGATTAAGATTCAAATATTTTTCTGTAACATTAAATATTTAGTTGGTTATTATTTTATGAAAATATATTAACCATTATTAGATATATTTTTAACATAAAATGCCCGATTTATGTAGCTCCGCCACCTACTTTTGTTAAGTTACTTAATTGTTGTAGTTTGATTTTATCTTTTTTTCTATGCAATTTCTATTTTAATATTTTTCACAACTGGAAAAGAAATAAGTGCAATACAACAAAAGGTCCAGTTTTAAGAAAGACTTAATTTACAATATCGTGAATTAATGTTGAGTGCTTAAATTTTTGGTCCATATATATTCCAAGAAATTGATCGTTTTGTCAGTATTGCTTTGTGTGTTAGCAATTAATTCTTCTGATTTATGAGAGACGCTTGGGTTAATTTGTTGACCACAAAATGCTTAGGAAACTAAAGACATACAGTATTTTCCAAGTACACGTGATGTTTTTAACAAACGATGTGTCTTTATAGAAAGACTTTTATAAATGTTATTATAATATTAGTGAAGACAACTTTCGACGTACTTGTCTGTTTTAACAATGTTTAATTGAAAAAAAATTATATTATTATATTTTTTGCGTTTGGTCCAGCAAGATCTTACATGTTACCTACTTTTATGTTGAGCGCGATTCCTAGACTCGACCGTTTGATTAGATAAATTCGCTAGTTATTCACACGCAAAAACGAATGTGACTTGACATAAAATATTTTTCCGCTCAGACGTGCGGATTTATTGTTATTTATTACGCGCTGTTTGACCACTTAAAAATATAATAATTTGTTTTGACTTTTACTAATAATAATTTAATTGTAAATAAATTTACATTTTCCTCTTTAAATCTAATTACTTTCTTAAAATTGTGCCTATCTTGTGGATGTTTCAAGTGTTGGAATAGCTATAAAAGTTCGACCGCTAATGAAAAGGTGGTTTTACTCCGCTATGCGCATTCCAATTATCTAAATTATTATTTTATCTTTCTGTTTTTAGCCTAAATAAATAATTTACGCTTAGGTTTGATCTTAATTTTAAGTAAATTTTCTTAAAATTATTTATTAATGAAAATAAAGTTTCAGTTACATTGCGATTCAACGATTTCCGTGATAAGTACTTGTAACAATCCTGATTAATGTATGCCATTTAAGAATATACTTTGATTGCAATTTTGTAATTAACATAAAAGCTTTATATGTTTTATATCCCGGAACAGGATATTTATAAAAAAGGAGATCACATCGTAATAGTTCTAGCCAACACTTTGTAAGTGATGGCTTTCATTAAAATACGACACACTGTCTAGCTAACTATTTGCATTTTCTAAGTAATTATTCTACGTTTTTAAACGCACTAGTCCATCAAACTGGTTTAGAGACACTAATAAAGGAAGTTTTTTTTGTAATTATTTTAAATAATGTCAGCGTAGCGATAACATGATACGTGAGCTGTGATAAATATAAAAATGGGCGTGAATAATAAATGTAAGTTCTAAAAATAAATTTCATTCAAGAAATTTATTGTTGAATTCAGTAAATAAAATAAAGGGACAGTTTAAGGAACACTAATCTTTCATTGGACATTTTATTGATACTATTAAGATATGAAATTAAAAGTTTGATAATTACCTTCATGATTTATGTTAACAAAAACTATGGTGTATGTTTATTGTACTCCATAAACATACGCCATAGTATGCATACATATATAAAAAAATAATAAAATTTATTTTATGGATGATTTGATCTAAATGAAATCAAAAAACCCAAAAAGAATTAATATGAATTTACATAAATATATGTAGGTCTAAATTTTTGATGCGTAGATTAATTGAAAATAAACATTTACTATTCAAATTTAAAAGTGGTAATTCATGATGCATTTGTATTATTTTGTTGGCTTAAATAACATGAATCATCGAAGCGTCTTTTGAGTTGTGATGCATGGCAGATCCGTAATTTGAGGGATCATATACTTTTTAGAATAGTGATTCAAGGCACGCTTTAACACGGCGCAACCCCGCTGGGTTCTTAACTATAATAGATACATTACTGTTCGTTTGATGTGCACTTAGTATGGTCGATACAAAATATTATATGTTTGATTAGAAGTCTCAAAACTCCATAAATAAACTTAGGAGTTCTTGCAAATTCTACAATATATATGGTAAAGTCAAAGAACAATTTTTGATACTAGTTACAAATGTTAGATAATCTATTTAGAAGTATAATCGAATATATTATATTATATTTTCTGCGTAAGTAAATAATAATCGTTCTTTTTAAAATTGTGAAGATAATTAATTTAATTCCATCAAATGAATAAGTTTCTTGTAATTTATTTTTATCTAACACTGTTTATTCCACTTTTTTGTGGCGGTATAACAAGACTTGTTTGCGCTCCCCTGAAGATGAGGTGAAAGCCTTGAAACAGGTAGGGTTATACCGTCACAAAAAAGTGGAATAAACAGTGTTTGATAAAAATAAATTACAATGTCTTTAAACCTCCACAACGTTAATGCCTTAACTATAAACAACAGAATAAGTTTCTTTATTATACGAGCTAATCAAAGATAAAATACATATACAAGCAAATTTAAGAAAAGAAGATATTAATATCCTAACACATTGATGTTTGGAGCAAAAGTTCATTTATATAAATGATGGGTTCATTTTTCAGTAGTGGATCAAATACTGTTGTAGCTGCGTGTCAAAAAAATGCAAAAATTGATTCATTGACACTGGAGTCAAATGAACATGGTATTATTATCTTTTTGTGGTGCATACTGGGTACCATACATGTATATTTATTAACAGGCAAAACGTAAATTAAATTTAAAGAGATATTAAACATTTTTATAAAAAAATATGATTATCTGGAAACACTTTTATCCGAGAACCGTTTTAACATATTTAATATCAGAGCCGGATCGTAACAGACCTACGCGGGTCAGAATTGGTCCCGGGCTGTTGGTTGTCCATTCTTGATTTAGATAAAGAAATATTTCTTATACGACTTACGTTAAATTTTAGAATCTAAATAGACAAATCGTTGTGTGACAAGTTTAATCAATCCTAGTGTAACATTACCCAGTTTAAAGATAGACATGCATTAATTTCTAGTGATCTGATTGATAACTTGTTAATCTAGCGATGACTTGGCGGCGCTCACGGAGGCGGTGGTGATGGAATGCGTTGATTAAGAAAACTTTCAACCTAGTACTTTCGAAATAAAAACTCCCTTAATTATTTAAATTAATTTGTCAACTTTTGAGCAACCTAAATTTGTTAATTGAACAAAATAACATGACCTCCGTAGCCTAGATAGTAACATACCTGTCCTCCAATTCGGAGACTGGATAAAGTTCTTGAAAAGATGGAATCTGATGACCAACTGCCTTGGCCTACTTAGAGATCACTATATAGACTTCGAGCAGCGGGGACTAGATGCAAGGGGAATATGCAAAGATGAGGTTTCTTGGATAAAAATACCACTGAATGTGATTGTATGGATATATATGACTCATAACATATTTTAGTTTGTCCGGACATTGCAACTGCATACTCTGGGCAGAACTTGATTGTTCCAAATTATAAAGCAATCTCTGTTGCCTCCAACTGGAAACACGTGGCATAATTGATGGCCAGGACACGGAAATTAAATACAATACATAGAATACTCAATGACGTCTTAAAAGAAGAATATGAACTAAGAACTGACGTATTAAGAAGGATGATAAAAATACACTAAGGTAGCGGTACTGTGTACAACGAAAGCTTTATACAATAATTCATTAGTACACATATAAAAAGAACGTTGAAAAATAGTTATGAGATTTTTATTAAACCATTTTTAAGGAAGAGCGTCATGAATGTAATTGTCTCACATGAAAATAATATGTTACATATGTATATTATATAAACAAAAGCATCTTCTCACCGTTAGAAATTCAATCTATCATAAAAAATCTCATCAACAAAAAAGCCCCCGGCCCCGATAAAATCAATAATCTCACCTTGAAAAAACTTCCGAAAAAAGCCATTTACGCCCTTACCGCCATTTACAATGCCTGCCTTCGACATAAATTATTTCCAACCCCATTCAAAAACGCCGACGTCATCATGTTCCCTAAACCGGGTAAAAGCCACGTTATCCCTGAAAATTACAGACCGATCAGTCTGCTCCCGACTCTAGGTAAAGTGCTCGAAAAATTAATCCTAGAACGTCTCTCGTTAGAAACTTACTCACGTAACATCATCCCAGATTCGCAACACGGATTTAGGCCATTACACTCTACCAACCATCAGCTTCTTCGCGTTGTAGAACACATCATCAAATACTTCAGCTCCAAAGGCCTCACGACCCTCCTTTCACTAGACGTGGCGAAAGCCTTCGACACAGTCTGGCTCAACGGACTCATATTCAAACTGCACAAGTCAGGTATTCCCCTCAGACTAGTGCAAATCATCGCATCATTCCTTGAAAATCGCTCCTTCTCCGTCAAAATAGACGGTATAAACTCATCCCCTCGCCCCATTCTGGCAGGTGTGCCCCAAGGTGCACTGTTGTCCCCTATCCTGTATAACATATACACGAGCGATATGCCCCAATTTTCACGTACACATTGTATCACCGCGCAATACGCTGACGACACAGCCTTTCTCTCTTCATCGAAATATGAGTCCGTATCCCACAACAGACTGCAAGACTTCATTCCCATTCTGGAGCACTGGTGCACCAAATGGAAGATCAAAATAAATCCCACCAAAAGCACAGCAGTCCGCTTCTCACGCAGATACATCAAACCCATCAGAACTCTTAAACTCTTCGGCCAAAGCGTCCCATGGTCAAAACACGTAAAATACCTAGGCCTCACATTAGACAGTAGACTCTCGTGGCATAAACACGCCCTCAATATCAAATCAAAAGCTCACGGAACACTCAAATCATTATTTCCCTTGATCAGTAAATACAGCAAACTTAGCACGCGCACTAAACTCCACCTATATAAAGCGATCGTCAGACCGCAACTGACATACGCCCTTCCGGTCTGGGGCCACGCGAAGAAAACAACGCTACATCACATTCAGATCATTCAAAACAAAGCCCTCCGCATAATTTTAAAAGCACCCTACATCGTCCGTAATTCAAGACTCCACGCAGATACCAAACTACATACTATCCCCGAACATATGCGCGCTCTGGCCGAAAGGTTCTACAGCTCTATATCCCGTCATCCCAACCCAGTCATAAAAGCCTTAGATAACTACAACGCGAACACCAGTTACAGACACACTCGTCCGAAATCAATATTGCGAAACATCCCCCCGACCCCCCCCCCTCTTTAACTCTAATCATCCCCCCAAATGACCCCCCGATTGTCACTCTGAACACCCCATCATCGATAATTCCTCCGGCAGACAGTTATCCCCATAGGCAACCACATTTCTCACCTTCAATAAACATTTTCTACACCTTAATATATTTATAAAAGTCACACACATTTCCTCACTCATTTACTTATCTACATATACTATATTCATTCTTATAATTTATTCACAATTCATTTTTTTTTTTTTTTTTTTTTTTTTTTCACCCATTCAATATAAAACAGTGTGTGACGACACAAATTTATGTATATTTGTATTTAATATTATGTATATATCATCATATTTATATATGTATTTAATCGTTTATAATTTCTCATAATCATTCATAAAATCAAAACAATTACCACAAACCTATCCTTTCCCGATTCCCAAAAAGATCCAAAAATTTCCAATAAATATCTTAACAGTCAGAACTTATCCGATGAAGGAGTAAGGTGTCCTACCATCGGACCGAAACTACGAACAAGCTATCCATCACTTGTAAACAAAAGCTGAGAGAAATAATTTTCGATCCAAAAAAAAAAACTAAATTTGTTTAAATACGAGTATCATGTTAAAATACTTTCGTAAGATTTTTTATTCGTAAATATATGCACAAACAATCAAATTGATAAAGTTTTTTTACTCTAAATGTCGAATAGACTTTTACTCTAAATGTCGAATAGACTTTTACTCTAAATGTCGAATAGACTTTTACTCTAAATGTCGAATAGACATACCTCATATTATCTCGATAAAATTGCACAAACTAAGTATGTGCAATTATAACATGACAGTAAAATGTGTTTTTCAAGCTAAAGGTCCTATTCAATATTTTTTAAATTAATACAAACCCATACTTTGCGGGGTTATATTAAAAAAATATTTCAAAACATATATCATATGGTTCGGATTCCTAATGTACGAGTATATAAACGTTCATATTACGTTTTCGATGTTGGCACTCTGATTACAAACTTCCTTTGCAGTTTGAGATTTACAGTACGACATTCTCTTTCACGGATGTTTTTTTTATGTATTTATTTTCAGGAATTCAACGTTTAACTATTGACTGTGCTGATTGCTTTCGCTCGATCTGAATTTTCGGATTATCTTCGTATGTAAATTTAAAACGCTCCCAGGTTTACATTTATTTTATCGGTTGCACTCCGTATATGATTTGAAGGTATGATGTTGTTTTTTCCAATGTTTACATCCATTCGAAAGATCTTATCTTTACAACATTTATCTTATAAGGTTTATATTTATATATGTATATGTGTATGCAGCCAAAATGATCCATTTCTGTAATATGTATTTTTCCATTAAGAACAGAGCCATTCCATTAAGATGTTCCATTAAGAACAGAGCGGCTATTTTTTATTAAAAACATATATCATTTTAATGTTTGCTTTGAGCTCTTATTGAAATGTATTCAAACGAACACAAAGAATGACACATGATTGCGATATTAAAGCATTTAGATATCGGTAAATGACAAATCACAAATATAACATAGGAAATTGAGAAAAAAGCAATTATATTTTAACGAATATTTTATTTAATTATAATACGTACAAAAAATATAACCCTACTTTAAAAACATAGATATTGCTACCTTCATCGAATTTGTGACAGCTGGAAAAAAGCACGCGTAGCGAGCTCATTTAGTTAACCAAAGTTTTCCATATTGGGATCATTGGTTTATCTAGATGCACGTTTGACAAATGTCCATTAATTTTTAAATACTGTTTAGATTAAAAAGCTCTCATACATTTTGTGAATAATGTATGCGGTATTTTTTCATGATTGTTTGATATTTTTCAATATGAGACTTGTATAAAGCAGTAATGAATGTTGTTTATAGTTAAGGCATTAACGTTGTGGAGGTTTAAAGACATTGTAATTTATTTTTAACAAACACTGTTTATTCCACTTTTTTTATGACGGTATAACCCTACCGGTTTCAAGGCTTTCACCTCATCTTCAGGGGAGCGCAAACAAGACTAAATGCTGTTCGGACTGGTACCGATATAGACACTTCAACGGTTGGAGGCGGGAGGGGTGAGGGGAAGGCTAGGTATTATTTCGGCCAAGAGCGGGGAGATTTTGGGGAAATAACTATTCAACAGATGCTCTGATCTGTATATTGACTTAGAAATTTCTAGGGCCTCCAATCTGTCCAATCTATTTCCGTTGTCGCTAATATGTAAGAATTTGGCATCATTGATAGAAAAAGTATGATTCTCACGGTGACAATGATTAGCCATTTCAGAATAAATTAGAGGATTTGTTAAGGCAGATTGGTGTTCACGAAATCTCTTTTCAAAAGATCTTCCTGTCTTTCCTATATAGAAATTATCACAGTCAGCACATAAAAGTTTATACACACCGCTGTTGTTAAGTATCCCATTTTTGCCTTTCCCATTAATACTTAACAACAGCGGTGTGTATAAACTTTTATGTGCTGACTGTGATAATTTCTATATAGGAAAGACAGGAAGATCTTTTGAAAAGAGATTTCGTGAACACCAATCTGCCTTAACAAATCCTCTAATTTATTCTGAAATGGCTAATCATTGTCACCGTGAGAATCATACTTTTTCTATCAATGATGCCAAATTCTTACATATTAGCGACAACGGAAATAGATTGGACAGATTGGAGGCCCTAGAAATTTCTAAGTCAATATACAGATCAGAGCATCTGTTGAATAGTTATTTCCCCAAAATCTCCCCGCTCTTGGCCGAAATAATACCTAGCCTTCCCCTCACCCCTCCCGCCTCCAACCGTTGAAGTGTCTATATCGGTACCAGTCCGAACAGCATTTAGTCTTGTTTGCGCTCCCCTGAAGATGAGGTGAAAGCCTTGAAACCGGTAGGGTTATACCGTCATAAAAAAAAGTGGAATAAACAGTGTTTGTTAAAAATAAATTACAAGTAATGAATGTCACAATAAAATTTGCAACAATAAAAAAATGGAATATGCAAAACTTTTAATTATTTTTTCCTAATTTACTTTTGTTTTTGACGAGAACTTGTCAAATATCTATTGTTTCCCCGACTCAAATGCATTGATTTTTTGCTATTTTTTACATTTTGTGTAAATCAGTTTTATATTTATATACTGGGGAATTCAAACTTTCACCACAAGTATTTAATATGGAATATGTACGTAATATTCACTTATTTTTAGCAGAAAAATATTATACTCGTATATCAATATGCAGATATACACGATCAACTTAAAAGATATGAAATAATTTATTTCAATATTAAAGTAATATAAAGATAAATGAGATTATAATATGTAATAATATGCTCTAAAATAAAACACCACAAATACTTTTGATATATGACTTATGTATACATTGTATGTCCTACACATTATCTCTATTTTACTTTGAGAATTACTTAAAGTGACGAGGCGTTGGTTTTAGCTACAAAGAGATTCTATATTAATGTTGATACCCATACATAATTTATGAGAACAAAGCGCAGTCACTTCGCATACCTATGTATGTTGAACACGCTCTTTAAAACAAATCTTCATTAAATCAAATCGCAGAGAGAGAGAGACACGAGTGTGTATCAAATTTATATTGTTGTTAAATGATAGATTTATTAACAATAATAAGTTTGTTCAAATTATTGTTATACTTATGTTGCGTTAAAAAATCCTAGTCATTGTTTTGATTGCTTCCTAGGTATTTCTTTCAAGAATATTAACTACTTCAATGTTTTTTTAAGAAAAATTTAATGCAAAAACATTATATTTCCTTGTTAATATTTTTTTGTTAGGCGTTTTAGTAAACGCAGAAGAAGGGGATGATTTAGAATTTATGCCTTATTTTTGTCTTATTTGCTATATTTTCCATCTCCCGTCTACTTGACTGAATAATATTCAAATAAAAAATACTCGACTATCGAATAATAAAAAAATATTTTACTATAGGTTAAACATTTTTTAAGCTTGTTCCTTAATCATTGTACAAATTTTGAGCATTTATCTTAGAAAAACTTTATTTTGATGACGTCCTGAAATTTTAAAAAGTTTGTGTTTTTATAAAAAAAAAGTAATATTCAAAAATGAATATCAGTTTATCTGTATGAGGAAGTATTGTATATTGCTGTAGATATGTAGATATTTATTTTCAAGATGTTTTTTTTGTTATTCTATAATTTAATTCAATATAATAGTGCAATAGTTTTGAAGAGGCATTCTAATTTTTGTGTATTATGTTCTTTTGTTTGAAAATTCTATTTTTGACGTGTTTAATAATTTGAACATGAATGAAGGGTGATTTCTCCCATAAAAATTATTTCTTACTTTTGAAACACCTATACAAAAGTTCAATAAAGTCAGTCAATATAACATAAACATGAAAAAAATGCCAATTTAAGTAAGCTGTCTTAAAACAAAAACTTGGCTTTGTAAGACTGATGAAAAATAACATTTTTGATTTAAATTATAAATAATCAGAATCAATTTGAACAACAGCAAAATTAATCTTACATATATATAAAGTTCCCGTTTTCAGTCCGTTTAATTGGATTTTTCGTTTTTCCACTAATTTTGATAAGGTTTCTTGTGTGTACGATCGTTAAGGTTATCGTGCGTACACAGTATCCACATAAATATAAACACTTCGATTTATCAGTTTTGAGCATACAATATTTTAAGTATACACGTACATACTGTTTAAATATGAAAATAACAAAAAAAGGGTTACGAATAATTTTTATTTCTTAGAGCATCTTTTTGAATGACACATGATTGAATAGTGAAAGTTGAAATTATAAACATATACATTATTCGATAATTTGTAGGTTATAATTTGTTTGTATATCCGTAACAAGTGTTAAATAAATATATTATATTAAACGCCTGCTTCCTTAATTGAAAAAGTGTCTGTTCTATGACATTGGCTATTAGCCATATTTATGTGCCATTAATCGAAATTATGTTAGTATTTAATAAGCTTAATAAAATACTGATGATAGCCCCATGACTTTATTTTAGAAATGTGATGTAATTTCTAAGTAAACAATTCCTCACAATTTCTATAAAATTATACAAAATTAAGTTAATATTAGTATTCATATCGTAAAAACGAGTGTTGTAATTGTTAAAAAAATAATATTAATTTATAATAATCATAGTTATTTATTTTTTTAAATATTTTATATAACATAAGATAAATATTCGTGTTATATCACTACATTTTTTATGGTATTGAAATGTTTTTAAAATGGAGACCACAAAACAGGTGTGATGCAATCAATGGCAAATGGAAACGGGAGATCAATTTAGAACAGAAATAAAGGATGATAAATGAATGTTTTCAAAAGTGTGCCTTTGAAGAATGTGAGAAACAATGACGATTGCCTGCATACAGAATGTAGTAGTGTGGAAAAAGTAAAACAAAAGCAGACAGCTTTCTGTTTTTCTGAATAGATATTGTAGTATTCAAATTAATATTTATTAGAAATTTCCATTAAGCAAATGCTTAAGAACATAGATGCTGGTAAAATGAAAGAAGCGTGACAAATCGAAATCGTGGAGGCTTTTTTATTTTTATCGACACTTTATGCCCAGCGCGAAAATATTCTCTTGACACGTGATAAATAACCGGACTACAATTTTCTGAGCATGTATCATATATTACATAGTACATTTAAGTTTAAATTTTAACATATCATGTATATACTACAGTAAAATTTTCAAACAGGCCTGAAATAGAGCATCCTTTAGTAAGATTATTTTTTCCCAATAGCTCTTATGATCACTTATCAATATTTAAATTATTTATTACCATTTATCATTGTGTAAAAAATAAACCTTTTCATGAATCTTCGAAAAGACTATAGTTTCACTTTGTGGTGCCATTTTTCATAAAAGGAAAAAATAAGTAAAATAAAAAACTTATTTTATATTTAGTTTATATTCACCTGACGAAGAAGACGGTGGTCTTCGAAACTAGTTGTGAACCTTAATTAAACCTGTGGTGAACACAAAAATATAAAATAAGTTTTTTATTTTACTTATATTTTCCTTTTATAAACCTTTTCCATATCGAAAATGGCCGGAATATGATTGTGGTCCAGTTTTTATTTAAGAAATGCTAATTTATCTTTTAGTTTAAAAATTCAATATTTTGGATTATACATTGGATTATGCACCGCCAGCTAATGGTTATCTAATCAGGTTCAGTGACGAAATGTGAGGCCAATTATGTTATAGTTTACTTTGTAAATTACCTTTACGTATTTATTAAACCTCATGATCATTATTTAGTTTAGTTGACTGTTAATCATTTATGTCTCCATTTATATTTTACTGCATTTCGTGAATCGTAATTTTATTTGAAGAGAGTATGGAAAAGAGGTATTGTTCATGAAAGAAAATTTTGAGAAAAAATTATCATATTTGTACATTTTTTCTTCCGTTTCTTCTACAAATACTCTTTTAAACATGAAATATTTCAATATTTAAATCACAAAGATTATAATATCAACAAAAACAATATAAGTAGACAGGAAATTTTAGCAATTCTAAGCGCCAACGAGGGTGCGATACTAAAGGTAACATCTAAATTGTGATCCTTTGAATGTATTTGGTTTATCTACATAAATCAGAAGTCCTTTTTAAATTGCTGAATATATTTTAAGCCGTAAGAAATGTTATTTGTTATGGTTTTTCACATTTTTGAAATACTTTTTATTTTATTTTTCATATACTGTTGATACTGATAGTTAAATTCGATTACATAATATATAAAAAGATAACATTATCATAATTTGAGTTAATATTAAATGAACTTAACAAAAATACAAAGGAAATGAAAATATTTTATTTTATACCTTTGCCACAATAATATTTTTAATTTTTGAACTTGTAGAATTGAATGAAGTCATTTATTGTTTTGTGAATCACATGTCTTGTATCTGATTAACCAATGATTACAAATACTTCTAGCCTAGGATTTCCTAGACCTTAAAAATGAATTATATCAATACATGACAGCAACCTGTAAATGGTACTTATTGTATGGAAAAAAATATTATTTTCTATTGCAACAATTTTTTTAGAAGTTAACAATTATTTCTAAGAAAGGTTTTACTGTGCTGGGAATTTACCATAATGACATGTTACGTTGCGATTATTAGTTTTAACTTGTTTTTGTGTTCGGGTTATCCCGATGCTGGTAATTTCTCAATAAAATAAACTTGGTATGCATCCAATCGAAAGAGTTCCAAAAATTATTTTTTTCTAGTAAATTTTCAATTGAAAACAAAACAAATTTCAAACAACTTCTTTTCTCGAGAAGAACGTTTCTATTTGCAAATTTATCTTACATATGACATTTCAAGCAATTTATTTTTATATTCATCAAACAGGTCTTGGTAAGTAAATGTTGAAATGTTTAAATACTGTTTTAATTTTAATTGAGTAGTTCTTCGTTGTAAGAAAGTAATAATTTATTGACAACGAAGCAGATTTTGTGTGATTCTGAATCGTTCAGTTATATAAAGGGAACTGATTTTGACCGTTAAAATTTAAAAGCATCCAGTTGCTTGGGCGTATAGGCACGAGTACATCAGATGAAATATGTGATCAAGTTTCCAATCAACACTGGGCCAGATTAGATCTATAACTGTAAAAGAGGGCTCAATACTGCACAAGTTGAATTGGAAATATAAATGTAAAATATTGTGTATAATTTGATTAGAATTGTCATATTGTTTTTTGTTTGCATACCAAACTCATTGTTATTATTTCAATATTGATATATTTCTTTGATGTTTCACAATATGTATAAAAGTAGAATGATAACACATGCACGGTCTGTCCAATGCGAAAGGTGACTGATTTTATTCTCGCGTAATCACCAGCGCCATCTCTGGATGAATACATAAATTAACTAGCGACATATTTTGACTATCTTCCGTAAAAGTATCAAAGCGCTGGCATCGCTGGTTTATAAATAATGACGTAACAATTAACAGTACCTTCCGAGTCTCGGTCGGGAAAGGAACAATGGAGCAACGTGCCAACATTATATTATATTTTATTTTAAATTAGATAAAAGTGCCACAGAAACTTTTGAAATTATTCAAACTGTTTATGGTAGTGGAGCAATGAGTCGTAAGAACGTTTTTAAGTGGTATGCAAGATTTCGTAATGGTAGAGAGAGCATTGAAGGTGATCAACGGCCTGGACCATCATTTACAGTTAGAATTGAAGAAACTTTTCAAAAAGTGGCTGAAATTCTTTAAAATTATCGTTGTACGTCTACTAGGTTCATCGAGGAGCTCAACGGAATTCCTCAATTCACTGTCCATCTCATTTTAACGGAAAATTTGGCAAACGAAAGGTCACACGCTGACTGACGATAACATTTTTTGCAGAGTGGAGCATTGAAAAGACATGAAAAGAGCGGCCGATGTGGATTCAGACTTCATGTCAAGCATTGTAAGAGGTGATGAAACATAACGATTTCAGTATGAGGTACTTACAAAGCACCGTAGCTCGGAATGGAAGGGTTCACAATTTCCAAAACCGAGAAAAGTACACATGCAGAAGAGACGAATCAAGACTCAACTCACCGTTTTCTTTTATTTTATTCCAAAGGAATTATTCATGCCAGAAAGTCAAATGATGAACGCTGATGTGCACTTGGGTGTTTTGAATCGTTTATGGACCAGGATTCTTCGAGTTCGACCCGAATACCGGGAACAAGGGGCATGGTGTTTGTTGCATGAGAATGCACCGGCGTACAAAAGCAAGATTATACGCGATTTCTTAACCAAAAAGTATCGGTCACCGTATTTGCCTGATTTGGCTTCATTCGATTTCTGGCTATTTCCAAAATGAAAATTGACGATGAAAGAAAAGCGTTTCGAAACGATTTCAGATATCCAAAAGGGTTCGCCTGCGATTTTGGAAACAATTCCGAAGAATGAGTTTCAGGAGTGCTTCAGAAAATTTTACAACCACTTCCAGTATTGACTCGCAAGGAGTGTATTTTGAATAAAAAGTGATGTAAACTAAAAATAAACAATGTCTTGTATTTCATTTCCCGTCTGTCACCTTTCATATTAGACAGGTGTATAATTGGGATATTGTCATATTTCATATCAAATATAACAGAAAAATTTCTTCTAAGATTGAGGACGCTAGAAAGCACTCATCAATTTATGCAAGTGACTTTTGAAAAATATTTGTTTTATGTTAACTACTTTTTGTAATTGAACATTTTCATGTAATTGTTAAATGGTTAAATGTGTATTGTGAATTAAAACAAATAAATAAATAATTTTCTTCATCTGTATGTTTGTTCACTTGTAACTTCAGAAGACCTATATTTTTTGTTCTACTTTCGTATTGAAACTTACATCCCCATGTGAAAGTTTAGCGTCTTTCTGTTCGTAACTAGGCCATAGAGACGTCCATGCTGTTAGTCTGTCGACTCAAATATTCCACAGGAAATATAATATATGGGTACTATAGGGTCAGCTATTCCGAAATATGTCTGCCTGATTTAAGTTATCTATTTATTTTCATGGTTAAACATGTGACATCTGGCGGGCTTATTGCTATACAGTAATAACTTTAAGCCAACCAGCTCATCTTAGATATATTAATTGTTTTAATTTACGACAGATTTTGCAAAAAAATATACATTTGTTTAAGTTAAGGTAAAACAATAAATAAATGGTAGAACTAGAAAACAGGAATTCGTTCAAGGATAATGAAGGGAATGAAAGGAATATAACGATATTCTGAGTGACAGAATATATTACGTTATATTCTTTCGTACTATCTCTGTAATGTAAATAACTTACATAGATGGTTGAAAGCTGAACGATGATATAGGGTAGCATATCATCCAGCATATTTTATCCATAATTCCTCATGTAAAGCCGTGAAAGGTCACTAAGGATTTCAAAAACCATAAAATACAGCTGGAATATAAGGTTTTATGACACGCCAACTAGCATACAGGTCAGACCCCATGCAACCTATCAAGATGTGTCTATACTTCGTATAATTCATAAGAACACGTTTTTGGAAAATTATATGGATTTAGATTTATTAGCTTTAAACATAATTTTATTTTGAATAATATGTGAAAACGCAGAGTACGTGTGCGATTATTGTTGCCTACTCTAGTGGCTCTTAACCCGAAAGCTCGATTACTGGGGTCGAATCCATCAATGTCTCCCAGCAACGTCCTTTAATACGTCCGAATCACCAGCTCAGGTATGTTGATGGACACCAAATGAAATAGGATAATTCTGAAAATAAATATTAAAAATAGAATGACATAACACATCGATCAATAAGTCCCGGGACTAACCAACAGATGGTGCTTCTAATAACAAATCCATACCATTCTCAGTTAGTACCAATCTTTAGAAGCTACGTGTCAAACTTTCATGATATTCCGACATTGTATAATTTAGTTACAGTGGTTTTAGTGACGCTACTTTTGCTATTTTCAAAACAATGAAAAAAAAACAAATTTCGTGAGTTGATAAAATATTGCTTTTTTATGGGAAAAAATACCGTTGAAACTCAGCGATGGCTTGAAAAGTGTTATCCGGGCTCTGCTCCGTCGAAAATAAACAGGAGTTTTTGCATCGGTATGTGACAATGGATGAAACTTGAATCCACCAGTATACTCCGGAATCAAATCAGCAGTCAGCTGAGGGGAGAGCAGCCGGTGAAAGTCGTCCGAAGCGACCAAAAACTCAACAGTCGACCGGGAAGGTTATGGCCTCCGTATTTTTTCTATAGTTCTCTTTCACCAGGACAATACACCGTGTCACAAGTCGATGGTGACGATGGCCAAATTGCATGAGTTGAACTTCGAATTGCTTCCGCACCCACCGTTTTCTCCAGATTTGATCCCCAGCGACTATTGGCTGTTCACAGACCTCAAAAAGAAGCTCCAGGGAAAGAGATTTGGCTCCAATGAAGAAGTGATTGCCGAAACTAACGCCTATTTTGAAACCAAATATAAATCGGCATAGAAAAGTTAAGAAAGCATTGGAAACACGGCTGGCATAGAAAAGTTAAGAAAGCATTGGAATGAATGTATCACTCTTGAAGGAGACTATGTTGATGAATAAAGAAGAATTTTGGCAAACAAATGTTGTTTTAGTAGTTAGCCCTGGGCCTTATTGATCGATGTATTATGACCACATTTTTTTTCTTTTCGAGAAATTCATGTAAATTGTAATATTTTGAAATTATTAGAGTTTCGTCTTTATCGGATAGATATCGTTAGGATTTTTTTTTAGGAAACGTGCAGAATGTGAAGGTATATAATTATTAAATGTAAGAACAATTTCTCGCATTTCTTCGGCCATAGTATACCCAAATAACCTGAGTGATTTTTCGGCATCATTTGAAAATGAAATGACATAAATTATTTTTTAAATTGCGTTTTTACTACCGCAAAGGAAAAATACAATACAAACAAAAAAAATACGAGTATGTGTGTACAGTGCATGGTGACGATGTAGTAAGCAATCGTGTGTGTCAAATGTGGTTTAACAATGCCGTAATGGTAATTCAATTCTCAAAGATACTGTCCGCTTTGAAAAGTCATCATCAGTGGTAATCGACCACTGATGATGACCAAATCAAGACTTTGATCGAGATCAATCAGTTTTCTGCGAAACTAGATACTGAAAATATTAAAAACCATCGTCCATGAGTATTTGTGGAAGTTCTGGTTACTTCTGGTTAAGTTCTGGTGAATTCGAAGAAAAACATTTCCAGACAACCTATTAAAGAGAAGAAAAATAATTGACACATGTGTATATAAAAATGTACTTAATGGAAAACGAATCTGTTTAAATTTATTTTTAAATCCTTTAAACTTTGGCTTTGTTTTGAAATTGTATAATTTATATTTACGTACGAAAAAATATTACATGTATTTGATAAGGTAAATATATCGTCACTTATTTTAAGACTAATTCAACTGTAAAATATATATTACGGTATTTATCCTAATATCATACAAGACTCCAATGCCTTAAAATAAGACAGACAAACCTCTACCTTTGTCAGCCCTCTTTTAATTATTGAATAATCCAAGATGTCCTCAGTATCTGCGAGAATAAATAAATTTTATTTATGAGTATCAACTGTTCTTTAATCTCGAAATGAGAAAATCCTTTATATTTAAACAGATTATATATTTTTTCTATACATTATTTTTGACCGTACACTTTAGAATGCTCAATTACTTTGCTCGATTAAATGAGTTGAATCCATAGCCGTGTTTAAGGATACAACTAAAGAAGCATTCTTTATTTTAAAATACTCTTTGTCTGCTAACTTCTTTACAATTCCAATTATAATTATTTGATGTCTAACTTTTCTTTTAATTTTATTTTTTAACTCTTACTACAATAAAATATGTAATATAATAACTTGGAAATCGATTGTTAGGGGAATTAAAAAACAAAAAATAGTTGATTTAAAGACGTTTCTTCAAAGAAATAAAATGAAAGTGTTAAATAAATACAGTAAAACATATTTTAATTTGCAGAAGTTTTGTGTTGAACAGTAATACGAGTAAAAAGGGCAATGAGAATACTCGGATGATCTTAGTAATCAAAATTAAGCAACACAAAAGTAGCATTATACAAAACTCTGCATAAAGTAACACTGTAGTAGATTCAATCTACCAATCCCCTTGAAACTTTGATCTCCCTGCCACTGAAACTTTTGATTTGATTTGTTAAAATGGTATGCTTATTAATATGCAGCAGCTTTCATACACTATACTTATATGTATATGTTATGTACGGGTTCTTCCATCTACAGGATGACTGCCAATCATACTCGCTCATGAAGAATAGCTTATCGTATCGATCTTAATAACCAATTATATTTAACCTATCGATTAATCACCTTTAAATATCTTAACCGATTTTTACTCTTACCAGGTCAGTGTTGATTTGCTCAATATATTTTATTTGACATGCATTTTTCTGGAAAGTTTGATCAAGATATTTAAAATCCAATTTGATTCTATGTACGAACACAGTTTGTTTCAGAATAGGACAGCTGGTTTTGGTAAGATCTAATTCTAATTTTGGTTTCATTTTTCTTCATTTCGATACACAATCATTAATCGCTACTTACTCGCTGATAAGAGTTTAACAAATGAGTAAATACAAAACTTTGGTATCTATTTTCCAATGATACTTTGACAATATATAATTTGATCTATAGTTTTAATTTCTTAAAAAAATATAGATCAAATTACATATTGTTAATGTTTTAAACATCGCTTTCTTTCAAAAAAAATTGTGTTTTATTTAAATACTATAAACATTAACTTTTAAAACAATTGTTTGCAATATATGATTTAATTGTCACATAATAAGTAATGCAAAATATTGGTGGTCACAGATACAATATTTTTAGTGCCAATTCTATTTTTTTAATGTTTAGAACACCTGTATCTATATTTTTTCTATTTATTCTTGCTCAAACATATGATAGCATCTTGTCAGTTTTATTTATTGGCCGCAATGAAGATCTTAAGTGCCGACACTTCTTGAAAAAATATTTTTCATAACACTTTTGTCTTCGATCACGTATTAATGTACTACGTTGGATAATTGCTTGGGTAATTTGATGCATTTAGATTTATTCATTAGCGTACATTAAACCATGGTATTTGTAATACATTGAATGAATTACTAATATAATATTTTTAGGTCATACGACTTGTCATTCGATATATTTGAGAGCTTGACCCAGACACAACCGTGTTTTCGGCCTCCTCAAACGATCCTTTAGATCTTTAAATCACTAGTGTAGGCAAGGAACCTGCAGTTCGTCAACACGTGTTTTTGGTAATACTACCACGAGTGATAAGACAATACAAGAACACGTCTAGTGCGTTAGAGTATTGCTATCAAATAAACAATTTTACCAAACTGGAATCCTTTTTATTTTTTTGGGTACCGTCGAAAATCAAACCTAAATTTCCGAGTAGGAATCAAGTGTCTTACCAACTACGCCACGGAGGGGGGTTTAAGTGTTAACTAATGCGAATTTTCCAACTTAAGTCTTCCTTAAATCTGATCAAGACAGAAAATTAATAAGCATATTTATTTAGAAATATTTATTCTTTAGAATGTACGAATTTAAAAGAAATTAAATAGTGAATAAATATTTCTCTGATTTTTTTTCTGAAAATTATAAATATTGAAGTGATACATGATAATTCAGGACCCATGATTAGGTTTTAAGAATTGCTGTCAACGTTTTAATAAAAACTGCAAATATAAATAACTCCACTAAACATTGCTACAATTAAATAAAAAACATTACGAGTACTAAGGACAGTCTAAATTCATTGTTTTTCGTTAAATAAAGGGAAAAATTCAATAATGGATTGAATGCCATAATATATTTTCGAACGAAATATTTTTCTTTGTACCAATTTTCAGATTTAAAACACGACACATTATTTAGGATTTAAAATTTACTTCTTAAATTAAGTAAACATAACATATGAAAATGCGAAAATAATAACCCATTTAATAACGAATTAACCACCCTCTGTCGTATAATTTGCGCCAACAATACTGCTTGAGATGTTCCAGTCGAAAAAATATTCAAAATAATTAACCCTATATAATAAGTAACAAGGCTAGATCGTAATCTCTGTGGGGTTTATATAGAAAATCCAACTACGAAGCCAGGATCAGAGGTATCGAAAAATAGTTAGTATAATCTCATTCAAATATATGTGTGAACCTTTCCAGCGAGATATTCAGACATAAACATGCTCAAACAATTCGCACCGAATTATCATAATATATTTGAACAACAATAAATCACATCCAATATTCTCTTGTGAACATATTTAAGAGGATTTATTTTGTGTATTATAAATTACCGTTTCAATTTCCGGGCGTCATCATCGAACCTAACCAGCATCTTTATGTAGATATTCTTCATAGTCCCGCATATCCATTACTGAAATGAAGTAAATGAAAGATAAAACTGTATACACTTATATGATGGACGTACATTTCGCCGTGAGCATTTTTTAGTCTTTTCCAATATCATATTACAAGCTGGGAAAAATATAATTTAATTTTACTAGCTAAGACTTAGCGAGTAAAATATATGGAAAAAACGAAACAATTGTTTCGCAAAATAATGAAAGTAGTAGAATATTATGTCACAATTTAATACGAAATTTTTCGGTAGATATACGTTTTTTTTAGTTTGAGTTTCATAATAGGAATAGTATGTAAGGGTATATGCATTCTTGACGAGGTTTTAAATGAAATATTGAGGCATTATTGAAAAAATAGGTTAACAATGGTTTTTTAATAGAGTTGGTTGGGGAAATGTTTCTTTTCTGCTATATTTCAAAATATCTATATCGCTTATGATATTGGTTGATATTTGTTTTCTTTAATTTTTGGTTTTGAAGTATCTTAGATCCCATGTATTATAAATTTTACTTCGATGCTCGAGTCGTGTGTGATATGAATGGAATTAATTTTCACTTATAATAATCGACTAATTTATTTATTAGTTATATAAATAATTTTATTTTAGAATATTTCCATATTCTTTAATATGATTGTTAATAAACAATTTTTAGTAAAAATCTAAAATATTGATTTATCATATCTTAATTTTGGATTTTATGAATCTGAGTGCATCTAACGTGTGTTTTATTTACGAAGTCGTGTTACATAAAGTATTTTATTTCTGTTATTGTATAAATTATAAATTATTATAAAATCCCGACCGTTATTTTAAACGCTTCATTTAATTTTATTACACTTCTCAAGATGTATTTTGCATTTGGCATACTGGATATAATTTTCCATTACCTTTTGCGCGTAAAAACTAAAACTGACCTTAGAACTGATCTATTACGTAAGGATATGAAAAAAAATGGTTTTGACTCTCCACTTTCTGACCTAAATAAAACCATTGTACCTTATCTGCAAATTTAATCAAATAAAGAATTTTGTGAAACTGGTAAAGAAGGCAAAAGTTTCAATAATTTAAAATATTTGAAAAAACTGTATGACGCAATATTAAAAGAAGGATTTTTTGTGGACCCAAAGATAAGATTTTTTTATAGATATAACGTTTGATGTCAAGTTGCGTGAACCTCTTTTAAAGCTGTAGTTCATGAGTTTCCACGAAACAGAAAAGAGTACAATTCTGTTTCCATAGTAAACGATCTGCGGGAGAAATTTATAAAGCCACGTACTTTACTCTCTACTGAACTTTTCTCCAAAGTTTGTGATCTGCAAGTGACGAACAGGGTGATCGCGTTCAGCAATACATTCTAAAGGTAGCTGGGATTCTGCAATTATAAGTGACTACCGTTGGTTTTTGTATAGATTTGCTAAATAATTATAAACGGAAATCTTCAATTTAATACTTCACCAATTGAAGACCCATTGCATTCAACTCAGATAAATAAATATTACATGATTATGAACGGAAATCTTCAATTTTGTACTTTAAGTGAAGTCTCATTGCATTCAACTTAGATAAATAAATCTTACATGCTCCTTTAACTCAGGAATAAACGTTTCTTTACCAAAATGTATATTCAAAATGACAGAAAGAAATACTGTCAAAAAGATACACAACATTTTTAATATGATTTAATTCATAACTTTAAATTAATTTTCTATATTTTTGTTTTACGGCATTTAAAATAAAAAAAATGTTTAAAACCTTTTTTCTAGGTAAATATTTCTATAATATTACTTCCGATTAAATTATAAGCTTTTATTCTAGATTTAGTATCCCAAAATTAGGTATAATCACCTTTTTTCATATCAGATGCAGAATTATATGTTTATTTTGTCGAATCGCGTTATTGACAGATTTATCGATAACATGATCTAGAGCTACAAAAGTAAGCCAACGCTGCTTCAGGCAAAATAATTCCCGGATGAATATTTGCTGCGTTTTGATCATGAAAATATGTTGCTATTGCAATATTGATTCATTCAGTAAATCTATGGATTTAAATTAAGAGCGTTCGTGTCTACGCTACGATTGATAATAATTTCTTGGTATATATTACTGTTATTTAAAAATATATAAGTTAATATCATATTGTGTTTTTATTAGATCACAACGATCGTGACCTATTTGGTAAGATGTTTGACTTTCACCAGGGGATTCGATTCTCGATATTTTGGATTCGGTACCCAATAAATTAAATAAAAAAGGGTCTCAGTCAGGTCATAGAGTTCATAACAATACTCGCAATCGCCGAGTACGTACGCGACTGTTGTTGCTTCTTTACGTGCGGCAATGTTGCCGACACGTGCGATGATGATTTGCGTAACTTTTGAGTTTCGTGTCAACTCTAGCGGTTTTAAACACGAAGGCTCGATTATTAAGGCTGAAGTCAGTCTTGTCTCGCAGCCACGCTCTTGTATTTCCAAAGTTATTTAGGCATAATGAAGATCGTGGCTGAGAATATCATTCGAAGTGCAAACTTCGAAGGAAGAAGATAAACATGTGGAAAAGATTCATAACTCTATTCGGATATGTAGAACTGGGTTTTCAAATATTTTTGATAGTTTTCTTATAATTAAAATATCTTTACAGGGTTTTCTTTTTTTAAGAAAATAAACACTTATCTTCATTTTTTAAATGTACAAATTTATATTAAATACTAAAATTCAAAAATTGTCTATAATCATTAGTAAAGACAAGTCGTATATTTAGAACTGTTAAATGATTTTTAGTTTTATAAAAATTGTCTATAATTATAAGTAAAGGCAAATCGTATATTTAGAACTGTTTAATGATTTTTAGTTTTATAAAAATTGTCTATAATCATTAGTAAAGGCAAGTCGTATATTTAGAACTGTTTAATGATTTTTTAGTTTTATAAAAATGAATCTTAATTATAATCTTTCCCATGACACTGAAAGAAAAACTAAGACACGTTTGTATATGAAAATAAAGTTTAAATAAAAACAGTTGATGAGCTTTCTAATCCATAGTTTTGAAAACAAATCTAACTTGTAAAAGACCGACGTCTTTATTTGAGATAATATAAAAATAATATGCATCATTTTTGGAGATCTTCCAATAGAGATATGTAGGTTCATATTACTGGGCAACATAGGCTTATAGCTATTTGTTTGCATAGATCCCTCCGCTGCTTTACCGTTAATAGTAGGCCAATAAATTCTCGAAAACGAGTGCTTTAACTCTCTCGCACAAGAGAGTAACTAATAATTTACTTCATGCATGTTTTGATTTGAATTTTGTTTAGATTACAAACATTTTACAACCCATTTTCTGATTTGTGTGATCATAAAAATCCCATTTAAGAATTATATCTGAAATTGTAATACTAGAATACACTCAAAAGTTAAATTAATGCTGCGGAGGTGCGTGCACTAAGACAAAAATGTAGTGTCAATATATGAAAGAAGGCGGAATTAATACATCAAAGAATGCATGGAAAACATAAATGTTTTAACTAAGGTGAGGAAGGAGCGTTGAGATGGTTTGAACATATGGAGAAATGATGAAACATACGAAAAAATGACGAGTATACAAATCATAACTACACGGTATGCATGGAAGAGGTAGACCAAGGAAAACGAGACTAGATAAAGGGGGCCAATTTTTAAAGAAGGTGAATAATAGAAGATTGTGCACTTGAATAGAAAAGCAAGAACTGTTCTTATTTCTACCTCTCAAGGAACATTGCGTGATATATATATATATATATATATATATATATATATATATATATATATATATATATATATATATATATATATATATATATATATATATATATATATATATATATATATATATATATATATATATATATATATATATATATATATATATATATATATATATATATATATATATATATATATATATATATATATATATATATATATATATATATATATATATATATATATATATATATATATATATATATATATATATATATATATATATATATATATATATATATATATATATATATATATATATATATATATATATATATATATATATATATATATATATATATATATATATATATATATATATATATATATATATATATATATATATATATATATATATATATATATATATATATATATATATATATATATATATATATATATATATATATATATATATATATGCACTAGTATGTATGTAACATATAATATAAAATACACATTCAATGCTTTCACTGTTTTTTCACAAGCGCTGTGCAAGGTATTATTTTTGTAACTAATAATTTAAAAAAAAACTGAAACAATAATTGTTAATGAATAATTTGTGTGTACATAAGAAATATATTATATATGTTAATATAAGTCACATGTATCATATATGATATATAAATGTGAATAATAATTTTATTTGTAGTTTTTGGATTTTATTTCAGCAAATTAATTGATCATACTTAATATTTCCTCCTTCAAATTTACACCCTTTTTCAAAGATTTCCGATCATCATGACTATCTTGACTTTTGAAATAGCAGCTCTGAGCAAAGATACATATTATGTCATCATAATCATACCATTTCCCGTAAGTTCTTCAATCAGAAGCTGTGTCTTCTTCCAATACTTCTGCTTTGAATTCTCTCCAACAATATCATCTGAAGGATCTTATATTTTTCCCCTCGCATCATACACCCAAAGTACTCAAACTCTCCTTTTGATAGTATATAATACTTTACTATCTTAATTTATCCATTTCCAGATGTCATAATTACGAACTTTGTCAACCCGTGGGAAACTCAGCACTCTTCGATAGCTCCACATTTCAAAAGCTTCTAGTTTATTTGTGGAGTTTTGAGTCAGCGTCCATATTTCAAAACCATAAAGAATACGGAGAATACGTAGTAACGCGAAATTGGCATTCCCTATTCGAGATTGAAATTCTTGTTGTAGAAGATGTTTAACATTTTAAAGAAGCAGCTTCATGCCATCTCCACTCAGACTCTTAAGACTGTTCCCATTGGTCACTCAAATAGCTAAAAAATATTGTTTAATAAAGGAATGTATAAAAAAATATTTTAGTTTGATTTATGAGAAAATTTTAAGATAAAAAATATTCCTGTTTTTTGTTGTCAAATTAAGGTAACTGAATAATGCGCCTTTTTTAAAAATTTATTATAATAAAGCATATTGAAGAAACTTTGTGAATCGAAAAAGTTTTCTTTCTAATTCAAGTTTGCTATTGACTTTTCATAGCCAGATGTTATTTTAATTTGATTTTATTTACTGGTCTTCTTTTTTCTTCTCCTTGGCTCCATCCCAACTCACTGTCTGCGAAGACTGTTGGGGTCAGCTCTCCTCGTCCTCAGGTTGTATGCTCTTCTGTCCCGAACTACGTCCCCTAGGCCGTGCCTCTGCATCAGGTTATCTTTTGGCACCACCCATGAATTCTTTGGTCTTCCTCTGGTTGTTATTCGAGGAAGATCCATGGAGATTGCCTGGTTCACAATGTGATCGGGTGCTCTGCGTCCAACGTGCCCATACCATCTCAATCGCCTCTCCTCCATCTTACTGTTGATGTCTGTAACACCTAGGCTTCCACGAATGCGTGAGCTTTTTATTTTGTCTCTTAGGGACACACCAGCTGACCATCTTAGCATGCGCATTTCAGCAGTTTCTAGTTGCCTGTAGTAAGAGTTATACATCGTCCAGCATTCGGAGCCATAGAGGAGTGCGGGTCTGACAATCGTTTGGTATACTTTTCCTTTTAACTTTACTAGCATTTTCGGATCACATAGAACTCTTGTCATTGATCTAAACTTCATCAATCCCACACTAATTCTATGTGTTACATCTGCTGCACATCCTCCATCGCTATGAATGAGTGACCCAAGAAACTTAAAGGAGTCACAATTTGGTAATGTTTCTCCATCCATTTGCATTACGGGAGTGACAGCATTTGTGTTCTCGAATGGTAGGTACAGATACTCTGTTTTCTTTCTGCTCAGTCTCAATCCATGGTCCTCCAAGATTCTTCTCCACCTTTGCAGACTATTTTGCAGGTCTTCATTTTATTTACTGGTCTTGTTTTATTAATTTAAAAACAAAATGTTCTGATTTTATTTACTGGTCTTGTTTCATTAATTTAAAAACAAAATGTTCTTGAGGTATGTTAATACTATTGTATTACGGAACCATGCTATTAAATATATCTTATTCTTATCAAGCTTAAAATTAAAAGGTATTTTAGAAGAAAAAAATAGTGACTATCTTTTTGTCATGAGTTTCTCAAAGAGATTTGGATGTCAAAACTAAGAGTAAATTAAAAAGTTATTAGTAGATACCTAAATATAAATGTTTATTTTGGAGCGATCTTTTTGAAAATTTGACCTAAAAGTATTGAGTGCGTACAAGTGAATCTTCCTCATGTCTGAGGACATATTAGTAGATCACTACAACTACAAGCATCCAAGTATAAGTATTTGAATCCATTCATATTTGTCTCGGTTTCAAAAGAGGGATTTAAATCATTTGTTCGTAAACTAGAAACAATTAATATTCTGTAAAGAAAAAAAACGTTAAAATAAACTGTTTTGGCTTCGTTAAAATTAATGATCTGTAATCAGAGACGGACTGGTTTTATCGCTCGATTTTTGTAACAAGGAAGTTTCTTGATTTGTGACTTGAATGAAATGAGATCACAGATATATCATCTATTGAGCTGCGCCATACTTGTTAGGGAAAAAATTAATTTATTGAAAAAACTTGGCGTAATTGGGTTTATATAAAAACATTGCAAATAAATAGGGAATATGCATGTTTATTGGTACTTAAAGTGACTCATTGAAGGATGTGATCGAGGGGAAAAATAAAAGCATTTTGTCAGTTAAAAAAGTATCTGAGAGGTCATGCAGTATACTCGTAATATGCTATAATAAAACTCAATTTAGACTTTTTTGTATAATATAATAGTTGAGAAAAAAACATGTGTATGATTTTTTTTTAGTTTGTATCGAACTCCTCTATTCCTTTCTTCGACATGCTGCACGAAGAAACTGCAATAATAAATTTTGCAGTTTTTCTATAAAATATTTCTAATAAAATAAAAATGATACTAATATTAACAAAGGTAATTGTTTAAGTCTTGAAGTATATTAAGTACTAAAATGAGTTTTGTTAGATTTGAAAAGAACGCCACTAAATGCTAATTATTCGTTGAGAAAAATAAAATGTTCAAAGAACAAATCAAGATTCCAATTGTAGTCGAGTGTCACTGTTTGTCAGGTTGATGAGAGAGTGCAACGGGGTTTTGTTTTTGTGGAATCAAAAATCGGAAAGAACTATCGATTTATTTTTTTATGCTAAATATCCTCAGTGAGATACAGGCAAAAGCCTAGTTTACTGGGGATACGACAAATGAAAAGCAACAAACCCAGATCCATTAAAATTGTATGTCCAAATCAAATTACCTGTTGTTTTTTCGCAAATTGTGTATATTTCTTGTCATGTGTAATAATAAATAAATAAATAAAATAAAGATTGCGGTGGAAGGCAAATCATCACAGTAAACAGGTAGAATTGTTATTAAATGGGCACACTTATTTCGTTATAAATTCCGAGAAACATGTATAATAATCGATGATATTAAAAATAAAAAAAACATATAACCATGAAACCATTATACAATTTTTTTTCACGTGTTAAAAAATAACACATGATTATTTAGTTTTCTATAATATCGCACATCAAAAACTATTTTTCGTATTGAGATTATATTTTAACATTAAGGTAGTGTATACCAATTCGTACATTCACCTTTACATCTTGCGATAGTTTATCAAAACCCGCTTGCAAATAAAAAGTTATTTGTAGTCTAGTTGAATTTAGATTGAAAACGTATCCAAACGAATTTGTTATCTTCTGCGCATACCTCCCACCTACAGCCTTTGGTAGTAGTGCAATATCCGCTTTAATTAAACCCATATACTCGTATATATAACTTGATTGGGTCGAACACTAGAACGCATACGTAAAAAACGTGTTCGAGTATTCAGTGAAGACTTGCCTTGATTCAATTTTTAGCTATTCTAGCTCCACCTTTTACGTGTGCGCTTACATTGTATTTTTAAACCGACTGGAGAAAAGAGACATTGACTAATTTTTAAACAAATAAAACGTTTTTTGAACACATGAAATTAAGCTCGTCAATATTTAAAATATATTGCTTATTTTCATCACAAATTTCGAAACATTTGCTAAATATAATATATAAATAAAAGTTTTTCATAATAATTTTCTAAACAGCATTTACACGTTTGAACATTTTGATAAGGTATGAGAGAGGACTCTGTCTTATTTCGTATTTTCCTATTATTTGTTGCAAGATACAAACTAAAATATTTTTATCTTTTGAATTAAATCAAACTAATTGAAGAAGTCTCGTGTAAAAAATAACGAAAAATACTATTTACCATATGACACAGTTCAATGACTTTATGATGAAGTTCAGACTTATTAGTGTTCAGTTTCAAAAAAACTAGAGAAACAAATCATATATAATATAATTTTGATAACATTTTTTTTGTAATAAATATTGTGGAATAGAAGGAAACATTCAAAATATAATATAAATGTAATTTCCAAACGAATTCTCTTCTGATGAGTAAAAATGTATCAATCTACTAACAAGTAAATAGGAACGTTCATCAACATTCATCAAGTAATAGTGCTAACCAGTGACAAATAACATTTAAAGACTTTAATGTTCCCGCAGCGTTTTCAATTGTCAATAGCCTTACAAAATGTGAAATAACTCTGTGGTCACATGATTAATCTTTCGACTTAAGATACATGGCTAGACGACATTGCTAGTCGTGTAGCAAGTGGGAGGTATTTTCTTCAAATTTCTTCAATAACGTGAATGCCTTTGGCTCGTATCGAAACGAACGAAAGCATTTTCATGTTTTCATGACCTTAATGTGAGATCAAAAGTTCTTGTCAAACAACTAAGAAAGTATAATTTATTACCTAAAACGTGTTTTAATGTATTTTATGATAAGTGTAATACTTTTTTAACTTGTTTTATTTACAGTTCATCAAATTTTTATTATCGGTAATAAACCAGTTAAATTTTCTTTCTTGAGATTTTGAAAGCCATATAAATTCTTGCAACCTGTGGATTCTCATAAATGCATATGCAAATGCGGGAAAGTTTCCAAATAAAGAGCATAATAAATATTCCAAACGTAAGAATAGACTCACAAAATATATTTATAATTATTTTAAATGTTTAATTTTTCACACAAACATACACGAGCACACACAGGTACAGTCTGTTTGACAAGAGTGTGTATGGCTACATTTTTTCTATAAACCATTAGAAGGTAGATTTAAACAAGTAGCTGAACCTTTTCCCCAAGATTTTTCGTATAGAAAAACTCAGTTGTCGTTCAATCGTGGTTACATAAGAACTTGGTTTCACGATGAGTGCCGCGTACGGATCATGTTACGAAGCCGTCTTTCTGTGTATGCATCCGAAAGGATCAAAAATGTCGTACGGAGCCGCTGCTAAATACATGAGAAAGTCGAAGACATTTGTAAGTAAGTGGGTGAAACGATATTTCGACGTAATAAACGTCGATGACCTACTGGTTCGTGGTATTTCACAGAAAACGATGAAAAAAGAGTGATTTTACGAGTGTTTGAGAAAAATCTTTGTCCATCATTGCGTAGCAGACAAGTGGTTTTGCGTGAAAGGATCTAATTGTGTCACGTGACACTATAAGTAGACGTTTACTAGCCCATTTAGTGAAATTTCGAAGCACGGTGAAGAAACCACTGCTGTCCGAAAAACAAGTCGAAACACTCACTTGGGCGAAAGAAAATTTGGACCGCGACTGGGACAACGTAATTTTTTCGGACGAAGCTTCTTTTTGTGCATGTTCTTCCATTAATCATACCTGATGTACTCATACCAAAAGACTCATCCAGTGGACCGTTAGACACCCGGTGAAAGTCCACGTCTAGGGCTGGTTCTCAAAGCGGGGATTTGGGATTTTGCACATCTTCACAAATAATGTGAACGCTGCCAAAATGGTTAAAATATTACCATCTGCCTAAAGGTGGTTTATAAGCAAAAATGAAAATTGGCTACTGCAAGAGGACAATGACTCAAACATCGGATTCGTCTTTGTACTGCGTGGACACAGGAAAATGGCGTTAAATTCATGTAAATCCGTGCCTAAATAATTTAAAACACAAAATATCCGTTTTCATTAATATAAAAAATAAAGATTTCTTATTATTTAAGAACCATTTACAAAAAAAACGATTTTTCGATGCTCCACGGCGTTTTTGACAAAATTGTATTATGAGTATCTGATATCTAAACTAACACTTCGAAATTAACGATGAACTTCTTTAATAATTGTGATTAAATCCAACAATAAACCCTCAAGTGTTCATTATTTATTTTGTTGATAGCTCCATCAATTTCTGAGAGTAAAATAATGCATGACTCACAAAACTGTACGTTAACCTGCAAAACTGTTTCTTTTCATCTCTAAGAAAAAAAATTCAATAGTAAGATTTTAATGTTTTATTAAATTGAACTATTCAGAGTTTAGAATTATTAAACGAGTATTTTTAATGATTTTATTCATAGTACAGATATGTATATGGTTGTCTGGAAAGTAGATTCGTATTTATCAGATATAAATATGTTGTTACAGTGAAAATTTCGGCACTCAATTCATTCCAAACGTAATTAATATGTATAAATATGAACGGTTAAAGTTTAGCTCATTTTTCGCACATTATTTACCCAATTTGCTCGAACAGCTTTTTAGCGTTATTTTTGGTGTAATTTGAGGATCCACAAAATAAATAGTTTTTTTCGGTGCTTGATATTTTTTACTGCGGCAAAGGAAAAAATGCTAACCAAAAAAAATGTATAATGTATGACGATGATGCAGTAAGCGATCGTGTGGGTTAAACAATGCGTAATTATAATACAACACTCGAAGATACTGACGCTCTGGAAGGTCGATTACCACTGATGTGACAAATCAAGTCTTTAATCGAGAATAACCAGTGATCTAGGACATGAGATATCCATAAAATATCGAAAGCAACGGTCCATAAAAATTTGGTTCAATTTAACGTTTGAACAGCTTTCCCAACAACCCCAATACTTTGTATTATTTCAATATTTTTTTTAAAATTAACTTTACCAACAATACACTGCAGGGATAATCGAATCCAGGAAGAAATTAATGCAGACATTGGAAGCTTTTTACAAATTTTTGAAAATATAAGATAGTTTTCTTTCATTTTTGTTTAAAATATAATAGAAAATACTTCATAGTAAAATATGGTTGTCCTATTTTTCCATATCATAACGAACTCGTACATAGGAAAATGCGCGCACAGTTTACAAAGTTACATTAAGTACACGTATGTCAGTACATGAAATGACTGAAATGCGTGTCGATTTTAATAAATAATGTGTTTCTTGTCTCCGTGCTACCTGCACGTGCATACCGCGATTTATTGGAAGCAAAAATAAACAGTTATTTATTACTTTTTATTGCATGATATATTTTTTCATCAACGTGCTATAATTTCAGCGTTCCTATCATAATTACGATGCGAATGACATTGATGTTAGATATTTACGAGATGTATTGATGCTATAACTCTGTCAATAATATTACGATTGTATTACTTTTATAAGGTAGAAGCTTCATTGTATGATCTTTAGTAAGTGGCATTGAGTAAATCATAAAACGTTGTCAATTTTATAATTGAACGGGATACTATAAGAAATAATTAAAACGATGATTTTAAATAGCTTCGGTTCACTCTGTTGTTGATTATTAAAGTCATCAATAAAAACCTTATATTAAGTGTTTATTTGTGTAATGTATTATATATTAAAGTGTATTAGAATATTTAAGAGTAGAATGTTAAATTTCAAAAAATGTTCGTCTAATGTAACATTTAATATAATTGATCAAATAACTTTTTTTCATATTAGCTTACCGGTACAGCGCTTACAGCTCATAAAATACTGAAACGGTGGCGTGTCTCGTCAGTGCGTTTTATTTTTGGACAACAACAAATGTGTGCACTAAATGTTTCCAAATATCTAATATTTTTGGGAGAATAAACAGTTTGATTTTCTACTTGTAAGTTATAATGAAGTGAATTAAAAATTTATAAACAAAATAAATCATGTTTTTTTTAATTTTCCCCCGTTTGTGTAATTGCTTTAATATCTACGGAATAATAAGTACATTTTAATATTACATTTGGTTTACGAGTGTATTTTAAGTTCACTTCGTGAATTTATCTAGCTCGAAGTGTTTGAGGAAACACAACTTAAAAAAAAATAATATTAATACACGCTGACAGGATATTTATAATTTACTAAAAAAATTTTTTTTTTGTGAATTTATACTTTCATTAACATTTGAATATAAACTGTGTTGAGTTGTTTATTATATTAAAAACATTCAGTTAATAAAATTATGTTTAAAGAAAACATATTGAGAAAAGTTCTGGAAATATAAAATATGAATTGTCTTCTAGTTTTTAATATTAGATCGGTTTGAAATTCTGGTAATTCTTTAAATTAAGTGGTTGTTGATCTTAAATTTTGAGTTCTTAAAGACTTATGTTACATAGTAAAAGTAGTTCAAAATAACGAGAACATTAAAATTTTACGTAATGTTCACTTCAATTTATTGTAATAATACAACGTTATTTTGCTTGTAGGAATGATATAACGTTAAATTTGAAGCGATACTTTATTAAGTTATCTTTTTCATTTTTCTAGAAAACAACTTCAGTTACAATAATTCATAATACTCGTACAGTACTACAACAGAAGCCGGCATGTTTTAATTTTACTCAATAATTATTAATGTATCCCCGAGTTGAATGAAAGGTAATATATGGTAATTTTATTGCAGTTTTATTTGCTGTATAGTCTGTCAATAAACTAGAATAGTTAAATGGAAATAATTCGAACAAGCTACATGCATAACATGTCTCCTGAGGCTTTGGTCAAGTTATGAAATCGTTTTAGGGCATGCTACTACTACAGTTCAGTGTAATTCTGAGAATGCATTTTACCAGATCAACGCCTGGGGGTGTTTGGATGATTTACATATTATTAAATATAGTAAAGTAAGAGAGCTTTACAAAATTGTTGCTTAAGTACAATGTTTTAGTGTTGAACGCAGCAAAATTGTTATTTTAAATTTATGTCGCACCGTTTTTATAATAATTTAGTCCTTGAGTGCTTTACTGGGAAATGTTGAAATGTGCGATTAATAGAAAAAAACGTAACTATTAAATTCGTTTTGAAATAGCAATTTTCCGATACTAGTAGTCAAATATATAATATGCTTTTATATGTGTTATGTGGAGGGTTTATTTTGATTTATACAACTATTTAACAAAGATTTTTTGTTTATACCATTTCTTACAACCGTCGGCTCGATCACATAATAAGATTGCGAACCATTATAAATTTGAACACGATTAATTTGATTTCAATAAATTAACATCAAATATCGGTTATCTATTGATAAAGAAGAAAACGTTCTATTTAAAATGTATCAAAAAAAAAATAGGTAAGACCAAACATATTTATTATTTATTTTTATACATTCCGAAGAGAAATTATCAATATTGTACATGATCTGGTTAGTATCTATAATTTAGTTAAATGTTAATATTTTCAAGTCAAACTAATTGTATTAATTATCTCACATAAAATAATTGCCCTTTTGAGGAGAAAGGTGAATAAAAAACAGCTTGGATGGGCTGGTCTTTCTCAAACAAGATTATTATTCACGGCGGAACTAGATCTTTGATAATAAAATGCATCTGAGAGTCAATAAAATTAATTGAATCGAAGATATATTTGTTATATCTAAGATATATTTGTTATTGAAGAAGGTTATGTAGTCATGATCGAAGTCATCAATTAAGATACAATGTTATTTATTTAGATTTACTGCTGGTTTGATACCCATATAAAAAATGTTGTTATAAATATATTAAACTTTAAAAAATATCTAATTTTTATTGTTTATCATAGACTTAATAGTTAACGATAAAATGCGGGGCCATTGAAATTCTGAGAACGAAAAGTTAAAGACTTTCAAAACGTCTACACATTATTCCAAGAAAATGCCTTTTTACTTATTGACAATAATCGTGAATGCTTCATATGGCAACTCAATATTCACAATGACATTATCTTAATTGTTTATAATTTCTGGCCAGGAACGGAGTTTTCTTTAACCACAAAAAGTAACAAGTATGAACGATGCATGCGGGAATGCCAGCAGATAAATTAATAATCTAGGTGAATCAAACTTCCACAAATTTGTTATTAAAATGTACACAAATGTTGATAATAGAAATGAATAAGAAATTAAACATAATATTATGATTTAATTTCTCCTATGATAATATTCTAGTGAGGTCACTCGGTACCTTGTGTCGTGCCTGAATTAAATGTTCGTAGTTTAGGGTGCGAAAGGCTTTAACACATTTCCTATATCATTATATGCAAGATTTATCATATATGAAACTAACATAGCAATGCTCCAAGCACGTCCGTAAGCACTATACTTTAATTTCAATACTTAATCTGAGTACATGCAAGCATTAAATTTTATATGGCTTGCATAATGTTCCATGTGTGCATTTCATCAGTACTTTTGTGTGCCATTAATTGCCTGCGAATGTTCCGGTTGCATAGTGCGCTGTTCGCACCCCCGGGGTCCGACTACTGAACCTCCAGCGGTTTGTAGTGAGATACGATCTCTTATCAGTTGACATGATTTACTTGACTTGATCAATTTAACAATGTTAAGTTGAGAGTTGCTTACCGTTCTGTATTTTATTCTAAATTTAGAAGAAACATTAGAAAGTTTGGTTTTGCCACAGCATTCATATATGTTAGAGACAGTAATATTATTTACAAACACCGTCAACATTAACTAGTAAATGTATCAATTGTATATTTTATACCCTTAATTGGTAAACTTAGTATCCAACCATTTTATTATGCATTGAAGATTCAACGATTGGATTCTGAAAAGAAAATTATACCGCAAACGTACATATTTTTTACGATCTTCAAAAAACAATAATACTGTACAGTTTTGTCGAACGTTTTGTAGACCAATGATATGACATGTATTTGCAGGATAAAGTAATTGGTTCTTCGTATTAACTGTTTGACCATATATTATTCATTTGTTTTTTTTTTTAATTTTGAATTTACAATCAGCAAATATATATTTTAAATATAATATGTTATCTTTTTTAACCATTGTTAGTTTCTCGCAGTTTTTATCGTTTAGATTTATCCAAATTAATCACTATATTCTAAAAAAAAAAAACAACAAACACTTTAGATAATTTAATACGTAAAGTAAAGAAAGTTGAAGGTAAACTGTTTTTCTAATACTATTTATTACGCACACATATTAACGGAATGTGTATATGTACTTAACGCCATTTTGTCACTAAATCAAACACGCATCGCTTTATTTGTCATGTACTTGACATTTTTCGTAATTTATGCTTTTTCGTAAGGTTTACTTGAAATCATGGAAAATTTTGAGTTTAAACGCTTTTAAAAGCTCTTCACCAACATAAAATGCGTGTCGATAGGATACGTTTATTTGAGTAGTGAGTACTTTTGTAAATTTCGACAGATGTTATTGCCTAAATAATATTGGTTTAATAACCTAAAAACAAAAAAAAATGCCAAGTTTACCATAAAAAAATATTCAATGTTGATAAATACTCATATAGCAAGTTTATATTAGGTCCTTACATATGAAATTGGCGTTTTGCCGTACTGGCAACTTTGATCTCAAATATCTTCTCTTTGGTTAGGAATTCCAAATTAAAATTTATACAGCTATTTACTCAAGTATTTGTGTTTCAAAAATTATAATTCATTTGTTTTTTCCTCAATTGTTTTTTTTCTTTGCGTCACTCAGTTTACAAAATGGAAAACTTGAAATATCGCGTTATTTACGAGTACGAGTTCCACCGTGGCACCAGTGCTGCAGAAACGGCTCGAAGGATTAATGATGTGTATGGCGACGGTGCCGCAAAAGAAAACACAGTGCGTTTTTGGTTCCAACGTTTTCGTTCTGGAAATTTCGACCTGCAGAATAAGCCCCGTGGACGGCCGGAGACCAAAGTTGATAATGAAGAATTGAAGGCTATTGTGGAAGCGGATCCATCGCAAACCACGTCCGAGTTAGCTGCAGGCTGCGGTGTTAGTGATAAAACTGTTTTAATCCACTTGAAGCAAATTGGGAAGGTGAAAAAGCTTGAAAGGTGGGTACCTCACGAATTGAGTGAAGCAAATCAACAAACGCGCGTTGACTGCTGCGTTGCATTACTCAACCGGCACAATAATGAAGGGATTTTGAATCGAATCATTACCTGTGATGAAAAGTGGATCCTGTATGATAATCGGAAGCGCTCATCGCAATGGCTGAACCCTGCCGAACCAGCCAAACCATGCCCCAAGCGAAAATTGACTCCAAAAAAGTTACTTGTGAGCGTTTGGTGAACTAGTGCTGGTGTCGTTCACTACAGCTTTCTTAAATCTGGCCAGACGATTACGGCAGATGTCTATTGTCAGCAACTGCAAACCATTATGGAAAAGCTAGCTGCTAAACAACCGAGGCTGGTTAATCGCTCTAGGCCACTGCTGCTTCATGATAACGCTAGACCACACACTGCACAACAGACGGCTACCAAATTAGAAGAGCTTCAATTGGAATGTCTAAGACATTCACCGTACTCTTCGGACCTTGCCCCAACAGATTACTATTTTTTTCGAAATTTGGATAACTTCTTGCAAGGGAAAAAATTCAACTCCGATGGGGCAGTCCAAACCGACTTCAAAGATTTTATTGATTCCCGTCCGAATGGTTTTTTTAGTAAAGGGATCGATGAACTACCTATGAGATGGCAAAAGTGCATAGATAGCAATGGTACATACTTTGATTAAATAAATATATTATATTAAAAAAAAATCAACTTTATGCTCCTCCCAAACAAAACGCCAATTTCATATGTAAGGACCTAATATTTTAAAAGGGAAAACTTTTCAAACAAGATACAAGAGTATGTATGATACCTTAATTTTAATATATCTTTATATTCAGTAAGTTTCCTTAAATAATAATTATAATAATATTACTCCAGCTACTGCTCAGAATAATACAATGCAACACAAGTCATATATATTTTATTCATTGATTTAACTTGATTCGAATTTCAAGGATGAAAATTTTATTATATTTAATTTAGAGTTGCTTATATGTTACGAGTATACACACATGAAGGGTGCTTTCAAAACATTAAAATAAATAGTTTATATACCCATCTTTACCTCATCTCAAAATATTTTAGTACTGGTTTAATTGTAACAGTAGACATAAAATTATTTTCTATTAAAATACATTCAATTTAGCCCTCCTAATAAGGCTTTTCCGTAGCTTAGTTGGTAAGATGCTGGTTTTCCATATGGGGTTTTGAATTCGATTGCCGATTGTACTCCAAAAATGAAAGAAATTTTTTTACCAATTTGGTTTAAAGTATGACTGATAGCAATACTCGCACGAGCTAGATGTGTGTAAGTGTTGTTGCCTGTCTACATTCGGCCATGGCGAACTGTGAGTTATTGGTCTACTCCAGTGGTTTTTAACCCGAAATTTCGATAACTGGAGTCGAAGACAATATTGTCTACTGACCACGCTCTTCAAAATGTCTGCATCATAAATTCAGATATGTTGAGGGGTACCATACAAATTAAAAATATATAGGCCGTTGTTTAGTGGCAAACAGTTACATTTCTCTCTGGCCATGGGAGCTTTAGTGTCAAACTCTTTAGCTTCAATTTTGTCCCATCGCCCTGTCACAACTTTTGCGGCCATCTGGACTAATCCGCAGAGCACATTCATCAGATCACAGTACTGTAATCAGGGATTTCCACTTAGCCTTACATCAGTTTATCTTCGGACCGATTGGCTACTCCGATCTAGTGGGGTCAAAGGATAGTTTTGTTGCATTTGAAATTTTCTGTGAGAATGCTGGCAACTTGCTTGGCTGTTTAAACTCCACACATTAAGCCACTATATTAGAAAAAAATATAATGCGCTGCTAGTCATTTTTCTTCTTTCGTGACGTCGGACTCAAGTCCGTCATCACTACTAGTCTTTTCACACTCAGGTGTGTGGACAGTTTCTTATTCGTCACTATGAGACGTCACGTTCATAAACAATACAAATGAAAAGAAGATTTCGATCTTCAAGTGTAGATCTTGCAAGATGGGGACTCATTTTGTCCCCCATAACAGCGTGAGTCGAGGTGGGATCGAAATGTGGCAATTTTTAAATTTTATTCTTAAAATATCAAATTGCAATGTAAAACTTAACATTTTTTAAGAATTTCCCTATTCTTGGTAGATAAAAATCAAAGAAAATAATATTTTTATTTAATTTTACATCGAAATATTGATTTAAAAGTAATTTCAAAGTAGTGTGCATTTTATCACTTTTAATAAGTTACCACGAGTGCATTATCTACGGCAGACAGCTCCTTATTTTTAAATAGTATTTTTGTAAAATATGTACAAGTACTTTTTGCTGGAATCTTTCGAAGTAAAAGAACGAGTCCATTGTCAGTTATTTATTGCTTGAATATTTTGTTAAAAATACAAATAAATTTTTAGAAGCGATTTATGGGTGTGCGCTTTAAACCTTTTCTTAGCGCTAATGCCGTCTGGTATGCATAATCACAATGTCGTTGCATGGTTGCGCTGCCCAATGGGCATAGAACTCTGTTCATTTTTATTCAATTAGCTATAAATTATTATTTTCAATACATAAAGCGTTCTGTATTAATTACTAAATTTATAGTATCAGTGATCGTTAACCTTTTTTTGAAACAAATGAAAATTGTTCAATTTGTTCAACTTTATTTCAGAATAAGTTTCAAGAGATGTTAGTAGCGTACCTGTTATACTATCGCTCTTATAGTAGACTTCCTTTTTGTACTGAATTAAGAAAGCAGCATGATTCAAGGGTCAGCATGATTCAATAAACATATATTTTTGTATAAGTTAATGTAATATATTGATGCGACTCTGGAGAAAAGTGAATATGTAGGAGCAAGAAATCTTGATTTAATTATAAAGGGTCTTTCAAATTGAGCGGTTTTTTTAATTCTTGGATAAATCACAGATGGCGTCGTGAACTTGCCTGGGTCTTGTGACATTTGAGAAGTGTAATGTATGATATTTATAAAAATGGAGTCGTATACAATACAACAACGCGTTCAAATTGTTGAATTATTTTATGTATTGTAATCTCCGGAAACGGTGATGTTAATTGGCCATAAAGATCATGTGATCTGACACCGTTGGACTATTTTATCTGGGATTAATAACGTGAAGAGCCAGGTTTACGAGAATGACCTCCAATCAATTCCTGAGCTCAAGGACGAAATTATTCGCGTTAATGGTGAGTTATAACCGAAATTATGCCCAAATATCATCGAATTTTTTGACAAATGAGTGGACATCTGTGGAGCTGCAAGAGGTGGACATTTGGCGGATATTGTTTTTTGTGTTTAAATGTCATACATTATACTTCAATGACCAATAAAAAGTTTTTTGAAATCAAAGCAAATTGTGTTTCATTCAAGAATTTAAAAAAATAGAAATGAAAAAACCGCTCAATTTGAAAGACAACGAAAATGGAAGTGATCAATTGAATAAGAATACTGAAGAAAAGGTAGTTAGTGGAAGAAACATATGAGCATGCATGACTAGATTTATGAATTTGGTCGATGTGAGAGCTATGTTATGTCCATGGACAGAAAAGCGTGAAGATTTCTCCTCTCTGCCTACCCCAAAAGGGACATAGCGCTATGGTAAATATGTATGTATGAACCTATAATATTATTTTACGATTTTGTTCCTTAAAATATTTTCGTTATTTACTATATTAATTTAAGACCTTTTTAACATATACTCGTATTATAAACAAAATAAACCTGGCAGGTTGTACATATTACTTCAAATGTGTAATACGATACAATACAACCTTGAAAATGTTATTTTCATTTATTTAGGAGCATTTTGTTGTGAACCTCTGATTAATGATTAGTGAACCTCTGATGATCACGGTATTGTGAAGTTCTAAATATTTTACATGAGTTATTTATGGAGATATATGCGCGTTGCCCTTAAACACATAAGTTTAACGGAACTTGCCCATTTAAGGTTTAGGTTGAATAGTAATTATTCCAAAATACAATTTTCTATTACTATTACAATAAAATAATCATTTATTATGTTGATTTAAAGCCCCAGAGAAACATATATTTGAAAAGTCCCGCAATGATGAAAATTTATGTCATTTCTAATCGACATAAATTTTTCTCTTGGAAGAAGTTTTTTAGTTTCAAATTGCCAAGTTTTTTGGTCATTTTAATCCGAAAAATCGTTAGAGATGAACTAACCAGTTATTAGTAAATTGACTATTTGTCTCACGGACATACCACGGGCGTTGTTTATCATATTTTTATAGCACAAGTAAATATACTAGTATATCCTCGATATATTGAAAGAACAATAAATAAATATGTGTTTAAAAAAAACATGATAATTATAATCTAATACATTCTATATACTCGTAACATACACCACAACTTCTCATGATTAATATAATATCAATTAACTTTTATTACTTTCGGAAGGCTACCGAAGCGCATTACTTAAAATGTAATCAACCTCTTATTTATTTTATGACTCCTTAGAGAGGCCACTAGACACGGCGATGTTAGATTGATGAATAGTAAAATACTTTTTTTTTAAATATATATACGACTAGGTATGTTATTTATACTTAGACAAAGTGAATTTTAATATTTGATTAAATGTTAATGAAGCGTTTTCCTTGTTTTTGTGTCGTTATATGGTATATTATTATTTAACACTTTAATGCAAAAAAAATATATCTGGCGAATATAAAACATTGAATAATTATTTTCCATTCAACCCACTTTTTATACATAACTATTAACAGTACCCATAACTGACCGATAGTCTCAAATTCAGTATACGAAAATAAGAGTTGCGAAAAGGTAATGAAAATAGAAATGAAAAATACATTTATGAATATAGGGATGAGGATGGGAATGGTTTTGGAGCTAAAAGGACTTATGTTTGTATATTTTTTTTTGTTTTATGTAATGCATCGATAAAACCAAGTTTACAAGATTTTTAATGATTACGAAGTCAAAAATGATTTTTTTATTTAATAATTTTGAACTAACATATAGTTGAGAGCTTAATACGTCTGAATATTTTCACGGTCATAAATAGTTCGGTCTTCGTTTTATTGTTATCCGATTTAATAATAGTAAATTAATAAATAATATAGATTGGTGACTTATTAATCGATTTTTTGTAATAAAATATTTACCTAAGTTCTTGAAATAATATAGTATAATACAGCTCATAAGTATCTTTGAATAAATTCAGGTGGAATGTTGTCTGAAAGTTAATCTGAAAGTGGAGTGTTCATTTTGAATAATTAGTCAAAAATTATCCAGAAGATTGGTACAGGTACTGCTGCCCCTGATGTTTGGACACATCTCCTGATTATACAATTATGTTAGATGAGAAAAATCCCGAGGGAATTTTTAAAGCTATTGCTTCCGGCTTAAAGTATCTTACAATTACATCAAATAAAATTTGTCTAATCTGTTGCATACAATAAACGTACAACCTGGAAGAATAAATGGAACATGGATTTTTTTCCAAACAACTAGAAAAATGTAGAAAGATCTTACGCGAAAAACAAAACTGAATACATTTTTTTGGATCCATTAGGAATGGAATCTGATATTCATGGGTTGGTAGTGAAATATTTTATCAGCCAAGCCAAGGGTTGCTAGTAAACTTTGAAATATACCTTTAATAATTGCTTAAATAGTTTTTGTTTCAATTTTCTTAACTATTACATTTAAGATCCAAAAAAACAAATCCATTGAGTGTATGATATATTGGTTCGAGAAATGTTGAACATTCGAAGTTAACGATTTAATTAATTCATTGCTTCGCTAGCATAATATGCCAATAGCATTTTCTACAAGTAATAAAAATGCCTTTGTAAAATTGAATACTTCAGTAATCCACTGGGAAATACATTTTATATTTATTGTTGGTACAAGTAAGATATAGCTTAATTAATAAGAAAATAAGATATCTTATCGTTATCATAGTTAAATAAAATTTTATATACATAAAGTTTTATATTTTTTTAGATAACTCGGATTTATTAGATGTTAACATAAGTTGTGTCCGTTTTTTTTCAAACTTAAAAATGAGCACCAAAAGTTAAAAAAAAGTAAAGATTATACGTTATTCAAAAGAAAATTTTCTGCTCTACAAAATATTGTGTTTGCTTTTACGTTACACATATTATTTTCTTTGATTACAAGCCTTCAAACTAAAATGTCAAGTAGACGAAAGTGAGCATTTTCGACACCTCCTTCTGTTCGCGTTCAATCGAGGGAATAAAGCTGCCAAAGCTGCTCGCGATATTTGCGAAGTGTACGGGGAATATGCTATGAAAAAAAGACATCTCGTCGATGGTTTTTGCGTTTCAATTACGGTAATTTTGACCTGAAAGACATGGAGCGTTCCGGACGACCAGTGCACTTCGATGAGGACCGCTTAAACCAATTGTCTAACGTTGATTTTTGTTGTTTTCACTCAAAACATGTGGAACCCAAGCGCCGAACTTCTGGACTTTTCCCATTGATTTAAGATGGCGGTATACAGTCATGTGATTACAATTCATCTCCTCAGTCAATTCTACGGTGGTTTGAAGGAGATCTTCATGAATAATATGGTTTATGCGGTCCGGAACGCTTCATGTCTTTCAGGTCGAAATTACCGTCATTGAAACGCAAAAACCATCGAAGAGCTGTCCTTTCATTCATAGCATCTTCACCGTACACTTAAATATCTCGAGCAGCTTTGGAAGCTTTATTGCCTCGATTAAACGCGAACAGAAGGAGATGTCGAAAATGCTCACTTTGGTCTTATTATATCTAATCAGAGCAAATTGATCGTAGCTACTTTGGGTCTAAATTATATAATAAATAAAAATTATAACAAAAGAGAGTCAACAACTTAAATTAGTGTTTATTATAGTGGTGTTGTAAAAATAACTCCAAGATATTAATTATATAATTGTTATCGCTTTTTTATCCCACCATTATAAAGTTATTCTTTTTTTAACTCCCTGAACTTTTAATAGAAATCATTGAATAGAAATCAACAAATTGAGATAAATGTGTACCAATCTTCGATAGTAAACAAACAAATGTAAAAACATAAAAATACATATTTATTGAATTTTTAACATATTTTTTGACAAAAAAGACGTTTAATTAAAAAAACTCTAAATATAATTCCATAAAACATTTTTTTTTATTCATGTGTAGGGACTACGGTCGTCCCTGAATATTGTCAACACGCACGGTCAACGACCGACGAAACGACCTTCGGACATGTCCCTTCGGACATTGTTTACCCGCAAATACTATTTACGATACATTCCACAGTAGAAAGAAAACGCATCGCGTTGTCTCGCCGTTTTCGCCAACAAATTATCTACCCACAATATTATTCGCGACGTCTGCAATATTTCGATCGACCACCTCGGCACGCACAGAGGGAGATAAAAATATATTGCGGGCGCACTCACGCGCCCCGTTCTGAAATGTATATATACCTACTTACCGATAAATAAAGCATCACTTATCATTGATCATTTGACCATTTATCACTGTTTACTATTCATTGATTATTCACTCTCACTTTCCGCATTGCTAATCGACGTATTTTATTTTAAATACCAAACAATCAAAATCATCAACACGTCCAACAAGGACATCCGCTAAACATGCGTAATATATTTTTATTCGTGCATAATGATTCTGCAATATTCGAATATTATAAAATAAATAAAATAACATTTTATAATCATGAAAGAATGTTATTTATTTTAAGAAATTCAGTCGTTATCTTTGGTATGTCATTATTTGCTTCAGAATACAATTAATTAAAGTAGAGCTTTAGCTTCTGAATGATTTTTTTTCAATGCCAAACGGCCACTTGATACGCTTCAATTTGCCATTAGATACGCTTTAATTCAGCTAGCTACGTAAAAGCTGCCATTTTCAATTAATCCATGGCAGCCATATTTACTAATCATGTAACTCTCTGCACAACGGCCACTTGCGCCGCTTCAAGAGTAGTGAATGAATCAATTCACAAAATAAATTATTTAACTTACTTGGTTATGTTAACAATCAATAAATAAGATATATATTTATTTCTTAATTTTTAACTGCCACAGATTTTACCAAAATCAATTTTCATATGCGAAGTATTTAAAAAACCCACAAAGGTACGAAATTTCTATCAAAACAGTGAAACCAATAAACTTTAAAAAATATCATACAACATATGATAAATAGAAATCAATATAAAACTTGAAAAAGTTTTACGTTGATTTCTATTTATCATATGTTTTGTTATCAAACAATATTATCAAAACGGAAAAACATTTATTTACAAAACAGTACACAAAAAAATAATAATTATGTTTTTAACTAAAGACTGTTAAGAATTTGTCATGATACAAATATCAACATGGAGAAATAAAAAATATTCCTGATTTCAGCTTCCCCCTGGAGCAACTGAAAATGTCCACATCCACCGTGTTCCTCAATTTGTGCAATCGCACAAGAAGCGAGAAAAATCCATGATTTGTGGTATGAATCCCTTCCCTTATATAATATTGAATATAGCATAAGTTATTTCATGAATTTCTTAATCTGATGTAAAAATAACAACTGACAAACCCACTACACCAGCAGTAATATAGTTTAAAAAAAATTATAAGTAGCGTATACTAGTATAACACAGTACTGACTATACAGTCGATAGTTCGCGCTCAGATAAATGGTTCTCGTAGAATTACACAGATAATCGATCAATCAGTTTTTTTCATATCTACATAAAAAGACATTCAACGTGAAAAGAATTAAATTTCAATCAGTGTCTTTTCAAAATTAATTTAGAATCGATATGTTGTATTTTTTATTATTATAAAAAAATATTCGCATACCGATTTAAAATCCTATTATTAATAATATCATATTATATTTTCATAAATGAATTTAGAAAATTATATAACCTGTGCTTCAATAATTTATTGGTTAAATCTTATTCTCTATCATACAAACGGTTTTCGGGAATTTCTTTACTAAATGTGATAAAAATAGAAAAATAAATTCGAGAATCCATATTTCGGTTATTCTAAGAATGTTTGCGCTCGTTAGATGTGGTGCTCGAATAACGTAAAAATAGTCTTAACATATAGTATGGAAATTCATATGACTACTCGTATATTGATAACCATGTCTGCGTAGTCTTTTCATGCGGGAGTTTTATACGTGTCATGCATGAATCACTATGAAAAGACCGTGTTGTCTTGTTGACTTGAAAAGAATGTTTATCCTGAAGCAGTGAACAAGTTCTGGAATAATCTGGCATATGAATACTACTTTACATAATGTCACAAGGTACAAACTTAAATATTTTGTGATTGGTGATATGGTTATAAAACTCTGTTGTAATAAAGCAATCTTCGTTAACTAATTGGTCAGCCTATCGGTTATTATCGATATCTACAAATATAAATAACTAAAATGGTGTGTTCTTGGCTCTGACGTTCGAATTTCTTTAAAAATAACTAATGAATGATAAGCCCTTTTGACTTAGAAACTTTTAACTAGAAATAAGTAATGAATGAAAACCTTTTTTAACTTAGTCCTAATAAATTACGACTGTTACTGAATCGACAGAAAATTTACATAAATAAGTGGCGCCACAAATATCCTTATGAACACACAGTTTTAAACCGACCGAAATTAAATTCTGTCTAAATATGCGATAGATATGTGGTAAGATGATTCTATTACACTTTCGTTGTACGCAGTATAACCCGTAAGGATTATTGCCGTGCTGCAATCTCTTCTTGCCAAATTGAAATATGTTAAAAATAAGCCCTGAGTGAAAATCGAATCGGACTACTTTTAAAAAATATGGCTTCCATTGGAAATCGAACCTGAAACATCCGGATTAGAAGACAGTAGTCGTTTAGACTAGGTAACGGAATTTGTCTATACAGTGTAAAACTAATAGCTCAAATAGCACAAACCTCGGAAAAAGTGAGGTATTTTATAAAATTTCAAGATTAACCTTAAAAATAGATTTTTTTAAAACCTTGACTACAAATCTCCTTCCGATGAATGATGGCCACTTCATAGGTTACATTTTAATATGGACGCTAGAAAATTTAGTTATATTATGATGTATTCTGTTATAATGAAAAAGTAAGTCATGACTGAACATTTCCAATTTCTGGAATGTAACACTGGCGTAGTATCCTTCAGCATATTCCAAATTGGTCGGGAGACAATGTTATCTTTGACCCCAGTAAGTTTTCGGGTTTAGAATCTCTGTAGGTAGTAGGCACGAAACTTGCGGTTCGTCATTGCACGTGTTTACTAGACTAGGATTTTTTTCTTTTTTGAGTCCCCCAAGTGAAAGTCAAGCTTCTTACCAACTAAGCTACGGATGTCGTCAATATCACTTACCATTCCAGTGGTTAAAAAGTAACCAATATATTTCTTGCTTTTATTAACTCCCAGAACACTGAAGCGTAAACTCATGCCAAATATGCTATGCCAACCCAAACAAAGCGTGCTGACATGTTGATGTCATTTCTGATGTCCAGTATTATTCCCTCATGGCTTAGTTGTTAAATGTTTTATTCAGCTCATTTCACGTGTTGGGCCAACTGTTATACGACTCTCCGTGTGCGAATTAGTATTCGCGGCAGGGTCTGACCCAGTACGCCAAGTTAGCATTGACTCTGTACAGCGCGTACAACGGTAAACAAAAACATTCTACAAGAGATGTATACAGATGTGTAATTATCGTATACTTTTCTTTTTTTTATTAAGACTTATTGTATTTGAAAGGCTTGTATTCATGAAGGATGTTAACAATGTTGCATATCGGTTGTTGGAAGAAATTCTTGTAAAGCAATAAACCCACCATGTTTTATCATGTTGACAAAATAAATAAATAAAATTAATAATTTTTTTTGATACCTACTCTTATTTTCTTAGACTATAGAAGTGATTCTTACTTTTAGTAAAAAGGGTATGTCAGACTCTGGAACCTATTACTGGCTATCGAAGGCTCTCACCATCATTGACTTGCTTGAAACAGTGACTTTAAATTATAACATCTTCCCCTCTCTCTCTTTAATAACCAAATGTGTTTTTCTATAACTTTCCTTTTCTTGTCCTTTTCCATCTTTCTTTTCATTTCCCAAACTTTGGACACATTTACAAATAGTGATAATTTTGTTTTAAAAATAATGTTGTAACATTTCATTTAAAATTAGCGTTTTAACTTTTCATTCGACAATTGTCACTCATCTGCATAACTTGTCTAGTTGGTTCACCATTTGTATGTTTAACAATGAAGTGTCGAATAAATCAATAAATATATTTTATACTGACATGCAAATTTCACAAAATCGAGAAGATTGACGGTGAACGTAAGGAAGAAGTTTCGAAAAATCACAGTATTTTTTAAATGTGGTTGCTTTGTTCAAAATTTTATTTCTCCTTTACCCACCTTTATTTAGAGAATCTTTGATGTTGAAGGCATGCAAGAGAAACTAAATTAACACTTTTGAATGTTTTGCGGTAAAATACTACTACATCTCACATATCACGTGGATGAACACAAGAAATAATCCATCTAATTTAATTAATTACTTTACACATCTAGCAAATACGTCTTGCGGATTTATAGCAATTTCTTCCAACAAAACAGTTTTTTTCAAAATTATTCCTATCCATTACTGTGTTTTTAATGTAGTGTGTACAATAATTTCTTCAAATCAACCAGCATTTGTTTCATATTATTATTAGTTGAAACTGTGTCTTTTACGCAGTATACATAAATAATATTTGAGAAAAACTAACAAAAAACAAAATTAAAAATACACCTTAAGAAAAATAGGGATTGTATGGAAGTTAAACACTGGTTAATCTTCAATTAATTTGTAATTAAAACTTAAAACGTTTGCCTCAGTATCGCTGTAGAAGGTTTAAAAGATGCAATGGCCGATGAATACTCTAGATCAGTGGTCCCCAACCCCCGGGCCGCGGCCCGGTACCGGGCCGTGGACCAAATGGTACTGGGCCGCGCAAGGGCCTGCTTAAAAATCAAAATTACTTTTGAAAAATCGAACATACCCAATAAAACTTAATTATATTGGGTGTACAAATAAGTTGCCGCCGTTTGACAAAAGTTGGCGCCACCAGTAAGTTATGGTTAAAATTGTCAGATGTAAAACGTCATTGTCGTAAGTTTGAACATCTGTCAACAATATAACCTTGAAATATTAGTGAATTTTTAGCAGTATAATATATTCTTTTGTGTGCGAAAATGTCAAGTTTTGAGCCGAATAAGCGTCATTTGCGGGAACTTTTGATTTACTTCTTCAATTTGAAGAAATCTGCAGCTGAGGCGCATCGATTGCTTGTAGAAGCATATGGTGAGGCTGCCTTAAGTGAGAGAAGTTGTCGTGAGTGGTTTCAAAAGTTTAAGAACGGTGAATTTGACATCGAAGACAAAGAACGTAGCGGAAGGCCGAAAGTGTACGAAGACGCGGAATTGGAAGTATTATTGGATCAAGATTCGTGCCAAACGCAAGAAGAACTTGCACTTACATTAGGAGTGACTCAACAAGCAATTTCACATAGGTTGAAATCATTGGGAATGATTCAAAAACAAGGAAATTGGGTTCCATATGAACTGACACCGAGAAACGTTGAACGCCGATTTTCCACATGTGAAATGCTGCTTGCCAGGCATAAACGAAAGGGTTTTCTGCACCGTATAGTCACTGGTGATGAAAAATGGATCCACTATGATAATCCAAAAAGGAAGAAATCATGGGGAACCCCTGGCCATGCTTCAAAATCTACAGCTAAGCCAAATATTCATGGAAAAAAACTCTTGTTGTGTATTTGGTGGGATCAGCTTGGTGTCGTATATTATGAGTTGCTCAAACCGAACGAAACCATTGCTGGGGCTGTCTACCGAGCACAATTGATGAGATTGAGTCGAGCACTCGAGGAAAAGCGCGCCCACTGCTACTCCAGACACGACAAAATTATTCTCCTGCATGATAATGCTCGTCCACATGTTGCGGCGCCGGTCAAAACCTATTTGGAAACACTCAATTGGGAAGTTTTACCCCACCCGCCGTATTCACCAGACATTGCGCCTTCTGATTTCCACTTGTTTCGATCGATGACGCATGGCCTGTCTGAGCAGCACTTCACATCATATGAAGATACCAAAAATTGGGTCGATTCGTGGATAGCCTCAAAAGATGAATCATTTTTCCGACGCGGTATCCGTATGCTGCCAGAAAGATGGGAAAAAGTAGTGGCAAGCGATGGGCAATACTTCGAATAAAACATGAGGTTCCGTTCTTTCACAATAAATGCCCAATTTTTTTGATAAAAAACGGCGGAAACTTATTTGTACACCTAATAGCTTAAAATAATTATTCCGTTGAAAACCCCTTCACGCTAAGTTACCACCGACCTTCCGACAATACCTGTTCGAGACAACAACTCTGCCGGTGTTCTGGATTAGAGTCATGGCGGAATACCCTGAGATTGCCACCACAGCACTAAAATTCCTATTGCCATTTCCGACATCATATCTATGTGAAGCGGGGTTTTCTGCAGTGACAGCAACCAAAACAGAAATAAACTGGACATAAGCAAGACACTTCGGGTGTCACAATCTCCTATTACCCCCAGATGGAACCATCTCGTTTCAAGGAAGCAAGCTCAGGGTTCTCATTGATTTAGCATTAAGTTAAAATATTAAATCTGTTTTTATTCATTTTTAAGGGGTAACTGTATTTTATTTTGAAGGCATGTTTAAACACGATTCAATTAAAAATATTAAATCAAAACACATAAAACTTCAACATCAAAACTTTTAAAGAAAATAGATATGTAAATAACTTTCAAGTGAATATATCTGCAAGATATCAGAATAACATTACGAGTAAAATCCCGATATTAAACCCTAAGCATTCTCAAAATAAATTATTTTCTCTATCTTGGAAAAAATACTTTCAACCTTCCGTTGAACCTTAAAAATATTGAAAATACCCATGAATCCAAACTTAATAATCCTTCTTTGTTATTATATATTTTTTCTTAATTTTTCCCACAAACCTTGTGTTTTCTCTACTATTATTTGTCACTATAACTTATGTACCATAGTTGTAAATTTTATTATTATATATTGTACAAATATATTGTTATTAAATTTAAAAAAAAACTACTTTCAATGTGCCACCATCCCACCCCCCCCCCCCAGTGGGCCGCGGTAAAATTATGAAACGTTGACCGGTCCGCGGCGACAAAAAGGTTGGGGACCACTGCTCTAGATAATATATTTATGACTGGAAGTATTGTATAAAACACAAAAGAAGCGTAGAATGTGCACATATCAGTCGGCGGTATAATCAACTTCGATGGTTAAAATCTTGTTTTAAATTGAGGATCGAATAAAATGAAGGGAATTTGTGAACTAGTTTGAACATGATGATAACGATTCCTAAGATTGAGAAAAATATTTAAAGGAAGAGATAATGAAGTTTTCAACACATCGTCTAACGCAAAATTAAGATTTTCCAAGAAATCTACATGAATCGAAAATACAAGAGATTTTAACATGATCCACAGTTTTTTTGGCTTTAAAAATATTTTGACTGATAAGATAATAACCAACGTGGTAATATTTAGTTAAGATTTCTTTTCATTTTAATTTGTGATATATTTTATTAATACATGTTTATATTTAGGAAAGGAAAAACTGATCAAAATAATTGAGACAATACAATCCCTGGCGAAGACCTTAGTAATTTGATTTATTAAGAATACAACATTTTCCTATCATTAATTAATGTCACAGAAACTAGTATGACACTTAACATTTCAAAGGATTTAGACAGCGATTTCTGATAAATATCTATAAATCGTGTAGAATGAATGCAATTAGTCAGAACATGTGTACTTTAACTTGAGTAAATGTCACATATGGCGGGTATAGGACACTCAAATAAAACTTGATCCAGGGTTTTCTTTCTTGTCTCATACACTCATATAGAGCCCACCTTAATATAAATTTTATGAAGGTAGCTTTCTTTATGACAGTTACCGGTTCTTATCCTGCATAGGACATATACAATGAACAAAAGTGAAACAAACAAGCAATAAAATTCTACAAAACTTGGTCATCCTTTTAAACGTACAATTTTTTAAATGTGTCCACGCAAAAAATAATTATTTATTTAATATTTTATTGGAAAATAAATCTAATTTATATTTTAAACAACATTACTGTCACACTTTCTTTCCCCAATTTTTCAACACACATGTCTAATATGATAATTTAAACAAGAACCTAAAAACATCATTGCACATCATCAACCTCAAATGTTCTATATTAAAGGAGAGTTTTCTTAGACCACCACATTGTTCAAGTATGACTATAATAAATATATATGATGTACGAGACACAGGCTTCAGAACAAACAGGAAGAATGATATCAGCTTGACCTGAGGCTGGGTGTTACACCGTCAATTTCCTTATCTCAAAACACCTCCGTGGACGTAAATTGCGAGATAATCTCTGAATCTGTGTTAGTTGTACTTGTCAAGTTCTCGTTAATACATGGCTTGTGTGGAAGAAAACATCATTGACTCGAGTATTTATTTGACTCTCAATATACTAAAGCTTATATCGTCTTATGATGTTTTATGAAATATTGTTAAAATATTCCATGTCCAATATATTTTGAATCTGTTATTTAGGTTAATGTTTTTCATTAATTCGCGTGGCACTCCTCAACTTATCTACATTAATTATGTGAACATATTACAGAGCGTAGCCGAAGGACAACATTGTCTTCGGTTACAATAATCGAACCTGCGGACAAAAACCACTGGGGTAGGCATGAAGTAACTCACTGTTCGCGAACGTACGTATCGGAAACACTACCGTACGTGGTCAGGCCACAACCCTTATACACGTTTACCGCGTGCGAGTATCGTTATTAGACGAACTTTTCAACCAGACATATATTTTTTTATTTATTACGAAGATCAGAGCCCCTAAAAGTTTTGGCTCATTTTATTCGGTTATGGCAATTATAATCAGTAAATAATATATTATGTAAGGTAAAAAAATGAATTACTTGTAATAAATATTATAACATTAGTTTTAAACACATAAATTATACATTGAGGATTCAAGTAATCAAATACATTAAGTTCAATCATATTAATTCTCTTGAATTCTTATCATTGTCTAGTATTGTATTGTGTTACGCTTTCGTTGCGTACAGTACAATATGATGGGCTTATGTTAACATACTACCATGTAACAATCTCTTCCAATAAAACCTGTCCGGAAGTTGAAAAAAAAATAGTACCCACGGGACACCCGTAGCCCCCGGATTGGAAGGCAGTCTTACCAATTAGGCCACGGAGATTGTATGAGACGCCCTTCTACTTATCCTTATGGATGATGCGGATATGTTAAATATTATGGCTGCAAAACATCATTGTTTACCCTGAGTTGCTTAGAACTACTGCAGAGACCACACCACTTGTCCTAAATTGAAGTCACACACTGGTGGATTTCGATAGAATATAATATAACGGGTAATCATAGTTACAAATAACACATTAGTGAAGAAAAATTTCAAAGTCTTAAACGATGACAATTCTTTACACTCTGTATATTGAAAACGTAGATTAGAAAATTAAACTTGAATTTATCTTAGTTGGGTAGGCCATAAGGAGGTCAAAATTTATATTCATTTTTCTTGTAAGCATTAACTGTAAATACATAAAAAAATCTTTGGTCTCTTTTATATATTCATAATACATTTAAATCAAAGACAACAAAGCGGTGTATAAATAGACATCGCTATCCTGGATTATTGTTCAATGGAAAAGTAAATCTCTTTTTAGGTTAGCATCCAGTGTTTGCAATCATGAGTACCGCGCAGCAGCATTACATTTTTTATTTCACACCGGCAGAATGAGATCACCTAATTTTTTTTATAAATACTGATGTTATTCCAAGAATGAAATGTTTGCCCCCTATGGCGGTAGAACTAGAATAAAAAAACGAATTGGGTCTCTCAATTCGTCTGATAAGAAAATCTTAAAATTTTAGATAATTTTAACTTTTCATCGTGAATAACATAGACGAATGAGTAACTTTTATGAAATTTGATATATCTAATATTCAAAAGGATTTATAAGAGCAATGTTTTTTTTTTTAAATATTGATTTTCATTTAACATACCGTTTACTATTTTAATTTTTAAGTGTGAAACAGATTTTTTTATGAATGGTCAAAATTCTTATCAAATTTTAAGAAATAATTATTCCTCTGAACAAAGTTTGAAAGCACTGAACCTGTGGATATTGTTGATGGCAAACGAAAATACATTTTTAGGTTAGTATAGCCAGTTTTCTATTAATTTATCTAAATGATTATTTCTTTAGGCATGATTCATTTTTTTTCCTTTGTTTGAGAAAGGAATATTTTTATGAATGTGCACGACTTTTATTCATAATAATTTAGTGCATTAAGCAAATCTGTTAAAAGGCTTTTTGCCTTGTTATCTCGGTATATTCAATTGGAACGAAGAAACAAAAAATGAGCAAATTTTACTGATGTATGAGCACGCACAAATATTAGGAGTGTTATTATTTTTTTGTTCCTACTTCCGGAGATGAAAATGTATTTCATTTGCTTCTTTGTTTTTAGTGATGACCTTAATGATGACCTTCATGATTTGTTTCGAGCATATTTTTTTGTTGAAACATACACATATGTTTAGAATTAAGAGCAAAGTAAAAAGAAGATGAAATTGATTTATTTATTTGTTAACAAAATAAACGACACTTAAGCGTCCTTTAGATAACTCAGTAACAATTAAAAAACAAGAATACTGTTTTTATTTAAATATTTAAATCAATATACTTAAAAAAAAACTTCCATTTTAGGCAACATATATCTTTCAAATATGATACTTAACATACCAACATATTAATAAATGTCAATTAAAATATAAGTTTTCCAAACATTGTTAAGAAGGTCTGGTGGGTTGGAAGCGATTGTCCATTAGTAATAAACATGCTTAATTGTACATTGTACTGTAAAGTGTTTAAATAATAGATAATAAATCAATTATAAGACATTTAAGATGAAACAAATATAATAAAGTTAATGTTAATATCAATATAAAAGTTTCGCCGTTCGTACGTCGATTACTAAAGTACTAGTTGCAACCCGTGAAATATTCACGGAAGTAAAACAAAATCTACATTTATGAAAATATATATTCATAAATGTAAAATTTGTTTATAATATCATTTATACATCGTCCCCTTTTACACCGGTTCAAAAATTGTTAGCTAGGTATTTAAAATTCGTTCAGTATCCCCACCGAGATTCAAATTTCGAATTACTTTCGGAGATAATCCAAGTATTCGACAGCCGTACGGGTTTTGGCCTATTTATACTATGATTCTATATTCAAAACACCTTTCAGGACATCTTTATTTTAAAAAAATTATATAACTGCTGTCAATTATTGATATTATTATGTAAGTCAATACTTTTTGTCAGGGAACAGTCTGAAAAATAAAAGCACTTCGTAAAAAAATTGACCATTAAATAACTTTTGATATTTAATCAAAAAAATATTTTCATTACATATATAAGTTTTTGATTTACTTCCGTGATTATTGACGGGTTACTAATTAATGTTAACAAATAAAAAAATCATGAAACGTTATATTTGAAACATACGCTTTCGGTTTACTTTTAGAATTGATTTCAAAGCATTTTATTTATTTATTTCTAAAATGCTAACAAGTAAGATCAACTGCGGCCCTTTATGAAGAAAGTTTGTCGTATATCCGAGTGGGCGAACAGTTAACTGAACGGTTTTGAATAAAAAATGTTTGAATCAAGAGACATATTGAGTAATGGGAAACTGATACTTGAGAGATATAAAAAGTATTTAATGTCATACTAAATTTATTTAAAAAATAATTTCCCATTTAATACACACAAAAAGAAAATATTTTTTGGTTAAAATAAATAAAATGATTAATTATTTTGTTTTTTTTTTATATTTTATTTAATCGTCGCGTTTTTTTAAACGTATTTAAATTTCATCTTAACAATCAATAACAAATAACATATTCATTAATTGTTAAAAATAATCACCACACAATTTTTCTCAGTATGCCCCCAGTAAGATTCTAGAGATTAAATATGAAAGAGAAAGACGTAGAAACAAGGTCCACAGTACAATTACTGTGTTACTCGATACATCCTTAAAAAATAATCTGGCAAGCATTGGAGACGTGTATGGATATATACGAGGCAAATGATGTATAGGTTGATAGGATCATCATCCAGTGAGAGATCGATTATGTCCTCTCTGTTGACCCCAAAAGAAACATGGTGAGATGGTATTTATGAATGTAGATTTGCTCTCGCGATGTAAATTGGATGTTTTATACACAAAAGGATACAACCTGCATTTTACTTGTTTTAGATATAATCGTATGTTGAACTCTTATATTAGTTTATTTGCAATCGATTTTCAAGACTTTATTTGAATAAAGAACACAAAGTTTACCGGTTAGATATTTTTACCTTATTCAGATTTTTTGCATATGCAATAATGAAAAACAGCGCCGTTTATCATAGTATAATCTTCTGAGAAAAGTCTGAGTGAAACTCAAATATTTTTTGGGTTAATGGATACAAACAATATGATTAAATTATATTATTTAAAAAATAGACATAGAGAAATATCCTTTTAAAATTTAAAATATGGTTTACTGTTATATATCTTTGCGGTAAACGCTAAATGCATTTTAATAATTATTTACATCCGTAAAATTTCAATTCAAACTATACATATCATATACGTCAATACATTGAATAAAAATAAAGTCACGTATTTTGTCTTAATGTAGATTAACTCGTTTATTTTTTATGCGTAACGTTGGATGAGAAACCGGCGAGTTATAGAATTAAGAGATCATGACCAGAACTATTCAACTATCTCAGGAAATGTGTAAATTGAATTGAGCACTTTTCTAAGTTGAAGTAAATATCGCAGCAGTAAAAACGTTTGTTTCTATTAGTGTTTGATAAGTTTTTAGTATCAATTATGATGCACGGGAGTAAAACGTGGAAGATGAAAAATACTTTAAGGAGCCAAATAAATTCTGTAGAAATGCATGCAGTGGGAAGAATACATGAGATGATAATGAATGGCGGAATACGAAATGAAGTCATCATTGATGAACGTGAGCTTCAGGCTGTATTAAATATTAAGTACGATATTAGTAATTTATTAAGTACGATAAAATAGAGCACTCTGAGATGTTTTGGATATGTAAAATAATTTAATTCAGAAATACTAAAAAAAAAGTAAAGTTGAAATGTGAGTGGAAGGTATGGAAGAGGAAGATCAAAGAAGTTATGGTTAGATCAAGTGAATGGTACATTGAAAGAAAGAGATGTAGAAAGTCAGATATATCATAGGAGTTGTGTGAGAAAGTACAGACGTAGAATAAGCGAAAGATATGTGTCATGTTAAGAAAGTCTGGTGTTTTCTCCTCTCTGTCTACCCCGATAGGGAAATAGCGTGATAGTATGTATGTATGTGATAACATCTTTTTAACATATCATATTTAAATATGGACATTTTTTTATTTGTACCGATTGTAAAATTTTAGTGAATTAGATATGGAGATGGAATCCAACGTTAAAGGATGGCAAATAAGGAATCGATTTTAAACTAAAATGCAGATAACCATCTATGCCAAAAGTGAGTGAATCTTGTTGCTGTTTTTGATTTACATTCTATCGATGAAACTTTAATAAAAAAAACAATTTGCATTAATTTTACTTTCACAGATAATAAAACACAGAGATTTCAAGTTATGTAAATCATAAAATACTCCCTTAGTAAAAATACGATTTATTTCCATTTTTTTTATTTTTGTTTATCGATGTTTATTTACCATATTTATCTATTTCAATTAAAAAATAACAAGTTAGTTTAAGCACAAACACAGTTACTCGTAATATAACTGAACTATTTCTTAAATATTTACAAATCAAGTTTTAATGATTCATCTATTTTCTAAGAAAACACAATAATTTTTCAAACTCTAGCTGCGGTTTCGAAATTTTAACGATCAAACATAATCCGAGTCATTATTCTTTGTTAACCACTTGAGTGCGAGTCAATCAATAGAAAATCATATGTTAACAAGATAACCTGGAAGATAAAAAGAAGAAAGAAACGGTGAATGCGTATCGAGCAGGTGATTAGTGGAGACACTGGCAGAATGACGACAGTTATGATTGCGCGGATAATTTGATATACACAGATTGGCTGAAACAATATATTTTGACTTTCCGAGCATCAAAACATATATTAAAATTAACTGGATCTATAAAAGTTTATGGTTAATTTAACACGTGTTAATATAGTCCTATTATATTACAAATGATAATAAATATTAAATAAGCGTTTAAATGATACCGTACATACTATATGTTATAGTATACAATTTTTGGAAAATACTGAATTAATTTAATAAAACATTCAGTACCGAAAACACCTATAGGCGATCTTATAAACTTTTGCGGTAGCTCTAAATGCCTATTGTCGTTCTATTCTCAATTTCTTTTGCTGAATTAAAAAATAAGTGAGCCCAGAGTACTGTACTGATAGGGTTTGTAAGGGTTATATTGCAATTAATTGTACTTGCTTTTTTAATTTTTTTATCAGCACAGTAATTATAAAATAAATTATTCAGCAGTCAATGTGTTGATACATGACGTTCCCAAAATATTATTTTTGTTTCTCTACAAATAAGTACTAAGTTGCCGTATATGTTATATTGTGGGTATTCGTTTTAATTCATGTTTTCTTTCATTTTCTTGGGATGGTTTGGGGATTGCTTTTTTAAGGAAATATATTTTTTTATATATTAAAACAGACTCACCAGAGAAGTGTCACTGATCACTAAATATCGCATTAATAAAAATATGTTTAATGTAAATTATTATAATAATTTATGCATGTATATAAAATGACTTACCAAGGTACTTCTAAAAATTGATTTTGTTGTATTTAGCATTGTTTAAAAAATTTGGTATTCATTTACGGTCTTAATAAAATCTTTCAATTGTTTTTTTTGTTTTACATTTTTCCCTCCTCCACTCATGCTGTCTTTAGGAAAAAAATACGTTAACTTACAGTACGATCGTACACTCGTTAATAAATTAGATAAAGTCACACTTGGATGAAAGAGCAGTCCCCGCGGGGGAGATTCTCATTTGCTGGCGCCATACCGGATTGTAAAACGAATAGCGGTGGCACCGCCAGAAGGTTAGATACCATGTATAGAGATAATCAATGGGAAAATAAAAAAATATATACTTGGTTTTACTGTAGAAGGCCTTTTAAGATTTAGGAAATCACCAATTTTTTTTACGAATATTGGAGAAATGTGTAAAGCTATCTCTAGTCACCACAAGATCAGAGTAGTTAATCGGGCTGAAGGTAGTTCGATGTGTTGCTAAATGGAGCTTCTCCCTTTTTGGAGAGATCCTACTTACCTCACGGTCTACGGAATTATGTGGGTAGTCACATAAATTGTAACCTTTTTTATTAGTCAGAAGAGATAACCACGTGGCAATAAACCTTCCAGATTGTAAATTAGAAGTCTAATACAACAGTACATCTTTGCGACGCACATTTGCACATATAAGAACATTCAAAACCAAATCCTATAAGAGGTGTGTGAAGATTTCTTTTAAGGTGGAAATTTCTAGCTCTGTTACATTTTTCTTAAATCGATAAGCATATATTTATTTCAGTTTATTGTTTTCGCACCTTCCAGATTTTGATTCTATCTCTCAAAAGTGTTTAATGGAACAAACAACGGTAAACGAATAATGCAATTTACGAGTATTTTGAACCGAACATCGAGTTCGATTCCGTGAATTGGTAACATGGTTGAATTTGTTTTCTTTTAAAAACAATTCTCGTGATCTAGTTGGCAAGACGCTTATCTGAGATTTGTATTCAAACCAAATGGTACACAAAAAAAAACTGAAAAAAATGTCCTGGTTTGGATAAGAGTTATGCCACGAGGTTGTTGTTTCCTCTCTATGTGATGTAGTAGTACCAACACATACGATGACTGACAGCTTATCTCGTGCTTACTTCAATGGTTCTATTCCTAGGAATCGATTAACGGAACCACTATTACATTGTTTGCATTACACGTGGTTCAACGTGTTTCTATCATCAACTCTTTGAGTTGATAAGTACTAAATCAATCAATGAATTATCTACTTGAAACACTTCTTAATATATTTTTTATTTATTATTTCCTTCTTGAAATGAAATAACTCATTGAACTTGTCCTATTAATATTCATTGAAATTCGAAAAGAGGAATTAATTAAACGTTTGGCCGAAATCATTAATTAATTAATATGGTACTCCTCAACATGTCCGTATCGGTGATGTGTACATGTTGAAATGCGTGACCGGGAGAGAGCATTTTATCGGGCCTGCGGGGTTTTTAAAACCACTAAATTAAGCAAGATGCTTGTTGTTCATCATCGTACATATTGCCATAACTATCACACATTTTATTTTATCATGTGTGAGTTGAATTGCTAGATGAACTATTTTACCAGACTGACTTCCTCTTTTATACATGTTTTTGGATATCATCTGGAATCGAACTCGAAACCCTCGGGTGCAAGTAAAGTGTGTTTCCAACTAGACCACGGAGGTTCTTAAGTCTGGTCAAATAGGAGGACGTGTATTATAATCATCATACAATATTGAGAGAGTCAGGATGAGCTTCGCATAATATTATATCGATATTCGATTCCACTAGTTTCTTACACCATCTGATTAAATTCAAATAGAAGGGCGCGTATCAGAAAATATGTGGAATTGGTATAATTGAAAGTCAATATAAAATTATGCGAAGCTTAATTTGACTCTTTAAACAGAATGAGCTCAATAACGTTAAAAAATGCGTCTTTTATAAAGTAAAATTAGCTAGTAGCAATTGATGTGATAATTTTCAAATTAAAATATTTCTACGTAATTATGTGAACAATATAAAAATTATCATAACAAATGTAACGAGAATAGTTCAGGCAATACGAACTCAGTGTACGAGTACTTGTGAATTCTGCAAACAGTACCGACAATAAAATGGCTAAAGTTGTACGCGCGCCGTGAGCATACTGATAGCGATGCAGCTTTTTGGGTCAGTGACATTTTTGTTGGCTTTTGTCACTTGGGCTGGCGAGTTCCGTTTACCTAAAGCATAACATCACTATGAGGGACTACTCGAGAGTTACACAACTAAGAAGAATAACCATTAATTAAATATATTTTTTTTTATAATTTGTTAAAAATATTTATTAGTTTTATATTATATTAGATATTCTAAGAAGTGTAGCAGAAGGAAACAGAGAGAATTGTAGATTATAGGCCTTGAATGGTCTTGTGGCCTCATCTGCCTCTCTGGAACCAATTAATATAATTGATTTATTTTGTTGTCATAGAAGACTTGTATTGTTCAACCTAGTTATATTGGGTAATAACACGGACTTTTAAAACTCAGTATTAAGAATGCGAGTAAAAATCGGCATATACCTCGGATGTGAACATATTTGATTCAACGGTGTAAGGGGTTAGAAGGATGATGACTAAACTAATGAAATAGTGAGTTGTTTTTTCTTCATTTATTACAATTGTAATAGACACATCATTATATACATTTTTTATTATAATTAATATCACAGTTGAAATTACATTTGACTAACCTTATCTTAACTAACAATTTATGGCGTGTAAAGTAGTGTGTTGGTTCCCACCTTGATGTACAGAAGTGAAGTTTGGTGTTGGCAGAAAAAGGATAAAAGTAAGACTTACTAAAAGCTATGTTTTGATTGATTCGCTGTTTTGGAAGTGGGCAAACTACAAAATTTAAAAGTTTTTTTAGTTTAACTGAAAATATGTAAATGAAACTAAACTTTACTTCGGTGTTGACAGACCTTGTTTCTAAAAATTAAAGAAGTTTTAAGAATTTGAATGTTTTACATATAATAAAGAAAAGTAGTATACTGAATCATGTTTATTTTCAGGTAAAATGATTGTTAATTGTTTACTTGTTCTGTGCATCGTTTGAAAGAAGTGTCTAAATTCAGAATCTATTAAAAATCGGCATATACCTCGGATGTGAACATATTTGATTCAACAGTGTAAGGGTTAGAAGGATGATGACTAAACTAATGAAATAGTGAGTTGTTTTTTCTTCATGTACATAATTATAGTATTTTCACTAACCTGTTAATATGACTGAACTATGCATGAGATGAACACTAGTTACAGATATATTAATCGTTGTACTGTTTAAAATTATCTGTCTTGTATGTATTTTTTTATTAATTTTTTGTAAGTGATCTATTAAATAGAAAAATATAGCGTGTTTGCCAACTTGAGCATGTCAAGAGAAGCTAATTTTGTTGTTGACAATAAATCTTGGTACCAAAATTAGGATATGCAAAAAAAACTCAGACGTAGCAACAAAGCGATGAAAGTAAGATAAATGTGGTAGAAATGAGTGTTGTGTAGAATGTGTGGAAAAACAATATATGACAGGATAAGAAATGAGGACATTACGAAAGAATGCGGATTGAAAAAAGAAGTAGTACTTTATGTGAAAAAATGAACATTGTTTGAAGAAAACAATCTGTACGAGTAGTATAAACGGTAGAGAAGATTGAAAATACCTTAAAAAATACGGCATGCCCAAAATAATCATATTATGAAATAGATATAAGTGAAAACTTTTTATAATAGGAGAGACGACGAAGTGTATGAACATGTACCAACGGGAATTGAAATCGCGACCCTCGGGTTGGATAATAGGCGTTTTATCAACTAAACTACGAAAGTTGTTATAAGCAAACTGGAAATCCATCCTTGCATAGTACAAAGTTGAAAAATGTTGTGATAGCTTCATTTAAACTTTATGTTAGACGTAAGGATGAAAAATTATGTTTTCGTTTAGTTTTTATTTATTAATTTTTACACTACTATATTTTTTTCAAAATTCATAATAAACAATTCAAATCAAACTCCATCACAAGGCTTGGGTTCATCTTGTATGACCCTCTCAATCAGTAAAGAGAAAAAAAAACCGACCAAGAGGCATCATAGATGTTTCTCAGCCCACACTTATATGAGTACAAAAAACAGAGAATAAGATAACTATAGATGATTTATTTAAACAACATCTAAGGCTTATATTCTTAGCTAATCTTAGCACGGTGATATACTGTAATATTGCATCCAAGTAGTTATTTTTAACTGTTGTTTTACCCACACTAGTTCAAATGGTTATCTAAAAATAATTTTCACGAAAACAGCCCTGAATGTGATATAAAAAAGATTTCTTATAAATATCAGGTATTGATCATTAGCACTGGCTGTATTTCAATTTTTACCCTTATCATTGTCAATGGTAACTAAGTAAGTACTCGCACATATAGCCGTTATTTTTATTTATAAATATAACATTTGTATTACTAGATTACATATTACGATACATTTATCTGAACATAGTAAGGATTTTAGTAAACAAACCTAAGACGCCAACACAAAAAGTCACAACTTGGAGTCGAGTAAAAATAATTAGTGAAGTGACATGCAATATAACCGTTAAATTTGTGTGTAAGAAAAATGCACACGATAGTGAAAACATTCAGCGCAAACAATTGAACCTTTTAACAGGGGCAGACTTGGATCTGCGTGAATATTTTTTTTGCTACTAGAATTCGTCATTTAATAAAATTAATGTGTTTAATTATGACGAGATTAGTCTGGTACTCTATAAATAGTACCAAATTACGCTCGTTATAATTAAACCATTTAAAACTGTACCTTTTCATTTATCGATGAAAATATCAATTCGACATAATTTTACGTATACACACTTTTGCTCTCAACAAGTCATTTTTAAGGAAATATTTTTTGATAAATAACATCCCATGATACTGTCTTCAATTAATTAAGTTCATGTTGTTTTGATAATAAAACATAGAAATGAATAATTTTTTACATTGGGAAATGATTATTTTTGTAGCAAATAACTAGTTGAATGCGGACAATTTAATAAGTTATGTCTTATAGGATCGGTTTGGCAGAAAAAATTATTAATGGAACCGTAGAAAAGAGATGATAAAAATTACTATTTATTTAGGAGCTCCAATATGTTCAAAATTGATAAAATAAATACAAACTACATTTGATTTGAAATAAGTGATGTTTGTTTATTATAAACAAAACTAAATATTATTTTAAAATCTGAAATATATGCAAAGTTTTATTGAAAAAGAATAGGTCGTTCTAGTAACTAGAAGAAGGGTTCTTGGAATGTTTTTAGTAAATAAGCAGCGTAGTAAATTAACATTTCGAATAACGTTATAATAAAACATTTCGAATAACTTGTAGCTTAAAATGCCATAATTATCTTTATATGATAAGACATTAGGTACATTTGATCGAAATTAGTTATATGATTCGTAAAATAACTTTTATTGCCACAAAAATAAAATATATATGTTACATCTAAAAAAAATACTAGGACTGAATTATACGACACAAATTAAAACAGAATTATTTACAGACCAATATGCAAATAATTAAATGCTGTCCTTACAACATATCTCTGTGTGAAGGGCAGTATGGGATTCGTTTAAAATGAGTTTTAAGAATGAATAAACAAATAAGTTCTTAAATGCATGCATGATCTAAATATTTCCATAAATTTTGTTTTCATCCAAATTCATCTCTGAGTGTTTTACATTCCGACATTTGCCGCGAGTTTCTAATGTACGTACCGGCACTCTAGAAACCGACCTCCATATGCGACATACGACGACAAGGAGACAAGGTGTTCATTTGAAGTGACCGATATTTGTTTTTTGTTTACACGATTCTTACATTTTTTTCGCAAACAAACCATATGATAAATAAAGTATTTATATAAGACCTCCATGATTTTGTTTGTTTCGTGAATCTCTATATTACCTTATGTGAACGACCGAGCATATATATTGTTATATAGTAATGGAGAAACTAATGTAATCTTATTGTCAATTAGCAGAAATGCTAAACATTCTAATGTGTTTGTAAAGTAGATCATAGATATAATTGTTAAATGAACGTGAATAGATGATATATGGTGCTAATTTTCAGAAATAAAAAAACAAAGGGAAAGCTGACGAATAAGGAACTTTCGTGTTGAATAAAATATTATTTTGTTGAAAATAAGCGATAGTGTTTAAAAATAAGCTATAACATAATCGGTATGAGTTATCCAAAATATTAAATGTCGTTTAATATCGATTGCATGCGATTTCAATTTGGCCCTTTGGTTTGAAGTAATTATCATTTTTGTCGAAATGAATCGCTACGAAGAAAATAATTGAAATATTTGTATGTAAAAAAATAGGTTATGGAAAATAACAATATTTCAAATATTTTAAAATTCGATTATTTTACAATAAATTTATAAAAGTTCAAACAAAACTTTAGAATTAAGCTAAAGAGAAAAAAATTGCTCTATGTGTTTAAAAAAATCTTTTTTATTTATGACGAACATTTGCTTTCTTACTGTAAAATAGTTTTAATTTTAATTATCAATAGCCCGTAACATACATTACTAAAGTTATATGATATATTATCAACTTCAAACAATTTAATTCGATCTCCTTCACATCTTATATCTAAGGAAAGTGATCTTGGTGGAACCACACTTTTTCTTCTTATGACAAACCCTCATCATCCGAAGTGATTTCAAGCCATCCTACAAGTTTCCTGTAAGGGCTCGATGCCACGACCCTTTTTGAGATCACTCAATGGTTATAAAAATAATTTTAAAATTATAGTAAAATTTAAAACCGCTGATGATAATGTCAGGTGCAATTAGTGAAATTGATAAAAACAGCTTTATAGATATTTTAAAATATCTATTCACCAAATACGTATTAAGTGTGTGTAGTTTGGCACACTTACTAATTGTTTAAGAACTTATTCTTTAATAGACTTGGAATTATATTTTAAAAAAATAAATATAATATCTACAATATTTTGTCCTCTACATATAATATATTGAAATATGAATGCCGATTGTAAAGACAAGTGCAATAGTAAAAATAAGAATGCAGTATGAAGTTCATTGTGAATAACTTGTTGTTCAAAAGAAAAGTTTTCTAATTTTCAAAAACAACCGTTTAAATAAACAATCCACCCAAACTAGAATGATTTGTGCCACATTTATCTTACATATCAGATAAATTATTTATGAATATAGATGAAAAGCTTTTCTATTGAAATTAAGGATCTCGAAAGATTTTTAGTAAAGAAAATTTTAAAACCCGTGGTTTTAACAAACATCTCTAAGAAACATAATCGCTTGAGGCGTTGAAGTTATTTATTATTTGTATTGCAGATTTATAGATGGAACTAATAAATTAATAATACCGTTTTCGACATGACTCTTGGAATTTAATATACAATATCACAAACTTTATTATTTGGGGCGTGTTGATCACAAAGATTCAAAATAAATAAATGGCTTTGTTTTTATTAGAATATTTAAAGAAAGATACGTTAAAATAATATCTTACATCTGTTTGGTGCATATTAAGTGTAATTAATTCACTGCTCGTTCAAAGAAAACGAATACTTTTCAATCATACTTAGGTTAATAATTTTCGGAAAACGTGATAAAAAATTATTAGCGTGTTGGTGATAAAATTTTAATTGGATTCGTTTTATTCGGTCAACTTATTTATGGGAAATTATTGATATAGCTGTTATCTTAGGTAGAATGTCATACATAAATTATTAAACTATTTCTAACACTCACAAATCAAATATTATCATTAAAATCAAAATAACGACTTATTTATTACAATTGTAATAGACACATCATTATATACATTTTTTATTATAATTAATATCACAGTTGAAATTACATTTGACTAACCTTATCTTAACTAACAATTTATGGTGTGTAAAGTAGTGTGTTGGTTCCCACCTTGATGTACAGAAGTGAAGTTTGGTGTTGGCAGAAAAAGGATAAAAGTAAGACTAACTAAAAGCTATGTTTTGATTGATTCGCTGTTTTGGAAGTGGGCAAACTACAAAATTTAAAAGTTTTTTAGTTTAACTGAAAATATGTAAATGAAACTAAGTTTTACTTCGGTGTTAACAGACCTTGTTTCTAAAAAATTAAAGTAGTTTTCAGAATTTGAATGTTTTACATATAATAAAGAAAATTAGTATACTGAATCATATTTATTTTCAGGTAAAATGATTGTTGATTGTTTACTTGTTCTGTGCATCGTTTGAAAGAAGTGTCTAAATTCAGAATCTATTACAATGTTCAAACGTTCCGTGGCATGACAGAATTTTTTGTAAGTTTGAAACGCAAATTTGCAATGTATAAGTACGAGTAGTGCATTTGTTGCCTAAAAATATAATTTTGTTTACATGTGATTAGTTTTTTTACATAGAGTATTTTTAGTGTAAAAAGGATTACAAATTATAAACAAACGTGGATTTTAGTGTGAATAGAGATGGACATCATTTATCTCGTTCATAATTATTGCTGTGGAGATAGATGCGTGCACTAAAAAAACTATGTGGAGCGTTAATGTATAAAAGATAGGGGAATTAAAACATCATAAATGAATGCATTGATAAACCGGATGTTTTATGTAAGATGAAGAAAGGAGCTTTATGATGGTTTGGACGAAATAATGACTAAGTGAATATACAAGCCAGAAGTGCAAGCTGGCGTGGAAGAAGTAGACCGAGGAGAATGTAGTTGGATCAAGTGGACCAGATTTTGAAAGAAGGCTATTTAAAATATGAATAATAGAGTATTACGCATGATGAAATGTATGAATGTGGGAAGGTGAAATTTGTGCGATTGAGTGGAAAAAAATGAAGATGTGTTCTCTCTGCTTACGACGTAAATGACACGGCGGTATGATATATCTGTATGCATGTAACAATTGATATTTATTTTTTCAACTAATTAGAATCATATTCAACCCCGTACGAGTCTCTTTCAATGTTCGACAAGCTTGATTAGAGCCCCGGCGACCCGGGTTCGATTTGCAACGGTCTCTAGGCTTGTTTGACTTTTATATATGAAATAATTTATACCCTGGCTCTTAGAACCTGCCTTTGAGATAACCCGATTAAAAAAAACTCTTGATAAAGTTCTGGATTTTTTATATACTAAGTGATTTTTATAAATATTTGTAATGAATGTTTTATTTGAAAAAGGTATCGGTTTATTAAAAATGTTGGACCACAAGGCAGACGGCTTAGTTATTAGATGAAGCTGAAGTTGTAAGTGGAAAATAAACTTTACAAAGTGGATTAAACCGTGTTTGATTAAACAAATTACAACCTTTATAATTTTAATGCCGTACCTATAAATCTTTTAGAAAATAAACATTGTTTTAAAATGTGAGTACGTATCTTATATATGTTTGTTTATGTCATAATTTTGAACACACTTTTTCGTGTAAACTATGATAGTTTGCATTTTACTATTTATTTGGAAAATTTGGCGGAGAATGTTCTTTGACATTTATGTAAAGTTAATATTCTTGGAAATATGACGCATTCTTAAAATATGGTACGAAATTTCCTCGATGTCGATGACCTTCATGGCCTAGTTGGTAAGATGTCTGCCAAACCAGGGAGGATGCATGTTTGATTTATGTCGGTAACCAGATATTTAAAAAAAGACTTCCATTTTTGTTTTCACGAAAACCTAGTTTAACACTTTTCTTGTTGGCTGGAAGAGATTTCCACATGGTGACAAATCCAAGAGATTTTACTGTAAATAATGAAAGTGTTATGTAATAAAATACGAAGGTTGGTCGAGGATGTGTATTAAGTTAGCAAGTCATTTGTCTTCCGACTCGGACGTGCGAATTCGATTCATTTATCATTATTTTTATACATACAAATATATCATGCCATTTCCCAGTTGAGATAGGTAGAGGACAGACCACCAGACTTTCCTAACTCGGCATATATATTTCACATTTTCCACATCCATACACCTTGTCATACAGCTCCTACGAGTTCTCCTCCTTCTTACATTTCCATCTTTCAAAATATCATTCATTTGATTCATCCATACTCTCATTGGTCTTCCTTATTCCACCTTCTCCTCATATTTACACGTCTTTCTTTATTCATTCGTTCCACGTACCCAAACTATCTTAGAGTGCTTTTCTTCATCATACTCAACACATCAGTCTTAAGTTCATATTCATCCCAAATGACTTAATTCTGTATTCTGTCATTCATTATCACGTATTTCCACAGCATTTATTTGGTTCTCCAATATTTTTCCACGTTCAAGTTTCATTCCCATATATCATAGTTAGTACTTAAATAATGCTGTGAATTATTTATTATCATATTATATTTTGATACTGTCAGGTTTCAGTATACATGTTATAGGCTCCATTGACTTTGTTTCCTGTGTTTACACGCTGTTCGATGCCCCCCGCAAGTCTTCCAATTGAGAAAATACTATTTAAATAGCAGAGATCTTCAACTTCTTCTAATTTTTCATTACTCATCCGTTTATTAAGCGATGTAAATGCACGAATCTTTACCTTAAGATTCTATAATCATCCGGTGAGAAATTAATGAGCATGATTTACAATCGTGATTTCTGTGATCTTTACCGACTTCTGATTGTTCTCGAAGTCTTCATGAATTTGGATTACTATATTTCGACGAAAGTTAATATAATATATTAAAAAAATACACAAAATACGTTTCGCAGCTTGCCAATAATGTTGACAAGGGGTTTAAAGCTTTATTCAGAGCGTAAATGTTATGATTATTTGAGATGTAAACATATATAACTTGTCTACTTGCATAAACACATACTCGTAATTAGCCGCGTCACTTAGCTTACTTATTTTGAAAAAAAAAAAAACATAATTCGCACCTAAGGTCTAATTTATTACAAATAACATGTTCTAAACGTGAAATTATGACCAATTCGCCGCTAGGTACATGAAAAAGCAAACCAAATATCAACATGTGTGAATGCATAAAAAATTGACGGTATTTATTATTTTTTAAGTATTTCTTTATCGTTCACATATTTTTTGGTAATTTATAATAGATTCATTTATACTTTTTCAACTTCGTCAATTATTATAGATAAAACGTTGCAAAATCGTATTGCATTGTATTACTTTAATTGTATACACTTCTATCTGGCGGGTTTATTACCATGTTACAATCTCTTTCAATCGACCAGAAATATATTAATAAGATCTTAAGGAAAAACCAGGCCGGAATCTTTTATAAAAAAAAATGGGTTCTAGTGGGAATCGAACCCATAAACTCTGGGCTGGAAGACAGGTGTCTAATCGACTATACCATAAAGTCATAGTCAGATAGACGCCTGTCGTCATATATTAATATAAATAAAGAATATTTTAGATTACATTAGAATATAATTAATAGAATATATGCGATTTTGTAGGAATTTGAAAAAATTGTAATGAAATAAACTAAGAAACACGTGAGATTAGTAGATGAGGGGCAATTACTGTGTGAGGGAACAGTTTGGCTGGACTGGTAGTTTGTTTCCAAAGAAGTCCAGGACTGAGTGGCCTCAAGAAATACCGTGGGAGGCATGCATCCCCACCTTAATAGATGAGATGCTGAGGAGAGAAATATGAAGAAGAAATATTAACTTAAAACTTGGTATGATAGTGGTCTAATGTTTTGTGTGCTTGCTAAGCGTAATAGTTTTCCACATTTAATTTAGTTAAAACTTTCACATAATTTTTCAATTGTCACACAGGCGCTTAATTGCAGCGAAACAATAATAATCGTATAAAAGCTTTTAGGATTGCGTTAAATGCGTTAATAAAGATCTAGTCAATAGTCTTAAATTTTGGTCAACACTTAACCAAACATTTTTTTAACCAAGGAATATAAATTGTTGATTTCAGGAAGCGAAATCGATACTTTTTTTGGTCAAGTTAGTGCTACTTATTTGTACATATACTGTTATAACTAATAATGAAATACACATCTGCATGGTGCATCATGTTTTTGATACAAATTTAACGAATTTGTTTGCAACTGTCGTTTATCGGCCACCTGGTTGGTTAATTAAATTCCTAATAATCGAAAAACTTTTGTATTCCAAACATGAAGTAGTTTTTTTGCAGATGAACATAGATTGCTTCTTTTGTAAAAATAATAATTAATAATTTGCAAAAATTGATTCGATCAACAAAAAAATTCAATCATGACGTATTGAAGGTAATTGAAGTCTAGTCGCATCAGAATGAATTCAATAAAAGTCGTTTTTGTGCTTTTGGTCCAGACGGGGATAAAAATTGATATTGATTGTATTCTAATATACCGATTTTAGATTTGATTTTCGACAATGCTTTATGAAGAGCAGATTCATATTACTGCGTGGCAATCAGAAAGTCATAAATAAACAGTTTTAAATTAATCATTTTGATATTTCTCTCTCACCCTAGAATAGAAGTTTAGAACTTAAATTGTTGTGAAATGCCGCCGATTGATGAGAATGCCACAGTTTATTCTGAAAAACGAAGTCAAATATAATATATCTGCAATATACCATACTTCTGAAACCCTTGTTCTGAACAATATATTTTTAATTGGAGACTAGCTTTAAGATAAATATTCCACCACGGGGATTACATATAATAAAGTTTCCTTTTCGGGTTAGCATCTCGCGGTTTCCCTGTTTAAATTACAGAGTCCTAGATTTTCTAATCTCGACATATATTCTTCGCCTTTTCTATATCCATTTACCTTCTCATACAACTCCTAAGATTTTTCTTTTATGTTTCCTTTTTAAAAATATAATTTAATTGATCGAACCACATTTTCTTTGGTTTTTTTTTACTATGCATACCACTCATATTTGAACTATATATTTGTTTTGTTAGTCTTTTTTCAACATTCATTCTACATGCCAAAACCAATTTACTTAACATACCACCCTTAAGTTCACATTCATCCCTTATCACTTCATGCCGTATTTTATCATACATTATCACCCCATGTAAGAGATAGAGTAAATACATTATTTGAATAATATTGTATTGATTCATTGTATTCTTGAATAATATTGTATTGATTCATTGTATTCTTGAATAATATTGTATTAATTCATTGTATTCTTGAAATAAATATTTGGAAAGGAACTTTTACGAACAAGTTAACGATTATTAATAAGAATATATAAGAAAATGTTACGTTTTGTTCGTCCCCTAGATTATATTTACACCTGTTGATGACCTGTTCCTGCTTTCTGAGTTAGTGTGGCTCTGTGGAGAGCATATTTGCTTACCGTATCAGGATTGATTCCTGGCATTACAAGATTGTATAAACGCGGATGATTTTTTCATCTTAATTTATTTATGTTCTGGCGCTTAGTAATAGTCTAGCATAAATTCTTTGAACGCTCTTGTAGTAACGGGTGTTACGAAATAAATATTTTAGAAGTTTCTGAGATCCAACCATACAGATGATATCCGTGGTTTAGTTTGCAAGACGCCTGTCCCCCAACCCGGATGTTGCGGGTTCAAATCCCGCTGGAACCCAGATTTAAAAAATAGGGTATCAGTCTGGTTTTCACTAAAGACCTTTTTAACATCTTTCTGGTTGTTTGGAAGATATTGCCACGTGGCAAAAGCCCGCCAAGTTGTACTGTATACAGCGAAAGTATAATACAATACAATTATCCTACGAATCAAAATGTCTAAATGGCTATTATTGAATACGGGGAAAAATAAGATGTTATTAAAGAAATAGGTTATGGAGTATTTAGGACATTCATGTTTTACTTAAATGTATAAATTTTATAAAATAATAGATATATTGAAATGGAATAGTAAGGTAGAACACTATTATTTTTATGCGCTGAAATTATTACTAAGTCTATGAGGTTGGACTTGAATTTACAGTTTAACTTTAGATATCTCTTAGTTATAGATCAAGTCAAATATTAAAATAATCAACGGTTAAACCGGAACCAAAGTGTAATGATATAGAACAAATAATTTTTCGAGTTAGTAGCCTTATGTGTGTACATATATACGTGTGTTCATTTCAAAACACACATTTTTTTATTCCTTAAGTCTTCGTTGGATATTATTGTTTCTGATAAGTTTTTAACTATGAAAAATATTTATAGCTATCTAATTTGAATACCGTGTAATTAAAATGTTTACAAGTGAACATAAAGTATACTATATGTAAATTTCTAAAAAAGTTGAATTTTAAGTTTTTTGGTTAAACCCGAACTCTTTATACATAATAATAAGGTAAGAATATAATACTATAAAAGATACAACAAAGAAAGTTGGTTTTTCAATAACAGCTATCCCTTCAGTTACGCGAGTAATTAGTTCCAGGAAAAATGCGCGTAAACAAAAACCATATAAATGGAGTCATATTAATATTTGTAAAGTAGAGGATTAAGGATCAAAAATGCTTAAGTGACTTTTTATAACTTGTTAGTGGTTACTGATAACTAATAAAACATACGTTTTTATAAGAGCCATATGATTTATTTATACGAAGAAATAAATTACAGTAATTACAAGACATTCGTGGTCAAGTTGGCAAGGCGTTTGTCTTTCGATCCCGGGGTTGAAGGCTCGGTTTCCGTTAGTGCTCAGATTTTAAAAAAAATGATTCTAGACTGATTTTCACTTAAGGCCTTTATAATATGTGTCTAGTTGGTTGAAAAAGGTTGTCACATAGCAACAATCCCACCAAGTGGTACTGTGCATAATGAAAGTGCAATACTATACATTTTGATAAACCTAAAAATCATTTTTGCAGGATTTATCTCATGTTACTATCGTCGCTCTTACAGTTGTGGCAATTTCAATTGACAATATTGATAGCATAATCAATCTTACTAGAGTTTGTTACTTGACTGTCTTCTTCTGAACCTCTAGTTTCAAAGAGAATAAATAACCGCGTTTAAGTGAATCAGCGTTGATTGAGACCGTGCAACTGGAGAGAGAGTACAGAGAGTAAATGGAGAGATTACTGTGCACGTATTAATGATTTTTTTTCAAATATTATTTTGTTATTTGGAACATACATTTTTAAATTAGCGAAAAATAATAATAAATTAGTAAATATCCATGACGTTAGAATCATTATTTTAACCCATGATATGCACATTTTGGGTTTCATCATTTTAATATTACAATTATGAATAATAATATGACTTGACATATATTATGTACAAAAAATAAAATATTGGCAATTAGCATGTTTGATTGAAATATCTGCAACATCTTTAATTAATCTTTCATTCTAATTAAATTTATAAACCTTGCTACTGTGGTGTTCTTTAAATTATGACGAAAGAAAGTTAGTGTGCAAATGCAAATTTTATTTACATTAGTGCATCCAAATTTGCATTTCTTTAAAATTAATAAATTCCGTTGTTTCTATGTTAATTGTGCAGTGATTTACTTGCGACAGACGAGTATTTTGAATTTTGTGTGAAATACCGTAATAGACATTGAGCAAAAAAAAAATTAGGTCTTATATCAAAATACGTTTCTATGGTTGCAAGTAGTTTTAAGTACAAATAAATACTATTCTTAATATATTGTATATACTCGTACATTTGATTGAATTAAGAATAAAAAAATGTTTTTTTTTTCGAACCTGACTTAATGTAAATTATAAGTACATCCAAGTGGTAAAAATGATATCTGAGAAGATTGAAAGGTTTGAATTTGTGGTATCCGAGTAAACAATATTCAAATAAGAGAGATTACCATATTATGAGGGTGTATATTCATTGACTTGGATATGTGCTTCAAATGTCAGATTAATGGTTGTTGACCCAAATTCCATTGACCACATTGAAAGATGCCTCCTAGGTAAACATGGAGAAAGCAGATTGAAAAACTGTTATAAGACAGGGAGAGTATGCAATGGACAAGGCAACATCTAATGCATGCGATGGGGCTCTTAAAGAAGATAATAAGTATTTAATTTACACAAAAAATAAATAAGAATCAGCTTTTGTATACATATGAGGCTAAGTATGTAGCAATATGTATTTTTGAGACTTAATAGTAAGCCCCATAATAATAATACAATTACAATAATGCATATAATTAAATATAACAATAACCAAACACTTCATCAAATAAAACTTATCATAGATAATAATTTGTGCTTCTAAATACTTTAATGTAATGATACACACGCATTTACATGTTATTAAAAAATAGCAAATTATCACTAGTGTGTAAGATTTTCCAGTACAGTTGAAATGCAATTAAATACAATAGTTGATCGATAAACTATTTATCGTGATCGATTATGATTGTCAGTTATTTTGCGGGTGGAGGATGTTTGTGCATGTATTGATATATTGTGTACAAGCTGTTGCACTTCAACAAACACACATTTTGGACAGATCAAAGTTTAAATTACAAGAAGATTAAAGTTTCAAGACGAACAGCAGATTTAATTTGTTGCAACGTGTTGTTAGAGTTTTTTTACAAAGCGTTATTTTTACATTGATTACCAGTACAATAAAAATGAGATAACAAGCTTATAAATCACGTAAAATATTGAATTAGATGTAAAGCGGTATTTTTAGGTTGGTTAATGACTTATACGTTTTTTTGATAAGAAGCATCTGAGCTACGGAAAAATATAAAACTATGCAATGTATTGTATCATCTTATCAACTTTCGGCGCATACAGAACAATCTGGTGGGTTTATTGCCAAGTGGCAATTTTTTGTATTACATTTTCGTCGTATACAGTGCCACCTGGAAGATTTATTGCCATTTGGTAATCTCTTTCAACCATCTAATAAGGTGTCATAGAGGCTTTTAGTGAAACCAGACTAGAATACTTTTTTTCAACTAGCCATAAAGACGTTAAACAATTCTTCTTAGGTGATGATCAGACTGGAAAAAAATGGGTACTGACGGGAACTGAGCCCGCAACCCCCGGATTGGATGACAAGTGTCTTGTCGACTAGGTTATGGTGGTCGTATGGTCCTAAGAGTAAAACCAGTCTGGAATTGAAACGAACTGAAGCGCCCGCTTGCCTCCACAGTTGATCACCAAATATAATTCAATGGACCTATTTATTCTCCTCCAAATTTATGAAAAATATTCATTATTAAAGTAAATTTATTCTAAGTTGATTAATTATTTACTCAGTCATTATCTTTAAAATACTTATTCTCGGCCACAATACAGTAAAAGCCATAATGTGCGTTCTAAAAATGTCACAGAAGAGACATTAAAACATCCGCATGCATAACAACTGCGTTTTGTTGTTTCCCTACTTTCCTCAAGTGAACCGTGAGATTGTTTGCTGATATAACTCTGCCACTAGAGTTTAATTATCTACAGACTGATCGTAGAAACGTGATATTAGTCACTTGGTAAATTTAAGAAAAATAAAAATGTCAACTGTTATTGGCGTAAATACGGATGCTTATAAACATTTCGTTTTTAACAATAAAAAATAAATAAGTTTCACACGAAAACCAATAAATTTCTTTAATTTAAAGGTATTTTTTTAAGAAAAAGAAAACATTTTAAAATTATTTATAATTAAGCATCAATATTGTGGAAGTTTAAAGACATTGTAATTTGTTTAATCAAACACCGTTTATTCAACTTTATGTAACGGTATGACCCCGCCGGTTTCAAGGCTTTCATGAGATGAAATCCTTGAAACCGGTAGGGTTATACCGTTACATAAAGTGGAATAAACAATGTTTCATAAAACAAATTACCAAGCATTTTTACTCTCTGTATTACAAGATATTTTTTTCACTTTTATGTAAAAATAATAAATATTGATAGTGTTGGGTGTTAACATAAGTTGTGTCCGTTTTTTTCCAATTTAAAAATGAGCACCAAAAGTAAAACAAAATGGTAAAGGTTATACGTCATTCGAAAGAAAATTTTATGTTCTACAAGATATTGTATTTGCTATCGAAGTCCACTGTTCGTCCGGAACGCTCCATGTCTTTCAGGTCGAAATTACCGTCTTTGAAACGCAAAAACCATCGACGAGTTGTCCTTTTTCAAGTGATGGATAGCTTGTTCGGAGTTTCGGTCCGATGGTAGGACACCTTACTCCTTCATCGGATAAGTTCTGACTGTTAAGATATTTATTGGAAATTTTTGTTTTTGGGAATCGGGAAAGGATAGGTTTGTGGTAATTGTTTTGATTTTATGAATGATTATGAGAAATTATAAACGATTAAATACATATATAAATATGATGATATGTACATAATATTAAATACAAATATACATAAATTTGTGTCGTCACACACTGTTTTATATTGAATGGGTGAAAAAAAAAAAAAAAAAAAAAAAAAAAAAAATGAAAAAATGAATTGTGAATAAATTATAAGAATGAATATAGTATATGTACAATAGATAAGTAAATGAGTGGGGAAATGTGTGTGACTTTTATAAATATATTAAGGTGTAGAAAATGTTTATTGAAGGTGAGAAATGCGGTTGCCTATGGGGGTAAACTGTCTTTCATTCATAGCATCTTCACCGTACACTTCGCAAATATCGCAAGCAGCTTTGGCAGTTTTATTCCCTCGATTGAACGCGAACAGAAGGAAGTGTCGAAAATGCTCACTTTCGTCTACTTGACATTCCATTTTGAAGGCTTGTCATCAAATGAAATAATATATGTAACGTAAAAGCAAACACAATATCTTGTAGAACAGAAAATTTTCTTTCGAATGACGTATAACCTTTACCGTTTTGTTTTACTTTTGGTGCTCATTTTTAAATTTGAAAAAAAAAAACGGACACAACTTATGTTAACACCTAATATAATAATAATAAAAGTTATATGTACTCGTATTATTAGCACACCAAAATATTTATAAAACACTCATGCAATATCTGTCGGATTTATAACTTTGAAGCAATTTTTTTCCATCAACTAAGCTTATTCGTGTCTAAAATAATACAGAGAATGAAAAGTAACATTTGAGTTACTGTTTAAAAATACAAGTCCCAAGAAAAATTATAACTTTTCCCATTGATTTAAATATGCTTGGTAATTTGTTTTATCAAACACTGTTTATTCCACTTTAAGCTTGTTCGTGTCTAAAATAATACAGAGAATGAAAAGTAACATTTGAGTTACTGTTTAAAAATACAAGTCCCAAGAAAAATTATAACTTTTCCCATTGATTTAAATATGCTTGGTAATTTGTTTTATCAAACACTGTTTATTCCACTTTAAGCTTGTTCGTGTCTAAAATAATACAGAGAATGAAAAGTAACATTTGAGTTACTGTTTAAAAATACAAGTCCCAAGAAAAATTATAACTTTTCCCATTGATTTAAATATGCTTGGTAATTTGTTTTATCAAACACTGTTTATTCCACTTTAAGCTTGTTCGTGTCAAAAATAATACAGAGAATGAAAAGTAACATTTGAGTAACTGTTTAAAAATACAAGTCCCAAGAAAAATTATCATAAGTATGGACGTTATAAAAAGGTAAATGGACGATATATTTTTATTTTTCCTCAAATTTATGTCTGAAATGAATTGAAAGCGAGGAAAATATAGATTGAGAAAATAATGGAAATATATACAATAGTTGAAGATATTTTAACTTAGAGAAAGTTAAGATGTATGAGCAATAGAAAATCATGTATGACGAGAAGTATAGATAAAGATGAGGCTTAAACTGTGTTTTTTAAGAGAGCTGTAGAGGTCCATATTCTATATTGTATGACGAGAAGTATAGATAAAGATGAGGCTTAAACTGTGTTTTTTAAGAGAGCTGTAGAGGTCCATATTCTATATTGTATGACGAGAAGTATAGATAAAGATGAGGCTTAAACTGTGTTTTTTAAGAGAGCTGTAGAGGTCCATATTCTATATTGTATGACGAGAAGTATAGATAAAGATGAGGCTTAAACTGTGTTTTTTAAGAGAGCTGTAGAGGTCCATATTCTATATTGTATGACGAGAAGTATAGATAAAGATGAGGCTTAAACTGTGTTTTTTAAGAGAGCTGTAGAGGTCCATATTCTATATTGTATGACGAGAAGTATAGATAAAGATGAGGCTTAAACTGTGTTTTTTAAGAGAGCTGTAGAGGTCCATATTCTATATTGTATGACGAGAAGTATAGATAAAGATGAGGCTTAAACTGTGTTTTTTAAGAGAGCTGTAGAGGTCCATATTCTATATTGTATGACGAGAAGTATAGATAAAGATGAGGCTTAAACTGTGTTTTTTAAGAGAGCTGTAGAGGTCCATATTCTATATTGTATGACGAGAAGTATAGATAAAGATGAGGCTTAAACTGTGTTTTTTAAGAGAGCTGTAGAGGTCCATATTCTATATTGTATGACGAGAAGTATAGATAAAGATGAGGCTTAAACTGTGTTTTTTAAGAGAGCTGTAGAGGTCCATATTCTATATTGTATGACGAGAAGTATAGATAAAGATGAGGCTTAAACTGTGTTTTTTAAGAGAGCTGTAGAGGTCCATATTCTATATTGTATGACGAGAAGTATAGATAAAGATGAGGCTTAAACTGTGTTTTTTAAAAGAGCTGTAGAGGTCCATATTCTATATTGTATGACGAGAAGTATAGATAAAGATGAGGCTTAAACTGTGTTTTTTAAGAGAGCTGTAGAGGTCCATATTCTATATTGTATGACGAGAAGTATAGATAAAGATGAGGCTTAAACTGTGTTTTTTAAGAGAGCTGTAGAGGTCCATATTCTATATTGTATGACGAGAAGTATAGATAAAGATGAGGCTTAAACTGTGTTTTTTAAGAGAGCTGTAGAGGTCCATATTCTATATTGTATGACGAGAAGTATAGATAAAGATGAGGCTTAAACTGTGTTTTTTAAGAGAGCTGTAGAGGTCCATATTCTATATTGTATGACGAGAAGTATAGATAAAGATGAGGCTTAAACTGTGTTTTTTAAGAGAGCTGTAGAGGTCCATATTCTATATTGTATGACGAGAAGTATAGATAAAGATGAGGCTTAAACTGTGTTTTTTAAGAGAGCTGTAGAGGTCCATATTCTATATTGTATGACGAGAAGTATAGATAAAGATGAGGCTTAAACTGTGTTTTTTAAAAGAGCTGTAGAGGTCCATATTCTATATTGTATGACGAGAAGTATAGATAAAGATGAGGCTTAAACTGTGTTTTTTAAGAGAGCTGTAGAGGTCCATATTCTATATTGTATGACGAGAAGTATAGATAAAGATGAGGCTTAAACTGTGTTTTTTAAGAGAGCTGTAGAGGTCCATATTCTATATTGTATGACGAGAAGTATAGATAAAGATGAGGCTTAAACTGTGTTTTTTAAGAGAGCTGTAGAGGTCCATATTCTATATTGTATGACGAGAAGTATAGATAAAGATGAGGCTTAAACTGTGTTTTTTAAGAGAGCTGTAGAGGTCCATATTCTATATTGTATGACGAGAAGTATAGATAAAGATGAGGCTTAAACTGTGTTTTTTAAGAGAGCTGTAGAGGTCCATATTCTATATTGTATGACGAGAAGTATAGATAAAGATGAGGCTTAAACTGTGTTTTTTAAAAGAGCTGTAGAGGTCCATATTCTATATTGTATGACGAGAAGTATAGATAAAGATGAGGCTTAAACTGTGTTTTTTAAGAGAGCTGTAGAGGTCCATATTCTATATTGTATGACGAGAAGTATAGATAAAGATGAGGCTTAAACTGTGTTTTTTAAGAGAGCTGTAGAGGTCCATATTCTATATTGTATGACGAGAAGTATAGATAAAGATGAGGCTTAAACTGTGTTTTTTAAGAGAGCTGTAGAGGTCCATATTCTATATTGTATGACGAGAAGTATAGATAAAGATGAGGCTTAAACTGTGTTTTTTAAAAGAGCTGTAGAGGTCCATATTCTATATTGTATGACGAGAAGTATAGATAAAGATGAGGCTTAAACTGTGTTTTTTAAGAGAGCTGTAGAGGTCCATATTCTATATTGTATGACGAGAAGTATAGATAAAGATGAGGCTTAAACTGTGTTTTTTAAGAGAGCTGTAGAGGTCCATATTCTATATTGTATGACGAGAAGTATAGATAAAGATGAGGCTTAAACTGTGTTTTTTAAGAGAGCTGTAGAGGTCCATATTCTATATTGTATGACGAGAAGTATAGATAAAGATGAGGCTTAAACTGTGTTTTTTAAAAGAGCTGTAGAGGTCCATATTCTATATTGACCACAAAAAAGACATGGTCTAATAGATTCAACCTATAAAATAATACATTTTTGTTTATTTGAAAAATTGAATAAGCGTACGTAAGTTTAGGTTTCGTTTTAAAAAAATTAAAGTTGTGTATCATATATAGTATGCGTTCAAATATAATATACAAAATCAGAAAATTGTGCAGTACGTGACCAAATTTCATTTTGAAAACAATTTATTTCTATACAATATCATATAAGTTAATATTGTGTATTCAAATATCTCAAATAATGTAAAATGTATGTGGGATCTCTTTTCTATGTACTCGTGTCTGTCTATTTCACATTCATGAAAAATCATGTTTATTTTGTTAGAAGAAGTTCCAAGATTAATGGCATTTCTGTATATTTGATTTGAAAATGGAAAAAAAATCTGTCACGTTTAGTGTGTGTTGTCTCAACAAATATTTTGACACGCAGCTCAACTGACTTTAACGCCTTTCTAATGTACCTCAAAAATTCTGACATGTTTTTTGGATCTAAATAGGTATAATACGGGCATGTTTTTTTATTTATTTACACGAAATAATTATCATATTTTTAATTTTGGTAATGTCTTATATTCATCTTTCTTGTATTTAATGGTCAAAGTTTCAAATAGCAAATTTATATATTTTTTCGAGTCATATAATATTACTTGAAAATGGTGGGCCTTTGAGAAGTGCAGGCATTCGTGTACGAGGTAGATCGTGGAAAAAGTGGTAGGATCAAATGGACCAGATTTGAAAAGAAGGTAAAGAAAAAGTAAGAAGTATAATTAATAGAAGATTGTGCATGACGAGATGTGTGAATGTGTAGGAGGCGAAAATTTAGTGCTTGAATAGATACGTTTGGCGATATGTCCTCTCTTCTATATATTATAGATAATTTTGGAGATATGTTCTCTCGCTATGTTTTTTAGCTTTCACTTTAATTAAAAATCAAGTTAAGTCATTCTTGTTATATAAAACACCAGTGAAAAAGTATACGCTTTTAATAATTAGGACATTCCAAGTGCTCATTATTTCTCCATTTCCATATTTACTTTATTATTTCGTAAATGCCGTCAAGTGAGCACTTTTCAAAGCATTTTAATAGAAATTATTTTCAACGCACGGTTCGGATTCCAGTTATTCTTATTATGGACCAACACACTTTCATCTATTGAAGTATTTCAAAAACGTGCCGAAAAAGAACGCACACCTATATTTGTTTGTTTTATTATTTGCTTTTAAAATTATCAATCATAGTTCTGAATGCCCTTAATGTACTGAAATACAAGTAAAACAGTAGGCCATAACATTAATGTTAGATTAGCTCCCGGAATGTTGTAGTGCTTGAGTAGCAAATATCAAGCCAATAATTTAATCGTAGAAATTGACTTTTGAAATTTTAATGAATTATAAAATTAAGTGCTTGGTCGTCAGTTCGATACTCGTGATAAGCTACTCGACTCCAGAGAGCATAATATTTTTATGAAACGATTGAGTAAGAATAATTTGATTTATAATTTTAATAACCTGGATTGTTTTTCAATTTTCTACAGTAATTGTAAGACTGAAAATGTTTGACTTGATTTAATTTATTTTTATATAATTTTTAAGATTTTTTACGAGATATATTCTTTATTTCACAATATTTTTTCTTACCTGCTAATGTTTTTTGAAAAATTGTATCTCTCATCCAATAATGGTCGTAAACTGTGTAATTTTTGCCCGAATGGTTAAAACATATAGTAACAATACACCCAAAATTGTATTGTATTGTATCGTATTACATGTTCGTTGTATACAGTACAACTTAGCGAGCTTTTTGAACAGATGACAATCTATTTCAATCAACCAGAAATATGTTAAAGTAGCCTTTACTGAAAACCAGAGTGGAATTCTTTTTTAACAAAAAATTGGGTTCCAATAGGAATCGAGCATGCAGCCCTCCGGTAAGAAGACAGACGTCTTAATAATCAGGTCACGGAGGTAATCAATTTGTACCTCGTACAACATTAGGGTTGCTAGAAATGCAATTTGATGCTCATGACTTTCGATACAACGGCTGATTTCCAACAAACTAATGTTTCATAATTAATCTAGTACTCGTATAAACGAAAACGACACATCTCAGAAAGAAGACAGTTAAAATATGCTCAACAGATCGTTAAAAAAGTCATTCTAGCGATTTTGAACAATTATCTTAATGGAAAACTAAAACCTAAATAATCTAGTGAAAAATATAATAATAGGTGATATATTTACAAATATTTACGCACACCAGAACAGTGGGATAGCTCACTCACTATATATAGTAGTATAGATCATTTAAATTTATTTTTATTTGTATGTGAATTGACAGAACATAAATGTAATAAAACATCATGTAGACCTTTGTAATTGTGTTAGAAAAATAAAAACAAGATAAATATGGTGTAGTGTATATAAAACAAACGTAAATACGTTATTTTTAATATGACCCCAAAACTGCAAACTAAACTTTAAATGTAGACCTAAAAACGTTATTTCTCGGAAAGCAGGTCACTTCTGCTACTGTTAGTTCATTTTGGCAAATTACTCGTATATTTGTCACGCAGTCACGCATCTGAAGCTGAGAATAGGTTTCCGTCATCTCGCTGCGACAACGTGTCTGACAAACCCATTCTTTGGCATCTCTTCGTGTTCAAGTAGGTGAGTGCTTCCTCTACCATTAGTAATTGCCTTATCTTCATCATTATCTGTCTTAATACTTGCCAATGGGACATCTAAAATTAGTGAAAGATCTTTGAACTGCAACGATTTCACTTGAGTTGTTCTTTGTTCGTTTCTAATTTTAAATAGATGGTTAATGATTTCGATCGTCAATTTAGTCGTAATGTTTATAATAGTTTGTCTTTCTCTCTTTATTGGATATTTTTATTTAATAATTATTTTTTGATGAACAAATCGTGCGATAAATATCTTACCGTGTATTAAAATTCGAAATCGCTAACAATGCCCAACATTATAATGGAGATCAACATGTTTATTAAAAGTTATTAAATTTGGCGCGGAGAGAAAGTTTTGCAATTTTACAAAATTTAATTGGAATTATGATACGTATGTTAACTCTATAAATGTTGTTCTTACCGTTTCTTATCAGTAACTGTTAAGACGAGTTAAAAACGTTTGGTAAATATTTAAAAATCGTGAACAGGTGGTCTTTAAAAATTGTTGAATAAGTAACTTTATAAAATATTCGTACACATATATATCATCAAGCTATTTCCCTTTGGGGGTATACAGAGAGGACATAGCGTTAGATCTTCTTATTTCGACACACATACTTCACCTCTTTCACATCTATATACTTTGTCATACAACTCCTACTTTCCTTGGTTTCCTCTACCACGCCTTCTACTCATATTTACACTATACATTCGTTTTGTTAGTGTTTCTTTATTCCTTCATTCTACATGATCAAACAGAGCGCTCTTGTTCATATTTTTCAACACACCGGCTTTAAGTTCACATTCATCCGTTATCACTTTACTCTGTATTCTGTCACATAGTATCAATCCATGTATAATATTCAATGCACGCATTTCTAAATCATTTGTTTGGCTCCTTTCAGTCTTTTTCCATAGCCATATTTCACTCCCAAACTTTATAAAAAATAATATTATTCATGAAATCTTTCATATTATACAAAATTTTTCATTATACATGACATTTCAACTATTTTTATATACCCAGAATCGTTGCTAATGTATAAATATTTTTAAATAAAACTGATTTTAAATAAACATTTTTCTATTCCAGATCTTGCAAGAGAGCATCATGCAAAAAGAGTGCTCCCTGGGCCAGTGGGTGTGGAGCGCGTCGGCTTCGCGGCGCTGGAGCGACGTGCAGATCCAAGCGGCGGGCCGGCAGTACCGTGCGCACCGCCTCGTTCTCTCCTGTGCCAGCCCCTTCATTAGGGTAACTATTATTCATCCTAACATCTTTAATGTTGCCCATTCAAGTAGCTCTTTAGCTTATACTACAACGTTAGTAGTATGCACGTTTTGTTAAAACAAAGCCCCGGCCCGCAGTATAGACAATACTACACCGTACTATGTGTGCCAGTCTGTTCATATATTGTATCCAATATAAGAAAAAATGTAGCCTATACAACGATTTTTATCCCTTCAATGAACTTTGTTAGAAGTACCACGAACTTCGCTTTGCGATGTTTTAGGTTACTTGGTTAGAGTGTCCTTAACCATTCCCCATTTGGTTAACGAAAAATACCAGCATGAAGACATATGGTAGTGTAACCAGATATTAGAAAAAATAAGGTTTTTCGTAGAGTAGTTCCACTAAGGATCGGACCCTTTCTGATTGGTTTATCATAACTTAGGGTTATAATCTCTTTGAACGGTTCTCCCAACTCCTCTTTCCTTGGATAATGTCGGAGTGGAGAACTCCCCGTGGACACTTTGTCTCTAATACCAAGTTCTTGCAGAATAGGCAAGAAAGTTCAAGAAATCAGTATGCGTCTCTTACATCACACATATAAACCATCCCTTTGTTTGCCTTCATCGTCCAGCTCTTTATCTCATTCAAGAAGATGGAGAACATCAGAAAACGAGTTGGTTATTTTTTCGTTGACAAAATAATGTTACGATTTCACCATATTTATTTTACAACGACATATCGATTTAAGTTCACAATGTAAAGCTCGTATAATAAGGCTGTTCCATAAATAAGAACAAGCAAAAGTAAAAATACAATTAAAAAAAATGTTTTAAATAAATGGTCGAACAAATCTAGAATATTGTGTCTGAATCAGTAAAGATATCGCTGTTTAACGACGGTGTTGTTTTTTTGTGTGTGTTAAAATACATTCCATCTTAATTTATCACAAATTATAGAATATTTGTGTATTTTTAATTAAAAATTGTAAAATTATTTTACAAATGTATAATAAAACAATGTAGCTCATTCATACATCCTGAAAGACTGATAAAATATAAATAATAAAAGATGATTTTAAAGATATGTATAAATATGAGTATATACGAGTATATGCATATCGTTTATAAATCATTAAATAGAGTTGAATGTTTAGACTAGAATTTTAGATTGATGTTTGTTGAACTATAAGTATCTAATATCTTCGAGTATTTTTTAAAGTCTCAACTAAATTTCTAAATTAATGTTTTTGTTTTAAAGGGCCTTCTTCTATCCATACCGAGTGACGATCTTCCTACAACGATCGTCTTAGCCGACGTGGCTTCTGAGATTGTGGAAGCTTTTCTTCAGTACGTTTACACGGGAGAAGTGAGTTTGCTTCCAGAACATTTGGAATCCTTTTTGGCTCTCACCCAAACCCTCCAAGTGCACGTAGAGAAAACAGACATAGATGGTTTGAAAAAAATATCAATGGACAAATTTCCCAGTGAAAGTAAAAAACTTCAAACTAACAAAACTTCTAGTGATAAAAGCAGTGTTTTACTAAACATATTAAATGAGTTCACATCTAAAAACGAAAATGAAACTAAATCTAGTGTAGATATTAAAGACCCCGGAGTTTGTGATATTAAGTTTGAAGGTTGTGAAAAAAACATGGATATTGAAGTTTTAATTAAAAGTGATAAAATATCTAAAAAATCCGCCATAATTTTGCCTGAAATCAAAGAGTGTGTTATGAAAACAAACTGTGATAAAACTTTGTATGATAATTATCCTAATATTTTTCTTAAAAATATCCTTAATACTAATAATGATAAGTTAATAACACCCAGAACTCATACTTTACTTGATAACTTTCAAACCAATGAAAACAGGGAAGAAAGTGATAGAAATAGTAATACTCTAAAAGAAGTGTATACGGACAAAATGTGTAATTTGAATAAATCTGAATGTATTGATGTGGACAACTGTAGTAGTTCCTCTTGTGAAATTTTGGAACCAGTTTGTGAACGGAAATCTCCAGAAGCGTCGTACATTTCTTCTTTAAGTAATATTCAAAACAAAATACTTCGTGGAAGTGACGAAAATCCATGTTATGGGAAACCGCACAATTTAGTGACAAACCAAAATATCGTTGCTCTGAATTTAGTAAATAATAAAAGATCAATTGAAAAAGATGGCATAAGAAGTACATTTAGTTCGTATATTCATCCAACTTTTCAAAAAAGTCTGTATAATGAATTATCCAAAAATAGTTTAAGCCTTCCGATAAGTAAAAGTTTGACAAGTGTTGAAAACAAGCTAGTTCGTCCTATTCCTTCCCTTATGCCCTTAGAGACATGTATATCAGAATCACATCAAAAGAAAAGCTATATTGATAATACTTCGTCAAATTTGTTAGATCTTTCCTCATTTTCAAATAGTCACTTTAATAGAACCAACAGTGCATTTGAGGAAGTTAAGAATTATTCAGAACAATACGAAGAAAGACAATATTTAAATCATGGACCAAGATTTCACAATGGACTTTTGAGACATCACATCAACTATTTACAAAGCCAAAAGTCATTGAGGCTTGGTTTTAATATTATTCAAAGAGATAAAACTATCGATAATAATTTGAATATGTTTCATAATCAAAACAGTTTTGTTGAAGATACGTATGCAGGTAATTCAGCGAGTGTTACAGTTATTAATGGTTTAAAAAAGAACAAAGTATTACCGCATAACAAAGTAATGATAAGTCCTTGGGGGACCAGACGTCCTGTTTACTATCGTCCAGAAAAAAAGATTCAAATCAGATACGATCATCAGCCACAAGAACCAAACTATCAGGTGAGTAAGAAAAACTGATTTTTATTACAATAAATAAAAAAACCATTGAAAAACTTTTATTTTAAATTAATTCTAAAGACAGTGAAGGAGTTTCAGGTTAATTGTTTAAAATTGTAAGAAAAATACTAATCTAAGTGAATTACTAGATTATTTTATTAGCATTTTTTATAACAAAGTTGTTTGTTTTTTGTTGAGTGGTTTTTGTATTGTACTATGTAAAGCTGAAACTTCAAGCTTCAAGTCCTGAAAATGGGTGATTTCAGTTATTAAACGTGACAAACACATTATGTTCTTCGAGTGTTTCAGTTCACTACGCACAACGCAAAACAAAATGACATGTTTCAGTTCACTACGCACAACGCAAAACAAATTATTAACAGTATCTTATATACTTACGACTGATTTTCAATATTTTAACCCCACATATCTCAAAACTTACTCTTTCTTTGTCTTCATATTCATAAAACGTATATCATATATTTTGTTTAATTATACATTTATTTTTTGGAATCTAGTATGCGATCGATTGATATCATACATAATATTTAAATATATAAGTCGATAAAATTGAAATCAAGTGCAACATTTGTATTATTGACACCAAAATTAAAATAATTGTTCTTAGGTTTAGAAAATTACCACGCTTTATACATTCACGACTGAAAATTGAGTACTAATTGAATACTAGAATATCATAAATGATAGATATTTAGCTGCAGATTTCATTGCAGTTGTTTATCGTCGTGTGTTATTATCCCACAAATATAAATTAATTGGATATTATCTAGATCAGTATAACACGAAAACCGTACACGATAATATTCATTTGGGTATTGGAATTTATTAGATAAACAAAATATGAAAACGAATATTAAAAAAAAAAGTTCTTGGGATGTGTTGTGAACAAGTAAGTCTTTTATGCCTAAATGAATGCACCTTATGGATTTTTCAAAATGAATGAGGATATTTAGAAATGCATATTTGATAAACTTTAAAATTATTCGTAGTGAACCCATCAAGACACAGTTACTAGTTTTTTTATATTACTCGCACAATCTCACCGTTCATGGTGGAATAATACCTTATTTGTTTAGTTATTGTTTGTACATAAACATGCTAATGCGAACTCCATATTATTTTATGAATCAAGTAATAAAGGTAAACACTATGTGAAAGTAGTCACTTTAAATTGTAGGCTTCCAAAACAATATCGGTTCGTGTACGACGAACTAACTCCGTGGACTAGATAGTAAAAAGTCGGTCTTCTAATCTGGTGGTTGTGGGTTTGATTCCCGTTGGTTCCTAAATTTTTAGGAATTGATTCAGTCTGATTTTTTGTTTAGACTTGTTTACCACCTTTCTGGTTGGTTGGATGATATTTCCGCATGGCAATAATCCCGCTGGGTTATATTATATACAACGAAAGCATTATATATATTTTTAAACAGAAATCACATATTGTATAGAAAAAACAATTTCTCGAAACATTTCTTGATAATTTGTAGTTAAAACCCTTTGTTGAGTTAAGTTTTTTGACACGAATAGTACCATAAATAATATTTTTTCGTTATTATCTGTAATGGTTCATCCATGTTTTTAATTATTGACCTTACTAATATGTCTCAATCGTTCTTTCCTGGGCCTCGATCTACTATCTGCTATGTGTATGTTACAATGTGTAATTAACACAATATTTCGATAGTCTTTGAATAAGTTCTTTTGAAGTTTCTTTTTAGCTGCAACACGGTTTTCAATATTTTTCTATATACACTACTACCTGCTATGTGTATGTTACAGTGTGTAATTAACACAATATTTCGATAGTCTTTGAATAAGTTCTTTTGAAGTTTCTTTTTAGCTGCAACACGGTTTTCAATATTTTTCTATATACACGTATCGAAAATATGTTTTGCAGATATCAAAACTCCTCAACTTTCAATTCTTGAATTGTTCATCAAAACATTGTTATCATTTGAATAATCTCTTTTCTTTAATTATTATTTTAACTCATTTACGTTCATTCTTAAATAATTTTTATTAAATAACACTTAGATTCTATTTTTTAACCAAATAGCCTAAATAATGTTTATTCTCTGCCACTTTTACCATATAGCCATGCTTTGAACAAGTATATTTAATTACTAAGTTTTCAAAATAACACAATTATTGGAAAATACGCTCATCTTCAGCATTAAAAAAAAGGTTCATCTCGAAAATACGCTCATCTTCAGCATTAAACTTGATAATATTCTTTTAAAATTGGTATTGAAAGAACATATCATAAAATTCAATGTAAATAATATCAATTCTTCAAGATACTAACGAAAACTATTAAGATAAGCATATTGAAGTGCTTATGATGCATCCTTGTGTCAGATTGCAGATATCTCTTAAGGTAGTGTTTCTCAACTTTGTAATTAATTTAATGCAAAGCCCACCGAGTTTGTGATAAATTTTGAAATATGAACAAAGTATGGATTCTGAGTTGAAATGTACATAGTAATTTATTTTTAACAAACACTGTTTATTCCACTTTTTTGTGACGGTATAACCCTACCGGTTTAAAGGCTTTCACCTCATCTTCAGGGGAGCGCAAACAAGACTAAATGCTGTTCGAACTGGTACCGATATAGACACTTCAACGGTTGGAGGCGGGGGGGGGGGGGTGAGGAAGGCTAGGGATAATTTCGGCCAAGAGCGGGGAGATTTTGGGGAAATAACTGTTCAACAGATGCTCCGATCGGTATACTGACTTAGAAATTTCTAGGGCCTCTAATCTGTCCAATTTATTTCCGTTGCCGCTAATATGTAAGAATTTGGCATCATCGATAGAAAAAGTATGATTCTCACGGTGACAATGATTAGCCATTTCAGAATAAATTAGAGGATTTGTTAAGACAGATTGGTGTTCACGAAATCTCTTTTCAAAAGATCTTCCTGTCTTTCCTATATAGAAATTATCACAGTCAGCACATAAACGTTATACACACCACTGTTGCTAAGTATTCCATTTTTGCCTTTCCCATTAAATAAGAGTTTCCGGAGATTAAAGTTAGTGTAAAAAGCTGGCTTTATGTGACTTGGAATATTTTTGGTTATTTCATTTGATATATTTTTTATAAATAGGACTTTGCTCCATTTATAGGTATGCTTATAGGGGTCGTTAAATATATAATCTTTTATAAGTTTCTTTTTTGTTTTGTTTTTTAAAAGTGAATCAATGAAGCTTCCAGGATAGCCATTATTTGTAGCAATTTTTTTGATGGTTATTAATTCCTTTTTAAAATTGTCGTCGGTTAATCGGACACTGAGCAATCTATGAAGCATACAGTTAAAGGCGGCGAATTTATGATTATTAGGATGGTTAGAAGTTGCTGGAATTATAGAGTCTGAATAAGTATTTTTCCTATATATATCAAAGTCAAATGTGCCATTTTTCCGAGATAATGTTAGGTCCAAGAAATTTAATTTTCCGTCCTGTTCTGTTTCTAATGTAAATTTTATAAAACTTTCTATAGAATTTAAATATTTAAGAAATTGGTGTAATTGTCTATCGGTACCCGTCCAAACACAAAGAATGTCATCTGCATACCTAAACTAGCACAAAACATTTTTGGTTAACTTAAACTTACTCCTAAAAATACATTTTTCAAAATAGTTCATAAATATTTCCCTGAGAAGGGGAGACATATATTTATTTCTCCAAATAAACATTACAAATTCTTAAAATTTTTCTTTTTTCATTCAACAATGTGTAAATTTCGAAGGTCTGGATTGTAAGATTCTTTTCAGCTTTGTTCGACGTCGTTTTTCACTTCTATACATCAAAGTTGGTTCTAAAATATCAGTGTAGACTATCATCTTGACAGATTTTGATGCTGTCCGGTTCGAGTATACATGTTTTAGTGCCCCATTGACAATGTTTCTTATTGCTATACTCCGGTCGATATCTCAGGTAACTTTTCCTTAATCTGAAAAATTCTTCGTGACTGGGCCTCGTAGTCGAGAAACACCTCGTCATTCCAACGTTAACTCAGTTGAAAAGCAAAGGTGGACCGTGGAGTTTTCTTTTTTCTTGTCTTTAAGTGAATAAGCTATTGCACACCAGCAAACTCATCGGCCACACTGGTGTATTGGATCCGATGGCACACCTGATGAGGGACGATCGGAGCACACCGACATGTTTTTCTCCTTTTTTTAAAAAATAGTTATGACCTAAGTCATGTGCATGTTTATGCCCCCGAATAGTCAACGGAAAAATATGCGTGTCATTGGAGGGGAGTAGCACAGTAACACGCAGGGTTCCAACCGGTAACCTTCCGCACGGAAGTCCAGTGCGTTACCGCGCGGCCATGCACCTCAACCTACTAAAAAAATACTACGAGTACCTACATATATATGTTAGCAGAGTTATTTAACTTGCTCTAATCTTTCATTAATCATAAATTTCGAAACATTCATTCTCTCTGATCTTTTTCTCGTTTTTTTATTTTATAATTTTACAAGTATTATATGAGTTATTATGAAATGTTAAAAGCTGTATTTTTCTATAAACTTTTCTTAATTACTTTTAGGATTGGGTATCTACTTACAAAGTGTTAATTAACTATTGCACTAGTTCTACAAAGTACTATTTCATCTCTGTTAAAGCAATTTTATTGTAAAGCGTTTTTTTTATTTACAATATTTAAAAAAAACTCAATACGGATGTGACAAAACGGTATGTCAGAAAATGAAAAAAAAAACTGTCGTCAAACATATTTGTATTGTTTTAATTTAAAGTCATTGATGCCTTCATGATTTTTTTTCAAAAATTGTTTAGATCTAATAAATTTAATATTTAAAATTTAAATGTAGGTGAAAAGCTTGCTTACATTAATTAAAAAAAACAGTGCCAATTCGATTTCGTCAAAATATGAGTAAAGCTTGTTTGTGTTTATTATGGCGATATACATTTATAATATGAATGAAAAGGAGCCGAGTGAAGCCGTACTTGGCCATGCATCTTATGTGTTAGATTCTATGTAGCAAGTCACCAGTTTAAAATCCACGCTGATGTATTTTATTCAGATAGGGAAAAATATTATATTACTTGGATTATATTAATTATTTTATGGAAAAAATCTAAAATGTTAAAGTATGATGTAAAATTTACTTAAATACTAAATAATTGAGACGATATTGCAATTAAAAAAAACCTCTCATATATTCTTGACAAAGTGAATATATCTGTGGATTTACGTTGAGAAACACTTGGCGGGTTTCTTTATTATGCAGAACTTGCCCCACTGCATTGTGCACTTTCGCAATTTTGCGATAATGAGCTCAAAATGTTAATGCACTCGCGGCGTGCGTGGTGTCATGGATGCATTTTGGTCATCTTATCTCTATTGATTTTTAAAGTCGCTAAAACCAGTCGTGATATTTTAATGAAGTATTGAAATGACATTTCAAATCGGATAATTAAAATTCACCACGATTTTGGAAGCATACAATAAACTTAGTAAGCTCCAAATGTATTCAACCCAAAAATGCGATAAATTGAAACAAAAATAAAATTTAATAAAGTCACCTGTAGTTCAATTATTTTTTAGAACAATGTTTTCAATAACACTTAAAATATTCTGAAGTTTTGTTTTCAAAATTATGTTAACACTGTGGAGATCCCTTCTTCGTCCCTTTTATTTTTTCACGTAAATCGAACTTTTGTTGACTTATTCAGTTTTGAAAATAAATTTGAAAATAAAACTTGCTCTAGAACTAATGCAACTGTTTCTGGAGTGACAGTTTCTGCTGATCTGCCTTAACGACGTTCATCTTCAATCGATTCTCTACCCATGTGAGACAGTTTTTTCAAAGAAACTTGATTACCACGCTGTATTAAATTTTTAACATTTTAGAATACTCGTATAACGAAACAACACAAAAAAGGGCTATTGAGATACAACTGAAGTGTAGATATATATTTTTTTACAATAACATGGCATGGCTGGCATAGTAGATGTCCAAATAAGACCCTCTAACTTGTTTTGACCGGAAGCTTTTGGACCATAGTGGTAGTTAAAACAATGTTCTACTTACAGTGATTCTCAATGGAGAAAATTATATTTATTGATAAAAAAACGATGCCTGTATTCATATTTTAAAAAATTTTCTCCTTGCTTACAAAAATGTCCTTTCTTCTCATTGAAGTCAAGTCGTGCAGTCGGGCACAAAAAAGTTTTGTATCGAAATATCTGTGAACGAACTGTCAGAGGACGATGTCAAAAACAGAATATACTGCAGCTTGCGAAAAAGAAAACCTACCCCATTAGTGCATATCTGAAGATTTGGGATAAGGCTAGGAAAAAGAAAAAAATTAAGAAAGAGAATATATGTATATGCATTGAAAGATATTTTAATGTAAATAAGTGTTTGGTGAATGTAAAAAAATATTCTTTCTCTGTCTTTCTCTAGTCGTCATCCTCGTGATGAGGCTGCACAATTTTTTTACCGCCATCTGTCTTTGGTTAAATGTGAACCCTCACACAGAGTGGAGTTGGTCAAGTCTTTGATCTGGTCAGTTTTACGCAAAGGGGGCGTGTCCTCGATGTATCCTACCAGAAATATTGCCCAGCATGACAGCCTTTTCGAGAATTGTATCATCGTGTGTCGATATGTACCCGAAGAAACGCAATACCTTTTGTTGAGAGATTGTGGAGAGACGATTGTTTATATGGAATTCCAGTAATACACTGTTTTTTTCTTTTTCCCGTCCAAGATATTCGCATCATTTGTCACCAGCACCACATTTAGAACAAGGCATTCCTCCTCCTATCGAAATATCTGAACAAATAGTTTAAATTAATATTTCAGATAAATAAAAATAATTCTTTCATTAATCGTATTACGGTTTAACTTTTTACAGAAAGTCAATATAGGTTAAACAAAATAATATCTAAAGTTTTTTTTAAATCTTTTTTTTCTTTAGATTAATATAACATAACCTAACACGAAGAAACAGAACTTAACAAGAATCTTGGCGTAATCGAGTTAAGAGCAAATGTCGGTTTTAATTGAAAATGTACTAAAAACAGATAAATTTTGTGAATTCATTTAATTTGGCGTTCAATCGTTTGAAATAGAAAGAGTGAATTGAAATATATTGCGAACTTTAGAAAATTTAAGTATTATATTACACTGAAAGTAATTGAGTTTATGTACTTTGATTCAAAGATAATATCAAAGAAATATTTATGAGCTTGTTTTTGGTCACGTGAATCTCAGCGAAGCGAAATCGGATAGACTTAAAGAATTTGTTAATATGTAAACCAGTATAAATTTTGTATAAATTCAACTTTCAAATGTATTTAACGAGAATTCGTTCTGAAATTTGTACGTAATATTTCCTAGTATATTTGGGTAAAACAGTAATAATAATTACAATATAAGATTTTAGTATTTTTAAGGAGTACCATCTTGTTTATATATGTTAAGTATAAACTATCACATATGGTAAATGTTTGATTTAAGTTAAATTGAATAGGTTTATCGAGTAGGAAATATTAAACTTTTTTTTAATTAATGAATTTATGAAATATATCAACGATATTAGAAAAATTAATGGTCCTTGTTAAAATAATAATATAATTTCAACATTTTACGTCTAACCATCAGAAGTAATTAAATAATATCTTGTAAACCTCCGGTTCAATTAGGGATTGATTTAATAAAATTAATTCCTTCACGAGGATTTTTTAGAATACATTTACTTGTATGAAATACAATCTTGTAAATCCATAGCCGTTTGGTAATTCCAACCAGCCAACCATAAATATGTCAAAAGGTTTTGGATACTTTTTTTTTTGAAACAATCTCAAAAGAATTCATAACTCATAGATAAAAAAAATTGATCATAGGAGTCTTTTTCATACGACTTAATTTTAGTATGGTAGTATCAAGAGCAAAAATTTACACAGGAAACAAATATTTTAGAAATGTTCTTGGGAAAAAAATGTGCTTGAGTAATTCTATACTAAAGTGGCTCTTCCAATATCTTCGGTTCATCTTCACGTCGGCTGTTCATTGAACTAAAGAAATAGAGCACTCATAGTTTTTTTATGTTTTTATTGCGTTATTATACCAAAATCGTAAAAACTCGTTTTATATCACTGCAATAAAAGGGGAAAAAGACACGTTAACTCATCTAAAATATTAACAGTATGAATATTATTCGACAGTAAAATTTAAAAAAAATACACGGATTTGCACCGGTTAATCTAAAACTTGTAACTCATTACATCTATGATAAGTGTTTTTTTAGTATTGGAAATTAAAAATAACGCTTTTGAATATAAAGAACTATAGTCTGGTGGTTAGCAAATATGTTATTAGCTAGGGGAGATTAAAAGCATTAATATTCAGATTATTAAAAGATTTCATTTTACGATGGAGGCGCTTTTGACGTAAATGATACGTATTTTAAATAAAAGTACATGTGTCATTTAATGAAATATCGTACATATAACATTTTTTAAAAGATATCACGAAAAATATTTTTTCGCATACATAAAAATGACTGTAGGCAAAACTGTGCATCAAATAAACGATATCAGTGAAAATAGTTACTGGATTTTGGAATGTTTTTTTTTTTTTAATATTTTCAGATGAAATTGTATGTTATGCTGAGATGTTTAATGAATTGAACTAGATACTATTGCATTGTATTTGATTTTATATAAACCGGATTTTAAAAAAAATCTCTCATGTGCTTTAACCTCGTTTCAGTACGGTTCATTCATTTTTGAGGTTGACATAATGATAGTTAATCGAAAGTATGAACGATAAGAATTTATTATATTTCCTTAACTGTTCAAGCTAAAAAGTTGAAATACGAGCACGATGATAAAGAACTGTTGACAGCAAAACAGTTGAGGTGAATAGTTATATTTTCGAAGGTTCAAGGTTTTTCATAATCATAGATATGACCATATTATATAATTTAAAATTATAAACTCAATTTTTCATAGCTTTCTAGTCCCTTTCTTATTCTTAGGAATCCAGTTTATCATCAGAATGCAGGTTTAAAATCAAGTTATGTTTAAAGTTCCGATGGCTTGCAGATCAAAATTCAATGACGATTGCCATGTTTAAATTGCTGCAGTTTTTGGTTTGGCCAAATTTTAATAGCGCCATTTTTGAGTTGGTAAACCATACAAGTAAAACCAGTCTGGAAGTGATTCCAGATTGGTTTTATCCTAAGGCCATCAGTAATCAGGGATGCATGTGAACCTAAGACTGTTGTATTAAGTAAGATCAAGAAGAGCACTCTGAGATGGTTTGGACATTTAAAACGTGTGAATGGAGAAATACTAATAACACAAATATACAGTACAAATGTAAAAGACGTGGTAGAAGAATACCAAGAGAAGTATGGTTGGATTAATGGAATGATATTTTGAAAGAAGGATGTGTAAAAAGACAGAGTTGTATGAAAAGGTGTATAAATGTAGAAGAGGGAAAATGTGTGTTTCGATATGAAAGTCTGACGATCCCTCCTCTCTGCATACTCCAATAGAGAAACGGGTTGATGGTATGTATGTATATGGAAGCAAATCGCTAGCTTAACCAGAATGCTAAAATTTAAACCACAGTTGTGGAAAAATTATTGGTGACATGTCACACCCTTTAAAAACTTTTTTGGCTTAAGTTTATGATATTTTGTACAAATACTTATACGAGTATACCCGACTTTCATTAAGATCAAATTGAACTTAATTTTAAGAGTCTACGACCTCTGGGCTAGTGAGACAATGCATGCCCTCTACTTGGAGGTTTTGAATTCAATTTTCGTTGGTTAAACTATTATTATGTTTGGTTTTTAAAAAAATCCGATGTTTAAGGTATTGTATTTATGCACTGGAACTATTATAAGATATTTACTAAAGACAACATTCGTGGCCTAGTTAGTATGATTCCTATCTGCCAACTTGGGGTTTGCGGGCTCGATTTCCGTTAGTGCCAAGTTTTTTTTTAAATAATTCCAGTCTAGTTTACACTAAATAATAAAAATAAAAGAATAATACGAGTGTGTATAAAACGCAGTTTAGAGAACACAATTTTCTCTAATGTGCTTCAACTCGGAACTCGAAACCCACTATTATTTTATAGATTAAATGGTTTACAAAATAAAAATATACAAGTCAAGTATAAGGATAGGAAGATAGTGGCTGCGGCCATTAGATTAGGCACTTCTCTACATCAACATATGTTTAGAAAAACATAGTTGACGAACTACAAGGAAACCTTTGTAGATCTTCATATTTGTGATAGTTACACATTTGGCTTTCATTATCTGTTGCTTGACTAGTCCACCTACAGTATTAGCTGGGACGACCAAGGTCTGAGTGAATGTGATGGAATACAAGTAGCCTGAACGAGTGGACTTGTTTTTGCTAAATAATTAGTGTAAGAATTGTTATCTAGTTATAAGTAGTATGTAGGTGTTAATTATTTCTAAGATCTCATATATTAAGATTGAATAAACAAAATAAAATGATATGTAGGAAAATAAGATTAAGTAAGTGCATAAATTATAGCATATAATTAAGGTTAGTTAAGTAATAAATTTGTATATAGGTATATATAGCCTTGACAAATGTTTGTACAATAATTTACTTTGTTTGATAAAAATTAAAAAAAAGCTTTAGGTGCAATAACTTTTCAAGGGCAAAATTAAAAACTTGTTAAACACCATTCTAATTGGTTGAAAGAGATCGTCATATGGCAATAAATCTGTCAGAATGTACTGTATTCTATGTCTCCAGTAAAATCAAACCGTGTATTTATGACTACCTGAATCGACCACTGTCAGACATAGAGAAGAAGCGAACACAGAAACTAGTCGAGCAGAATTTTAAAATTATTTTTCGAAAGTTTTTGACGTAGCTGTTGAGATTCGTATACAATACTAATTATTGTATGCTTCACCCAAAGAATGAATTTACATTGAAAAGTGATTTCGCTACATTACGTGTTATACTTCTATTATAGTCTCTATTGAATTGGTTCACGATAGTTATGATTTTTGATCAGATGACATTTAAATATGGAAATGACGACATTGTTGGTAAGATGCTTGTTTGTCTTCCACTCGGAGATTTCGAATTCGATTCCCTGTACGAGACGTGGACGTTATAAATATTTTAGAAAAAAATGGGTGCCAAATTAATTTACTTATATCTGTAGAAAAACCACCAGTGGTATCCTATTATTGAAGGATACTAGCTTCCTTTAGAATGTTTTTGTGAAAACTTTCATCGTGTTCGTCATTTACAAGTCCCAGTATTTGGTGAAAAAGTCTAGGTAGGATTTTGCATGACATTCTACGTCCCAAATTATTTTTATTTTCCAGCGGATCGTTCACTTTCATAGTAACATAGTTGTTTTTTTGATAGAAACCTATAACAATGTATACTAATAGATTGTCTTTTTTTCGATCTTCAAGCAGTTGAGTCTCGTAGACGTTACCTTTGATCTTGAAGTTCTTCATAAAATCTTGAATAGCCTTGTGAACTCACCTGCGACTCTGGAACGAATTGATTTCAGTATTCTCTCTCGCTCTCTCAGAAAACCTATGTTGTTCAGTGCAGTTCCATTTAGGAACAACACAGGTTTCTTGAACCCAAAAAAAATGAGGCTGTGCCGAGAGTGTAATACGGTAGCTGACTGAGATGTGTACATACTTGGTTCAATGCTGTCAGGATTGAAGGGTTCACGTCTGAATTGATGGAAAAATGCTTTTTTCTCTCTCTCTCTCTATGAGTATCTACATATTAACCCTTCCCTTACGGTGATAAAAATGAAACGCGTGTTCCGGTGTTGGGTAGTGAGTACGCGATAAAAAATTTGCTATTTTAAATCGGAAAAATAAGAACATTCATAGATAATCCCCTTAATTAATTATAATTGAAGTTAATAATTGAGATTTATTTGCTGAAAACATTAAAAAACCATCTGGCAACGCTCACGGAACGGGCGTAGATCTAGTCTCGTTGCCAGCTCAACAGCTACTGCGGCGCGGCAGGGTTGATGGCTAACTCGGGCGTGGCTTACACTTGCGAGGTTGAGAAAATTGCGCTCCTCGCTATTCAGTGACGTATGCAAAAGTGAGATGCGAATATAGTGTCGCGCTTCCCGCATACTTTTCACCTATCGTCAAGACCCAAGATCGAGGCACTCACAGCGTTTAAATGCGACGTTGTTTCCGATATTCAGAAAATACTTACGATGTAGTCGATAAATTCTGATTATTATTAATATTATTTTTAAATCAATGCGTAAATATATTATGGAGGAATACCTAAAATCTCAACCTTGTATTTATTATATTTATAGAGATATTAATGGTTATTTGAAGCAACGTGTAGAATATACCCAACACCGGGAAGGAAAGGTTAATAGCATTTTTATTAACTTTTCTACATGACTTAAATGTGCAATTCATAAATACTGGTAATTGGGTTTGAATCGTAGAAATTGTATGAAAATGGTGTGTTTGTGTGTATTGATTGTCTGATTTCCTATAACTTAATTTCTTTTGATCGATTTGAAAATATAGAAAAAAAATGAAGGGATTTCGTAGGATAACCAAATCAAAAAATGTGTATTTGGAATAAGTAAAGAGAAAAATATTTACAATTAATTTCATCTAAAGATGGGATGATATCACGGTCTCACAGATGGTCGGTTTTATCTTAAAGTAAATCTTGTGTGTGAACATTATACGTTTATATGCTTATTAGATCTGCATGGTGATAGCGCTCGTCAAGTAGCGGTTCCTGTAGGTAGGTGTGTTAAGATTTAAACGATTTAGGGCACTGGGTTTTCAGTGTTGAGTATTTAAAGACTTTAACCTTTTAATCAATTATAATAAATGATCATAGTACAATTACAACAGATTGTCGACAGTAAAGTTTTTATATTAATTTTTTTCTATTTTAAACACTGTTTTTTTTAAGATTAACTTGATTATCAACATTTTATAATGCCGTAAAATTTAAGACGGAATCTGAAAGATTTATTTTTAATAAATTAGTGATATATTTTAACAAAGCATCTGAGAAAAAACTTTTGTTGAAGGATAAAATTAAATGATTCGTGTGTTCAATGTCCAGCAGCTATCATACTGGTTTTACTGAAAGATCTTTATTGGTTCGAATTAACTGTTTTACTAGCTATTATAAGAGCACAGTTAGAGTTACGTGGTTACGATGCAGTACTTTTTTGTCATTGATTCTTTCAAGCTGAGGGTTGGATGCCTGTGAAGAATCTATTTCATAGTAATCAAAATTTAATCCACCTTTACAAAAAACTGATTATAGATATATCATAGATTTTACGATGATATTAGTTTTTCATCAAGTTGAGACATAATTTGTTTCAACTCCTAACTTATAAAATTTCATTTACATTCAATTCGATGAAATACGATATGAGGTCGTCAATCCATACGCATAGTTTTTTTAAATTTTGAACATATCAATTCACGTCACTGAAAAATATTGCGTTATAAATAAATGTGATTTTCTACACGTTTAATTTTGAGACTGGATATGACAGATAATCTTATATTTCAAAATTGTTGATTTTTCATATTTCCTTGTGTATGAAAGACATTAACATACTTGTTAGTGAAAATATTTTGCATTCCGCACATAATGGATGTGTGCTGATCCACTGTACAATTATTTTTTTCCATTAAGACAACAGTTTCATCGCAATCAATTTTAATACATTTATTTCTAATGGTAATCCCAGTTCAAAGCTGTTAATAAGCAAGTACTCAGGAACATTTTTTTGCATACTTACATAGAAGATCATTTCAATTAGTCTTGACTTTTAGAGTGATGAACACAAATCAACAATTTATATCAATGTTAAGTGCAACCCAGGCGCAAACTAGATTACATCTCAGTTAGCGTTCTCTTCTATTTATTAGTGCTATAAAAATATTCGTTTGAGTGTTAATAAAAAAAGGAATGACCATAAAATTTATTAGTTTAATTCCCCTTGCATTAAAAAAGTAATTACGAAAAACAGTCACTAGAAATAAATTATAAATAATAGACTTCATGTGATACTTTCTTACATATCTAATCAAATTAGAAATTCAAACCTTAATTCGACGCAAGTAATATAGTAATAAACGTATTTGTTAAGCAATATGACGTTCAGGATTCAATTCCAGAAGTTATTTACCTTAAATATTGTTTTTGTGCTTACTGGCTTGACTACATAACATCATGGGCTACCCTTCGCAGATTTTGTTTTTATAATTTTTTTATGTGATTTAAAAATTGTTCAATAAAAGAGAAATATCTTTACGTGCTTTTGATTATTCAACATCCAAAACTATGTTCAGACATCTTAAGATCAGAACGGTCATCAACATCATCATTAGCTCTACAATCCAGGATGGGTCCTGGCTGCCGATAGAATTCTCTGCCTCTTTCTTTTAGCAGCATTCCTCATCCAATTGCTTTTATCCAACAGGGACGGTACCCAATCCCACTTTTTTTTCAACGAATACACTGCACGTCTTTGCCTTTGACGTAGCTATAGTTGATGATAGAAAGTCTACTTTTAGTGATAGTCTAGTGTATTTGATAATTGGGTATTATATTTTGATACATATTGTTTGAATCTTGAATCGTTTGATCTTGAATCTTGAATCGTTCGATCGAATCTTGAATCGTTGCTGGGCCTCGTAGTCGAAGATATATCATATATCCGTCGCCATTCCAGCATAAATTCAGTTGGAAAGCAAAGCTTTTTATTCTTTTTTTCTCCTTTTTAAGTGAGTAAGCTATTGCACACCAGCAAACTCAACGGTGTACTGGATCCGATGGCACACTGAAGTGAGACGATCGGAGTACACCGGCATGTGTTTTTTTTCTTTTTTGAAAGAATAGATATAACTGGAGTTATAGATATCCTCATACCTTCAAAAACTAGGTGGACAAGTGCCCATGTCATTCGAGGTGAGTAGCATAGCGCGGGGTTCGAACCGACGATCTTCCGCACGGAAGTCCAGTGCGTTACACCTCTGAAATATGAATCTTGAATAAGGCTTAAGTGGAGAACTTATTTTAGCGTTATTTTCGTTTTACCTCTAAGTTGTGCAAATTGTTTATTTTTGAATAAATGGATTATAGTTTCCAAGAGGATACTCTGTTTGCTTTGTTGTTTGGTGACCAGAAATAATGATTCCGTAGAAGTTTGAACTAAACCTTTTTTGGTGTAACGTGATTTAATTTATCTTTAGTTTAAATGAGACTTTATTCTTATGACAGCTCTTTACATGTTTCAAAAGGCACACATCAAGTCAGGTAAAGGCGTGCATTGTATTGGTTTCTGGAAAGTAATTTCGCATTTTTAGGTCAAATGCAAACGCAAAACCACACCAAATGTTCGTGGACGGTGATTTTCGATATTTTCAGTATCTCTCTTGCTGTAAAACGCTGATTATTCTGGAGCAAAGTCTTACTTTGGTTATTATCAGTGGTAATTGGCTTTCCAGAGCAGACCCCATCATCGAGTATCGTATCCACACAACATTTTTTAAATCACATTTGACACACACGATTGCTTACAGCATAGTCTCTATGCACTTGAATTATCTTTTGTTTCTTTACAGTAGTAAAATATCATCAAGCATCGAAAAAACAACTTATTTTGTTTAATTTCTTAAATTATGTCAAAAAACATCTCAATTGATTCGGGTAAATAATTGTCAAAACAGCACTAAATCTTCCAATTTTATCCAACACAATCTATCCGAGATAATTAAAACTACTATTCACACAACCTATTATATTTTATTGAAAAATTAAAATTTACATATAAATTTAAAAAAAAACATATTGTTGTGGTTTCTTCACTTTTTACATAAATACCTCTAAATATGGTTAAAATAGCCACGATGGTTTCCAATCTCCAACGTGTAGAAGTACGTTAAGAAAAAGAAGAATAAAATATGGTTACTTTGTTTCATAAAAAAACCTTTTAATTAGGCTGCCTTCCTGTAGGCATTATTTTCCACGATATATAAAATGTATGGTATAGTAATTGCATATACGAGTATACCCACGTGGCATAGTTTTTGATACAATCGTTATTTTGCATACGTATCCAATTCGAGCGTTCAAAAAACATTTTTATTTTCGATTCATATACGTGTATCTTTGTGATTTTTTTCTTAATTTTTGTGTAAAAAGAATCTTTATTCTATGCCACAAAACAACAAAATAAAAATATGAAGTTATACTTATAGCGTCTCAGTTGTTACAATAATAGGTCTCCTACTTAATTATTGGTTGCGCAATATTTATCATTCTTTTCCTTTTATCACTGGAATATTATGTTTCATGTGTACTATAACTCTTTCTGTTGTTATCGTGAAGCACATAATTGAAATACATAAAATTTCACAGCTAACATCTTTTACGAGTGGTTAATGTAAATATCTACTTAACATTAATTGCGACGGTGATTAATCCATCTGTTTCACTCTTTAACGACCTGTAAAATTAATGTAAACTTCGAGTTTTATGTGAATAAAATCACAAAATAAGTTTATGGGCTTTATTAAAGCGTGTATTATTATTATTTTTACACTTGACGGTTTGTACAAGTGTTGAATTCGACTATAATGACAATAATTTACACATGATAAACTATAAAGGTTGTCATGTTTGGAGGAGTGCGATACTTCATATTTAAATAATGGCGATCTCCGCTGCCCAGTTTGCATGGGTTTCGATTTTGATTCCCTAAGGAAATTTAAATAAAAGAATCCAATCCTGGTTATGAATTCGTCAATAAGGTTATTGTTTGGATATTTCTCGGCGTGATGTAGTATTAATAAAATGTACGACGGACAGCTAATGGTGTGTCTATTTCATTGGTTATCAAATCTGAAGCCTCGATTATGCTAGATAATATTGTCTCAACACATATGAAGAACTATCACATTGGTTGTGAAGAGCGGATCATTTTTACATGGAAACTTGATGAAATGATTTGTTTCCGAACCCTATAAAGTGAACAAATGTGTATATAAGCATTCGTTTTAATATTATTTTAATTTTACAAAACATATTAAAGAACAAGGCATTGCAATGCTTTATATATTTTTAGGAAAGATTTAAATGCAAAAATTATCGAAAAGAATCCTTTATAGAATTTCCAAGTGGTAGAAAATGCATTGCATTTTTGGTGGGATAAATTTGGTTAAACATTAAGAAAAGTTATAAAATGGTCATATTTTTTATGTTAGTTTTTTTATAAGAGTTTTTTTATGATGCTTTTGTTTAAAATGAAGATATTTATCTTAGTGGTGTGTTTTTTGTTTCAGAGTATCAGTTCTGTATCATCACCGTACAATAAATTTGCGGAAATTTTAACAAAACGGGGGGAGTCGACCGACTATAAGATTGGTCTGAATTCATATAGAAATTATGAAGAACTACCAAACGACTCAAATAATAACTTTAACATTAGTGATGGGAATAATATTCCCGCGACTAATGCTTGTACTTATTATGAATCAGTTCATGACAAAGAATTCCAACAAACCACAACACTTTATAATAAAGTGATTATTTCTAAAGATACCGAGAGCTTGAGTAATTTAATACCAAAAGCAAAAGACATTAATTTTGGTGATAAAGAGTATACAAATAGAGATAGAGATAACATAACACCAATTAAAGAAATATTATCGCCACAAAAAACGAAATTTGACGATCCAATTGAAACGTGTCTAGAAGAAAATGTAATAAATCCTAAATTGGATTCAAATTTCGTAAAGTTGGAGTCTCACCTTTTGACCCCTCCGGACGATGTTTTGAAGTGTGAAGCCTGTTCCCTGGTGTTCACCTCTCGAGAAGCCCTGGTATTGCACAGCAGTACGCATGCTACGCGGGCCCGGTACAAATGTGAACAATGTAACAAGTGCTTCTCTCAACTGAGGAACTACAAGTACCACGTGTCGGTGCATAGAGGGACCAAGGAATTTGCAGCGACTTGCAATGTCTGTGGGAAATACTTCAACGACAGGGGTTACCTTAGCAGCCACATGAAAATACACAGGTAACTAAAATACATATATCCTCCAAACTTCAAAACATTTCAAATGTCATCAATTCACTTTTCATAAAAACATAGAAAGATAAATCATCCGAAAAGAGACTTTTATGCATTTTTTAATTGCCAAATGATTTACTCTTTATTAATAAAAATGTTAGATTTATTGATTGTATGTTATTTGAATCTCACGATATAGATCTTAAATATTAAGCCAGTGATATAGTATATTAAATGAACTAAGAATAAATATATATTGGGGGATACATTTGTTTTCTGAAAGTTTCTCTACTAAGCTATAACTTGTATGAAGATTTTTGTGTGTTTATTAATGAATATAATTACAAATAGACCGTATACAACGGAAGCTATATTTTTTACAACGGAAGCTAGTTTTATCCCAATAATAATATCATGGTCAATATTTACTTTACTATCTGGTGTGGATAATGGATTCGTCTAGAATTTGCCTCCATCAACTATGTTTGTGTAATTTAATGACTATTTCCTTTCAAACGACTCGCATAATATCAATCAACTTGTTGTACAATATCAATCAACATTTTCACTATTTCCATTTTTTTCAGCTCCTAATGTATGTATAGGTTCATGTTTTGGTTCACATGATCAATTATATCAAAAAACTTACCATAAATTCTAATTGTTAAGACTGTTACACAATCTGAACATATCACACTATTTCCAAAATAATAAGTATTTTTTCATAGATCACGCGGTAATATCTTTTTATGCACTTATTTCAAACATAGACAATATCTTCACATCGAAATAATACCCTACAATGCAATAAACAGATAAAATTGAACAGTGGGTTGAATTAATTATTTTTTGTGATTGAATTAAAGCGACTAGACTAGAAAGATTTTTTCAGTATTAACTTTGAATGGGCACTCTTGTTCCAGAAATCGGAAGGAATATCAGTGCCCTCATTGTCCGAAGTCTTTCAATCAAAGAGTTGCTTACAACATGCACGTGAGGATCCATACCGGTAAGTTGGAAATAAAATACTTAAATGTTCATTTTTCTGCAAGATTTTCATATTGTTTTGAGAAAATCTTCTAAACGTTAGTTTTCATAATCTTGTTAACATCTGTGAAGAGTGTCCTTCCAAATGTGAAGGTTTTTCAAGCGCGGTGTATGATTTTTTCCAAATTATTACATGCAATATTTATTTTTGCTATTTATTATGAGGAATCTATTTATAAAGCTGTCATTTGAAAATATTTGTCACTTTCGAGACAAACGTAAGTAGGAAAAAATCGATTAAGCTCATTTCAGCGATGGGGAAAATGGAAGGAGTTTTTATGGAACCGATTATTTTTTGGGATGTAATATTGATAAAATCGAACAAATGCTTTTATAATAATTAAAATAAAATAAAACGTGACTAATATTTTCATTTTGAATAAATCCAAAAAAATATTTTTAAGATAACTTAAAATATAATTGATTCGTGTGTTAGAATAAGTACGAATTCATCTTTTAATTTTTTATTATTTCAAAGTTTGGGAAAACACGTTATTAAACCAGTGTATTTTTGTGATCTGTGAGTAGCCACATTTTCAACATTATTAACGACAGCTTTACCACCTAGATTTGAACTGGAGAAAACATATTACATTTGTTGAAGCCGAGAAAATAATATTTTTTCAAACAGCGTCGTAATTACTCTTATAATGCTTAATTTATTCAGTCAAGGGCGACTTCTAATAACAGTAAATATGAATTTATAAATTAAATCATTTAAACAAATGAGAAACAGTAAATAATAAATTTAATTGACTGAGAATAATTTATTTTAAAGTGTGGTATGATAAATGTTCATGAAATTTATGGGCTATAAATTTAGCCAAAATATTTAGATCCCGAAAAAAACTTGATTTCGCGTTAAGTATTTGATTTATGTTGACTTAAATAAATTTAACGAATTGTCATGAAATACAACATTTAAAATTAATTGCTTTGTAAACCGATACCATCTTAAGGGTAGTTATGTTTTTAATTTCATGAAATTTTGCTTAACGCATCTTAACGATCTTTGAATTACATTATAAATGTGAGCGATACTGCGACGTCTTCCAATTTCTCTCTGACCATAGGAACTTGAATGCTGAACTTGTACCTTCAATCGTGTCTCTGTTGTAATTTTTACGGCAATCAAGAGTAGTCTGCAAGTCACATTTTGTGGCACTATAATGATAATCGATTCAATAATTCCAGAAGGGATTCCGGAACTAACCAACAGATGGCGCCTCTAATAACAAATTCATATCATGCTCAGTTAGTACCAACCTTTAGAAGTTACGTGTCAAACTTTCATGACATTCCGAAATTGTGTCATTGAGTTACATTGGTTTTAGTGACGCTACTTTTGCTATTTTCAAAACAATGGAAAAAACCGAATTTCATGTGTTGATAAAACATTGCTTTTTAATGGGAAAAAATACCGTTCAAACTCAGCCATGGCTTGAAAAGTGTTATCCGGGCTCTGCTCCGTCGAAAACAACCATTTGTCGGTGGTATGCTGATTTCAAACGTGGTCGTACAGACACAAATTATGCTGAGCGCTCTGGTCGTCCAAATGAGGCGTTTACATCAGAAAAATTAAAAAAAAACTCAAAATCGTGATGAAAAATCGCTAAGTAAAGTTGCGTGAGATAGCTAACATTATGAAAATATCATTTGATGGTGTTTACACTATTTTGCATGAACATTTGGTCATTAAAAAGCTTTTTCAAAATGGGTGCCGCGTTTGCTCACAATGGAACAGAACGAACAACGCATCGATGATTCAGAGCGCTGTTTGGTACTGTTGACGCGAAATAAACAGGAGTTTTTACATCGGTATGTAACAATGGATGAAACTTGGATCCACCACTATACTCCGTAATCAAATCGGCAGTCAGCTGAGTGGAGAGCAGCCGGTGAAAGTCGTCCGAAGTGACCAAAAACTCAACAGTCGGCCTGGAAGGTTATGGCCTCCGTGTTTTGGGATGCGCATGGTTTAATAATCATCGATCACCTTGAAAAGGGAAAAATCATCAAGAGCAAATATTACATAGCGTTATTGGAGCGTTTGAAAGCAGAAATTGCGAAAAAACGGTCCCATATGAAGAAGAAAAAAGTTCTCTTTCATCAGGACAATGCATCGTGTCACAAGTCGATGGTAACGATGGCCAAATTGCATGAGTTGAACTTCGAATTGCTTCCGCATCCATCGTATTCTCCAGATTTGGCCCCCAGCAACTATTGGCTGTTCGCAGACCTCAAAAAGATGCTTCAGGGAAAGAGATTTGGTTCCAATGAAGAAGTGATTGCCGAAACTAACGCCTATTTTGAAACCAAAGATAAATCGTTCTACACATCTGGCATAGAAAAGTTAGGAAAGCGTTGGAATGAATGTATCGCTCTTGAAGGAGACTATGTTGATGAATAAAGAAGAATTTTGGCAAACAAATGTTTTTTTTAGTAGTAAGTCCCGGGACTTATTGATCGATGTGTTATATGATCTGGATTTCCCACACTTACAGAAAAGCCACTGTGTTAGGTCCACGTGTACATATCATATACAGTGCGGCCCACTTCTCACCTGATCCTATAAAGAGTTCACTACTCCTGTCAAGGTAGAAAAAACCCTAACTCTTCCATTAGGTTACCGATAAGATGCCTGTTTTTACGTTACACTCTGTCTAACGCGACCATTATTTATCGGCGATCGGCTTGTGGCCAATTTGTTCCAAAGACTTTTACCGATGGGAAGTGACACGGAATAGCGGTGGTTCTCTTGTTTTCGTAATAACAGGTGTCAAAGGATAGTTTTTCTGTATTCAAAATTATCAACGAACGTACTAGCCACTAGCTGGATTGTTTGAACTCCAGGTGTTAAGTCTCTTTTTAAGTATATTTATTGCCATTTTCCTTTTGTTTCCTTGTCTGTTGACTGAAAATCTTTTGACTGTATAATGAATAAATAAATGTATCAGTGAAAAATAGAGTCCATTAAGTATATTTATTGCCATTTTCCTTTTGTTTCCTTGTCTGTTGACTGAAAATCTTTTGACTGTATAATGAATAAATAAATGTATCAGTGAAAAATAGAGTCCAGCATCCAAAATAGTTCTCATTGCTGAATTAAAAATACTAACGTTTTCACTAAAGATCTAAATTTATTGAAGATTACCGAAACTATTTTTGATAGTAAAATCCAATTAAAAAGTTCGTTGAAGTGTTAATGAAAAATGTCCGGATTCAACTCACGGAACTTGATTTTGTACTCGTCGGTTAGCAAATTTGAAACATATTATAAAATTTTCTAAGCGAGCTACAAAATTGGCCTAAATGCTCGATACTGGTTTTTGCTTCTATGGGAGCACATTGTCGTGTCATAAATTATCGCAATTTTTTTCTCCGTAGTAACTAAAACACGCTTTTATTTGCGGTTATCAGTGCAATTTTAAGCGTGATTAGTAACATCCGACACTAATAACTATCTCATGAGCATCAAAAAGCGCATTTTTTGTTTTTTACATTTGTTGTTTACTATTTACGATTTTTTTAAGATACGTGTCGATTTATTCGACAGTTGATTGTAATGAACTTATATTATATGCAATATGTATCTACTACTATTAAGTTTGATAAATATTGGAGTGATGATTATAGTCCCGTGGTCAATCTAGTACATTATTTATTTATTATTCTAATTTTTCTTTAAATAATAAAAATACATGTCTTTTTCTTTACACAGATGTCTTTCAAGCGATACTTGTAAAAAAAGACAGGCTAAATATGTATATAAAATAAGACATTTATAACTTAAAAGGCCTAACTTTTCCCAAATATCCCGATATATCATACATGCAAAACATTTAACTCACAATTATCCTGTGTTTAGATCCTTGAGGAAACATTCTGCCGAGAAATTAACAATTAAAACATCACTTTTTAGGCTTGGTAATTTTACAAAATCCAACTATAACTTTTCACATACATATCGCTTCACCGTGTTCCTTGTGGGGTAGACAGAGATAAGAGATCTCCAAACTTTTCTATACAAGCAACCATTTTTCTCTCCGCCACATTAATATATTTCATCGTGCACATTCTTCCATAATCATACTTCACACCATAACTTCTTAAAAAAACTGATCCAGCTATATTTTCCTCGGTCAACCTCTTCCACGCACATCTTGCACTATTGACTTGCATATTTGTTTAGTCGTTTTTTCGTCATTCATTCTTTCTACATGTCCAAACAAGCTTAAAGCTTCTTTATTTGTCTTATTAAAGTATATATTTAATCCATTCATTAATCTTTATGTCCAAAAGTCCCCTTACTTTGTATATTTATACTCTACATATATTCTTAGTACACCTGGTTGTCAATTCATAGTTGACTGTTCATTCAATATTTCACCTTTCACAGTTTTCATTCATTCTTGTTTCAATCTTTCTATAGCTTTTCACACAAAATCCTTTGGATGTTTCAAACAAAACGAGTATGTTTTATTTGAGTTAGGTCCGTTTTGCATGTATAGAACAAATGTGGGTTGTATTTTTACATGGATGCATCCGTATTTTCATATACCGACAAAATAATTGTTATGTTCTCCACAAATTAAACACAGCTTCCATATTAGTATACTTAAATAAATTATGAAGGTGATGTGATTCAACTTTTTCATTATCTATTCAAATATGTTTTTATTTTTCTTCACCTTCAGTAAGTTTCAACGAAATAATTACTTTTTAGTTTGTTCAATCAACGATTTTTTTATATTTTAATTGTTATACTTTTCTATTGCATCACACTTTCGTTATATACTTGTTCAGTACCACTTACTGGGTTTATTACCACATGGTTATCTATTCCTGTCAACCAGAAGGATATTATAAGTCTAAGTTGGGCTCTTTTTTAAAATATTAGGTAACAGCGATAATAGAAAACGCAATCTTCGGTCTTGAAGACAGGTGTTTTACATTATTAGAATTTAGTCAATGTGGTAGAAGTAGTTAAAAATTGCGTTTAGACTAAGCTGACTACAATTTGAAAGAAAGAAAAGTAAAAAATCTAAACAGTAAAATATTGCCCATGGCGAAAAATATCTAATTTGTAAAAGCAAAATGAGTATTCTTGAATAGTGTTCTCTATGCCTGCATTAAAAGGAAATCAATATGATTGCAGGTTTGGGGTAATTTTTTATTTTTATTTAAATACCACTGAAATACAAAAAAAAATAATGCACATAATGAAATACAAAACGTAACAGGTCTTAAGATTATATCAAATGTAGAAATTTTAACAGAACATTATAAATTTGTCATTTAAAAAACATTTTGCTGCGGATGTAAAACAGCCATTTTACATTTGTTAGGATATCCTGCGTGGCGTGTCTAATTGGATGGGTTATGTGTTACATATCTAAATATTTTGACTGATTTATTGCCGCCTCGTTAATTGATAAAATTGAAAAAAAAATAAGAATCGTTAAAAACAACTTTTTTTACTATCACTTTCCATATTACCATAGGCTTAGAAAAAACAGATCTTTTCTTTATACTGGCATGACATCCATCTTTCGTTTCCGCTACATCAATAATTATAGTATATGCATGCTCTCTTCATTTTTTTCTTTTAGATATTTTCCGATGAATTTCAAGACTTAGTTGATTATTAGACAACTGTTTTTAGTTGATTATTAGACAGCTGTTTTAGTTGATTATTAGACAGTGGTTTTTAGAGGATTATTAGAAAGCGGACTTTTTAACCCTTTAAGCGTTACGGGTTAATCCCCATTGGGGTCAATTTAAAGATTTTTTTTTAATTGTCTGATTTTATCTTGAAGATTCTTGAACCACTTTCTAATTGGTGAGAAAAAATTGTAACATGACAATAAACACGATAATATGTACTGTTAATAAGGAAGTATAATTAAATAGAAAAAAATGCCTTATCATATCACGAATAATATTAAACTTTATATAAAATCTTTTTTATATTCATCTTACAAAAGTTGAATTGTTACCTGGTAATAAAATGCAAAATTACATAAATAATACACTGTATTTTCGCTTGGAAGACTTTAAACCTATTTTATTGAAAATGAAAAAAAAAATCTCTACATTGAAATCAAATACTATTTGCAAATATTGCATCACACATCAATCTCCATTTACGAAAATAAATTAAATATTACACATATTGGTCCGAAAGAAAACGGGTTTATTTTATATTCTTTTCATATAACGCAATTTAACAGTAGAAAATTGTGTAAATGGAAATTTTTTTTTTTTCTTAAAAAAAAAAATTCTAGAAAAAAACGTTTCCCTATATCTTTTCAGCATCTAAAATTTCAAACAATTTAATTTTCCTGAATGAACAAAGCATAGGCCATAGAATTATTAAAGTTCATAGTTTTTTTTTATTAAAAGACAATTTTATACAGCGCCATTTAAAGAGCAAACTCTCCTCAAGGACGCCTCAACTCGGGACTCGAACCCAATATTCAAAAAATATTATGCCTGAGCGAATTTTGTATTACACTTTCGTTGTGTACATTACAACTTTGTGAGATTATTGAAATGAGGTAATCTCTTCCAGCCAATCAGAAATATATTTATGAGGTCTTGAGTGAAAACCATTTTCAAAAAAGTCTGTCTTTTTTTTTTTAACCTGGCGAGTTTATTGCCATGTGTCAATCTCTTCCAACCAACCAGAAAGAGGTTTTTATAGGCCCTAAGTGTTAACCAGACTGGAATCCTATTTTAAAAAAAATCTGGGTTCCAGCGGGGATCGAACCCGCAACCACCGGATTGGCAGACAAGTGTCTTACCACCAAGCCACGGAGGTCGTCTTTTGTCTTTCAATGGGAACCGAACCCATAACCTCCTTGCAAGAAGACAGACGTCTATCCAACTATGTTATGGACAGCTTCAATTGCATTGTTTTATTGTTTAAAAAATCAGCGCCAACAGTGTCTTAAATAAATAAACATTTTCTAATAATCTACAAGATTGTCCACATTATTTGTAAATTTTCATATTATTTTTGATAATAAATAACAGCCATACGTTTAACCTTTAGTACACCTTTTTTTAACGAAATTTGGTTATTCAGGGTGACCGGCATTTAGGTATTTATTATCAATAAAACACTGAAAGTCTTAGATATGAAAAAATACATAAAAATAATCGTTATTAAAAATGTGTCTATGCTTAACTTCGTAATGAAAAACACCATTCGTTAAAAGGCTTTGAGTTTTTTTTTCTACAAAAATAACTGCTCCTACAAATTTACAACTGCGCCTAACAAGTGACAGGCATAATTCTTTTTTATTATTACAAAAAACTAAACTTGATCTACAATAAAAAAATCAATTAGCATTAAACGTTTTAATTTTCTGATTCACCTAAAAGAGAAACGATAAATAATATAATAACAGATTTTTAATTCTCACATGAAAAAAAACTTTGATTAAGTTAAAATTAAATCACTTTTCAGGAAGAGCAAATAGTGCCAATTTAAATGTAAATTTAGCCATCATAGGCTTGTTGTATTTCCGGTTTGATAGTGATAATTATAAAAGTAAATAAACAGCATTCATATAATATGTTCATAGATAAAACAGGTTTAACAAAAAAAAGTATCTAAAGTCCCGCCCTAAATAGGAAAAGTTGGGTCACCTAAAAATTATCTCAAACTGTCACCCCACTAGCACTCCCTGATTTATGTTTGACAGTAACTAAATGCGAAAACCATATATTAACCCACCGGGAATCAAACACAGATCACTTGAATGGTAATCAAGTATGGTAACATGAAAGTCGTGGTGTTTACCTAGCGCTATTAATTAGAGTTTTTATCAAGTGAATTAGAAATCAAAGAAATGGGTAGGATTTTGATGTCATAAAGTTTTCAAAATGAAGAAAATAGACATTTCTTGGAATATTGATATAAAATTTATCATGTTCTTTTGATAGTTATTTGTGAAAAGGAAGTGTTTTTAAAGTGAATCGGCGGTGTTAAATGTTTATAAGTTTAAATTCAGTGCTTTCAAATGAATTTAAAAAAAAAGTTTAAATGGCAAATTAAATAGTAAATAAACATTTATTATTAATTTTGAAATAACATAAATTAATGTCAAATATGCAGTAAACGTAATCATTTGGATATTATTTTTATTAGTCGTGCCCTACGTGACGTGAGGTTCTATTGAAAAAATACAAATATTAATGAAGAGTTTTATCCAACAATCATAAAAATTTAAATCAAGTGCATTCACCTTAAAGATTGATGTGTTGAAATATTTGTTATTGAGATATTTTTAATAGCTTCTTTAATAAACCAAGGTACAATTTATAAACTACAACAATCGATCACTCGTGAATTTAAAACATTTGAAACAGGCTCGAGATTTTACATTGACTTTTTATTAATTCAACTCGATGTATTTTCTATTTTTTTGTTAGCAAATTTAACTCGTATGATAAATACTCACAGAATGTTATAATGTTTTTTATTTGAAACTTTTTGTTTTTATTCGAGTGATTCATATAATGAAAGAACTTATGAGTAAGACAAATGGAAGAAGATGTATTGAATTAGTGTCGTGATGGATAAATTGATTGCTGTGTTCTTTTTGCATATTTTAAGATAGCATTGCATGATATCACACCTCTAATGCAAGATTGCTATAGTTCGATTTTTTTTTCTAAAAATGACTTATGAATCCTTTTTGAATTTATTTATTTCCGTGTCCAGACTATCAATTATATCACATGTTTCCAGTATTATTGACAGATAAAGAATATTATAAAACGCACGTTGAGTGTAAATATATGTTAGAAAGGTGGTAACTGCGGCTATTGTATTAGATACGTCCCCGCATCTGCATATGTTAAGATAAAAATATATTTGGTAAGAAAACCGTAGAAAACTTATAAAGGGAAGACGAACTACAATGAAATTTTAGTAGATCTTTGGATATGTGAAATAAACACTTTGGACTTTAGGTGGAGTGCAGTGTTTATACCAAGAGAGGTCAATAAACTCGCGGAATAAAGTAGTTAAAAGAGAGGGCGGTAGTGCACATGCGCATGTCCGATAATATGACTCATTATTAGTATATTCATCAAGTTTTAGTCTAATTGTGAGGGTATTGTTTAAGATATCGTTGGGAGAGTATGCCAAACGTTAATAACATCCCAAGTATGGAAAAAAATTGAGTATCGCGCCGTCATTAAGTTTCTCAGAAAACACCTAAAATCGGTTCGGAAGAGATGTTATCGGGTTACGGGGACTATTGTCATGTAAAAAGGTTGATTTACAAGGGGCATAGTCTTTTTAAGTAAGGAAGAGAATCGATTGAAAACGACCTCCGACCAAGACGGCATGTTAAGGCCACTTCAAACGTCGTCAAAAAAGTAGGAAGGCTTGTGCTGGAAGATTTAAACAAACAGCTTGCAGAAATAGTTGGAGTATCACATACAACTATTTTGAATATACTCCAACAGCATCTACTTGCAGGGATGTTAAAACTCAGTGCAAGGTGGGTGCTCAGAATGCTCACGCCACTTCAAATACAACGTCGCGTCGAATTTTCACTACAGTTTTTGGACCTCGCAGAAACAACAAAGATGAGATATTGAGCCAAATTGTTTCTGAAAATGAAACTTGAGTTTATCATTAATAGCCTGCATTGAAGCAGGAGTCTACGCAGTGGCATAAAAAGGGCACAAAGCTCCCTTAAAAGTGCAAAGTGTAGAAATTGGCTGGAAAAATTAGGGCTACATTTTTTTGGGATGCGGAACGCGTATTGCTGACAAATTACAAAGATAAATGCATCATAATAACTGAAGAATACTATTCTGGTCTGCTGGTGCAGTTAAAAGAATCTGTGAAGAAGAAAAGAAGAGGAAAATGGACAAAAGAGTTGTTGTTTTTGCATGACCTTGCACCCGTGTACCAAAAGCAATTCTTCATTTGCTGCTCTCATAACTGTGGCTTCCAAACATTAAATCACCCTCCCTACATCCCAGACTTGGCTCCGTATGATTATTATTTGTTTCAAAATATGAAGAAAGAACTTCGAGGGAAGAAATTTACGGACGATGAAGAAGTTGAAAGTGTAATTTCGGCTTATTTTGATGACAAAGGCTAATCTTTTTTTCGTGGGAATAAAAAAGTTTATTGAAAGCTCTGAAAAACGTATAAGAGTAAATGGTGAATAAATTGAAAAGGAAAAAGAAAAAAAGTTTTTTACCTTCATTCCACCAATTTATTGACCTCCCCTCGTATATAATAAAATTTTGATTCGGACTTCCAATATAGATAGATTTTAAGTGCTTCTTAAAGATGCACATGCCACCCATATATCTAACACTTTGACGCAGATAAAGAGCGATGCAATCAAAATACTCAAGAAATGGAAAGTTAACCAAAAATAAAGATCCCTTATTTATGGAATATGACGCATTAATAATATGGCTATTGTAATAGCAAAATAACCACATTAAAACGACGAAAAATACACTGTTATTGACTAAAACTAATTATATGAAAATATTATATGGACGTTTAAAAGAAAAAAACATACTAAATTAACATTATATAGAAAACATGGCATCGTTTTGTATGAAATGTAAAATAAATATTTGATATTCTTGATATTTTCAATCATATTTAATATTAAGTTATGTGTAATCGATATTTCAAAAAAAAAAAAAACTATTAATGAGTTGTGTGGGACCCCTTTTGCATACATGCGTAATCCTCTTTGCATACAATAAAGGATTAAATGGAAATATTGTTTTGGATTATTGTTAGATCCTGTAATATGTTAAAAGTATAAATTTATGACACAGCAAATTTTACAGCTTGTTTTTTTGACTTGGTTTGAATATATATTGACTGGATTAAAATTTGATTGATAATCTTTTTATTTTTTAGTTTTATTAATTAAGTGCTGATAAAAATAACATATACAATTTGAACGACCTCTGTATCCAAGTTGGTAAGACAATTGATTTCCAACCGAGGGTGTTGGATTCAATTCTCGATGGTATGAATATGAAAAAAATATAATAAAAGGGTCCCAAATTGGTGAAATTCGTTTGGTCTCAGACTTGTAAAATAAATTTGGTGATAAAACTCAGATGCGGTAAACGTGTGCGAGTGAAGTTGTCTCCTCACATGTGGGTTAGTATTGCTAACACGTGCGACGACGAACCGCTAGTTTTGTGCCAACTCAAGTGATTATAAATACGAAAGCTCGATTAATCAAGAAAATCTTGTTGTCCAACTATACTCTTTAATATTGTCGAATCGATTGAACTTTGTTGAAGGGTACCAAAAGAATGAATGAATAAACAACCTTTTTTTTTTAACCTGGCGAGTTTATTGTCATGTGGCAATCTCTTCCAAACCAATCAGAAAAATGTTTTTATAAGCCCTGAGTCTTAACCAGACTGGAATCCTATTTTTAAAAAATCTTGGTTCCAGCAGGGATCGAACCCGCATCGGTAGACAAGTGTCTTACCACCAGGCCACGGAGGTCGTCAACCTTTACAATTTATGGAAATATATCGTGTCATTTAAAATATTCGTTGTAAGTTTTTCCTTTTTGATATGTTACGCGCTCAACTTCTTCATCTTCTTTAGCGAATAAATCAACAACACTGTGGAATTTATAAAAGGTAACCTAGTTTACAATTTTAATAATGTAATGCCTTCCACAGAAGAGCGGAAAAATGAAATTTACATGTTGATTTGCTTCTGTTACGTGATGCGAATTTGATAATCACGCTTTTACAAGTATTCTTAGTAAATGAGTACGTTGAAATCATATTCCGATCAATCAAATCTGAAGGTTTTAAATTTTTTTTTTTTATCTTCTTAACCATTTATTTTAAATAAGACTGTTGTATTCGTTTTCACTCTACAAAGCTGCGTATACTACATAGTATGCGTGCTGACTACATTTTTTACCGCACTGAAACGTGAGTGACGTACAGGTGGCACGCGAGGAGGATAAATGCTATCCATTTGAGAGGTTTGAGATGAGTCCTTTGTGTTACTTGACACGATAGGACCACTAATGATAGTGTTTTGACATATACCAATACGTTATGTCTTTTGCATTTGCTCGGCTGAAACACGTGAAATAAATTTAAGATTGTTATGCGCCTAAAGACGTTCTCCACTGGGAGCTCTGTAATTCAAAGTTATCTTATGGAGGTCACGTCTCCGTTTCATGAACGTGTGGAAAAGTCACCCTAAGGATTTTGAAACGAACGCAGAAAAGTGATAGTCTCTTACTCAATACCGTCAAAAATGAAGAGAGATGCTCTAGGCTGGAAATATTTCCATGATACCAATTGGTTGAGGGACTTGGAGTGGAGGACACCGTGTCTGCGATGAATCTCAAATGAGATCCCCGAATCATCTTTGTGATGCACCATTTTACACTTTTCCCAGTGACTATGTACACCGATTTTTGATCTGAAAATCGGTTGGCATAGTCACAGAGAAAAATGTAGCTTTGCACAATTGCCTGAGACTTCGAGGGAATGATTTGTCGCCATTAACTTTTGTAGAAGGATGGCGTCATATAAAATGTATGCGTTTTGATATAGAAGGGAGATAAATGAAGCAAGCTTCTTATATAATATTTTGATCAAACGAGGTATACTCGTATTTTTTTTCCAATCAATAAATGTTAAAATGTCTTTTGGAAAAAATACTAGTTTTTTGGGTTGTAACTAGAACCGGGCCTGGAATCTCCTGGCTGAAATCATGTTTTTTTCATGTATGCCACGAAAATTATCACATTTTATTAACAGATCAAGCAGAAGTATGTTTTAAACATATAAATGTGTTTGTTTTCTCAGAGCTCCACATCCAAAGATTTTATAAATGATACATTTGGTTTCAGAAGTTAGTTTTAATAGATCTCGAAGAACAAATTCTGGTCAAACGCATGTCCTGTCAGAAAGACAAGAATTTGCTGCTCTGTAGAATTCTTATGAAATGTCAGAGTCGTGTATAATAACCAGAAAATGTTTATGAATGAATATGAAATAGATTATGACACCAGCAATCATGCTTTATATAATATTATGTTTAACTGTTGTTCTTTAAAAATCAATAAAATACTACTATACAAAATAAGTACAACAAGTTGCTTCTATATCACATTTAATTGTGAATAATTTTATTCATAAAATAACTGGAGTAAGGTTGTTTTTAACTAAAAGAAAATAAATGGCGAACATCAATTATCAAAAAAATATAATATGTATTCGGTGCATATCAAATAAAACATTTTAGAATATTTAGAACATTTTTAATTAAGCAATAAATATGAACGAAAAAAATATAGAACGTGAAATCATATATTAGAAATGAGTATATTGAAAATTAAATCAATTTTAATTGCACTGGCTACACATTATCGCATTATCTGAAAGCTTCCAGACAAATTAAACTTTAAAAATGTTTAACGAAAAACCTCTTTTTTTTATCCAAGAGTGTTCAATTCTTGCGTTATTCAGTAGAAAGTACTTATTTCAATATATTTTATATTATAAGACGTATTAACTTTTAAATTGATTTGTTTTCAATTTATTTTAGGAAGCTCTCAAAAGGCGTTTCTGAAAAAAATACAATTTAGTTTACTCCGTGGTTCAGTGGTTAGCATACTTCCTTGGTACCTAGTAGGTATCCTTCATTTGATTGAAAACCAGATTTGAAACATTTAAAAAAAAATGAGTATCAACCGGAATCGAGCCCACGGCCTCCGAGTTGGAATACAGAAACTTACCAACTAGGCTACGGAGGTCGTCATTACGGATAATTCATTTCTGAACTAATTTGACTTTCGGACCTTTTTTTAATAGTTGTATTTGTCCTCAGAAGCTGCTTAAAGTATATTTAAGGGTGCCCTTCAAGTCACAGACGTTACTTAAAATCTCTAAAATTTATTGTTTTTTTACAAATTGTGCTTTGACGTCTTCGTAACTTGATTCAAGGTTCGATATAATTTTTTAATTGTAATGTTCAAGAATTTTGTGAAAAACATTATACGAGTATGTGCACTATACTACTTGTATGTATATCTAGACAATTTTGTTCGGATTCATATTCGAAATACCCAAATAATTATGCAATTAAGAAATTTGGAAACTTTTTAATATCTTTACCTTTTTATGATATTGTAGATTTTGGGAAATATATTTGGAAAGTGCTGGTGTTAATTGGAATATTCCAGATTTTTTAAATTGTGAAAGTCAGGATACTGTGAAAAATATTAGGTGTGTGCTGTGGTGTGAATTTATAATACATTGTAATAAGCTTTTACATACTTACATACAGTTTTAGGTGTGTGCTGTGGTGTGAATTTATAATACATTGTAATAAGCTTTTACATACTTACATACAGTTTTAGGTGTGTGCTGTGGTGTGAATTTATAATACATTGTAATAAGCTTTTACATACAGTTTTAGGTGTGTGCTGTGGTGTGAATTTATAATACATTGTAATAAGCTTTTAGATACTTACATACAGTTTTAGTCTGTATTATATTCACAATTACGCAATGTTCAATTTAGGTGGAATTAAAAAATCGACGTTTTTTGATAAAAAAAATTGAGAAGAGCATAAAATATTTTTATAATTTTTATTACCAATATCTCCCTTTACGTTTGAATGAACATTTTTATAGTAGTGATGCTTTCTAAAAATGGGTCAAACCATAGCGAGTATAATGAATAGGCAAAAAAAAATTCACAAATTTTTTAAAAAACAAATTACAATTTTAATTTCATATATGCCTAGAATTATTCTAGCTTTCAAAATATATTTTTTATTACAATTATGATACTAAAAAATCTAGGATTATGATTATTTTTAGTAAAATATATCTTCATCAATTTGTAATTTGTTTTCACATAAACATAATGAGAAACGTACTAATCTTATATAAACACATTAACTCTTAATCACTTCATTAAGAACGCAAATCAATTTAGTATAGTTAATTATTTAAAATTTTGTACGCATTTATAATTAAAGCGCCTTCATGTTATTTTTCTTTCTATCATAAAAAGAGAAATTTATACTATATAAAAAAAAATGTACAATAAGTAAAACAAGGAACCTGTTTTAACTGTATATTTATATTTATTCAAGCTATTTAAAATTTATCATACCTCAAGGGGAAACTGTTCATCAATAAGTTTAGTATTTTTTGGTCTATCTATTTACGAGTACCATATCTGGTAATGAAATTCAGGTTATTCTGACTAACTCTTGATCGAGTGAACTAACTTTTTATTTTGTATTTTAAATAGTTTTTTAAGGCAATTTTATTGTTTCTCGGTCACAAACTTTGAAGAATTCCACAAATATGATTTAATTAAAAAATATTTTATTACTGTGGATTTAGTTTCACGCTTCTTTAAAATATATTTGTGAAATTTAACAAATGTGTTATATTAGAGTTAAACTAAAGAATACATCTATATTACGGAGTTCAATTTAGTTGAAAGTGTTTTATTTATTAAAAAATAAATAATCATGAAAATTTAAGATCATTCTTAGAATAAACATTTTATTAAAAGTGGAGACATGTAAGACACTTACCTTCGAATTATAAAAAATGTTTTTTTTACATTTATACAGATATTCACTTCATCATATTCAAGTTTAAAAGATCTAATCCATTGCTTACCTTTTTGAGGACATCCGTTGTCTAGTTTGTAAGACGCAAGTTTACAAACCCAGAGGTTTCGGGTTCGATACTCGTTGGAACCCAGATTTTTTAAAAAAGGATTCCAGTCTCTGGTTTTCACTCAAGCCCTCTTTAACATATTTCTGGTTGGTTGGAAGATATTGCCACATGACAATATATCCGTCAGGTTGTACTGTATACAGCAAAAGTGTAATGCAATACAAAATTATATGGTATTTAATTATGAAATACACATTTAACTGACTTGATATTTTTTTTCGGGATTGAGGATTGGCATATTCGGTATTCCGGGATTGGCATATTCGGTATTACGGGATTGGCATATTCGGTATTTCGAGATTGACATATTCGGTATTTCACCTAAACCAAAAATGGTGTTTTGTGGGCTGGTTCATTTTTGCATACGAATACATACACCCATATGAAAACCTTTTAGCGTTTGTCGATCATATAAACAATTCGACTTTGATGAATCAGTGTGAAACTTATTTAATTTTAAAAGAGCCTACCAGGTGATCTCCGTGGCCTAGTTGGTAAGACGCCTGTCTCTCAACCCGAAGGTGGCGGGTTCAAGTCTCGCTGAAATCCAGTTTTTTTAATGATTCCAGTCTTGTTTTCACTTAAGTCCTCTTTAAGATCTTTCTGGTTGGTTTGAAGTTTCCACATAGCAATCAGCTTATTAGATTGTACTGTATACAACGAAAGTGTTATACAATACAATACCTACATTATATATTGAAAAATAAAGGTTTTTTTAGTACATAAAAATCACTTCAAAGTACTCAGTTATGCTCGAAAATAATATATAAAGTGTTCTATCCTGATGGAAATTTGGGTTGATATAAGTTGATTTATATAGTGAGGTGGATCATGGAGCGTATCTTATTAAAATAAGTATGTGATAATAAAATGTATGAAATAAACACGAGAAAACACGTTTCATTTTTTGAACACACATCCATCATAATCAATGTCAATTATCAGAATCCAATCTTTGCCATCATCAGAGCCTACCTCAACCGATTTTTTATGCGTAAAATATTACAGGCGTGATTCCAATTCTAAAAGTAATTATACCATTTTTTTTTTGTTTTGTCAAATTAGCCTAGCCAATGTTGACGGCCGTGTTGGTTATAATTTATTTATGGTTGTTTTTTTTTAATAGGCCATCCACCCAAACTAGGATGATTTGTGACACCAAATATGCCAAATTGCATGGTAGCTTTTAAGATGGATTAAGATTTGTCGAACTATTCTATCAGATTCAGTCCTCGTCAACTTGCGATTTTTCTCGTCTGCTTAGACGCAATATATTAACGTGTATCTGGGTGGATGCTGCACGACATGTTCGAAAAAATTGTGGTTTTATTGTTAATACTAAATCTTTAAAAGTTATATTCTTTGAATCTTAGAAAAGACGCTTGTTTTACTTAATTGTGTCATGTTTATACATTTTTAATAAAATAAATAAAATACTTCTTTTTCCTTTTTTATTCACCACTGCTTTTTAGTTCACTACCGGTTTAAAAAATCTTCATCTTCTTCGTCAGCTGAAGATGAACTAAATTATGTCTATAAATATTTTTCTTGATTGTAGTATATACGGGACAAGGGGAAGAATGTAGTGGCTAATAAGGGCTGAGCTAGTCGTCAAAAGGGTGGCTTTTGAACGAGAAACATATTTAACACAGGACTTTTATTGAAATTAATCAAGTTGATTATCCTGTACCTACCTACAAATAGAAAATGTATTTTAGACATAATTTAGGTTTTCGCCTGACGAAGATGATTGAGGTTTTTGAAACCGGTAGTGAACTCAAATAAAACAGTGGTGAATACAAAATAAAAAAGAAGCGTTTTATTAAAAATTTATAAAAGTTATATTTTTAACTAAATAAATTAAATTGGCAGTGTTTTGGATTGTTCATAATCAACGTTTAATTTAAAATAAAAGCTAGCGTGTGCTATCAAGATTCGGTTCTACAATGAATATGTGTGTACCATATATTGAGTGTTTTGATTTACGATACTGGGATGAAAAATAATAAATGCCTTAATTTTGAAATTCTGGTGGCGACTTCTAGGTGCCACATAGAAAAATTCAGTCATTATTAAGATCACTTTTATACGTTCTATAAAATGTTCTCCACAACTGCTTTCCTAAAAGAGAAGCGGTACTCTGGCTGGGTGATGTGAGGCACATGGAGGATGGTCGAGTGTTAAAAAATGTTTTCCGAAAATGAGTCTCAAATTAAAAGATTTATGGGATAGGTTTTGAATGTTTGTAATATGATGCTTATACTGATGAACATTACGACAATTCTATCATCATGACTTTAGATTTCACAACATTTATTCTCAGATCTTTCTCTTTAAATTTACATTTTACATTTAAAAAAAACTTTTTTTTAGGAACAAAAATAAGATATAATCGCTACTGAGTGAGAAGTGACACTTATGTTAAAGTATTTTTTTTAAATATTGTATTAATTCAATGAATTATACTTGTATAAACAAAATAGATTTGAATATTTCAACGGTGAATTTGGTTTTAATATGTGACATTTGGATAAATAAGGATAAATAATTCAAAAGTAAGAAACAAAGATACCAAATTATCTTCTACTTGTATTGTCCAACATTTAATAAGAACATAAACAATTAAAAAAAAAGCAAAGACGTAGGCGATTCTTATTTTCAGTTTTTCCAATCAAACAACAAAAAATGAAAAAAACAGTACCTTCATATCCTTATACTCAGCTTAAAATATATTTTTTTTTAATTTTTTTTTTATCCACTTTGCACGGATTTCTCCTGTTACACAAAGAGGGTATTTATTTTGTAATATTTCTAGCTTTATATTTCTATATCTGTCAATAATAGTGGTTTCGAGCCCCGAGTAGGAGCGCTCTTGAAGACACTTTACTCTCTAAACGGCGCTATATAAATTACCCTTTTATTATTATTACTACAAGTGGTGGGAGGGAAAACACAAGGTGGAAAAAAACAACGTAAAGAATAATCTCCAAACCATTTCGGAGATTTTATGTCAGATTTTGACTACAAAGATTCAAAATTGGGTTTAAGACATAATTTTTTTTTCTAAATTCAGGCACCTGCCTAGACTGTGAAGAAATGTTGCATTTTCATGGTCCCTCCCTCGCGGACAAATTATTTTCATAATATAAAAGATATTCTAATAACCTGAATCAAATAATTCATAAATTTTATCTCTTGAAAGCGGGCGAGAAACACAACTATGAAAAAACTGTTATGGTAAGAATGTTAGCGTTTAAATTAATGTGTGAAATTGGATCTCTACCACAAATAAACGCATCCAAGCTATTGAAGAAGAATGCAATTCGAATTAATTTTATTGAAAAAGTCCAATGGATTTTAAGTGTGAGAAGTAGAATTTAAACATCAGTTTTGTTATTTTCAACAAAAAATTAATCGAATACTTTTGACTTAAGTACAATAATTGTTATATTAATAAACAGAGATCCGTTCTAAATAATTATAAATAGCTGTAACATGGTTTTTTCCCAAATATTTGGCATTGAAATATGTTTTAAAAAAACACAATTGATTAACAACAAATGGTATAGGTCGTTCAGCTAGAAGTCATTTTGCAATAGTGTGAGCAACACTCTGTATTACACAACTTACGTAGTGGTATTGGTTTTAGAATGCCACACGATTGGTTCGCGCAGAGCGCACGTTTGTATTGTTATTAAAATACTCGGTGATTAGAAAAACACTATCATGGCCAAATTAGGAGTGCGATTTTTGTCTAATGTAATGTATAATTCAAAATTTTTCGAAAGCTTAGAATGTACTTTGTGATAACTTAAAGTTTCCTAGAATTTAGTATCACTCCATCCACTATTATTTTAAAACTTTATTATTTGGCATTGTAATTATGATTCATTAATAGGTTAAATAATCTTACATTTTATGTGCAATCTAATTAAAGCAGATGAACATTTTCACTTTATAGTACTTATATTTATTTTTAATCTTAAAAATTTTCATTCTTGTTATTTAACGTTTCCTAGAATCTGCCATGCCTAAACAATTAATATATAAAATAAACTTACTTTCATTTAATTTTTATGATTATTAAAATTTAAGTTTACTTTTAATTTAAAAAACGTGTGTGTTCAATTCAATGTTTGAATATAAAATATTATTTTTATATTATATTTTTTTGCTTTTTCACTTCATTAAAAAAATAAAGTGACAAGTTTTTGTAAACGCACTGTTACTCACACTATTGCAAAATTACTCTTCTGGCTGAACGATCTATAATAATTATTTGCCAAATGTGTTTATATATTTCATTCTAAAATTTTTTGAAAAAAATGCCTTAGCAATTCATCTTTGTCTGCGGAATAAGTTTGAAATCAATTGTTATATGTTACGTTATTCATTCGCTATTTTGTTGTGGTCATTCTCAGTTGGTTATTAAGTCCATTATTTTCATTTTGTTGTGGTCATTCTTAGTTGGTTATTAAGTCCACTCTTTTCATTTTGTTGTGGTCATTCTCAGTTGGTTATTAAGTCCACTCTTTTCATTTTGTTGTGGTCATTCTCAGTTGGTTATTAAGTCCACTCTTTTCATTTTGTTGTGGTCATTCTCAGTTGGTTATTAAGTCCACTCTTTTCATTTTGTTGTGGTCATTCTCAGTTGGTTATTAAGTCCACTCTTTTCATCATCGTCACAGGTTTACGAGTTTCCATATTTTGATGCTCTCTAGTTTGTATTTTTTATCTAAATTGGTTTCGCCATGCAGGAATTTATAATCGCTCTTGAGGTTAGTTTGATCACAAAACGGCATCACATAAGTCGTTCTTTTTAATTTATATTATAATTTATCTCGTATAAAATTAAAATTAAGACTACCACGTGCATATGTAATTTAGGTTTTATGATAACTTCCTCAATCTCCTTGAATCCATCAAAATAAGACTTAATATTATTAAGTCGAAATTTGGACTCGTATGTTTTTCTCTCTTGAATCTGAGGTTGTGTGTGTGTGTGAGTGAGTGAGTATGTCTATATATTTGCCAATTTTTGTACATATTTATGGAATTTATAATTGTAATAACTGCTTATTTATTATCACTTAACTTTTGTATTGTAATTTATGTGCACAAGAGTGTGTGTTAAAAAAATATCTTACGTCTTCGTGGCCGGGCTCGCTTTTTATTAGTGGGAGTGTATCTCGATCGAGAGGATATTGCGAGATGAGCCCAGATTGTTTGATGGTCTCTCTCAGAAATAAATTTTCTTTTTCATTGCCTTTGCATATACCAATATGTGAATATATATTTTCTTAACATGTTGCTATTTAAAAACCTTTTCATCATTTATTTTTAAATAAATTACTCTTTTTTTTCAAGAATTCAATCACATAGAATGAAAAGTGTTTTTAACAATGAAAAATATAATATGGATAAATTGCAGAGAATCAGTACACTTTTGCACTGAATACAAGTGGTTTACTTATGTTAAATATTTATAACTGAAACGTTTTCAGCAAAAATGAAAATTCTAATCAAGTAGTCCCTTTTAATTATTTTCTTAAATCTATATTAATTCTAAAGTAGTGACTCCATTCTACTATATAAGAAAGCGTAATTTCTTGTGTGTAACCTGTAAGAAGCGAGCAATCTGATCTTAATATCTCTTAAATCTAACAGAGCTTATTTTCTTTTCTCAGGAATAAAACCCCATCAGTGCGAGGAATGTGGCAAGGCATTTTCGAGGAAGATGCTGCTGAAGCAACACGCTCGCACTCACAGTGGGGAGAAGCCCTATGCCTGTGCAGCCTGCGGGAAGCGGTTTGCTGACCGTTCTAATATGACGCTGCACATGCGGTTGCATTCAGGTAAGCCTCTTTTGGCACTGAGATCAAACAAACTTGATAGTTAAGAATATCCTATGTTTAAGCTACGCGAAGACCAAGCCTTAGTCAAAAAAATGTTAAAAATAATTGAAAAAAGGTCTCAATCTGGTTAAATAGTGCGTCTTGTAACAATATTTACGCGTACTAGATCACCCTGAGGGTTGTTGATTACATAGAATATAATGTCTTCGGCCATACACTACAATGTATTTACATCGTCAACTCGTTTTTTTATCCACTTTGCACAGATTTTTCATGTCACGCAAAGAGGGGTTGCTTCTAGAAATAGTTTATTTGTTAGGAAGAATATCAACTAGAATTATTTTCATATTGCTAGGCGGTGCCGAGAATACATCCACAGTGTTATTCAGTTGGTTCAATATGTCTATACCACGCGTGACTGAGTGTTTAGCCATAATATGTGTTCTGGTTGGTATGTAGAACAGAGGGTGATTTCTTGCACGGCTTTATTTATTAGGTGCATATAAACTTAGTGCTTCTAAATTCTCGGGAGAGTTGAAGCAGCCTTGAAAAACATTTAGTAGGAATATTTCGAGTATAGTTTCGAGGCTTCTATAATTACACATCGTGAGAAGTTCGACATGGTGAGCATATTTTGAGTAATCGCCTTTTATTATGTACCATAGATATCAGAGGATTTATTTTTGTATTTGTTCTATATGGTTTTTATATTTGAGCTGACGAGGAACCCAAACTGTAATGCATATTCTAATTTGGTTCTTATTAGATAATTATATAAGTTTCGAAGGATATCGGTACTGTTCAATTCCCTTGATATTCTCATTATAAAACCGAGTAGTTTGTAATAGTCCGATATCAGACGCGATAAATGGTTGACGAACGTGAGTCCGAAATCAAACTTTACGCCCAGATCTTTGAATTCAGAAGCTCTGTTTAATGCTACTCCATGTGTAGTATACTGATGGTGAATTGGTGAAAATGATCATCCATGGAATACACAGACACGTATACCAGATCTTGCGATGAATTCCACAGAATACTTGTCGCGGATTGTTACGTATTGAGATCTTTCTTTTAGGTATGATACAAACAATCAGATGATCGCTGAAGCCAAGGTTATGCATTTTCTGAAGTAATATATCGTGATCAATTTTGTTGAAAGCTTTCTAGAAGTCTACACATTACGCCCGTTTGGGAGAGCTCGTCTAAGTTTGACGCAAGCTGCTGTGAGAGAAAGAGTAGATAATAGGTTAGTCAAAAAGTTTTGAAAGCGACATCTATGGAGCAGTAGAAAAACCAAAATTTTTACGCCATTTTAATCTTTCATAAGATCGTACTCTAAATTTCATTTCGATCTGTCAATTCATTCTTTGTTTACAAGCCATTTTAAGTTGACGTGTCAGTGTATTTTTTAACAATGGAAAAATCCGAATATCGTGCAGTGATTAAATTCTTTGTTTTGGAAGGTTTATCGGCTACTGAGATCCATGCAAAGATGGTGAAAGTATTAAAGGAGTCTTCTCCTTCATTTCCAACCGTTCACCGATGGGTTTTGGAGTTTAAGCGTGGCCGTACAAGCGTTGAAGACGATCCACGCTCAGGACGTCCAAAAAGTGCATCAACACCAGAAATCATAGCGAAAATACAGGATATGGTTTTGGAAGATCATCGATCGACTGTGGATGTGATAGCTGACACCATAGGCATCTCACATGGAACAACATGGCATATTTTGGCTGAAGTTTTGGGTTTCAAAAAACTGTGTGCACAATGGGTGCCGCATTTGCTAACAATGCAACAAAAACACGTTCGAATGCGACTTTCTGAGCAACATTTGGAGCAATTTCGAAAGGATAAAAAGGATTTTCTGCGTCGATTCATCACTATAAATGAGACTTGGGTCTATCACCATGATCCTGAATCAAAACGAGAGGCTAAAGAGTGGTGTGAACCAGGCACTTTGGCTCCGAAGCGAGTTCGTGTCCAGAAATCGGCCAAGAAGGTGTTAGCGTCAGTTTTTTGGGATGCAAAAGGAATTTTATTGATAGATTATCTCCAAACTGGTAAGACAATCAACTCTGATTATTATTGTGACCTTTTAGACCAGTTGGATGAAAAAATTTATGAAAAAAGACCCGGTTTGCAGAAGAAAAAAATCATTTTTCATCACGACAATGCACCTGCTCACACAGCTCAAAAAACCATAGCGAAAATCAGTGAATTGGGGTACGAATTGTTGCAGCATCCACCCTATTCGCCAGATTTAGCTCCCTCTGACTTCTGGCTGTTCTCACACCTCAAAAAATTTCTTCGTGGAAAGCATTTTTCATCAAACGAAGAGGTTATAGCCGTCGTAGAGGAGTATTTTGCAGGCCTTCCAGAAAGTCACTTCCGTGATGGGACAACAAAGTTGGAAGATCGTTGAACTAAGTGTATTGATCTTATGGGAGACTATACTGAGCAATAAAATTGATTTCCCCCCAAAAAAAATGTATTTTCATTTCCGCTTTCAAAACTTTTTGACTAACCTAGTATATTGAAGATAACCATATGAATGAATTATAATAAATACGTCAAGAAAAAAGTAAAACATGTACTTTTATGTATAGAAACAAAGATTTATGTACCTAAAAGGTTAATTTACTTCAAAACAAATTTTTGTACACATACTTGTATCTCATTTAAATGTATAAAACGAAACATCAATTTATGACCGTAGATTGGACAAATCATACTTATATTTTATAATTTCTCTCCGCCAGGGGTATGTTGACGTACACTTACATAGAAAAGGCATGAAGTTTTTCTGTATTAAACATTCTGTAGTATTTGTAAGGATATTTTTTTACATAATTAACCACTGTGGTGAATTTATATAAATGCTAAGTGGTTCAGTAGTAGCCCTCAGTGAAAAAGGATCTCCCAAACCTCTTCGTAAGGACATCAAACTCCTGATTATCTGAATATTAATTCGTTTATTATTCAAACGAAAAAACCATAACTGTTTACTTCTTTGTGCGTATCCGTTATCTAATGTCATGCTCCTTCATTCATTCAAAGAACAATTGTACATTGCGTCGTTTAGAGAGTAAACTCTCCTCAAGGGCGCTCCAATTCAGAACTCGAACCAACTATTATTGACAAAATAAATATATATATAAGTTGAGTATACGGATAGGAAGGTAGTGACTGTGGCTATTAGATTAGGTACTTCCCCGCATCTGTTTATCTTTAGAAAAACATATTTGACAGAGAAAATTGCTTTGTTTGATAAAAAAAACTCGGGAGTCGAACCCATTTTTATTTCTTACAACTATAGTAACGCCCGAACAAATACTTTTAGAATATAAAGATAACCACTAAATCCGGCAAAAACTTGTGAATGTTATTTTGATTCCAATCAATTAAATTACTGCATCTTTTTCGGATAAATAATAAACGGAGTTTCGCTACTAACAAACAATGAAATAATGCTTCAAATATTATTTTCCTATTTATTTTACCTTGTTAACAAATTACATTTCTTTATCACAAATGAGACTGCAAAAATATGTGTAATTGATTCCAAATAATTTTTACGAGGTTCTTCAACGTGAAATTCGTCATATTCTTGTCGCTCTTGCTAGATTGGTTGCAGCTACAACAATTATTGAGTTTCTCTGTGCAATATCTCATTACTTGTCTGCATTTGATGTAACACTAAGTTTTTTTTTTAATTATTTGTATTTTTTTAAATTAAAAGATGGAATATTTTCTTATTTATAGGAGTCAAGCCGTTTTCGTGTACTCTTTGTCCGAAATCTTTTACGAAGAAGCATCATCTCAAGACTCACCTAAACTACCACACAGGAAACAAGCCTTATGCTTGTGTCAAGTGCGGCCTCACCTTCAGCCAGAGCAGCAACATGCGTACCCACATGAAGAAATGCTCCGCCCCGGAACCTTCTGCAGCCTCTCCAACGAAGTTTTTGGACATCAGCACCCTCAATCAACAACCGAGTGAGAGGAATCTAGCTTCATGACAACGATGATTGTATGTTTTTTTTAAACTAAGTGTTACCAAGTGTCACGTTAAGGGCCTATCCTTAATCTGATTTAAAATATCCTTAATACTTGTCTTTAAAGTGTAATTCTCTTCAGATTTAGAAGTACGAGTAAATTGGTTGCAATCGATCAAACAATTTGATATGAACTTATTTTCATAAAAATGGTCCATCACCGCTGAACGCTTGATAGTAGTATCAAGCTTTATTTGGTGTCCATAGGTCCGTGGTCCATAGTGTGCAATAAGTATTTTACGATTCAATATATGTAAATCGTAATGAACATTACTTCAATTCTAGGGCATTCCATTCAAATTTTATATAAACATATGGACTTAATAAAAAAAAATCCAGATATCACATTTTTTTGTAAATTTATTATTTTATCTAAAAATATATACGAGTATAGCAATTCTGTAGATGCAAAAATGTAGCCGTTTAAATGGGTGTTTTCATGGCTATATTTTAATAAGAGCCCATACAAAACAGCCGGATGTTTCTTCAATTATCTTAGAACAAGTATTATGTGGGTTTGGTCATTTTAACATTTACACGTTCATATAGTGAAGTCACATTTTTCCTGGCTTAGAAAATACATTTTTTTGGAAAATAAACGTGGTTTATGTGGTAAACATGCATGTTATTGACGAGGTTTTGTAATGAAATGAATTTTACTTTGAATTTCTCTTCTAATATTCTTCTTCTAAGAACTCTTCATTCAATTTTTCTAAGAACTCGTCATTTAATTTTCAACGAATTTGATTGTTTTTATATATAATTTTATTTCAAAATATCTATGTATTCCATTTAACAATCCACGAGGTCACTAAATGTCAAGTAGAGTAAAACAGTATTTTATTTAAGATAAAATTCAAATAAAAAAAAAATAACTTTACGTTTTATATTGCAATACATCCATTTAATTTTAATGTCAGTAAAGTTAATTATGACATGTGCTTTTTTATTTTTTAATTAACTTCCATATACTCGTATAATACTTTTCTTAAATACATTTTATCTTTTGATACATTCTACAGGTTTAATCGTTGCTTTATTTCTGAATAATGTTTTTGTTTATTAGAGATTGACACCGCGTTTTTTTCGTAAACCGATTTACAAAGTGTTTTTTTTTAACAAATTCGGTAAAATTTTTGCCATGCTTTGTACATTTTGATCTCTGATTTATTAGAACTGAAGTGAAATAAACTTCAATGGCTTTTGAAACGGGTCAACGAGTTTCTTAGTTTTGATTATACAATAAAAAATTAAATATATAAATTTCAGTTTAACTAGTTTAACTTAAATCAAGATTTTATAATTACAAAGGAAGGCATTTTGAAAAAGTTTGTATTGTTAATTAAACAAAGCATAAAGGTTTGCTTTTATTTTACAAAAAATCTAATAACTTGTGAAAAACAATGAGACACTAATGTCAAAAGTCAAAAACATCTACTGATTTAAAAAAAATCTTAAATTTCGAGAACTTATAATAACTGAAAGGGGAAAGTCAATTTTACATTAATTAACATACTATATGATTTTTAAATACATTTATGAAAGTTAATTGAAAAATCCTTCAAATTAAAAATACTACTGAAAACAAATAAAATAATGTATTTTATTTATATTTTCTATAAAAAATATCACACACAATGCATACATTAAAATAACTATATGCAATAAATACAAATTTTTCACCCGAGTAACATTTTATTCATTTTACTTTAACACAACTCTTTATTGGAATGAAAAGTTCTACTTTTTCTGTATATTTGAAATAAACTTTAATCTGTCTTTCAACTTATTAGAAACCTAAGATACTTGTTTTTAAGTAGAAAATAACAATTAGAATAATTACTAATTGCCTGTGAACGGAAATGGGTTATTTTCTGTAAACCTAACACGGAATTATGGGTTACTCAAACTGTTATGAAAATAATTTTGATACAAAAACTCAATTTATAACAGTCAAACGTGTTTGTTAAATTTTTAGCAAATTTAAATGCTCAGTTATTTTTTTTGTTTTATAATATTTGATAATTTGGTTTATAAAATTAAATAGGAATAAAGAACGCATATATTTGTTTTATTGATAAAATATTTGAATACAAATGTAAATTTTACTATTGACAACAATAAAACTTTATATCAATGTTTATTTTGTGTCCAATAATTAAAATAAGTGTTTAAATGCAGTTAGAGGAAAATTTGCAACGCACTCTTCATTTTATCTATTGTGAAACATTTTCTATAAGTATATAAATAGTTTATTTTCGCTTCGTAGTGACTTTGAGGAATGAAATAATTTTTACATTTTTTATTTATTTTATTAATTACAAGTATCGCGTAATTATTTTAATCACTTACTTTGAGAAACTCTGCCATCGGCTATAACAAGACTTGCCAATATAATTCGTATTTTTATAAATTATGAAAATTTACTTTTATATCACTTTCCATGTCAACTAAGTAATGTTATAGAAATTTAGTTTACTTAACCACTTAATATTTTAATCATGGGAACGCTATTACAGGAATGAATTTAATAATATTAATCGTACTAAACTCACTTGATTTCTTACATTTATATAAAGGTATTTATAAATATAATTAAGTATCAAAAGTCCCACAAACACATCTCCAAAAAGGTTGTTTGAAATAACATTCAAAAAGTAGTTTATTGTTTTTGTACGTTGAAGGTTGAATTTGATGAATTAAAAAAAAGTGTTGGTAAGAAATTAAGTGTTTCAGGGTTTTTTTTATTTTTTTAAAAGAAATGTTTAAATGTTTTTTGAGAATTTTGAATACAAAATATTAATTTAGTCATTATTTAATAACACTGAATATATATTAAGTAAAGAAAAATAATATGGACTTTTATAAAATTTAAATATATGCCTGATTATTTCATCTGTGATTTCTTTGAAGGCTCCATTCAACAAGGCGAAGAAAAATAAATTAGGCTTTTAGTAAAAACTTTCAGCAAAATCCCAAAATATTTTTCCTTAAAATATTAACGTTTTATTATCTTGCTGATTTGAATAAATAAAAAAATTATATTTAATTTATTTGTTGGTGATGAAATTTATTTGTGAAATAAAGTGTATAAATGTACATATTGAAAAAATATTTACAATAAGTTTTATAAAAGCTGAAAAAAAATAAAAATATTTATTTAATGTAAGAGATTTTATGTAAAATAATTTTTTTACTAAACCGAAAATAAAATTGTTCCATTGCACTAAATATTGTATTGTTTTATTTCGTAATTTATTTACATTAAAAACGTATAATAAAGTATTTTGTAATATTGCATAATAAAGTGTTTTATTTGTATAATAAAAAGACTAACATGTTTGATTGATAGTTAATCATCAAAGGGTAGATAAGCCTATTTTGTGGTAAGTGATACGAAAGAATCAGCGAGTAAATGTTTTGATTTTTCAATTGACAAGTTTTGAAAATAAAATTCTTTAATTACTTAGTAACACACTGATTAGTCACAAAGAGCTAAAACAGTCTTTGGTATAAAAGTTAAATACGAAAATTAGCATTTTAATATTATATTAATCGGTTTGGCTACATAGGCGTTGTAAAATATGGCAAATTTTAAACGTGTTTGAAAAATTTATATTTTTTATCTTTAAGTTTTTCATAGAAATAAAATATATAGTGAAATACACATGAAATGTTTCTTAACTTCCAAATATGAATGAGTGATTCACGAGAAATTTGTCAAGCTCAAAAATAAACAAAAAAATATTCAACTCATTTTTCTTCATGGAAATTACGTTTCTTCTCCGTAAATGTAGCTTTAAAGTAAAGTTTCATGTAGAATCAGAGCGTTTTTACAGGTTGACCTGTCTCAAAGGACTGCACTTTTTGCTAATGAATAGCATGTTCATTCTGGGCAAAATGTTCCGGCTTCACAACATGGTGATTCATTTCTTCTTGAAGTATTCGTTTCTCTCTTGAATGGAACTGGTTGAAATAATCTGATTGCATGATTCCGTTAAATGGACGATTTAAAAGGACAAGGATGCAGATTAAATTATGTTATGGATCGACAAACTGATTAAGGCAAAAAAATAACATAAATATAGTAAAGCATGTCAGAAGTGGTTTTTCAACTGTTATTTAAATTGAAGTATACAATTGTATTACGGCATTTTTTTTTCGAACGATAAAATAAATACTGATCCAAATATGAAAGTTCACATACTGCACTTATCAAAAAGTTGACAGTTTCATTACGCTGAATATCAAGGATAAATATCTTTCGAAAAAATAAGGTTACTAGAGAAGGAATACTGTGTAATGAATTTTCGTGTCGAAGAGAATTGAATGAACATTAAATTTATCAGGAGATACAGCTATTTTTTTTACAATTTCTCATCTATTTGTGAATTGGATTGTTTTTGCATGTATCACTTTGAAATTTTAGTTGTTTTTAAAGCTTCATCTTTTTTTTGTAAGTAAATTATCTTTTTTTCTCCTTGTAAATTCTTTACATATCCGATTGTCCCGAGATTTTCCAGTGTCATAATAGCAAATTAATTAGCATTGAATATAATCTAAGTATATTGAAACAGTTATCGACGGTCGTGATCTAACGGTTAGCATTTGCGCTAAACAAGCGAGCGCCCCAGGTTCGGTACCTGGCGGATTCACTTTCAAACTGGTTTTACTCTTAGACCATATAACATCTGAATTTATGTTTATATGTGGTTCATAAGCTCATAAATTTTCGTAGTGCTATTAAGAAACATAAATAGTACTATCAAAATTTGCCAAACGTAAGAATGCAAAAGAACTTGGATCATTTTGGGGATTTGATCTTTTTACCATCGGAACTTTTGATCTGCCAAGACTAACTATAAATGTTGATCTACACAGAATAGCTGACAATCAATCATTGATATATAGCTGTAAATTAACCATTTGTTGCTTATTATCATTATGAAAAAGTTGTACAATACATAATGTCCATGATATAGAAAAAGATTTTAGGATACTTTTGATTAGATATAAGGCTCACAAATTATCCTAATGTATCAAAATAATATAAAAGCCTAAATAATACTAAAAGTCTCATGAGATATTTAAGGTTGTTTCAACTGTCAGTATTTGTTGCCTGTCTGAGTCTCGTTTTATTATAATCAGTGCAGTTCTTCATACACGAAGTTTGAGATATTGATTTCAATTCTGAGTTTCCTATAATAAGGTATGTCAAGTTTCAATAAGATCGAGAGACATTATGCTCCAAGTGAATACACCCTCATAATTTGACGGACTTAGCCATATATCGTGCATTGCTTTATTCTGAGTTTGCCTAAAATTGAATGACATACAAGGATGTAGATCAAATCGGTAGCATTTATAATAGGTACATACTCAGTTTTAAACTAGCGTCCAGTCATACCAATTTGTTACTCAGTTAGTTCAGCTTCTCTATACCACGCGTGACTGAGTTTTTAGCCATGATATTCGTTCTGTAAGTTGCTATTTAGAACAGAGGTGATTCCTTGCACGACTATATTGTCGGGGATATGTAAACATCTTCAAAGCATATAAATATCGACAGTTAAAATTTCCTTGAAGAATCTTAAATTAAATATTTTTTAGACTGAAACAAGCTTCAGATTGCCAGCTATGCTCTGACCAAAATATATTTGACGTACTTAGTTTGATTAATTCGTGTAGTATTCTTCAACGTATCCGAACTGGCATTGCGGATACGTTAAGTGGCGTGGTTGTGAGACAACACTGTTTTCGGTCCCATTAATCCACCCTTACGGGTTTTGAAACACTAGAGTAAATATGTACTCGTAGTTCGTCTTCGTATGTGAAGATGCAACAATTCTTTCACACGTTTAGCGCGCGTGATTATTGTTGACAGATGAATAATTTTATCAGACTGGGGACATTTTTTTTTCTGTACAATTATAAATCGAACTCGAAACCCTCGGGTAGAAGTCCAACGTCTTACCAACTAGACAAAACAACTAAAAATCAATGTTTTAATTAATGGTTTTTGTGTTTTTTCTTCATTAGTGTACAATTTTCTTTTAATTTCAAAATATAAAGAAACAAAAACTCTATTTTCAACGAGTTTCGTAAGTTGTGTATTGTGATATCTTGACAACACATTGCTGCATGCCTTCAAAAAGCATTAAGCGTCGTTGCTTTGTATAAACAATCAAGAAAATGTATGTGAAATATTAAGCCGTTTATCTGCGCGGACATAAATAATGGCTCGAGTGCTCGTCTCATTTATTGATGAAAGCACAATATTTGTAGTGAAGAAACCATAAACTACGACGCAACATTTCCAGAACCTGTTCGTAGGAGTTGGCAAACTTTAAAATCACAAGAGTTTCTCCGTCGGCACCATAGCCTAGTGGTTAGTATGCTCAGTGATTAGTTTGGTTTGATTCCTGACAATTTCACACTCAGACTGGTTTAACTATCATCCCTTTTTTCAGATATACTGGTTCGTAGTTCTATTAGCTGCGTAGTATAAAATTTTTGAAAGCTCTTGGGGTAACAGTATAAAAAAGGGTTTTTATCAAACGTTTTTTCGTTACACCGCTTACCCAGCGTGCGCTTGAAGAAACGCCAAGACAACAATAAATTCACATGAGAAAAGGCTTCTAAGGGATACCAAGGAAATCGTGCCCAGGTGTTGGGTGTTCTAAGAAAGCATACTGGGTCAATACTAGGAGACATTTATTTTTTCAAGATAAAATAATTTATAAGATCTGCTTTTTCGAATTTCTGTTGTTATTTCTTATATTTTAAGTAAAAAAACATTCAATGAGTATACTTGTCTTTATGATATAAACAACGTTAACGTCATGCTTATATTTAGCACTTCATTACGTATAGATAAAATCAGCGGGTTTATTATTCCACGACAATCTGTAACAACAAATCAGACACAACTTACACATGTGCTCATTGTTAGTTGAGAGGCCACTAAGTTTTTACCTTACACACAATCGGATAAAAATATTTGAAAATACAGAACGAAATATTAGAAACTAAAAGAAAGGGAATATATAATCGAATTGCAAATTGAAAGTAAAAATTACAAATCAATAAAGAAGTGAAAAAAAAAACCTTATTTTCTAATACTTGTAACTTGGAAAGGGAAGGAATACAAAAAGAAAAATGATATGGGGAATAGATAAAGACATACTTAATCATTGAAGATATAAAATGATTTGCAAGTAGCTTTTTTAGTCTGAAAGAAAATATAAGATATCTCGATGTATATTTAGAGAGGGTTCATACTATTGGCAATGTCGAACAACCTGGCAGGCATATTTCTATTATGACAATTTCTCCCAATAAGACAAAAATATACTGGAACACACATTTTCATTTGAGTATCATCGAAATTTTAAAACAAAACCTTCAGTTTGAAATACAAGCGTTTTATCAAAATAGCTAAAACAAGAAATGCTTTTTTGTTTTTTAATGACAATGCTTTTAAAACACTATTTGAAGATCAATGAATGCAACATGAAAAAGGAAAGTACATATTAAATTTGAAAATAAATTATTCCGTTGAAATGCCTCGGTAAAAAAACAGATAGGGTCGCGATCACGGAATAAATAACACAGTCTGTATTCGTTCGCGATCGACAGTAAAATGATTCACAATCACCGTTTGCCGACTCCTGCCGTTTGGAGAGCGCGCACTCAGTCTGATGATGTTTCTAATTGGCGCTCCAATATCGGTTCTTGAGTGATGGTCGAGAATGTCAGCGATTCTTGATCGTTCCTGAAAGAAATAATGCAGTTAAAAGTTATTTAACTAATAAAATATATCCTCAATAACTCTTCATTATTTCAATTCTTTGTACTTATTATAAATGTAATTTAAATGATGATTCCCATGTACATTCTTTTTTGTTAATGCGTAATTCATTTTTGAATGTTTCTTCTCGTGAATGTTCTCATTCCATTCCATACTTCTGAATCCAATTGCGATTTTTTGCTATTTAGGTATTCTTGAAACTGTCTACAATATTCCAGAATGTATTATTTATAGTTTTTTTTACTTGATAGGTTTTAGTCGATAATAGTGTGTTTATAGTAAATTTAATGTGTTTATTTTGTGATGCAATAGCTATATTATTACTGTGCAATACGTTTATTTTTAGTTAACAAAGAGATGAAAATTGCAGGGCTATAGAGATGGTGTTTCAGTCGTATCCAACTCATTTCTTCCAATTGTTCGCATTTTACTGCTGCAGTATGGGGCCTCGCGTTGACATGGAGAAGAATCACTTTTCGTATCAGTTGGTCACGTTTTTTGCATCGATAAGCAAGTTTAACTTCACTCAAAAGCTCGTAGTAGTCGATGTGCAAAATTCCGCGCCGGTCCCAAAAAACGATCGCAAACACTTTACCAGCTGACAGCCGAGTCTTGGCTTTCACAGGGGCTGTCTCATCTTTCTTTATCCACTCAATTCTGGCTTGTTTCGACTCGGGCGTGTAGTGGTGTACCCAAGTTTTATTGCAGGTAACGATGCGAGCCAAAAATGCGCTCCTTTCTTGTGCAAACCGCGTCAAGAGCCGCTCACAGACGTGCCAACTTTTGTTCTGCAGTCAAAATATGTGGAATCCATCGAGCAGACACTTCACGGAATCCTAGATCCTCCGTGATTATGGATTTAGTGCTCCCATTACTTATTACTATCTCAAAACCAATTTCGGGAACCGTTAAAACGTCGGTCGCCTTCCAGAAGATCACGAATGGCGTTAATGTTCTGTTCGGTAATGCTCCTCCATGGGCGACGATCATGGCTCTCGTTTTCGATCACTTCACGAACTTCTTATGCCAGGTAAACACACTGAGCTTTGACAGTGATTGCTCCCCAAACTGTGCCGTCAGTCTTCGCAGAAGTTGGGCCAGTTTTTCGTCCTCACGAGCGAGAAACTTGATAATTATGCGTTGCGCAATCGATGGGATCACCTCTTTCTCAGACATCGTGTGCCATACTAATGACGGAATCTGCCAAGGCTGGCCGACCGCTCCCTCCACTCCTGATATCCCCACCCAACACTCCTCGAGGCGGTCACGCCCTCCGTTTAATATTACGCGCTCTAAAACAAAAGTCTTGTTTATATTAAAATTTGATCCCCCCTCGTGTATTTCATTTTACTACGCTGTTTTGGTTAGTTTTTTGAGATGTAGTATATTATGCATTTAGTGTTCTTTTGTCATATAATTATTTTGAATAAAGAATTTAACTCATATCTAAAATACGAGTACGTAGAGACATAGAATATTGCCATATGATAATAAACTCAATAGGTTGAGCTGTACACAACGAAAGCGTTATACACTATAATAATAAATAGTTTATTTTATTCTAATTGTATGAACAACATCATATCTATATCGTATCAGTCTACAAAGATACAACTACGATTACAGCAAGGCTTCCTTTCCATAGGTCTTTTTCCGAGCAGCTAACGAGACAAAGTATGCAAATCATCAAGTGCGATATTAAATGTCACTATACATGCGTAGTGATGGATTTTTTGCGCTAATCCTCTATCTTATGAGATTCTCATCTTATCTACCCTCACGGGTACGTAGGCGATTAAAATATATCCACGCGACCCATGGTAGGTGGTATCCAACTGGAAGGTAATGCAGGCTTTCAGTTCTAACTCTCAAAAAATACATTAGCTCATTTTTCGGAAAGCTATCAAGGGGCTGGTTATAAAATTCGTGTGTGATCTCGTTTTTTTATTATGATGGTATTTGGCCATACATAAGAAGTTTGGGATCTCTAATGTTTTTAGCTCCTATTAGAACATAAAATAGCTTTTAATGTTTTTAGCTCCTGCATTCAACATTGTGGCGGGTGTAATTCCAAAAACCGTTTTATAAAAATAACCGACAGTCTTTCTAATAGTTTATCATATTTTTATGGTTGATTGAGAAAAATGTTGGCAGGATAACATCTCAATGATTAAAATGGATACATAAATATTCCCAATAAGTAATGATAAATAAATGTCAGAATCCTCGTTTGGTTCTATTTTAGTTAATATTTTTAATTGATAAGCTGTCATTATCCAATCGATATTAAAATGTAACCCGTGTGTATTTTCTTAATTAATAATTATAATTAGATAACAAAGAATATTTACAATACATAAATTAGATTAAGCAAACAAATGTCAAACATCCCAATTATATCGAAACTGTTTTTATTTGTTAGTTTTGCTGTTTTAGCATTTATCACTTTCCTTCCGGAAACCATAACTTAAATACTCTAGTTATGATGCAATTGAATTCAAGATATAAACAGTTATATGAAATGACCTCAAAAACACATAAAGATTCTTACTATACGCTACAGATAAAAATAAGGAAGCTCTAATAAGAACATTGCACCTGAGAAAATACTTCAAATCATTCATAGATCGTATCATAAATTATTGGCCAAAGTGTGTCGTTTATTATTGATGCTGGTATATAAATTAAAGTTTTTAAATTAAAAAATTATGTTTTCAAGATTCTGTATCTGGAACAGTTAAGTGATTTGTGGCCTTTCAACGATTTTAAATAAATCTTCTTCTCGAGGTGCCCTCTCCTGTCGGAGGTTGGTCACCATCGTGACAATCCTTATCTTGTTCACGGTATCTCAGAATAATTTAGTAGAACTGCACCCAAATATACATTGAGTATAATTTAAAAAAAGTAGACTAGTGAAAAGAAGCATACTTTCATTATGCTTTGGAATTAATATATTTGCATATAGTATATTTTCTTGTGCATATGCCCGTTTCCTGTTAAAATAACTTTTCCTGTTTTATTTTATTCTTCTTTTATGTGGTACTCTCTTAAACATATCATAATTGATGATTGGGATATACTGAGGTATGTGAACGACACATAATATTGTAATTTATTTTATCAAACATTGTTTGTTCCACTTTTTTTGTAACGGTATAACGTATAACCCTACCGGTTTCAAGACTTTCACCTCATCTTCAGGAGAGCACAAACAAGACTAAATTCTGTTCGAACTGGTACCGACATACACGTTTCAACGGTTGGGGACTGAGGGGTAAGAGAGGCATGGGACGATTTCGGCTAGGAACGGAAAGATTTTTGGGATATATGTGTTTACCAGATGTTCGGCTCAGTGTACTGACTTAGAAATTTCTAGGGCCTCTAATCTGACAAACACATATATCCCGAAAATCTCTCCACTCCTGGCTGAAATCGTCCCATGCCTCCCTTACCCCTCAGTCCCCAACCGTTGAAGCGTGTATATCGGTACCAGTTCGAACAGAATTTAGTCTTGTTTGTGCTCTCCTGAAGATGAGGTGAAAGTCTTGAAACCGGTAGGGTTATACGTTATACCGTTACAAAAAAAGTGGAACAAACAATGTTTGATAAAATAAATTACAATATTATGTGTCGTTCACATACCTCAGTATATCCCAATCATCAATTATGATATGTTTAAGAGAGTACCACATAAAAGAAGAATAAAATAAAACAGGAAAAGTTATTTTAACAGGAAACGGGCATATGCACAAGAAAATATACTATATGCAAATATATTAATTCCAAAGCATAATGAAAGTATGCTTCTTTTCACTAGTCTACTTTTTTTAAATTATACTCAATGTATATTTGGGTGCAGTTCTACTAAATTATTCTGAGATACCGTGAACAAGATAAGGATTGTCACGATGGTGACCAACCTCCGATAGGAGAGGGCACCTCGAGAAGAAGATTTATTTAAAATCGTTGAAAGGCCATAAATCACTTAACTGGTCCAGATACAGAATCTTGAAAACATAACTTTTTAATTTAAACCGGTAGGGTTATACCGTTACAGAAAAGTGGAATAAACAGTGTTTGATAAAATAAATTACAATGTCTTAAAACTTCCACAACGTTAATGCCTTAACTATAAACAATATATAATACATAATATTGTTTTCAATCCTCAGTAATTGAGACTTCCGGTTTCGAAACACTTAAGTAGGCACGACATTCGCGGTTAATCTTTGCACGTATTGGCAATACTACCGGATGTGAAAAAATAATAACAGTCACACACATACTCGTACGGTAATTTTTATTGGACCAACTCTTTTACTAGACTGGGTTCCATTTTTTTTTCTTTTTGGTACCTTGGGAATTGAACCAGAAACCTCCGGGTGGAAGTCAAGCGTCTTACCAACTAGGCCACGGAGATCGTCAATTTATACATTATAAAATACCGAATATTGTCCACAGTTACTCGCATTGAGTTTATTTTCCATTCGTTGTGCTATTTAACTTTTTCTTGAGGCCATTTCTATTATTGTGTTAAACTTTCGCTGTATCAAGTACATCCTGAAAGATTTATTGCATTGTGCTTGTTCCTTTGATCCAACAAGACGGTGAATGTCATATCATTAACAAAGAGTTGTCAATAGAAAATCAAATTGAAAACCGTTTATTTAAAAAGGGAGCCAATAAGAATCATATCCGTAATCAATGGATTGGAAGAAAGGCATCTTACCCACTAAGCCACGATAGGCATTATTAAACATAGAACATATTTTTTTCAGTAAAAGTGGTGTCAAATTGATTATTATATATAGCGTTTAACTTTTTAAATAACTTTTAATTCGGATTGCATTCCCTTAAACTCAGAACCTTCGAAATATGATGGATTTAAAAGTACGTAATTTTTTTATAATTCATACATTTAATTTAGTTTCCACATCATTTAGAGCAGATTTCTGTTATTTAAGCTGTATTTTTTTAGGTGATAGAATAGTTATGAGCAGCGGTCACCAAACTACGGCCCAGCCCGGATCCGGCCCTCCAAACTTTTTCATCCAGCCCCCGACTTTTATTCATAAATATTATATATAAGAAATATTAATTTTATAAAGTTTTATGATTTGGTTGTGACAACGATTCTTCTATTGTAATTTGGTATAAGATTTCCAATATAAATTATATTTGTTTACACATGCAATGTAAACTAATGCTCTAATAGGATTTCAATGAGAATATTTTATGTTCTAATAGGATTTCAACAAGAATATTTTTCGTCCGGCCTCCCATGTTTTTAAAAATTTCAATCCGACCCGTTTCTCAAAAAGTTTGGTGACCCCTGTTTATGAGGGATATCGAACGGCGTGTAGCAATAGGAAAAAAGTTAATGGACACTAAAACACATATTCTTGTACCGGACAGTATTAAAATTTGCTTAGATGATAGTCCACAATATAGTATTTTAATATCATCTTTGATGTATGGTTATGAAATGTAGACATGGTAAAATTATTTAAAGAGTTGAATAAATTCTTTTGAAATGCGTGTATTGAGACGAATATATGGGGTAACCATGTATGATAACATACGAAATGAAATGATAAGGAATGAATGTGAACTTAAACTGGACGTGTTGAGTAAGATGAGGAAGAGCATACTGAGATAGTTTGGGCATGTAAAACGAATAAATGAAGAGATACTAATAAAACAAATATAAAGTAGAAATGTAAGTGGAAGGTGTCGTAGAGGAAGACCAAAGAAGAATAAAAGTATGATCAGATCAAGTGAATGGTGTTTTGAATAAAGACAATATAAAAAGTCAGAAAAATCATAGGAGTTGTATGAGAAGGTGTGTGGATACACGAGTATAAGAGGCGAAGGACGTGTGTCGAGGAAAGAAAGTCTAGCGTTTTGTTTCCTCTGCGTATTCAAGCAGGGAAATGATGACATGCATGCATGTCAAGTCCAGGAAATGATGTCATGCATGTCAAGCCCAGTAAATGATGTCATGCATGCATGTCAAGTCCAGTAAATGATGTCATGCATGCATGTCAAGTCCAGTAAATGATGTCATGCATGCATGTCAAGTCCAGTAAAATGATGTCATGCATGCATGTCAAGTCTAGTAAAATAAATCAGATATATTTAAACAAAACTCTTAAAATATACGCAATGGAAGAAACCAATACAGCACACATCTGATGATCCCTTATTAGAAAGTAAAATGGTTGTATCTTAAATCTTAACTCAATAATAATTTATCTTTAGCTTTCTTTCACCAATAGGTTAATGTATTCTGAAATTAATTGTACGAGTGCGTGCTATATGAGTAAAGTTAAAAATATATTGAACTCAGAATATTTTTATCTTAATGTTATTTTAATCTTAAACAAAATTGCACGTACTCGTATAAGAAAATACGAATAGTATCTCCTCATAAAGTAAGGATTAATCGCTGAAAAAAGGAACATAAAAATGAAGTATTTTGATACCTGATGTAATTTCATCTCCCTTTAAGCATTAAGTAGGGATCTGGGTTCAGTGGTTCGAGAGATTGGAAATATTCATGTTGGTTATTTAGATATTCATTTGAAAATCATAATTCAAATATAAATTGTAGGCGGTCGTGGTTTAACGTTTAATATTCATGCAAATCAAGTGGGCAGCTCAGATTTGATTCCTAGCGGGTTCACTTCCGGACTGGTTTTGGCCTTAGACCATATTACATCTGGATTTATGTTCGTTTTCATAACTCAAAAGTTACCAGTAATAAATGTAATAAATATTAAGCACACTAAAAGAGCGCTATAAAAATCTGTCAAAGGCTGCAGTAGATTAAACCTCTCGCTTGTTTTGGAACTTTAATTCCCTTGCCATCTAATCTTTGGAATTTGTCTGTCAAGACTCTGTTTGCTAAAGTACTACAGTTTGCACACAATTAAAATGTACGCAAAAGGGTATTCCATTTACAGGAGGCTTTATAATTATACGTAATGACAATATATTGCCCATAATTATCGTAACATATTATTTCTGAACTCATATTTTTTACATACCTATTTAAATTACATACCATGTATATTACGAGAATAACGGTTCCATTTTGAGTTTTCGAAAAAAAACCTCAATCTTTAGGTACTCGTACTTGCCAGTTTATTAATTTCAGTAAAAAATATACATGGGAATTATATTCGGATTAAAAAATCTGTCGAGCTTTCCTGTAGACGACTACTATTTTGACAAAATTTTAGTTACATGTTCGCCCAATTGCGGCCTAATTTCATCCATCACTTGATCACGTTAATTTTGTATTATATTTTACTAAGCCCCGCAGGAAAGAGTCTAGAGGTGTTAGATCGCACAATCTCGCCACTCAATTGATGTCACCACGTTGGGAAATGACACGGGCAGGAAATTTTGTCTCCAATCAATCATTCTTTTGTCGTGAAGCACAAGACACCATATTGCTAAAATAACATATCCTCGATAATCATATATTTTAATTGGGACCATAAAAGTTTTTCTGCATGCTGCGATAGCGTTCTCCATTGACAGTAACTGTGTCGACATCCTCGTTTCCAAAGAACGGTCAAAAGACACCTCCAGTCCAAAAATCATACTACACTGTAACTCGACGCGGTCTATTGGTTGTTTTTCGTACACTCTGGAGTTTCACTTTCATGAATATGTCAATTTTGTTATTGACATTAAAAAAGGATATCTTCGTTCAAGATGATTTTGTTATAAAATTCAGCATCATCTGCAGTGTGCTCTAGGATCCAATCGGCAAACCACGGTAAATCAAATAGTCTGCAGGTTTAAGTTTCCAAGCACATATATTGAATTTTGTATGCATGTAGCCAAGATCTTTGGTTAAAATTCGTTGCGTGGAGCCTCTGAAAATGTCCTGTTGCTGTGAATGGAGACGAATCAAGGTTTTAAGATTTTCAGCGTCATTTTCACTCAGCCTAGTGACACTTTCATTTGAATGAACATCACAACACAACATTAGCGTTTTTCCATCAATGACCAAAACTGGACGTTGCGATTTTTCTGATTAAGTTACGAATTGTGGTGTCACTTGTCATATGATTATATGAAAAATAACGACGTTTACGAATAGTATTTAAAACAGAACAGAGTTTGCATGATTTTTATACGAAATCCCATTTCGAAATACTACGTAATGAATTTGTCTGGTTTCTAGATGACAGATGCCAAATAAAACAATTGTGGGTTAGATAGTTCAAAAATAGTGTCAAAATTCCAATCTTCTAGATTACAGCGGAGCTCAATGAATAGTTCAAGTTTACACTGAATTTGTTTTTGAACATACGCCCGTTTCTTGTTTAAAGAACTTTTCGGGTTTTATTTTATTCTTCTTTTGTGTGGTATTTTTAAACATATCAGAATTGATGATTTGTACATATTTTTTTCCAATCTCAGTAATTGAGTTTTCAATCCTTAGTAATTGAGTCTTCCAGTTTAGAAATACTATAGTAGGCACGAAACTCGCGGTTCATCCTTGTAAGTATTGGCAATACATCCGGATGTGAAAAAAACTCCTTGTATTATTCTCACTTCAACAAAATTAAAAAAAAAACATTTCTCTTTCTATTTTGGGATATCTAAAACACGCTGGTGACTTATGGAAGTATGTCGCTATTTTTTTATATAATCATATATTTTTAAACATAACTTTAGAAAGTAAGCAATTAAAAAAACAGAAACATAAAATTAATAAAAGATTCAACATTATATAAAGTTAGATTATTTAAATCAATATTGCTTTTCGGGACCAATGGTTTCCAACTAATAAATTATTTGTTTTATTTTTATTTTCAGGATGCCAGGTAAGCCGCGGGCTTGTCTTTTGGTAGGATTTTAATTACATAAATTTGTGATGTTTTTAACAACAAATAGCACAATTTTGTTATATACCTAATCTTTGAGAAAACTGAAAAAAATCCTCAATAAATACTTGAAAATTATCAAAAAATTTAATTAACAAATTTATTAGGCCACACTTTTATCTTCAAAACTCGAATCTCCATAACTGCTGTTATTTTGTTTCTCGTTTTTTTTTAAATTCAATTACTTTGTAGAATGTATAAGTGAGTTTGTTTATTGCCGAAGAGCAATATCTTCCAACCATGAAAAAAAATTACTAACAATTTTATTAGTGTTGATTGAAAGATTCCCATTAGAGATTTATACATACAAATAAAATAAAATGATACATACCATCACACCATCTCCCTGTCGGGGTAGGTAGATAGGACAGACCGTTAGATTTTCCAATGTTGCCACACATTCGTCGCCTCTTCTACATCCATACATCTTCTCATACAACTTCGACGATTTCTCTGACTTACGTTTTCTTCTTTCAAAATATTATTCACTTAATCTAGCCATACTTTTTCTTCCTTGAATTTCTTTTACGACGTCTTCTCTTACATTTCCACTGTAGAGCTTAATAAAATCTTTTCAGTCGTTTCCAATGTTCATATTTCACTCCATTCATGTTTGGTACTAATATACTGTTGTGGTCTATCATCTCATCAGATTTTGATGTTCTATGGTTGAAGTATGTATATACTACACGCCGTTCGATATCATTCTTAACTCTTCTATTATCTGAGAAAATACCATCTAAATATCAGAATTTCTTAACTTGCTCAAATCTTTCATTGTTCACCTATGTGTATATATTGCAACTACATTTCCTTTCACACTTTTTAACACGATGATTTTATTTATGAGTTCGATTAAATTTAAATAACGTATGTTAGTACTGATATATCTATTTTTTTTAATTTTAATTTAAGTAATTTAATGTAGCTGTTATCATCTTTTGGTCATAAACGAGACGTTTTTTTGAATGTCTATTCAATAAACGGCTCAAAAATTAACGGTCCATAATGCTTAACCCTAGTATATTGGAAACTAACATATACAAACAGGTTCATCACCTTGGTCACAAGAGCTACATAAAAAAGTCAGGAATCAGAACTTGACAACCAACAAGAGACACTCACTAGAGCACTCCAGCAGAACGGCTATAAGAAACAGGACATCACTCACAATATCCGGAGATGTCGAGTGGTGGATAAGAAATGGATCAGGAAAAAAAAACCTTTTTAAAGCCTTCCTTTCATATATGAGAAGTTTATGGACAAAATCGTCAATATTATAAGAACACATACAATTTGAAGCATTTTCGGTACTAAGTCAAAGCAGGAAAATCAGTAACGTCTACCAAAGACCGGACCCCTTAAGAGTCAAGCGTTGTCTACAAATTCGATTGCCAGAGATGCGAGAATGTGTATATAGGTATAGGGATATGGAGTAGGTGAAATATTTATGATTTATACTCCTAGAAAGTATGGTACTATGTTATATCTGCATACCCCGACAGGAAAACGGCGTGATGGTATTATGTGGTTCGTCTGTACAAATAGTTTTTTTTTGTAATTAGTAAAGGTGAGAAATAAAATAAGCCATAACATTGTAAATAATATGTATATAAGAATATTTAGAAATAACATGACCATTTGGAAATATTTGGAATGACAAAGTACTAGTTGTCATGTAAATAAATTTATTGTTTTATTATTTTTAAATTATAAACCATACATGATAAAAGCTTTATTGGAAATATCTCGCCGATTCCCAGAAATTTCAAACTATATTGTGGTGTTTTTTAATTTTGAAATAATCTTAGTTTTATGACATTCATAAAATTAATCACCATTTTACATGAAGTTGCTCTTAGATAGTACCAATGAAACTCTACAGACTATTAAATATGCAAACTCAAAAGCTAAATCCATCTGTGTCTAATCATTATTTGGGGTCTCTGGTTTTATTTTCTACGTGGATTGGTTTAGTTTGAAAATATATTTTTGGTTTGAGGTATTTCAACTTTCAAAACTCGTTAATGAAATGACTTACTTAAGTAGATATATGAGAAATATATTATAATAAAATAATGTTGAACTGTATTTAATCGTAGATCAGTGCGTTTTATTTACTTAGGGAAACACTATTGGTAAGTGTAAAATATTAGAAACATTTTTATAGGTATTAATAACTGAATGTTAAAAATCTTTCTTTACACTTTTTTGTATATTACAGTGACCTGACGGGTGTATTATCAAGTAGCAATCTTTTCCAACCAACCAGATGATGTAAAAAAAAGTTATAACCAGACTGAAACCTTTATTGAAACATTCTGGGTTTCAAACGAAATGGAACCCGCACCCCAGGGTAGGTATCTAACTGACTAGGCCAAGGAGGTCATCTCTGAAAGGAATGCATGAAGTGACAATGTATGATAGAATATGGAATGAAGTGATGAGGAATATATGTGAACTTAAGAGTGATGTATTAAGTAAGATGAAAGAGAGCATTCTGAGATCATATAGAACGAATTAAAGAAGAAAGAATAACAAAACAGAGATGTGAGTGGAAGGCGTGGTAGAGAAATGTAAAGGAAAGTATGGTTGGATCGATTGAGTAATATTTTGAAAGAAGAAAATTGAAACAATTCGAGAAATCGTTTTAGTTGTACAGGAAGTTTTTCAAAGGCTTTTTTAATTATTTTTTATTTAGATGAAATAATTTTGCTAGAAAATTTCAAATATATGTACAATATATGACATTGGCCAGAGTTCTACAACTTATAGCGAACGAGTCGTTAAAGTTTTTTTTTCTACACAATATTTTGGTTGAAAATAACAATATTTAGGTTCCTATGCAACTATGATCAGTTGGGGCTAGCAACAAAAGTCTGAATGTAAAAGAGGACTGCTGTCGGAGTCCTGCTGACACAAAGTAATGAAGGTGCATTATGTATGGTATATAGGGCTTCCTACAATGTTTTTTATAACCGGTTACATTTCGTATACATTGTTCAATGATGATACATTCTCAAATTGCAGGTTGAAATACAATATAGCTTTTATACAAAATAACTAGGTTTATTTAACAGTGTACATTTTATGACAAGAACATTTCTTCCATACTGGATCAAGTTAAAAATGCACGAAAACAAATTTTATCTTAAACACTTCTGAATATCAATATATTTGTTTTATTAACCAAAATATAAAATTATCACAAATATTCTACGAACAATATAACGCAAAAGAGAAACTCGAATTATTTACTATTAAATGATATCATTATTTTTAATTATCTATCACGAGTTTCCGAAATTGAATAATTTTTACTTATCATTTGATTCAGACGATTTAGAAGCAACATGTGGATGTCGTTAGGACACATTTTTGTTACTAACTTCATTAAAAACGTTCTGAATGTTTATTATTATGAAAGGTAATACAAACGTTACGTGTATTTTTGATCATTGTTTGCCCAAATTTCTTGAGCGTTTTTTTGTGTCATTTTGAAGATGGGACAAAATAAGTTTTTTTCGATGTTTGATGCTTTTTCATTATGTCATATTATTATTGTATATTATACTTTCGTTGTATACAACGCATCCTGGCACGTGTATAGCTATGTTGTAATCACTCTCAATCATAATGAAAGTTGTTCAAGATATCTTAAATTAAAACCATCTTTTTTTTAAAAAAAAGGCTAAATAGGGATCTAACCCGCAACCAAAGACAATTTATTTTTAATCGCAAAGAAAAAAAATGCACCACAAACCAAAAAAATAAATTAGTACAGTGTATGACGATAGAGCTTAGAAAACGACCCTATGTGTTAAATATAGATTTAAAAAATCTGTAGTGGTGATCGACACTCAAATATAGTGTCCGCTCTGGAAGGCCGTATTCCTGTCATGAAGATCAGCGTTCTACCATACTGGAAGCTAAGATACTGAAAAATCGAAAAAAAAAATCAGAGGTACATTTAAGTATAGAAAAATTGGTTGTGAATTTGACCATAAAATATGAAATTACTTTCCGAACTACCCATTATTCCGTGGATGAATCATAAACTACGAACAATAAATAATAATCAAATTCAGTTTACAAAGATTTAGTGTCATTTTCAGTACATTGATCACCGTGTTCCAAATTGTGGCTTATTCAATAATCTCGTAAGCTATGAGCAGTAACAAAAAGAAATTCAAAATCTACCTTGACGATACATACAAATTTAAAACATTTGTACTAAAGACTACATCACCAACTGCAGTGAAAATACTTAAGTATTATGTAAACAAATAGAAATTTTAAATCTTGGTTACTAGCTGACAAACCTAGAAAAAGGTAAAAATAATTTATGAACAAATAAGAAAAGCGGACTTACGGGATAAAATACTACTATTCGTATCCAGAAAGTAAGTGTACTGAGGCTTTCACGACCGGATGGATTTTATTTTCGACATGTTGGCTACACTTCCGTGTAGCCTGACCCTTCCCCTCCACAACGAGACCGGTTCGAGGTCAGTACGTTGAGAAATGTCGACGCGACAACACGTTTCGTGAAAAATGTCAATCCAATCTCCCGCCAAGTGCGAAATACGCGGCGTCATCCGTTATCTCGTTTGGAAGGGAAAACCTCCGGTTGAGGTTTATAATGAGGTGAAAACTGCTATTGGTGATAAAGCTATGAATCGTACGAGTGTGTACAAGTGGTGTCGCGAGTTTAAAAACGGTCACGTCACACCTCTTCACCCTCCGCCAAAAAGTTCAAAACCACAATTTCAGCCGAGAAAATCATGGCATCCGTGTTTTGGGACTGTCAAGGCATAATTTTAATTGAATATATGCCTCAAGGGGAGACCATCAACTCTGCAAGATACTGTGAGACCCTAAAAAATTGCCACACACGGCCAACGCCACGAAGGAACTGCTCGCCTCGTTTAAATGGGATGTCCTGAACCATCCCACGCATTCCCCTGACCTAGCACCTTCAGATTACTATCTCTTTACCTCCCTGAAGCTGCACATGGGTGGAAAAAGGTTTTCAACCGACGAGGAGGTAAAGGAGGAGGTGGAGAAGTGGACGGAGGGGTTGGCGGGAAACTACTTCGAGGAAGGCATCAAAAAGTTGATAACCCGCTTCACCACCTGCATTGAGAGGAATGGCGACTATGTCGAAAAATAGCTTACATATGTACTACGGTAACCACGTAATTTTTTTGTTTAAATAAAAAAAATTGTAACCTACAAAAATTCAGTACCCTTACTTTCTGGATATGCCTCGTATTTAAGTCCAAAAGTTTTGAACCTGAACAACTTAGAGCGTGTATTATAGACAGATAACACACCATCGTATGAAAAGGTGTTGTTATTGAAGTTAAAGTTTGAGACCGCTACCTTCAGTATTACCACGGTATCTGTTCATACACGCTCGAACAACTTGTTCAAGATTGAGACTTTTGAACTTACGTGGTACCCTACTAAAGGTTTAATATTTGACGTCAAAATTGATCAACTAACTTCTTGAAAACACGAGGGATCAAGACAAAATATAGGAATTGTCTTTAAGACTATGCTCATGAGGTGAATTAGGTAACGTTGGATGTACCAATATAACATTTATTTAGTTAACACATTTATTGCAAATACAATCTGGCAGGTTTATTGCCCGGCGGCAATCTCTTCCAATCAACCAGATAAAAGTAAATGAAGCAAGTTACGTGGTCGCACAAATCATTAAAATTACAATCCATCCCCACGAAATCCATAAACATATACGTGAGCATATGCCCACGAGCTCCACAAAGACGGACAATCACCCGAACATTATTTTTCATATAAAGTGAGATATCATCAATCAAAACGAAATGAAGGGATGATGGAGAGGAAAGGAAAATAAAAATCAGGAATGAAGTACGTTATTTTACTGACTAGAAATTAAGAGTTTTTTCAGTCGCTTCTTAAAGCATGCCAAGGACGGAGCGAGTCTTATATTGGTTTGTAACTGATTCCAGAGTCTCACTGCATGGACAGTAAAGGACGACGTAAAAAAAGAGGAGCGGTGAACTGGAAAAGCGAATAAACAATCTCTGTTTGAGCGTAGCACTAATCGATGATTGAAAAGACGCTGAAAATTTTCGGCGAGATAAGAGGGGGTGGCGGGACAGTTAATGATATTATACAATAGAGACAGTATGTGAATTTGGCGCCTATTTCTAACATTCAACCAGTACAATGCCTTCTGCTATGAAGTTATATGATCGTACTTTCGTAGGTACACGTATTGAAAACAAAAATGAAAATCATGCTAAATGTATTATATTTTTATGGACAACCCAAAATTGAATTTAGATGACAGAATGAGATTGAATAACTGCAACTATGTTTTAATAATGAAAAATAAATATTTCAATACGACAAACTTAACGTTGATAATAAAAAAGGCAACATCTGAAAAAAAAAACTCAAAAGTACCAGCACTTGATTACATTTTGAGAAAAGGTCACTTTATTACATTTTGGGGAATCCCCCTAAGACGAGAAGTAATTAATATTCAGTTGTCAATTGACAAATATTTGCCTAACATAAATAATCCAATGGCGTAACATAAAGGATCCTGAGGACACTAAAGACCAATTGGTATAACACCGAGCTGAGGTGTTTCCGTCATATGGTTCAGTGTTAATTTATCAAACGATAATACGCTGGTCTTCTGTCCGCGGGTTTCGGATTCGATTTCCGTTGGTACCAACAATAAATAGTAAAAGCGGACCAGTATGGTTAAAGAGTTCATTTGGTAACAATACTATCACGATATAGACATGTGTAAGTGTTGTTGTCAGTCCACGTGTAGTAGTTTAACTAAAACGTGCGACACAAATCTGAGAGTTCCACGCTTTGCAAATGGTTCTAAATCCATAGGATCGATTCTTATACCCATCCACGCTCTTCAACATGTTGGTATTTTAGGGTCGCTGTCTCGTTCTCGCTAAACAATATTTATTGTTACACATCCCGTATTTATATGATTTTGAATGTGTGTAGAAAGGCGCAGAAGATATGTCACTGTCTCGTTCTCGCTAAACAATATCAAGCGGCTCGCGCTGTGATCACAGGGCACACATTCGGCCGCTCACAGCCGACTTAGACGGTCGCCTATAACCGCGCTCTCCGACGCTCTCACCATCTAAGAGTAAACGGAGCCCGTGACAGTTTTCCCTTGAGCTGCTACAAAGTGCTTGTGTTTTGTGTTTGTGTCTCCAACGCAACGCATCATCATCATCACCAGCCCGAAAGGACATCAATTAATCATCTTAGCCCTGGACCTCATCAGGACTCCATCACACTAAGAAGGAGGGAAAAAGAAGGCCCCCCGACACCGCAGTTCCAGCCTTCACCGGTGCTCGAGTGTCACGCCCGACGACGTTCACCGACGTCTCCTCATCGGGTGAGTGAACGGACTTTTCTCTTCCCTCCCCTCCCCTCTGTACGATTTATATATATTATTATATATAATATAACTTATTTTATAAAATGCATTCCACTAGCGCCGACGCTGTTCACTGGCGTATTCGTAAAAAAGGATCGCACCGAAAAATTACGCGGGTCCTCCCAGTAAAAGACCCCCCGGTCTCCCAAAATGCCCCTACGTCTCTCGAGGAATTTACCTCGCAAATTCGAAATAAAAAGTCCCTCGCGCAAGCCATTAACTACCTCTCGACCCTCCTCTCGCGAGGTACAATTCAATTTGTGGGCGACAAGACGGAAGTCGACAAAGTCGTCTCCCCGCTCTCCGTCCCACCAACGCTGGCGCCTACCCCCGCCCAGCCCAAGTCAACATTGGGAAAGCCGAACCCCCCGTCGGCCCCTCCCGCCAAAATAAACACGGACGGTGTACCCACCACCCCCGTCCCCAAAATAACAATCACCGCAGCTTCTCGCCCCTCTTCAACTGTCCAGCCGGATGATTCCGACATGGACTGGCAGACGGTACCAATCCGTCGTAAGAGGTCACCCGACAGCCCTCCAAAAGAGCTTTCAGCTCCTAACATTACCACCGCCAAAAAAAGGCAGAGGCTACCTAGCCCACCGGGCTCAGTCTCTCCAGCCACACCGGCTCCCGCCCAAGCCGCTCCTTTCCTGACTAAATCGGAACGCATCCCGCCTATTATTCTGCGGGATGCGGAAAAATACTCGGAGCTTCGAAAGAAGCTCCACGCTGCCAATATGCCCTTCACATCGAAGGCTTTGAGCAGCGGTGACCTCCGTATACAGACGAAGTCTGTCGACGCATACCGTCTGCTAGCAACGGAATCAAGCCGTCTCAAGGTACCGTACTATACGTACCAACTAGACAGCGAGAGACCCCTCCTCGTTGTCCTTCGCGGCGTCCACACCTCCTTCGGAGTCGAGGAGATTATCGCCGAACTGAAATCCCTCGACTACCCGGTCCTGAACGTCTTCAGGATGAAGGACCGGAGGAGGAAAGTCCTGCCATTGGTGATTGTTAAACTCACCAAATCCCCTGAAGGACGCCGTATTTACAACGACCTCCACAGCATCTTCGATATGAAGATCTCCGTGGAGGAGTTGAAAAAGAATACATCAGCAGGACAGTGTCACCGCTGCCAAAAGTTTTATCACAGCGCTGGCAGCTGTCATGCCCCTCCCGTGTGCGTCAAATGCGCACGAAATCACAGAACGTCCGACTGTAAAAAGCCGGACGACTCCCCCGCGAGATGCGCCAACTGTGGCGGCGACCACCCGGCCAACTACAGAAGCTGTCCCTCTCACCCTCTTAGCAGAAATGCCAAACAGGCCTACCCCTCCGCGCCCCCGCCAGCCAGAGAAGCCCCCAGGAGGACCCCTCCTTTATCGAAACCAGCGTCGAATGTCGCGTCCCCCGCGATCTCATACGCGAGCATTACGAAAAATGCCCGCCCCCAGCTCTCCGCCCAACCGCCCCCCCTAGTAACACCCCCCAATCTGCGCTATCCATCGCAGGCCGACATATCCGCGGTATTGAGGAACCTCGACGAGGCCATGCATATGGCCCGCGAAGTCTTCAACGCCCTCGCAATGTGTGTGCCTCACAATGGCTAGAGTCAGCAGACCCTGCCATCTAACCGTCGCGTTCTGGAATGCAAACGGCACTTGCAAAACCAACAAGCAAGAAATCGAGGACTTCATCGTCGAGCACAACCTAGATGTGATGATGATTAATGAATCCTTCTTAAAACCCAGTCACCGATACTCACTTCGTAATTATTATGTTTACCGTAATGACCGCCTCACAGGCAGAGGAGGCGGCACAGCTATCATAATAAAGGCGAGTCTCGATCACTGCCTTTCCGCATCTCCCCCCACGGACAACATGGAGAGCACCAGCGTTGTGGTTCAAACCCTCAACCACGGTCCTCTCAAGCTCGTGTCCGTGTATCTCCGACCGACATTACCATTTCTCGAGTCAGATTTGGACTCACTTTTCGCGGACAATCTTCCCACTATAGTAGCGGGAGATCTCAATGCCAAACATCCGCTCTGGCACAGCCGAGTCAAAAACACTCACGGCCGCACGCTAGCCGAGATCTCCTCCCGCAAAAATTACTTTGTGGACGCCCCCGCCACTCCGACCAGATACTCCCAAAGAGATAACGACTCTGCAGACGTCTTAGACATCATCATCAAAAACGACATCCCGTTCAACAGCGACTTGCTAGTGCTAGAGCAGTTGCAGTCCGATCACTACCCGGTTTTATTAACTCTCACGGATAACAACCCCCTTCCGGATCCGTTCCCCTTCAGGAGGCATATCACCTCCTGGGATGATTTCGCGACCACTCTCGAATCTAACATAAGAGTGCCGACCTCTCTTCCCGACGTCGAGGCCATTGATGTGGCGGTGAGTTATCTCACCGAAAACATCAAATCGGCCCTCGAGTCAGCTTCTAAACTGAGACCTCCTCAAAAACCGGATCTCCCGCTCCCCGTTGATATTAAAATGAAAATCGCGGAGAAGAACAAGATCAGGAAGCTATGGCAAAACACCGCCAACCCCACGTACAAAACGTTGTACAATCGTCTGGTGAAACAGATCAAATTCGACCTTCAGCGCCATCGTAACGATCGCTGGGGCGAATTTATCGATTCACTCGAAGTCGAGGAACACAAAAAGTGGAGGCTGACTCGTTCTCTCCGTAAAACCCCTCAACGGCCCTCCCCTCTGCAGGGCCCTAACGGCACAGTTTTCTCGGCGCGAGATCGCGCCGAAATCTTTGCGGGCTCGCTCGCCCTCACTTTTACCCCAAACTCGGACCTCGTTAACCCGTCGCACTCCGCCTCGGTTGACAGAACGGTCCAACGAATTATCGCCTCACGACCTCCCCCAGCTTCGGATTTCTTCACCCCGAAAGAAGTCCAAAAAATTATTCACGACCTCCATAATAAGAGAGCTCCCGGTCCAGATTCCATAAATAACTTCACCCTAAAAAAACTGCCGAATAAAGCCGTCTGCGCCATTTCAGCAATCTTCAATGCCTGCTACAGGCATAGATTCTTCCCTACAGCTCTCAAATGCGCAGACGTTATAATGATTCCGAAACCGGGTAAAAAACTCACGATCCCCGAAAATCACCGCCCGATCAGCTTACTGCCTACCCTAGGTAAAGTGCTCGAACGACTTATCCTCGATCGCCTAACAAGCGAGATTACCTCGCTTAACATAATTCCAGATACGCAACACGGTTTTCAACCGCGACACTCGACCTCTCATCAACTTCTTCGCGTCGTAGAACATATAGTGACTGGTTACAATAGGAAACAACAAACAACCCTCCTGTCGCTGGACGTGGCGAAGGCCTTCGACACGGTCTGGCACAACGGACTGCTCTTCAAACTGCACAAGGCCGGAATCTCTCTCCGCCTCGTGCAGATCATAGCTTCATTCTTAAGCGACCGTACCTTTTCCGTCAAGGTGAGCGGTATAAATTCCTCTCACCGCCCCATACAAGCGGGGGTTCCGCAAGGAGCCCTCCTCTCTCCCACCCTCTACAATATATACACCAGCGACATGCCCTCTCTCCAAAACAGCCGATCTATCACGGCTCAATACGCGGACGATACGGCTTTTCTCTCGAGTTCGAGACACTCTTGCGATTCCCACTCTCGCATTCAAGAATTCCTCCCAAGTTTAGAACGCTGGTGTAGAAACTGGAAGGTCAAGATAAACCCTTCCAAGAGCGCAGCAGTCCGTTTTTCCAGAAGACGTCTCGACTTCATCCGCCCACTAAAACTTTTCGGCCAGAGCGTTCCGTGGTGCGACGAGGTGAAATACCTCGGCGTCACTCTCGACGCGAAGCTGTCCTGGAAAAGGCACACCACCATCATAACCGGGAGGGCGTACGGCACTCTGAAAGCCCTAACACCACTCCTGGGCAGACACAGTACGATGTCCCCACGTATCAAGTTAAACTTGTACAAGGCCATCATACGTCCTCAGATGACTTACGCCATCCCGGTGTGGGGCCACGCGGCCGAAACCCACATGCGCAAACTCCAGGTGTTGCAAAACAAGGCTACACGCATCATTATGGATGCGCCCTACTTTGTCAGCAACAAACGGCTTCATGAAGATTTAGATCTCCCCACCATCCGAGAATACGCGATCTCTCTGGCCGAGAGGTTCTACAGTTCTCTCCCGAGCCACCCGAACCCCCTAATCAGTTCACTGTCGGACTACGACGCGAACGCGAATATCATACACCCCAGGCCGAAGCAGATTCTTCGCACAACCCCCCGACCACCTATTCGCAACGGTAGGCGCCGAATTATGCCTAGAGCGCATATATAACACGTAGTTTATCTTACTCCCATATTTATCTATTTACTATTTATTTTAAAGTCACAGCGTTCTCCCCCCACCTATCTTCGTAATATATATATTTTATTTTTATACATATATATCTAAGTATTTATCTCTATCCTTTCTTTTCTGTATAATTATTTATGAACGCTCGTGACACATAAATTATAAGTATATTAATATGTACCCGATATATGTATTTGTAACCTTAATATATGTATCAACTTCTATCCTTCCTCTCTTTTATTCAATAAAAACTTTCCACACCACCACCCAAATATCAATCAAACAAGTCCGTTCAATAAATCATTCGATGAAGGAGTAAGGTGTCCATTAATCGGACCGACACTCCGAGTAAAACCCCAACTAGACGTGATCACAGGGAGTAAGGATCGCTACAGTATCATCAATTCGAATATTTCGAAAAATACAATACGAACGAAAAAAAAAAAACTATTGATTAATTAACATTCTGGTGAGCTCATGGCACGTTGAAAATCTCTTTCAACCAACTAGATAAAATAAAAAAAAAACATACGATTTGTCCGAAATTCATTAAAAGTAATGGCCACTTACTGTTTGAACTCCAGGCCTTAAGCTGCTTTGCAAATATATTTACTGCACTACGAGTCACTTTCTTTCTTCACATAACGTTGGACCTTAAGTCCGTCGAAGCTGCCATTCATTTCACATTCAGGTGTGTCGCCACCGGAGAAGGAGTCTCTCAGGGCAATTCATTCTTCGTACCTATGTGACGTCGCACTCATAAACAAAGAAAATATAATTTTTTATGTGTAGATCACGCTGAATAGGGACTTATTTTGTCCCCCATATCCGTGTAATTGGTGGTAAGATCGAACTGAAAAAACAAATTATACATAGTTAAGACATTAACACTGTGGAGGTTTAAAGACAATGTAATTTGTTTTACCTAACACTTTATTCTATTTTATGTAACGGTATAACCTTACCGGTTTCAAGATTTTCCCCTCATCATCAGGGGATCATAAAACAAATTATAAATAACTACACTAAAAGTATAAAAAAATTATGATTTAGTGTTTGTACTAACAGGAAATAATGTTTAGTTGAGTTTGAAAAATTGATCTAATTATAAATATCAAATTAACAACATCCAAAAATGCAACTCCATTACCTTTACATTTGATGTACTTATTTATCATTTAAAAGGTCATTAATACTTAAGAGTTAAACCACTTTTCAATTTTCAGGTAGTGATAATCTACAAAATTAATTTCTTATCGCGTGCCATAAATCTTGAGTGTTAATGATGACTCACTTCTTAAAGTGATACATGTTATTACTCAACCTTTATTCAATGAATGTCTGAACGATGAATACGAGTAAATGAACTGTTTGAGCTCAGAACAATTTACCGGTTTAAAATTAAACCCATATATACCACCTCAGGTTAACTGTCAACAAGAAGGAAAAAAAGTCTCAAGGATCCCATATTTTATAAAAGTAAAATGACAAATGGGAAATGATGTTCACACATACAAACCATAACACAACACGTGGAAATAATTAAGCTGTAATATAAAAATGAATGAGAAGATAACGCACAAACACGCACACACATCACACAACCCGACTCATCAACTGCGAAAAGAAAGAGAGAAAAAAAGCAAATAAGAGTCCAAATCGTAAAAAACCTCTGACCATTTAGAAGGTTACATTTTAGAGCATCTCTGAAGATACAACTATTCACCCGCTCCTTCAAGGTCAGGGGCAACTCATTCCAGCATTTGCTGGCTGAGAATGAAAAGGATCCCTTGAATAGTGTTAGATTATGGTTTGGGATCAGTAAAAGAGTTTCAGTAATAACCAAATTTATAAAGATATGAAAAAATGGTCTTTACTTCTTAACAGAAAGGTGGATAGACCAGACAAATATAACATATGACTAGTTCATGGATCATAGCTCAGGACTGGGATGATCGGGAGTGAATGATCCGCTCAGTACCGTATCACCAAGGAACCACGACATTCAGACAGGTGCAACGCGACTAAGAAGACGAATGTTTGTTACGCCGATTTGAAAACCGTAACCTAATAATTAAATGGGTTTCTTTTCTAAGATTAGAACTACATGCTTCATCTTTCAAACTGATAACAGTGTTATTCTCGGAAAAGTTTTCCAGCGACTATGAAATAAATGCAGTAAATTACTTGTAAGTAGAAACGAAAAAAAACTTCCTGAGCACAATCGAATAATGAAATTTCTTGAATCACATGAAAATAATGTGTTAAAAGCCAATATTTTTGTAAACTAAAACAATGAATTAAGCTTTCTTGGATCATTGTAAATATACTGCATACAGTATATTTATTGTACAAAAATATGTACAAAATCACGACATAATTATTATTTGCTCAACAAGTTTTCTTGATTTTCGTCCCAAACCTCTAATTTTGCGAAATTTCAATATTTTTGGGTTTGTATGAATTTTATTACTTTTGACTAACAAAAACAATTTTTTTGTAAAAAAAATGCCAGAATAGTAATGAGTAAAGACAAAAGTGTAGTAGAAACGCATTAACATGAATTGTGATGCCAAACGTTCGAATCTGTAAAATATGTATGGACCGAAATTTCATACTTTTCACCCGAAAAACTGCCATTGACGACCAATTTTTACAAAAATATGTACAAAATAACGATCGAATTAATATTTGTTCAACAAGTTTTCTTGATTTTCGTCCCAAACCTCTAATTTTGCGAAATTTCAATGTTTTGCGTCGATATTTTTGGGTTTGAATGAATTTTATTACTTTTGACTAACAAAAACCAGTTTTCCGTAAATAAATGCTAGAATAAATTTTCCGTAAATAAATAATGAATAAAGACAAAAGTGTAGTAGAAACGCATTAACATTAATTGTGATACAAAACGTCCAAATCTGTAAAATATTTACACGTAATTGACGGAAATTTCATACTTTTCACCCGAAAAACTGCAATTGACGACCAAGTTGTACAAAAATATGAACAAAATCACGACAGAATTATTATTTGCTCAACAAGTTTTCTTGATTTTCGTCCAAAACCTCTAATTTTGCGAAATTTCAATATTTTTGGTTTTGAAGAAATTTTATTACTTTTGACTAACAAAAACCCATTTTTCGTAAACAAATGCTAGAATAGTAATGAATAAAGATAAAAGTGTAGTAGAAACGCATTAACATGAATTGTGATACAAAACGTCCAAATCTGTAAATTATGTATGGACATTTACACGTAATTGACCGAAATTTCATACTTTTCACCCGAAAAACTGCTATTGACGACCAAGTTGTACATAAATATGTACAAAATCACGACAGAATTGTTATTTGCTCAACAAGTTTTCTTGATTTTCGTCCCAAACCTCTAATTTTGCGAAATTTCAATATTTTGCGTCAATATTTTTGGGTTTGTATGAATTTTATTACTTTTGACTAACTAAAAACTCATTTTTCGTAAATAAATGCTAGAATAGTAATGAATAAAGACAAAAGTGTAGTAGAAACGCATTAACGTGAATTGTGATACAAAACGTCCAAATCTGTAAAATATGTATGAACATTTACACGTAATTGACGGAAATTTCATACTTTTCACCCGAAAAACTGCAATTGACGACCAAGTTGTACAAAAATATGTACGAAATCACGACAGAATTATTATTTGTTCAACAAGTTTTCTTGATTTTTGTCCCAAACCTCTAATTTTGCGAAATTTCAATATTTTGCGTTTTTGTGTTTGTATGAATTTTATCTAATTTTGCGAAATTTCACTATTTTGCGTCAATATTTTTGGGTTTGTATGAATTTTATTACTTTTGACTAACAAAAACCAATTTTCCGTAAATGGTTTTTGTTATTGACCGAATTTTCATACTTTTCACCCGAAAAACTGCCATTGACGACCAAGTTGTACAAAAATATGAACAAAATCACGACAGAATTATTATTTGTTCAACATTTTTTCTTGATTTTCGTCCCAAACCTCTAATTTTGCGAAATTTCAATATTTTGCGTTTTTGTGTTTGTATGAATTTTATGACTTTTGACTAACAAAACCCAATTTTTCGTAAAAAAATGCTAGAATAGTAATGAATAAAGACAAATGTGTAGTAGAAACGCATAAACGTGAATTGTGATATAAAACGTTAAAACCTACTTTATGTGTAAAGACTGTCATCGACGACCAAGTTGTAGTAATAAATGTACAAAATCATGATAGAATTATTATTTGTTGAACAAGTTTTCTTGATTTTCGTCCCAAACCTCTAGTTTTTCAGAATTTCAATATTTTGCCTCAATATTTTTGGGTTTCATTGAATTTTATTACTTTTACTAACAAAAAACCAATTTTTCGTAAAAAAAATTCGAGAGTTGTAATGAATAAAGACAAAAGTGTAGTAGAAACATATTGACGTTAATTGTGATATAAAACGTTAAAACCTGCTCAATTTGTATGACCTTTGTAATACACGGAAATTTCATACTTTTTACCTGAAAAACTGCCATTGACGACCAAGTTGTACAAATATACGAACAAAATCACGACCGAAGTATTATTTGTTCAACAAGTTTTCTTGATTTTCGTCCTAAACCTCTAATTTAGCGAAATTTCAATATTTGGCGCCAATATTTTTGGTTTTGAATGAATTTTGTTACTTTTGACTATTAAAAAAACAATTTTTCGTAAAAAAATGCTAGAATAGTAATGATGCTCGAATAGGTTGTTGGGTTTTATAGCGAGTAAAAAAGAAGGTGGGAAATACCGACATGCATAGATATCATGTCATTTAGACACACCTTTTATTACTCTTTCATTAAATCATCTTTGCGCCATGAATTAGGAGGTAGCAGGTTTATAAGAACCAGAAGACATGCCAAATGAGATGATTTCATAGTGTCACTGACTATTCACATTGTTTCATTGAACTGGATATCAATAAGGTTTGTGTGGTCACTTCTAAGCCAAACAGGGGACAATACCCTGCCACGGTTCTTAGTAAGAACTTCTCAAACGTAAAAAAATATTTAAAATCAAGCGCTGTAAAATAAAAATATTTCTCACATAGCGTTTTTGTAATCTTTGTAACGCAACTACGCACATAACAATTTTTCATATAAAAAAGTACGAAAATCAGATTAGTTACGAGTACACATTTGCTTGAAAACGGCTTAGCTAGCATGCTTAGACCACCGTTACATCAAATGAAAATCAGCATAATATTTATCCTCTTTTACCATCATATTTGTCTTTTTCTACATTAATTTAAATGCTCATAAATACTTAAATCTATTTTTTATGTAATAAGTTAACTGAGAGAGTTTTACAGATTTCTGCGCGTTCATTAGCAAACATATTTTATAGATTAAATTTTTTATATATAAAACCTAAATGTGTTTTGTTTCTAAATAATATGCAGTGTGACGTGACTAACCAACCTATTGATGGTTCACATTTGGAAAAGTTTATATAAGAATTATTATTTTTTACTTAGTCGCTGAACTCTTATTCGTTATTAACTTTAATATTATCTCGTTTTCTCGATATAGGAAATTTAATTTTTACATTTTGAAGGTGATTAAGTAACATCTAGTAAAATACTTCCTTCTTTAAAAGGCATCTGTCTAAAACTTGTTTAGAAATATCACATTTTCTTCGTGCATTCAAAAGTCAAACTGCCGCATTGTTGTTCTTCATGTGGATGAATTACTTTTATGTAACAATAAATATTAAAACTATGACATTTTTCTCGATAAAATCGTGCAACCAACCGTTTTAGTGGGGTTTAGGAGATTTGCATATTGCTCAGCTCAGTTTGGGTTAGCTTTTTATTGCTACTGGCTGTATCCAACTTTTTAATTTATAGCTGTTTTTTGTTTTTAATTTTTTTTATATTGATTGCATTTAATACTCGTAAACGAGACATTTTAATATTTGATTTTCAACAAACATTCTCAAAGTGTGAGATAAAAACTATTCTTATATTATTTTTCTTAACTTGCAATATTTTTAAGCAGATGCGATAGACTACATTGATTTATATGAGTAAAAGTTGTCGAAAGAGGCCGAATAAATGTGGTAGATATACGTGCTCTGAGAACCATATGTGATTCGTCTATGTATTGCAGAATAAGAAACGTGGACTTTAGAAAGAAATTGAAAGAAAGACAACTTTTTATGTTGAACGAAAAACGAACTTATGAAACATACTGTACAAACTTGAACGGAAGATGGCGTAGAATATTTAGAATGTGTCGGTGAATGGAGCGAATGGAATTTTAAAAGAATGAAATGTAAGGAAGGATAGAAACCATAGGCACAATATAAGAAGAGGTGAAGAAATTTGTTAGTATAAAAAGTTTGACCTTCTGTCCTCTTTGCTTATCTTGGCAGTAAGGTTGTTTATTGGGAAAATGTTTCAATCATAATCTATGATATCATATTTTGGACTGGAGTTAAAAGTTATGGTACTTTGTAGTTTTTAAAAAATCTGCAAAAAAGCATGAAAACCTTTGTTTTTAATTTTTTTAAATATTTAATCATTTGATGATCTTAATTTTTGTTTTCTAAAGTTATATTTAAAATAAACCGATTTTTGCTGCCGTAAAATGTCATATACAACATTAACCAGATGGTTTAATAGATTATTCATATAAAACTAGAACTCACGAAGTCATTTCAGTTAACATTTTGCTTGCCTTAAAGTATAAGCGATATGAATGGTGTATGCAGTTTTCGAGTCCTTGAGGACAACCATTTTTAGCAAGTCTTATCAAAATGATGCCTGAAGATGAACACTACACACATACACTACACTCTATCTAAAACCGAGAGGTACTATCATATATCGGAAGATCTATAAAGATTTCTTTGCAGATGCACACTACACACATACGCTTCACTGTAACTAAAGCCGAAAGGTAATATCACATATCGGAAGATCTATAAAGGTTTCTTTGCAGATGCACACTACACATATACGCTACACTCTAACTAAAGCCGAAAGGTAATATCACATATCGGAAGATCTATAAAGATTTCTTTGCAGATGCACACTACACATATATGCAACACTCTAACTAAAAGCGAATATTATTATCATATATTGGAAGATCTACAAAGATTTCTACGAGTATGCAGTTCATCTCAATAATAAATAAATAAATAAAAATCTCTTCCTTCGGCAAAAAAGAAAATTTATCTTCCCTTAAGTAAATTAGAGTATATCACCTATTTTTAAACATATGCAGATGTCCGGTAGTTTCTAGTCTAATGGCCGCAGCCCCCTACTTATCCGTACAGTCCACATATTTTTTTGTTTGTTTTAATTTTTGTCATGAAGTTCGGGTTCGAATTCTGATTTAAATACCCTTGAGGAGACTCTGCACTGTAAACGACGTTTTGGCTTTGAAAAATGTCTTTTTAATGGGTTTTTAAATTTATTAATATAACTTAATCACAAATAAAATAAATTTTAAAGACACACACTTTTTAAAGCATATGGTTTATATTACTAGAACCAAAATTATCATCTTAAGCCGAGCTGTTACTTCTTGATATCAGTATAAGAGAAAATAACAATGGCCAATAATGTATTTATGTGGAAGACGATCATGACAAGAGTAGGCTCGTGCGCACGTGGGCGGAGCTTCTGCCAATGCGATGACGCCACTTTGGTAACAGCGGGCCTGGCGCAGATGCTCAGAGCTATCAGTGACTATGTGTACGTTATTTAAATGTGCTAGTGTTTCCGCTGTATTCTATATTGATAGTTATTTTTTTATTAGTTTAAGGGAGTTGACCCATATATTGTGTAAAATGCCTAATTGTGCAGTCATTAGTTGTAACAATTTGAGCTGAAAATCTAAAGGAACTAGTATTAGATTTTACTATTTTCCTAAGAACAGTGTTTTAGCGCGACAATGGCTCAACGCTTGTTACCGTATATACCGCGTAAATAAATAAATAAATAAAGTCTAGAATATGCTCCCAGCAATTCAAAGAGGACTGTTTCTTTGTCCCCATTAAATCACATATTGCTTCAGTGCTCTCCCATACGTCATAGAAATTTAAAATGTCAAGAGTGATGGTTTTAAAGTAGTTTCTGTCATGCTAGAATTGGTAGGGGCTAAACTTTTCTCAAATACAAATGCGAGTGCTCCTTGGTTTTATGGCAAAAGGGACAAATAAGTAACAACTGGAAAGACACCACTGATATTATTAAAATGTTCAACGACTGGTTTGACATATTTAACTTAAGTGTGTCATATACATCCCAGAAATAACAGCGTGCTTTTGGTTTACATTTTGAGTTTCAAAAAAAGCTCTTGGAAAACATGTCAGATTTTATGCGGGTTTCGTTTGTATTTCGCCAGAAACAGATTCTGCCATTCCATAAAGGAATTTCACTAACAAAAAAAATCTTTGTTATACCTGTATGAGTACTTAAAAGAAACATATAACGCCAAGTAGATAATTACCACTAAACTAAATTAAGATATTTCGGTAAATTTCTTTCTAAATTATTTATTGAATGAGATAATGGGAAGGCATTCCACCACCACAACATTAAACTGGATATGAAAGAGTGCTTAGCCGGAAATAACATCCCTTAAATCGGCTCTCTGCAATCTGACGTGTCTGAGGAGTGTTAAACAGCAAAGCTATTCGGCCCACTGATTCGAAACTCTTTTGAAATTTTGAAGTTGCATATGGAGAGGAGGAATCATTAGATTTGCACAGATGCAACAATAATTATGGTAATATGAAAATTGACAAAAATGATGTTATGCAGAGTGAAAGCCTTCGTTATTTAACTGGCTATGTAGCATTCAAAGTGCGAGAAAAATAACCTAAGCTATGCAATAAAGACATTGAAAAAATCAACAAAAACGAGGATTTTTTTTGGATAGAAACTATGTCGAACGGGAGTATACGGGTACCTTGTGAGGATATTTTTAAATACCCGAGAAAAGTTGAAGAAAGTTTTATCACGTTTCGAGGTGAAAGTGATTTACTTAGGGAGAGTGATATAAAAAAAAGTTAAACGCACTGCTAATGATAAAATTTAGCAGCCAATCATACCAGATGAAGCTGTGACTCATTTAATTTTTGTGCACGCTTACATATATCAGAATGTGACATCTTAACAAATTTGTTTTAGCAAAAAAGGAAGTACAACAAAAGCAGTATTTCAGAAAACTTAAAATGTTCAACAAATAAATCCAGATTACAGGTATTTACTGAACGTTTGATTTCTTATCAATAGGCTTAATGTATTCATAAATTAATGTGAAATAGAAAACAAAAACATTGGTTCAGACTAACATTGTTATTAAAACAAAAATACACATATTACAGTTAAATACTATTGGATTAGTAAACAATATGTTTTGCACACAAAGGATTAGAAAACAATCCTGTCAATAAAAACAATTTCGTGTTATTTTTTGGTTACTATGTAACTTGTATTTAATTGAATAATTTCATTGTTATTCCCCATTATTAATGTGAGTAGGAAACGTTAGTTTACAAATGGAAACCAAAATAAGTTGTCTTGTAATTGTATTTATTTTCATATAATGACTAAAGGCGTTATTAAAAAAAAACTTAAGTTCTCTTTGCATACAATATATTTATAACAATTCCTGGAAGCTTAATTCATTGTTTAATAGAAATGTATCTTATTATGAATACTTTACGGAATACTTCTGTAAATGATTAAATTTTCAATGGGTTTATATTATTTCTTTGTTCTGTTGTTAGTAGGGCAGGACCTAGACCTGATAGCCTACGCGAACTGAAGAACGTATGGTACATTTCTATTAGTATGATAAATACTATATTTTGAGTTTTGTTTCATTCAAACTCTACATAATTAAAAGTTTCCTGTTTCATTCCGTAATTGGATTGAACTAATGGTTTTGTTGAAAATAACGATAAATAATTTTTTTTATTGTTTCTGCAAGACAAAATTTTAATTTGAAGTATTAAGTAGACTTATTATAATGGACAAAAATGATAAGATGACTGCAGAAAAGGTTGCAATGCTTAAAGGAAGAACCGATTGCATCAATCACAACGAACAAGCGAGACTTTAGAGAAAACGCAATAAGACAATAATATAAAGCAGCACAAAACAAGCACTGTATTATATTGAAAGAAAAAAATACCTCCGTCATTATCGACATTACTAGAACTTTTATATTTTGAGAATCACCTGAGTAATAACGTTTCCCACATCTTTGTCAGATAGGCCATAAATAAAACGGACACGAAGTGTAATCGTATACTGGCGTTTTCATTCACGCTTAGATGGGTACAAAAAATGCCTAAACAATAAGTCAGCCAATTTGACGGCTAAATTGTAATTTTATTAATTTGCGTAAAATAATTTGATTTATGGTCATAAATTGATTGACGGTAGTCATAACATAATTGAGATAAATTCTAAGGCGGTACTACTCGTGAATGTTTTTGCAAATGGCAGAAATGGCCAACTAAGAGAATGTAATGTATAATTTTTCAATAAATATTTTTCCCGGATATTTTTTCGAATATTGATTAAGTTTATTACTTTTCAGACACTAAAACCTATATTCTCTAACCGATCATTATCAAAATCTACTAAGATTATTACTTTTCGGAGACTAAAACCTATATTATCTAACCGATCACTATCAAAATCTGCTAAGATTATTACTTTTCGGACACTAAAACCTATATTCTCTAACTATTAAAATCTACTAAGATTATTACTTTTCGGACACTAAAACCTGTATTCTCTAACCGATCACTATCAAAATCTACTAAGATTATTACTTTTCGGACACTAAAACCTATATTTTCTAGCCGATCACTATTAAAATCTACTAAGATTATTACTTTTCGGAGACTATAACCTATATTCTCTAACCGATCACTATCAAAATCTACTAAGGTTATTACTTTTCGGACACTAAAACCTATATTTTCTAACCGATCACTATTAAAATCTACTAAGATTATTACTTTTCGGACACTAAAACCTATATTCTCTAACCGATCAGTATTAAAATCTACTAAGATTATTACTTTTCGGACACCAAAACCTATATTCTCTAACCGATTACTATTAAAATCTACTAAGATTATTACTTTTCGGACACTAAAACCTGTATTCTCTAACCGATCACTATCAAAATCTACTAAGATTATTACTTTTCGGACACTAAAACCTATATTTTCTAACCGATCACTATCAAAACCTACTAAGATTATTACTTTTCGGACACTAAAACCTATATTTTCTAACCGATCACTATTAAAATCTACTAAGATTATTACTTTTCGGACACTAAAACCTATATTCTCTAACCGATCACTATCAAAATCTACTAAGATTATAGTCCACAGCAGAATTTTAGTAAAGAATTTGATTTATGGGAGTGACACCTGGATGTAAAAAAGATATTAAATGGAGCTGAATAAATGCTGCAGAAATGCGTGCACTGAGAAGATTACGTGGAGTGTCAATGTATGACAGAATACGGAATGAATTTGAACCGAAATTTCATATGTTGAGTAAGCTGAAGAAGTGCACTTTGAGACGGTTTAATCAAGTAGAAAGAAATATTGACAAAAAATATACAAAACAAATGTGAGGTGAAAGTGTGTTGGAGGAAGACTAAAGATGTATGAATCGTAAGAAGTCAGAGAAATCGTAGGAGTTGTATGAGAAATTATATGGAAGTTGAATAGGCGAAAGATATACGAGTATGTCGAAATTAGAAATCAGGAGCGGAGCGTTCCGTCCTCTCTGCCTACCTCAAAAGGAATTGACGTGGTGGTATTAATCTTCTTAAGTTTATTGATACATTTCCATAAAATTCAATTGTTTATATAAACTTTATAGCTCAACTAACCAAGCAGGACTTCTTTAGCTTCCAGTTGATAGTTTTGGGTTCAATTTCAGAATCCAAAAGAAATTATCGTATATATATTTTTTCTCCTTGCTTTTCGGCTGTAAATAGAACCTACGAGGTATTGATACGATCTGGGCTGGGAACAACTACGATATAATCGACTGCTACCATTATTCTCCTTAACAGTGATTATCATATGGCACAATAAGTGTATCTTCTCTAAAAATTAACTCGTAATAAAAAAAGAGGACAACGTAATTTTTTTGTGTTTTTTGACGAAACGTTATCCGTCTGATAAAAATTGAGGAGTTTTTTTTAAACTTACTTCAATCGTTACGGAATTCTAAAAATAATGCTTAAATATTCACTTACCGAGGACCATAAATACTTCTCTCAAAATATCATTAAAATACGCGGGAAACAGGAAACATCTGAGGTACATATTCAAATACGCTGTTTTGATATTTTTTTAAAGTTGGTTGACAGCAATTGCCTTCTATAGTACTGAATGTCATGAACATATTCTACAACAAACGGACAAATTAATTATTGATTCCTTTCTATAGTACCTTTCAACATATTTCAGTTGATAAGGAGTGCATGTTAAAAATTGGGAGACGATATTGTTTCCAGCACCTGAAATCAAACCTTCGAATTAAGAACCACTGGAGTCGGAAAGTAGCTCACAATTCACCATCGCACATGTTGGACATATTAGCGCACGTGGATTGGCAACAACTCACATACAGTACCCGGTGGTAAGTAATACACATCGGGCTTAAGAAAGAAACTGTCGGCCATAATCGGCTAACTTCGGCTTTGTATAGCGTCGTCTCTGTCAATCATATACTTTGAAGTGGGCGCGACCACACCCTAGAACGCTTGACAACGACTGACAAATCGCGACGGAACACGTGTATGAATGACAGAGACGATGCTCTACAAAGCCGAAGTTAGCCGATTATGGCCGACAGTCTCTTTCTTAAGCCCGATGTGTATTACTTACCGCCGGGTACTGTACATGTTACGCGTGCAATTGTTACCAATTGAACTATTTAACTAAGAGCATATTTTATTTTTTTATGTTTTGATATTAACGGGAATCGAATCGAAAACCGCCGGGGGAAAGACTAGCATTTTACCAACTAGGCTACGGAGGACATCGATTATTATTTCTTTAATAATGCAACCGACTTCCGTACATATATAAAAATACCATCACGTCGTTTTCTTGTCGGGATATGCAGATAAGAGAGAAAACCAGATTTGTCGCGATATGCAGAGAAGAGAGAGAGCACCTGATTTTCCAATCGCGGCACCAATCTTTCGCCTTCTACATCCATATATTGTCTCGTAAAACTCCTACAATTTCTCAGAATTTTAAGTTTCTTCTTTCAAAATATCATTTAATTGAGCCAACCATTCTTTCTTTGGTTTTCCTCGACCACGCCTTCTGCTCACATTTCCAGTGTGTATTTGTTTTGTTAGTTTTTCTTCATGCATTAGTTCTATGTATCCAAACCATATCGGATAACTTTTCATGATCTTATTCAATATACCAGCCTAATGTTGACATTTATCCCTGATAACTTAATTTCCATATTTTGTCATTCATTGTCATCCCATGTTTTCTACTCAGTGAACGCATCACAGCTTTAATTCGACTTTCTTCAGTATTTTATGAAAAAATACTGAAAAACCTGAATCCACGTCCACAACCAAATTACGAAATGTTGATAATCTCTTTGCAGGAAGTAAGATTCTTTAAATCTTAGATTCTTCTTCAAGATATTTAAGTATGTAAGTGTAATTTAATAATACACAATGAATAATAACAGCGGGAAGTCATGAAAGTCGTTTTTTTTCATATGGCCTTTAATCACACTTCTTGTATTAAGATAAATATGATGTCGACCCATTAATGCTTTTAAAATGGAGCGTGTCAAATTTTTGCTACATTTTAGTAATTAAATGGACGATATGTAGTTTACCCACTTTAAAACGGAAATAATTATTGGTTACCACTAGTAATTGTACTTATTAATGTGTCAATTGACTTTCTTAATGTTTTAGGGTCTGTATAGAAAGGTGTATATTTTTATAGTCACTTACATTAATCTTACAGTCCATACGTTAATCTTAACAAAGAAAAAGAAAGAGTTTAGAGAAAGACTTTGTGTGGTGGTCAGGGTGCTTTTTTAGGTAGAAGAGGATGCAAAGATAAGACTTTTTTTATTGAGTAGCCTTGTTTTGTAGAAAAATGTTTAGCGAAAAGTAAAAACGCCATATGATGAATTTTATTGAATGTGATGGATTTTACCATATGATGGATTTTATTGAATGTGATGAATTTTACCATATGATTGATTTTATTGAATGTGATGGATTTTATCATATAATGGGTTTTATTGAATATGATGGATTTTACCATATAATGGATTTTATTGAATGTGATGGATTTTACCATATGATGGATTTTATTGAATGAATATAAGGGTATTTAATATAAGTTAATACGTGGTATTGTGTTGATGTATGCTAAGAGTAGATCCTGTATTAGAGTGAACGATGCCATAACTAAGTGGTTTAATATTACAAAAGGTGATAATCAAGGATTTAAAGTGTAACATTGGTTATTAAATATTTATATAGACTCGCATATTAAATATCTTTAAATGTCATTCATTGAGTGGCTTATCTGAAAACCAGACTGGATCCTTTTAAAAAACGCTTGGTTTCAATGAGAATCGATCTCGCAATCTACAGGCTGGAAGATAGGAGTCTTAACAACTAGGCCACGGAGGTCATTGTTAGATTGTTATGTTGCAAATGCTTGCAATATAACAGAAGGAAAAATATTTTTTATACAAAACAATATAAAATAATAAATACATTTTTGTTGTTGACATTAAGGAATTTCGATGGACAAAGTTCAATGGAATTTCAATTTATTGAGAGTTAAGATGATGTATTAGAAAAAAAACTAAGATAAATACGTAAATAATTCTTCACTTAGATTTTGCTTCTTAAGATAGTATATTCAGAATCATAACTGATTCAGAATATTATATAAGAGTCCAACAATAGCAAAAAAAACAAATTGCCTATGCATAATAATTCGTTGTATTTTACACCTAAATACAATCGAATAAGAAGTCTATATTTATTTGAAAGAATTCGTCAAGATAAATATTTTTTTTATTAATTCAACACTTAATAATTGTACAACAATTCGACGAGATTTTTGTCAGTTAGCGATATTTTCTAACCGATCAGACAAAAGTAAATAAACGAAGGTACATGATCGCAAAAAATATTAAAATAATTATTTATTGACGATGAAATATGTACGTAGTAGTAAAAATAAAAGTAAGATATCATTAATTAAAGGAAAAAATGGTGGAGAGAAAAGGTAAATCGGGAATGAAACATATTACATTAATGACTAGAAATTAAGAGTTTTTCAGTCGCTTTTTAAATCATGTCAATAACGAAGCCAGTTTAACATTAGTTAGTAACAGGTTCCGGAGTTTCGCTCTATGGATAGTAAAGGACGATGTAAAAAAATAAAAATAATATTGCTTAAGTGTAGTGTAAGTTCATGACCGCAAAGATGCTGAATATTTTCGGCGAGATAAGACGGGAATGGGAGGATAATTAGGGAAGATAATCAAGGAACAATCTTGTAGTTAACCTAAGGGTAAACGGTTCAGGTAGTATCGAAATTTTCCCATAGGACTTATCATCCATACATCATGATTAGATTATAATCATCTCGATATCTGTCAAAACATCAGAAGCTGGATTATCTGTACCAATGTTTGGGGGATAATAGACTTGTATAACCAGAATTGGTTTATTTACGCTAACTCATAACGAAGAGCTAATGAGATGATACTTTGTCATTAAATAGCGATATGTAATATGTACATAACTATTGAGGTCTATTGTCCAATATTTTCATACCTGAATGAAAGTTTGACTCCGTTTGGAAGACAAAAACAATACACATTAATCGTAATAAAATGATGATTGTGATAATTATCTAAAAGTAGAAGGTTTTTCGCGATATATATATATATATATATATTTTTTAATTTTATGATAAAATAATTAATCTTGAATTTGTATTGTATGTTATAGTATTGCACTTCGGTTTGATACATCATGCAGGTTTATCACCTGACAGGTTTATTTCTATGTTGTAATCTCTTCCAACTAATCATAAATACATAAATGAGGTCTTAGGTGAGAACCAGACTGGAATCTTTTTTAAAACAAATTGGTTGGTAATTACCAATTATAATCGAACCAAGGTAATTACCAAGTTCGATTATAATCAAACCTCATTATCAATTATAATCGAATCAAGGTAATTACCAAGTTCAATTATAATCGAACCTGTATTCTGCGAATTGCGAAGTAGGTCACATACGTCATCATTTTATATTCAGAAAAGATAGTTTCGTTCAATGCAAAGAAACAAAATATTGAAAAGTGAATTTAATACTTAAATAATCTGAATAAGCACGAAAAACTGACGAGTCAAGGATTGTATATTGTGCGTACACGTTGATCCAGGAATTGGTTTGTTTTTATAATTGTTAACGATAAATTTAACATTTAAAGAAAAGTAAAAAAAACCGCTGGATTATGGGAATACAACTTCATCATCAAGGAATATCAATATGTTATCAGAAAATGAGTTATAGGCATTTAATTAATCAAAAATATTGTTTCAAAATAGTCACTCCAAAAAAGGATTCAATTTGATTCCCACCTTCTGAAGGAGAAAGATCTATCGCAACAGTAGGCTCTCGCAGAAGTTTGTAAGATTATACACCCCCTGTGGACTTATTCACTACTTTTCAAAAAGTATGTGGACTTTTTTCACACCATATATTTTTCAAATATATTTCCCGATACTACAAGTGTCAAGAAAATTAATAACTTAAATATATTGACTAAAATATATATCGTTTAAACTTTTTTAAATGTCAAAGTAAAGTATAATGTTGACCTTCTTTAATTAAGAATCACTGGTGGTTTGCCTTTAAAAGTATTTCATTTTTGACACATTAGATATATACAATAATCGCACAAATCTGGCACAAACCTGGCACAAATTTATATTTGTTAGTGAATCGATTTGTGTTTGTGAAATAAATTTTAAGCTCTTGGTTAAAATGTAAACATGCAGTCTTGATTGAATATAATAATGGTTATGGAGATGTAGCGTTATAATGAAGACATAAAAATACAATATGTAAATGCAATAAGGCCCGCAAATTTGATGGTAACATGATATATATATGGAGAAAGAAGTTTAACATTTTGATAAATACAGAACCGAACTAAAGTGAAAGAATTTCAACTTCCAGGCTATAAGACAGGCGTCTGACCATCTAACATAGGTCATGGAGGTCATAATTTTTTTAATAAAGTTGACATTTCAATTGGCTCATCCATGGAATAACATGAAACTGAACAAGACTTGAACAACCTGTGTGGTTTCATAAGAAAATTGTAGGTAATTTGTTAAGTCAAGTCAAGTGGAATAAACACGGTTTATTCCACTTGACTTAACAAATTTCAATGTTTTTAATCCTTCACAGTGTCAATACCTTAACTACAAATAATATATGAAATATTAAATTGTAAGTCTTTCACTTGGGTATTTGTGGTTTGAATATTCAATGGTACACAAACAATATGGGGGCTCACTACGGTTTTTATATACGGGCATTGTATCATCTTTTTGGTTGGTAAAATACCACATGTATCTTTTTCAATAGTTTATGAAAGGCAGACATTTTTAAACAAGATACCAAAATTTAAAAGTATTTCATTTTTGACACTTAAGATACGAGTATATACAATAATCGCACAAATCTGCCACAAATTTATATTTGTTAATGTATCGATTTTTGTTATTTGGAAATAAATTTTAAGATCTTGGTTAAAAAATATAAACATGCAGTCTTGATTGCACCTAATGGTTATGGAGATGCAGCGTTATAATGAAGACATAAAAATACAATATGTAAATGCAATGTGTGATATATAAGGTCCGCAAATATGATGATAACTTGAGATATACGGAGAAAGAAGTGTAATTTTTGATAAATACAGAACCGAACTAAAGCGAAAGAATTTCATCTTTATGTAAAAGGAAAAATAAGTAAATAAAAAACTCATTTTATATTTTTGTGTTCACCACAGGTTTACTTTTAGGTTTACAACCGGTTTCGAAGACCACCGTCTTCATCGTCAGGTGAAGATAAACTAAATTGCTAAAAATATATTTCCTATACAAGTGTAAATAATATAATATAAGAGGAATGTGGTAGGGTGAGAGAAGTGGGGAGAGATGTGATACAATGGTAAATGGGGCGGGGAAAAATGAAAGTGAATCTTTAGGGCAGGTCAAGTCTGGATATCCAAGAATGGGGGTGGGGGGGGGGAGGCGATTTAAATAGGAAACATATTAAGCAGAGGGCTATTATGAAAATTGGTTTGGTTGTTGATGATATTTAAACTTAATTTTATACATTTTTTAATCTCGAGAATTTCCAAATTGTCACGCTGCAATACCCCTCGGCTTATGTGTAGAATCCGCAAACCACGATTAATATCGAACAAATGGTTATTTTCAATTAGGTGGTTAGCGAACTCTGAAAAAATTATTGTTGTTCAGGCATCTTAAATGTTCCTTAACTCGTTTATCAAAATTTCTTTTCGTCTTGCCAATAAAAACAAGGCACCACAAAGTGAAACTATAGTCTTTTTGAAGATTCAAGAAACAATTTCATCTTTATTTAGGCAAAATAAAAAAAATCATTTAACATCTCAACTGCACACAAACAGTCCGTTTTTTTGGATGTGTAGTGTGAAGGAACTTAACATCAACTGCCTATTCCATAGCACCTAGACGTCACACTGAATCGATGCCTTGTTATAATAACCTACTGCTAAAATATCAAACGAATTGTAGAATACATATGTTAATAATACTGTTAAAATTATCCACTGTGACCTAGTCAAATAGTCTTCTTCAATTAGTGTCAACTGAGATCTGCATACATGACCTAACAATGTCAACCTTCCTAACATTATATTACTGGTAATAAAACTATAGTCTCGTTAATTTTCGAATTTCTTAATTAAATCTCGATTTCACTCTCCTGCTGCATATTTCGGGTCAAGCCTCTTTCGTGGTATAGGTTAAATTTCACTATAACAATTACCGAAGTAACGAAATTTTCAACACCACGAATATTTTTTATTGAATGTAAAAAATGTACAAAAAATAAGATATTTAACTAATTCCGTTTTAAAGTAATAAAAAATTCTGTTTAAGTGGATCCAAATCAATGAACTTGCATGGCACAAACAATATTTAATGATTATTGAATCTTGATACACAAATTAAAATATAAAAAAAAATTGATAATTGTTAAGCACATTATTTAATATGGGAGCTAGAAAAGTTCAAGTTGAATTTTTATCCCCAAATCGTACAATTTTTTTGCATCCTTTGGATCTGGAAATTATACGTGCAGTATATATATACATTTTGGGCGCTATGAAGAAATCGAAAAAGTGTCGGGCTTGTCTATCCTGTAGCATTGATATCTTGGAAAATATTTTTTAACAATTATGTGTATTGAAAATGTAATTATAAAAGCTGCTAAGTAAAATTCAGTAAAGTCAAAACAACATATGTTTGTACAACGTTTTACTCTGAAATTAAATAGTTTTTTTATATAATATATTTCTGCCCTCTTTAATATAACGAAAAAAATATAGCCTCATGAATTTCGTTACAATGGGATTTGACCTGTATACGGTTTTCAAAAAATTACAATTTTTTGTTGTTTTTTTAGTGTATTGACTCAGGAATCATTCGTGTGGACTATCGTGTACCGCTCATGAAAAAAACCTTAAGATTTTTCTATTACTTTTTGTATCAGATTCAATCTATCTAATCGTCTTGGAAATTGGAATATTTTGGCTTAAAATCTTATCTTAATAAACTGTGAAATTGCTTCAATAACAGGATTATAATAAAAAACACACATACTTAGGTTATCTTTATACACTAGGATTAATATATCTTATTCATCTGTACATGTACATATCTGCAAGGAATCAACGAGCAGATAAAACAAGGAAAACGATAAAAATGAAATACATCTCTGGTAAGCAGTAAGAAGAACAGGATTTTTGTATAATGAAGCAATGAATGCTCGTTCTGATAGTGATTTACAACAAATAAAAATAATAGATCGCTGAAGTGTTGCGAACAGATCTAAATATCAATAGTCACTAATATATACGATCTAGATCAATTAATTGGAACTAAGGAACTTGTTATTAACCTTGAAAATCAGAATTTATCAAATCTAAATGTTACATGATGTGTGATTTACATTTAATGTGGTTGACAACACCGAGTTGTTGATGTAAGGTAATAGGCGATTAAATGAATTTTGGCACTTTTATATTTTTTCTTCATGTTTATTGGCATTCCCATTTTTTAAGTAATTACGTAAACACATATCAACCTTTCGTGAGAAAATTTAACATGTAAATAAATATTAATGATAAGAAATGAGGACCTTAGGAAATAACGCGCATTGAAAAAAAGATGCTGTACTCAAGACGAAGAAAAGAGCATTGAAATAGTTTGGATACGTAGAAAGAATGAATTATGAAATATTTACAAAAAAATCTATAGATACGAATAGTACAGTCTTTGAAATTGACCGGTTTTTATAATTCTATCATAATTTTTTTAATTCTTGACTAAAACACACAATATGCTTTGATTTCAAAAAACTTTTTGTTGGTCATTGAAGTAACATATAATGTATGACATTTAAACACAAAAAACAATATCCGCCAACAGTCCTCTCTTTTGTCAAAAAATTCGATGACATTTTGGCATAATTGCGGTTCTAACTCACCAATAACGCGAATAGGTTCGTCCTTCAGCTCAGGTATTGATTGGAGGTTATTCTTACTGACCTGGTTTTCCACGTAACTACAGAGAAAATAGTTCAACGGTGTGTTAGATCACATGATCTCGGTGGCCAATTAACATCACCGTTTCCGGAGATTACAATACATAAAATAATTCAAGAATTTGAACTCGTTGTATTGCATACGACTCACTTTTTATAAAAATCATCCATTAAATTTCTCAAATGTCACAATACCCAGAAAAGTTCACGACGACATCTGTGTTTTATCCAAGAATTTAAAAACCACTCAATTTGAAAGATCCTTTATATGGAATGTACGAGATGTTTATGATGACTTTAAAAAAAACGTCATACACTATATGAATCGAATTCTGAAAGAGGGAAGTGTAAAAAGCTTTTTTCATAGACGTACTCGTAGTATGCATGACGAAGTGTGTGGACGTAGAACAAGCCAAATATGTGTGCCAAAATATACAAAAGTGAAGATCTTTCTTTATGTTTGTCCATATTGATAAATGAGTATTGAGTTGAAATGTTTCCTTCAGTATTAACTTTCATCGTTTCATCAAGTAAGCAGTTTAAATTGGAAGATTATTTCTGTGGTCTTCATTTAATTTTCCTGATACATGCAAAATTAATCAAATTGAAATACTTATTTAGTTTTTTTTAATTCCTTAAATATCAATAACATTTCTAATCATCATCTTATTCACAAATTATCGTTTTGGGTTATATCTTCGATTAACAGGGTGACATGAAATTTTGAACTTCTGAAATTATTAAATTTCATTTTTAACTTATTAGAAATTGATCCGAGTACAAGATTTACATCGCGTAAAAAATTGTTTTAGAATTTCGGAAAACTGAACCTATAAAAGTTTTCAAGGTGTATTTAAAGCGGACATATTTTGAAAGATTCTACTATATAAAAGCAGCACCCTTCGAGTTACATTAATCGTTAAATAAAGTCTGTAAGAACATTCATTTTACGTAAAATTTTGTTTCACTGAAACAGAAAACAAATTGTACACCATTTGATAAAATAATATACTAAATATTTAAGTTTTCTTTACAGTGCTTTATTGCATTGTATTAAACTTGTGTTGTAGTCAGTTCAATCTGGTTAGTTTATTGTTATGTGATAATTTCTTATCACCGACTAAGAATATTTTTAAAAGGTTTCAAGCGAAAACTGATCAAGAATATCTTTTTTTTAAATCGAGTATCAACGGGAATTGAACTTACAACTAACAGACTGCAAGACTAGCCTATGTCTTACCATCTAGGTCATGGATTTTTTTTAATATAGTTGACATTCCAATTGGCTCATCCATGGAATAACATGAAAATGAACAAGAATTGAACAGCCTGTGTTGTTTCATAAGAAAATGGTAAGTAATTTGTTAAGTCAAACACTGTTATTCCACTCGACTTAACAATTTACAATGTTTTTACTCATTTACAGTGTTAATGCCTTAACTACAAATAATATATGAAATAATATATTTTAAGTCTTTCACTTGGGTATTTGTGGTTTGAATATTCAATGGTGCCCAAAGAATATGAGGTTCCACTACGGTTTTTATATACGGGCATTGTATCATCTTTCTGGTTGGTAGAATACCACATGTATCTTTTTCAAGTAGTCTTTTTTAGTAGTTTATGAAAGGCATAAATTTTTAAATAAGATGCCAAAATGAGCTATCCTTAGAGTTTCTCCCAGGCTTTGAGGCCGTTGGATTGATATTTAAATATTTATAATACAAAGAATAAACGGTTACTATAGCCATATATCGCCTCGGTATTAGTTCGACCACGGCTTCAAAGGACGTGAAATACCAGGTTGTAGACCGACCAGGATGAAGACGTTTTGTAGTTCCTGTGGTCCAGATGAAACGTATAGTGTGGTAATGAAATAATAAGATAATAAGAAGTATACTATCGTGTATACAATACACCTGACAGTATTGCAGTTTTTAGTATAACGTGGCAGGTTTATTTAATGTAGAAATCTTTTCAAATCTACTAAAAATATGTAGAGGCCTAAAAAACATCAACTGAGACTTTTTTGTTAAAAAAAATGAGTACTAACGAAAATCGAACCCACAATCCTCCAACTGGAATAAAACCATGTCATCAACTAGGCCTCAAAAGTTGTCTGAAATGAAGTACAAAAGGTACATTTAACATTTAACGTGCGTGTAAATTTAAGAAGAAAATTAACGCTAGGGCAACTTACTGATTGTAAAGAAGCTTCAAGGTGGGCAGGGTCCACTAAACGAATTATGAGATTGTTGTTTGGAAATTTAATTAAAACGCATGAATTATTTTGACATTTTTATTTCTTTTATTATGCATGTCTTCTAAAAAGTTTCATGAAGGCGTAAAACATAGAAAACTAAATGTTTATTAGTTTATTTCAAATGTGTGCCAGTTGTTAGAATACATTCCGTGTTACACAAATATAAATTAGTCCATCAGTCATTATTGTTATAATATTAGGCACTTCGAATAATTAGATTTTTAGACCTACTCTCTGTGGAAAAATATTAATTCAATTTAGCTTTTTTACATATTTTGTAAATAAAACATGACATTTGGAAAAAAAAATGTTAGAAAAAGGCGAAGGTCTTATCAAAATGTATGGATTACCTATAAACACTACACTACACCTAAATACGAATATGTTACTAACACATATCAGAAGGTTTTTGTAGATCATCTTCCTTGATACATTTTTAGTGGGTTTTGCTACCAAATATGTTTTTCTCGATATATGCAATTGCGGGGAAGTGCCTAATCTAATGGCCGCAGCCACCACCTTATTATACGCAACTTAAATTCAACTTAAAACCATACAAGAATATTCAACTATAAATAACTTTGTTATTCTACTAATAACATTATCCGTGCTTCACGTGTTTCTACCTCCTATTCCGAAGCTTTCTTCTGGTGAAAGAGAGCCTAGGGATAGGAGGTAGAAACACATATAGCGGGGATCAATGTAATTTGTGGAATAAGAAAGTAATTTTTTGTTTAATGTTTTAATAAGAATAGAACAATTAAATTTGAGAACTAGTACGTTCCTGTATGGATTTTAATTAATATTTTAACCATATAATCTAATGATCCAAATATTTGACAAATTTAATAACATTTTAATAACTTATTCAAAAGAACCAAATTCGTGTGAATAATTAGGAATGTAAAGGGTACACAATATTTTTTTATGATAATTTAAGATGAAATATTAGATTACAATCGTCTTGTGAGCCGCCTTAGTCGTACATGGGAAAAGCAGGTGGAGCAACTGTGCAACTTCATGTTGAGCCTGATGTAGAGCAGAATACTCAAGTTGGCGTAATGTAAGACCAGGTGGCAGAACCTTACTTATCATAGAAGGTGGACCCTCCACCATTTTAGAGTAAGGGGTTAAAAAACAACGGGTAGGTATCAAAATTGAATTTCTTCAATTAATATCATTTATGTATTTTCTATACGCTTAATTCTATAAAAGTAAAATTAAGTATTTTTTTAGGAAATAGTATTATTTTTATCGAAACGAAAAAAAAATACTGATGTTTCTAATTCATTCATTCTAATGGTACTTTTTAACAAATGCTAAATGATGATTCAGAATATTGTAGAACGTGGCCGGGAGACAACAAAATATTTAGCCGCATTAATCGAGCGTTCGGATTTCAAACCACTTGAGTAGGCACGGAACTTGCGGTTCGTCTCTTTTGGAACAGACTGGATCCTTATTTTCTCTTTTTTTGTCTTGTCTAGATATTGATCTCAGTCAGAATTTGCCTCCATCGATCTAGTTCTTGGAAATCTCTTTGGTATTTCTACACTTTGAGTACCGATATGTTCTTGGAGATGTTCCTTCTATATCTCCCGATTTCCATCGTTTGGTGATATTTAAAAGAAAACATATTCTTTATATAATAATATATAAAGGGCTTTCAAATCATTCGAATATTATTATTTTTCTCTAATCGCTTCACTAAAATTAGGATTTGATGTAAAAATATTTTTACTTATAATATTACAATTTTCCATTAATATTTATTAATTTTACGATTGGGTGGAATATATTAATAATAATAATAATAAATGGACATGTTGAGTGTAAGGATATGAAGTTCGTGGCTGCAGTAATTAGATTTTTGCACACGTTTAGAAAAACACATTTGGTAAGAAAACCGCAGAAAACAGAAGATAAACTACAACAAAAACTTTGATATTTTCCTATACGAGTATGTTCTATTACTGTTTCTTTTATTATATATTTTCTGTTATTTTTGTTATAAGGTACATTGTACAATTTACTTGTAAATAAATTTATAAATAAATGTGTAGTGTTTACATATAATTATACATTTTGAAAAACTCCCGAATAAGGGTTGTCTTCAATTGCTTCATAAAGATTTTTCTTTTTTCTTCGTCACTATGTGAAGTTGCGCTCATAAAAAATAAGATTTCGACCTTATAGTGTAGATCGCGCTAGATGGGGACATATTTTGTCCATTATAAAAGCGTGGGAGGTGATGGGATCGAGCTGCTTCTTAAAACTGCATATGATTTTCATATATCTAACATTCTAAGTTAGAAAAAGATCGATTCAATTCATATCTGGTAGCTAGCTACAGTAGGCTAAAGCGTATATATTGCTTAATTATTCGTCGAATTGCCCAGACGTATTTGTAAGTATAAAAATTCATAAAAACTTATAGAGCTTCGGGTTGCAGAAATTTGTTAATTTACTTAACGTGATTTTTCATTTTTATAATAAATAAAACCATCTTGAGCCATCGCAGGTAAACTCAGGCATATATTATATGTAGCATGAATCTTAGGCGTCTGGGAAATATTTGAGGCAGAAAATATTGTACGATGCTGAATTGCTGAAGCCATTGACGAAGTTATTTGGAAATGATGGTCTAACACAAGAGTTCTTCTCATGTTAATTCATGAAAAACCCATTAGCCCTGTTGCCTCATAGATATGAATACAGAAGTATTGTACGATGTTGAATCGCTGAAGTCATTGACGAAATTATTTGGAAATGATGGTCTAACACAAGAGTTCTTCTCATGTTAATTCATGAAAAACCCATTAGCTCTGTTGCCCCATAGATATGAATACAAAAATAAAAGGGAAGCTGGGAATTGACATATCCAAATAAGCAGTTACGACAGAATATAGATCTAAATCAAGATGAAGAAGATAAGATATCATAAAATAGAGACATTGAAAGTGAATAATTGATGACTGATAACCTATTCCAACACAAAAATTCATTTGGCAAACATAACAGTGTAATAAAACAAAACGGATGTTTTATTCCTGTTGGAGAATGCGTGCAAGCTTTATTATGAAAAAATATTTTACGTGTTCAGAATTGTTGTAAAAAAGTGAAGTTGATTTAATGAAGAAGTATTGTCTCGAATATGTCTACGTACATTGTCTAAGTGGCAACTCAATGTCTGCAGCAAAATGAACCAGTTCTGAATGTCAAGTTGAGCCACAAACTCGTAGTTAATGGATCCAAGAAATGTAAGCAAAGTAATTTACGGGTGGTGTCTTGTCAATGGTATAGGCGGAACCTCGCAACCTTATTTTATTTTAAACACATCCTATAAAACACGACTCACTTAACTTGGTTTCTGATTTTTAAAAACAAATTATCGTCATCTTCAGACAGGTCTGCTCCGTGTTTTTTTTTCTTTACCATAAGTTAGTTTCACGCACCCGATCTCTTCATGTCAGTTTCAATATCGTAAGTCAATCGGTCCGCGATCTTCTTTGGTTTAAACCTTCCATATAGTATAACGATATCATAGTTGAATTATGATATGAACTCCTTAAATTTAGAAAACGAGTGTTAGCAAAGAGCGAATGTAGGAAGAACTTTATGAGATAATAATTTTATGAGATGAAATTGTATAATATATAGTTGTGCTAATTAATTCCGAGTAGCAAGGAGAGAGACGTTCTTGATATATCTCTATGGGTCCACATCATCAGATCAGAAGTATTCAAATCAGAAAAATAGCTGTCGTCAATAACATTATACAATTCAAGTAATGTCCGAGTTGAAATGGGCTGGGCATATTACTCACCAAAATTAAGACTTGTGGGCAAGGTGTGGACCCGTGGATTGTTGAATATAGTCAAGAAGACCAGTAGAAAGATCGCTGAAATGCTGGGTGGAAAATATTGAGAGTGTGATGGGAACCAGTGGTAACTCGAAAGATGTCATAGATGACATAAACGTTGGAGAGCCATGGGAGATGCATATGTTTAGCAGTGGACAAAAAGTGATATACGAAAAGAGAAAATGAGAAGATATCATCATGAAGACAACCCTTTTTGGGAGGTATTATCAAAATTAATGAGTAGTTTCAAATCCTGAGCTAGAGTGCCCTTGAGAAGAGTTTACTATATTTTCTGATGCTATATAAACACTATACACATACACTACACTACATCTACTGTTGCATGTGTTACTATCACACATAAGAAGATCTATAGAGGTTTCTTTGTAGTTCGTATTCCCTTCGTAAGTTGTTTTGCTGTTTTCTTAGCCAATATATTTTCCTAAACATATCCACATTATTCACTTCGTTCATTTTCTTCTTGTTTAAATTACTATGCGTTTATTAATACTTTCTATGAATCTAAATAATGTTATTAAAATCATATTGCATTTTTATATTGAATTTACACTTTCGTAGTATACACTATAACCTGGAGTGTTTCTTGTCTATTTATTATATAGCTTAAAAATACTTTTCTCTTTTCGTATTAAAAATTACATTATTTAGTATATTTTTTCTCAAGTATGTTGGTCGATTAACAATGGTACTTATTTTTTTGATAATTTGTAATCAAATGTGAATCGGAATATATCAAATTGTGATAATTTCACAACATTTACGCTGATATAAAAAAAATTTAATTAAACATTTTCACGAAAAAAAGTTTTACAGTATTGCTTCAAAGGCTTGTTATTAAATGTAAAATTGCATATAAATTAATCTTCCCTTGGTACTGTTCACCGCTGCATTTTTAGAACATTTCATCAACTCTTTGAAATACTATCCAATATAGAGCGTGATACACGGGATACTATGAAATAATTATCGCAAAATTAGAAGGTAAAATTATTTCTGCAAGGAAACATTTGAATGATGTTCTACATAATACGCAAGAATCAGAATAGCATCGTCCAGTTTTTTCGGTATTTATGATACATTTTGTAAAGACATTAAATACCATAATTAATATATTGAATATCACTTTACCTTTTTTAGCCCATTATAAAAACTCGATATAATTTGCGGAAATTAGTTGAAGGCCAATTAAGATATAACATATATAGGTTAACTTTTTTTTCATCATAATGAATTATCCATGTCGTGTTCTTTATTTAAACAAACAGACCATCGTGATGGCTTGAGTCGAATTACGAATGCATAAAATTAGAACAAATTTTTCATATTTCTTTCAATATTCAAAGAAGTTGCAGTTACATATTACTTAGCAATCCTTGGAGATGTAAGAATATTTTAGTCTACTATATGTGTAAATGAAATGTATATGATTAATATGTAATATTTTGTGTGTGTTTATGTGTGTGTATGTGTGTGAATGAAATGTATTATATTTGATTCATCGTTATATACTCGTATATTACATGCTCCTTGAAGGGCAGAGGTAACTGTTTTCAGGATTTGTTGGGCAAGTAAGATAAGGCTGCTCTGTAAATAGACCGATTAGAGTTCGGAAACAATAGCAGTTTCCCCATTCCTGGTAGCTTATACGTGGATATTTCGAATTAAGCGCAACCTAACCCAGATAAGGTGTTTTTTTTAAAGTTTGATTGATTGATGATTTTATGGACATATGTTCGAAAGAGAAGATTGATCCTTTGTTGCACATTGAGAATCTTAATGTCTCAAAGTGGGTTGATATATGTCCTCTAAAAGGGATAAAACAAAAACATTTTCGATACAATGCAATTTTGTAATCTTTGTATATTTTTCTTATTTTATAATAATAACAATAAAATAACAATTTATTTGGCGCCCTTAACAGAGTACTCTTCTCAAGAGCTCTGCTCTCCGCGGTAAATAAATACAATCATCCACAAACTTGTTAAAAGGCCTCATGTGAAAAATCACATAGGTTTTTTTATCGGTTTATTTCAGAAATCGATTACGAAACATTCAGATAGCGTTATATTCAAACGTTCTAACAAAACAACGCTATAAAGCCTTTTTACAAGATATATTATTATTTGATTTCTGTTGATTAAATACGAACATCATAAGGTTTTATTAAACTCCATTTCAAACCTTCGTAAGAGTTAATTTTTAAATTATCAAAAATATGTAAAAAAACTAATCTTAATGTTTATAAAATGTTTATCACCTCCACTAAAAGGCGCATTTTTGTCCATCGTTACAGATAATAACCATGATCTTTAATAGTGACTTTCTATATTTACTGTTGATTTATGAGACGATAAAATATTTAACGTAATTATACTACCTAGATTTTAGATTTAAAGTGTTTTGTGACATCTGAATTCACCATTTAAAAAAACAAACGATTTCTTATAATTTATAACTAGTCTATATTGTATTAAATTAGGTTCTATGCCATTTTTGGTTAGTTATATTTTATGTTTTTATTATTTTATTCCGTCATCGATAACGTTTAAAACGGTGAGTGTGACCACAGTGAAATATGACTTAACAACTTCAAAACAGTAAGGTACATAATATTTTTCATACAATATTGTTTGTTGATCTACATTATCATCATCATCACCTTATACATTTCTTTAAGAGGACAGGTATGCCATAAAATATTTCTACCAAGATGGGTCCACAGTTTGGTACTCCACGTCCTTTCATGTTAGATCGAAAGTTGTTAACCTGTACACCGCGTTAAAAATCAAATTCCACGAATCCTGTGCGCGGCACAATTTCGGCGTTTTTTAATTTCTAAATTTAAACGCGTATTTTGTTTAGAACCACTGATATTTGATTACACCACCAAGTAAACATGACATTCAAGTAATTTTCTGATAAATAATAGTCATTACTCTTAAGGAGCCTTATTAAATAAAGGAGATAAACTAAACATTACGTAAAATACACAAAGGAATGCTACAGATCAGATCACAGGTGTTTGTGCTTCCCGCGAGGAACACGTTAATGACCAACTATCAGGCGATACCTTCAATATGTGATCCATTAAACATTCAAAACTTCACCTTTATTGTGGGGGTAATAAGCTGCTACCGATTCCAAAGACGAACCGTCCCATTTATTATACTACCTGACAATCACCATCCTCCTAAGGCATCTGATTTAAAAAATGAGAAGTTTTATCTCTTGGGCCTTGGTAACATGACAACCTCAAAGAAGTATAGTAAAACAGGCAGGATAGTCTTCATACTAAATGCTGAGGAGTGTCACATGGCCGTTTATTGGGATATGCCGATGGCAGCATCTACTCGTATTACAATAGGTAGCCCATTCACGATACACCTATTCCACAAATAATCATCTACAATTGCTGACTATTAGATGACTTCCGTCGGATGTCTCCCAAATTGGGGATTGCTGGTTTGATTTGCGTTGGAATCGAGATTTTTTAAATAAAGAATTCTATCCTGGTCTTCTTTTGAACATTTTCCCGATAAGTGAATACCTCTTTAATATCGTTCTGGTTGAGTTGAAGAGATTGTCACATGACAATAAGCTATCCAGCTTAATAAATTTGAAGAGATTGTCACGTGACAATAAGCTTAATAAATTTGAGCAAATAAAAAAAATAATATTATATAAAGACGTTCACAGAACGAAAAAAAAGACGATCCACATTTTACATTTTTTGAGAAATTTAAAAAAAACGTGTCTCTTTTTAGGTTTGTCCGGAAAACATAACTTTAATTCAGTTTACATGGAAATAAATAAACTATTTTTTACTTGTTTTATATTTTTGTGCAAACAAGATTAGTGTATATATATTATATTTTAATGTTTCAGAATGACTCAATTTTTCGTGGTTCAGGTCTCATTTCTCTAAAATGACCCACATAATATTTTATGTATTACGATATAATTGAAGAAACATCTTGCCGATTTGTACGTGATCGTATGGAACAAAAAAATATACAATTTTCATCATGAAATATCCATTAAACGGGCTTGATTATTTGCACATGCATGATTGATCTAAACTTTTTTGATACGTCAAATGTATAAAATAAAATATATTTTCTGGATTGAAATATTTTTGCATATACACCTCCATTTATCCATATATCATATAGCCTAATTTGTCGTCTACAAACACCACACGCATTGTGCATAACGTGGGGTCGGTCTTGTATACGACAGTCTAAAAAGAGCTTTTTTAATTCTAGTGTATACCCACACAATTGATAGAGGAATTTATTATGGAAAAGATCATAAATCACCGGAAAGGAATGTTCAAAACTTGATCATGTATATTTTTAAGAATTTGATAAGGTTAACAAGAAAACGAGTATATGAATGACAACGAAACAATGTAATAACGTTTTTTTTTTCCAAAATAAGGATACATTGATTTCGAAATCTGCGAGATTATTTATTTTATATTGTGTTTGAATGTTTACGAAAGAGAAAGTGTAACATATATGACACAATTATATTTTGATTGTTGTCATGCTGTTTTATGTGTGGTATTTTGCAACTGAGCACGTTTTATAAATGGTAGGTTATTGTATGTCATACATTTAAGACGAACTTCTTATATAATGACAAGAAATACACCCATCCCTCGATTTACGCGGTAGATACGTTCCGCGAAGAGCCGCGTACACGAAAACCGCGTGAAAAAATACATGGAGCTCATATAAAATCAAGGGATAGGTTCCAGGATACATAAAACCGCGTAAAAAATACATAGATCTCGTACGAAAATGGGGATACGTTCCAAAAAACGCGTTAAAAATATATGATTGTAGAAAGAAATAAAAAAAATATCACTATTACATTTAAAAAAAAATTAAATGCACACACATACAACATGATTGTTATTAACATAGAAAGTAGCGAGGGACTTTAAAATTTGCAGATGTGTTCACATATATAAACATATAATAAAATAAACGAGATTATTTTATTCAGAACTTTCGCTGCCGCCTTCTAAAGCAACTGTTTTTTCTTCGATTTCACAATTGTTGATTCAATATCACTATCATTAGTAGAAATATCTAAAATGTCTGATTCTTTTGGAGAAAAACGCTCTCTGGTTACTGTTGTTAGAAAATCTGTAACTAATTTATTTTTTAGTAATTTCTTTATGAATTTCTTCATATTGCATATAAATATTTTTTGTCTCTCGTTGAATTTTTGAAGCTCTCTCAACATTGGAATCAACATTTATTACCATATTTTCCAATTTTCTGGCTGATTCTGGCTCACATTCGTTGCAGTAAATAAATTTGGTAAGAATAACAACTGTACCGTTGATTCCCCTTGACTTTGACACCGAGAACTTGTGGTTAAAATATATATTATATAAACAATGATTACCTTCTTCAATGATCTATTTAAATTTAAGGAAGAAACTTTCTTAAAAAAAATAAACTGTTTTAGAAAACCGCGTTAGATTAAAACCGCGCAAAAAAACCGCGTAAATCGAAGGACTGGTGTATATGCTTAAAGTCCAATCTACGATTGTGAGTTAACAAGATATCACCCAATATTTATTATGGTTGTAGATGATATAAAGTAAATAAAGGTAGATGCAAAGTGTATATGTGTAAAGTAAATGATCTATTTACTAAATTCTGTAATAAATATTACATTAATACATTCTGTAATAAATAGATCATGTACTTTGATCTTACACACTAATTTATTGTATTGTAATTGTGTCCTTCGTGACCTGGTTGGTACGAGACTTTACTTCCATTAGAGGGTTTCGAGTGCAATTTTTGGATGGTATAAAAGAAAGGGTATTTCAGTTTAGTAAAAGAGTTCGTCAGGTAACATACTCGCATGCGTTGAATTTGCGTGTGATTTTTTTTATCTTTTCTCGTGATGTGTTGTTACCAACACGTGTAATGACGAACCACAAATTCCGTGCCTACTCCAGTGGTATTAAGTCCGATGGTTCAATTACTGGGGCTGAAGACAATATTGTCTTCCTGTCACGTTATTCAAGTGTACCATACGAGAAAATATCGTATTATTTTTTAAAATTGTATATTAAATGATTTTCATATAAAACTCAATTCAATTACTCATATGCTCGCATGGTCCGTTAATACTCGTCAATTAGATACAACAGCGACTAATATAATAATTGGTGTATTTCCTAAAATATGTATATCGATCCGGAACTAACAGCCGTACTGCTGTCTACATGAAGTCTTTTCTCACAGAGTAACAAGGATACTCCCTCTCTCTGAAAACCATCACATAGATCTTTCAAATTTAGAGTATAGAACTATAATTGAAAAATATAGATACAACCTTCGTCCACCCTTTTTATGAAAATGTGAGAGAAACAGCGTGGCGCACGTATAATTGACATTTTTATCTCTTTATATCACATCTTTGTACTCTTCGTAATTAAGGACTCCACCTTGTGATAGATTTCAAAGCAAATGAGCATCTCTGTCATTATGTGATTCATACCATCCAAGGAGTTTTGTTTTATATAGAAAATTACGAAAATGTTAATATCTAATTAATTCGTTTAGTTTGAGGCTCATTCCCTATCCCGAACTCATACAATGCAGATTACTCGTCTTATAATATTTTTTTATTTTTTTATAAAATAATAGACAGGGCCGAAATTATAGGTATCTTTATACCCTCGAACACTAGGTGGAAAAAAGTGCCTGTATCATTCGAAGGGAGTAGCACAGCGCGGGGTTCGAACCGACGACCTTCTGTACGGAAGTCCAGTGCGTTACCGCGCGGCCATGTACCTGTTATTAAAACGTTTCATCAAATAAAAACATGAAATGGCGATTTAACATATTTTTGGTTGGTGGTATATTATTACCACATGACGATAAACTCGCCAGGTTGTATTGTATACAACGAAAGTGTAATATAACTATTCTTATCAATATAATAAGTGTAACGTTTGAAATAGTGACAAACATTTAAAGAGCTGAATGATAAAATATTTATTTCAATAGAAAAGGGGCTTTAAATTTGTGAAACCAAATCTGATTGATAGATAAAAAATGTAAGAATTTATAGCCTCTTTAACATTTTTCTGGTTGGTTGGAAGAGATTGATCTAGCATGTCGATAACATCAGCAGATAGTATGATACTATATAATATACAAGGAAAGTGCAATAAAATACAAGAAATTAAATTATTCGTTTTATTCAGTTGTGGGGATAAAATTATATGAAAACAAAAAATACATTAAATTAATGATTTAAAGATTAAAAGCTACCTAGGCAACGGTCAATTTCATACAATTAAAAGCTACCTAGGCAATGGTCAATTTCATACAATTAAAAGATACCTAGGCAACGGTCAATTTCATACAATTATATTGTATGTAAACAAAACATCACAAAAATTAAACATAACAGGGATATAGTTTTTATTATGCAGGTGGAAAACATTAGAATAATTTAAAAAGATCTACTAAACGGCACCCAAAACGAGGCTTCTAAGTGTCTCCAATATTACAGAAGAATAAACCCGGGGTCTAACATGAGAAGACAAAAAGAATTAAAGATGTGAAGAAATAATTTAGAGACAGGATTCATGATCCCTCAAATATAGGTACAAAAAGTAAATTGCATTTCCGCATTCCATAAAATGTGTGCATAGATTTCTCTGATGAGTCCATATATTGTTTCATTGTTGTTGGAGAAACGATGGTCATTAAAAGGTTCTTACATCATTAAGGCATCGTTCGTCAGTGTCTAGAGCAACACTTGATGATAAATAGTCTATAAATCTAGTGCTTGATAGATTAACCAAAGGTACTCTTGGCTTGAAACACTGATTGAATGTCGATGTAATTAATAACACTTTGCATTCATTAATCCATTTCATAAATTTCCTTTGGCAAAGCTTAATTGTGCATAATGTCCATATGTTTTCGTTGTAAATATGTCGATAAAACGATAAGTAATTAGTAGGCATGTAATTGTGGCAGGGGGAAAAGTCTAGACGTGAAATATAAAATTCATGACAAAAATCAAGTTTATTTTAAATCGTTAACGATCTGATTATTTATTGCATTTCTGTCTCTTATGATAAATTTCTGTGTAGTCAAAATTGACATTATAAAAAAAATATATGTTTTAAAGGTTATATCTAAATGTGAATTTAATAATTGTCTAAAATTTATATCAATTAATCCCGATTATGTAAACGAGTCTATATCCGAGTCAATTCAATTTTTATACAAGGAAGAGAGAAAAGTCTTAAAATTAGAAGAATAACATATGCATGCCAAAGTTTACGGACGTGGCTGAAGCGAAAAATGGATGTAAATATAGAATTAAATCTGTGTACGCATATTTATTTTTTCTACTTATTTCAATAAGTACATTGTGTGATGGTTATCATATTGATAATTTTGCAGTTGGGTTTTATTTATAAGTTGTTAACATAAGTTGTGTCCGTTTTATTCCAATTCAAAAATGAGCACCAAAAGTAAAACAAAATGGTTAAAGTTATACGTCATTCGAAAGATAATTTTCTACTGTACAAGATATTGTGTTTGCTTTTACGTTACATATATTATTTTATTTGATTACAAGCCTTCAAAATGGGATGTCAAGCAGACGAAAATGAGCATTTTCGACACCTTCTGTTCGCGTTCATTCGAGGGAATAAAGCTGCTAAAGCTGCTTGCGATATTTGCAAATTGTACGGTGAAGATGCTATGAATAAAATGACAGATGGTATATAGTCATGTGACTACAATTCACCTGCTCAGTCAGTTCTACGGTGGTTTGAAGGGGATCTTCATGAATAATATGGTTTAAGCGGTCCTCATCGAAGTCCACTGGTCGTCCGGAACGCTACATGTCTTTCAGGTCGAAATTACCGTCATTGAAACGCAAAAACCATCGACGAGCTGTCCTTTTATTCATATCATCTTTATTGTACACTTTGTAAATATCGCGAGCAGGTTTGCCAGCTTTATTGCCTCGATCGAATGCGAACAGAACGTGTCGAAAATGCTCACTTTCGTCTACTTGACATTCCATTTTGAAGGCTTGTAATAAAAAAAATCATAAATGTAACGTTAAAGCAAACACAATATCTTGTAGAGCAAAAAAATATCTTCCGAATGACGTATAACATGTACCATTTTGTTTTACTTTTGGTGCTCATTTTTAAATTGGAAAAAAACGGACACAACTTATGTTAACACCCAATACATTTAAGTACATTTGAAAATATTACAAAATTTAAGACTCGTCTTAAAACTACCAAAAATCAGTTATAAAAAAAAAACAAAAACCTGCTGTTTGACTACTTCGTTTTTAATATGACGCGTTCGAAATCTTTGTGTGACTTTGGACGATAATGCCCAAATCTCACATGCATAGGAGATCATTGGAAGTTTACATTGGTCAAATGATATGAGCTTGCCAGATAAAAATATTTAGGAGTTATTCGTAAGTCATGTTTGTTTTGGTCATAAGAACTTGGAAAGTTGATTTGGCTCTTCTACTAATCTCTTTCGTATTATAGTCTTTGAAGCAAATAAGTTAACTTGATAGACATCCTACAAGACTTATTCCAAGATATAACCATTCACTTGAACTCCTACAGTATTTGCAAATTTATCGTTAGTGACTTGTTCACGTTCAATTTAAGATCTACTGTCTTGCTGAAGTCAAATAATTGCTTTAGTCGGTTTTGTAGTGGTATTGGAACATTACTCCTAACCGTAGAACTAATATAAAATATTATTCTTTTTCTAAGAACAGTGATTTAACGCAATAATGGCTCAACGCTTGTTATCGTAAACACCGTGTAAATTTAAAAGATGTTAGAATATGCTCCCAGCACTTCAAAGAATACTGTTTATTTGCCCCCTTTAAAGCACACGTAGCTTCGGTAATTTCCCATACGTCATAGAAATTTAAAATGTCAAAAGTACAGGTTTTAAAATAGTTTCTGTCATGTTAGATTTTGGAGGGGCTAAACTTTTCTAAAATACAAAAGCGAATGCTCATTGGATTTATGGGGAATATGGACAAATAAGTAACAACTGGAAGAACACCACTGACATTATTAAAATGTTCAATGACTGGTTTAACATATTTAACTCAAGTGTGCCATTTGTGGGATGTACATCCCCATCCCACACATGGCACACTTGAGGGATGTACATCCAAGTGTGGGATGTACATCCCAGAAATAAGAGTGTGATTTTGGTTTACATTTTGACTTTCAATGAAGATTTCGGAAAACTCCGTTATATTTGGCCATTAACAGATTTAACCATTCCAGAAAGGAATTTTTCATACGAACAAATCGTTGTTAGATCTGTACGAGTACTTAAAAGAAACACACAACGTGAAGTATATAATTATCACTAAACTAAACCAGATATTTGTAAAAAAATATTTTCCTGCATTCGTAGTATATGACACACAAACGACCATCCCGATGCTTTTCAGTGTATGTATAGAATGAGATGGTTTATAATGGGAAGACATACCACTACAATAATGCCAGTAAAACACAACATTCAACCGGATACGGAAGTGTTGAACAGGAAATACTATCTATTCAATCGGCTCTCTGCAATCTGACGTGTCTGAGATGATGATATACAGAGTGAAAACCTTCGTTATTAAACTGTCCATGTAGCATTCAAAGTACAAGAAAAATACCCGAAAATTTAGGAAATAAAGGCAGTTAAAAAAACAACAAAACAAGGACTTTTCTTAGAGAGAAACTATGTCGAAAAGGGGCATAATGGTATCTAGTGAGGATTGTTTTGAATGCGCAAGAATATTAGAAGAAAGTTTTATCACGTTTTATGGTGAAAGTGATTTACGAAGTTAGAGTGATGTTGTAAAAAAAGTTAAACGCATCGCTAATGATATAATTAAGCAGACAAACATGCCAGATGAAGCTGTGACTCGTTTAATTTTAGTGTACACTTACATGCGACATCTTAACAAATTTGTTCTATCAAAAAAGGAATGTCAACAAAAGCAGAAGTTCAGAAAACTTAAAAAGATAAACAAATAAACCCGAATTATACAAACATTTACTGAACATTTGATTTCTTATCAATAGGCTTTAAGTATTCATAAATGTCTTACTATGAAGGTAAAACAAAAACATTGGTTTAGACCAGTGTTTCTTAACCGTATTGAAAGAATCGCCCCCTTTACCACGGTAAAATTATCCAGCGCCCCCCCCCCCCCCCCCCCCCACAAAATGCGAAATTCAAAATTTACACTTTTCTCCACGTATGTATTTTATGCAATCGATTTCCTACTATAAATAAAAAAAATAGGAGAAATAAAAATAAAACTCGTGATTATTTTTATAAACATTATGTATTTATTGCTTTTTTTTGTCATATTAACATTACACACAACATTATAATATTATTTCAATAAAAAAAAGTACATGATTCTATAAGAAATATGAAATTTATAATAAAAAATAAATTTAATGAGATCCTTGAGCCTCATGTGATTTCGCTAATTTCGTAATATTAGGTTCAAATTTACTTAAATACAATCTCAATTCTCCTCTTTATAATGAGATCCTCTTCACCTCGTCTCGTGTGATTGCGCCAATTTCGTAATATTAGGTTCAAATTTACTTAAATACAATCTCAAATCTCCTCTTTGTAATGAGATCCTCTTCACCTCGTCTCGTGTGATTGCGCCAATTTCGTAATATTAGGTTCAAATTTACTTAAATACAATCTCAAATCTCCTCTTTGTAATGAGATCCTCTTCACCTGGTCTCGTGTGATTGCGCCAATTTCGTAATATTAGGTTCAAATTTACTTAAATACAATCTCAAATCTCCTCTTTGTAATGAGATCCTCTTCACCTGGTCTCGTGTGATTGCGCCAATTTCGTAATATTAGGTTCAAATTTACTTAAATACAATCTCAAATCTCCTCTTTGTAATGAGATCCTCTTCACCTCGTCTCGTGTGATTGCGCCAATTTCGTAATATTAGGTTCAAATTTACTTAAATACAATCTCAAATCTCCTCTTTGTAATGAGATCCTCTTCACCTGGTCTCGTGTGATTGCGCCAATTTCGTAATATTAGGTTCAAATTTACTTAAATACAATCTCAAATCTCCTCTTTGTAATGAGATCCTCTTCACCTCGTCTCGTGTGATTGCGCCAATTTCGTAATATTAGGTTCAAATTTACTTAAATACAATCTCAAATCTCCTCTTTGTAATGAGATCCTCTTCACCTGGTCTCGTGTGATTGCGCCAATTTCGTAATATTAGGTTCAAATTTACTTAAATACAATCTCAAATCTCCTCTTTGTAATGAGATCCTCTTCACCTGGTCTCGTGTGATTGCGCCAATTTCGTAATATTAGGTTCAAATTTACTTAAATACAATCTCAAATCTCCTCTTTGTAATGAGATCCTCTTCATCTGGTCTCGTGTGATTGCGCCAATTTCGTAATATTAGGTTCAAATTTACTTAAATACAATCTCAAATCTCCTCTTTGTAATGAGATCCTCTTCACCTCGTCTCGTGTGATTGCGCCAATTTCGTAATATTAGGTTCAAATTTACTTAAATACAATCTCAAATCTCCTCTTTGTAATGAGATCCTCTTCACCTCGTCTCGTGTGATTGCGCCAATTTCGTAATATTAGGTTCAAATTTACTTAAATACCATCTCAAATCTCCTCTTTGTAATGAGATCCTCTTCACCTCGTCTCGTGTGATTGCGCCAATTTCGTAATATTAGGTTCAAATTTACTTAAATACAATCTCAAATCTCCTCTTTGTAATGAGATCCTCTTCACCTCGTCTCGTGTGATTGCGCCAATTTCGTAATATTAGGTTCAAATTTACTTAAATACAATCTCAAATCTCCTCTTTGTAATGAGATCCTCTTCACCTGGTCTCGTGTGATTGCGCCAATTTCGTAATATTAGGTTCAAATTTACTTAAATACAATCTCAAATCTCCTCTTTGTAATGAGATCCTCTTCATCTGGTCTCGTGTGATTGCGCCAATTTCGTAATATTAGGTTCAAATTTACTTAAATACAATCTCAAATCTCCTCTTTGTAATGAGATCCTCTTCATCTGGTCTCGTGTGATTGCGCTAATTTCGTAATATTAGGTTCAAATTTACTTAAATACAATCTCAAATCTCCTCTTTGTAATGAGATCCTCTTCACCTCGTCTCGTGTGATTGCGCCAATTTCGTAATATTAGGTTCAAATTTACTTAAATACAATCTCAAATCTCCTCTTTGTAATGAGATCCTCTTCACCTGGTCTCGTGTGATTGCGCCAATTTCGTAATATTAGGTTCAAATTTACTTAAATACAATCTCAAATCTCCTCTTTGGCTTATTTGTAATCGATTTCGTGATTTTTTTAATATATGCATTACTGCACTAAAACCCTTTTCCACTAAATACGACGAAGGAAATGCTATGATGGGTAATTTTACTTCTTTCCACAGAAGAGGGTATTGATGGCGAAAACGAACCCAAAAAGCATCATAATCACATTGATTGAATATTATTTTAGCCCCACAGTCATTTTGTAGCTCAATAAACTGCTCTTTTAAATTTTGACTGACACTTTCTATGTCTGATAAAAATGGATTAATTAACCAAGCTGGTATTACAAGTTCCTGCAAGTCTTTGAATCGTATTATCATATCTTCGATAAGGGCGTCAATGTGGCGTGGCTACAGTATGTTTCCAAATCAGAATCCTCGAGCATATCTTCTTTTAATTGTTGTAAAGAAGGAAACTGATGGAATTCTCGCCGACTAAGATTATTTTTATATAATTTAAGTTTATTGATAAAGCTTAGTACAACTCATTTGGCTTTAATAAGGCTGATATTGTTTCCTTGAAGTTTTAGGAGATTTGAATTCATTTTTTCGAATATATCCGAAAGATAGGCCACATCATTTCGTAGTTATTTTAATTCAATGCGTATGTTTTTACTGTTTACATCCAAAAACTCCACAATTGTATCAAGCAGCGCATAAAATCTTTTTAAACAATTTCCTTTCGATAGCCATCTTACTTCTGTATGTAAGATAAGTCTTTCGAATTCTTCATCATTTTCTTTACACAGTTGACGGAATAATCTATCATTCAAGGGAGAGAACTTTATTTTATTGATAACTTTTATAACAATACTCATCGATTTGTGAAGACGTCCGCTAAGATGTTTTGCGACTAAATGTTGACGGTGAATGATGCAGTGAATTGTTAGAACATTTGGTGCCACATTTTTCAATCTTGATACAAAACCAACGTGCCGACCGACCATCGCTGGTGCTCCATCAGTAGCACGAGCAAATATTGATGCACCAGTCGAGTTAGTAGTAAGTAATTTTGCAAATAACATTACTTCAATAATTTTTTCATTCTTCACAAATCGTACATAAGCAAGTAGTAGAGATTCATTATTATGCAGAGTACTCTCATCCAATTGCAGTGCACGCACCAATTGAGCATACCTTATTTTTGTATTTCGACATAACGCCCACTGGAACTCCTGCAGCGCCCCCTAAATTCTAAAAATTTATAAACGCCCCCCCAGACCTCTAAAACGCCCACAAGGGGGCGCTGGCGCCCCCGTTAAGAATCACTGGTTTAGACTAACATTCTTAGTAAAATAACAATACACGTATTACTGTCAAATAATATTGGATTAGTAAACAATATGTTTTGTACACAAAGGATTAGAAAACGATCTTGACAATAGAAAAAAATTGTGTTGTGGTTTGGTTACTATATAAGTATACATAATTTAAATAAATAATTTCATTGTTATTCCCCATTATTAATGTGAGAAGGAAATGTTAGTTTACAAATGGAAACGAAAATAGGTTTTCTTGTAATCGTATTTATTTTAATGTAATCACTAAAGGTGGTATTAAAAAAGGCTTTAGTTCTCTTGCATATAGTATATTTACAATGATCCAAGAAAACTTAATTCATTGTATTGGTTTAAAAAATATTGGCTTTTGTCCAAATTTAACATATTATTCTCACGTGGTTCAAGAAATTCCATTATTCGAATGTGGTCAGGATTTTTTTTACGTTTCTACCTAGGAGTAAATTGACTGCATTTATTTCATATTCATCGGATACATTTTCCGATTAAAACTGGGATTAGTTTGAAATACGGGACATGCAGTTTTAATTAAATGTGATGTCATATCATGAGCATCTTATTGAAAAGTTGACAAAAGAAAAATTAGTTCAAGTTGAAAAGATACTCGTTTAATGGTTGGGTTACACTTTTCGAATCGGCGCACAGTATTCGGATTGACCAATCTAGAGGGACAAAATTATTTTTCATGTCATTTGACCTTTTTATGTTACATTTTAATAACTAGAGGCTTAGAAAATATAAACAAATGGTTTATAATTTAATAATAGGTTTTTAATTTATCAAATACACCAAAATACATTGAGAATAAGACAAATTTAGAAACGTTAAAAACTTAATACTTAAAACTTTGAAAAAAAAAAGTTTTTTTTATAGCATTGGAAATCGCTTTCATACACATGTTTAACTTATTTGGGTAATTTTCTAATAAGACTTATATACGGATCAGAAGAAACTAATAAATATTTAAATAAATCGTAATTTGTCCTAACACGCGAAGTTTTTAAAGTGTGATGTTGCCAAATTTTTCTAATTTCTTTATTTTTGGCCTCTGATGCCTCTTCAGACATTTGTCCAATAGGAATCAAAGAAGAATCGATGATCTCTGCACCGTGCGTCAAATATCTTGTGCAAGGCTGCAGGCATATTGTACCAGGAGTATAATGATATGTATAACATTTTTGTTTCCTTAGCTTAATTTTCAAATTTTGCTATTCAAAATATCTGTCACAATTATGCTCTCTACTTCTGGATAACAATTGTTTTTTCACTTCTAAAACCCGATCATACGATTGATATAAATTGAAACCTCTTTCAAAAGCTTCCTGTTGGATATTTTTATACTATATACATTACCGTATTTTTTTTGCATTGAACAATGCTATAGCTTCTTCTGGGGAATAAGGATTTTGTATTGGAGTTGTTAAAATTTGTTTCTTTGCCTTTTTATAACTCGTTGCTCTTCTTGGTGATGCAGTTAACATTTCTTGTATTGAATTTGCTCTATCACGTCTACCACTGACTCGAACACTAACTGCAGCTTCATATGTCAATTCTTCCTTCTCGTAGCTGGTAACCAAATCACGCACTTTTCACCTTTTCGATTCGGATGAACATTCTCGAAATATTTTAGCTGTATGGCTTGCCTTATTAACTGTCTTCAATTTAGGAAGAAAAATCTAAATCTTCACAAAACCAAAGTTGGCAGAGTTTTAAAAACAAATTCGAACGTCTTTGTTTTTGTACCCATTTTTGACGAATTTTCTCACATTCGGTTTTTACAAAAACTTTTAATCTTACAACTTCTGCTTCTTTATCATCTTGAATATTGTAAAACCTTTTTACAAAATCATAAACACGCTGAATGCGGTATTTTGAAGAGTTAGAACGCCTAACTTCAAAATACTTATTCTCGTACGTCTGGTCCCTATAACAAAAAATATAGATATTTAAGAAATCGCAGTAAATTGTGATACTTTTTATTTAAAGAATAGATAAGATTATTTTTTAAACTTAATTTCATAGCCCTGCGACATATTGCACATAACCTTACATCTTATTACACTTTGAACTCAATAAAATGCATAGGATGAAATTTCATGAATTTGTTATTGTTATAAAAATAATCTATTGTATAAATAAATTAATATAATTATGACATAAATAAATAAATAAATAAATACCTGTAGAACACGATGCCATCACGAAAATTATTTTCAATATTTTTTTAAAACACTTAACATGCAAAAACTTCGGAAGTCAGATATGTACTAATTAATATAAATATTTTATACCTGCGACACAAAGCGTCACTTTGTTCCGTCGTAAAAAATAAAATAAGGGTTTCTTGAAAAATCTGGCAATTGCATCTTATCAATAGGTTTGTTTGACACACTAAAATGGAATTTTTTATGTGAAGTATTGATTTTCTTTTTTAGGATTTTGCCCCTCTAGATTGGTCAATCCGAAAACTGTGCGGCGTGACAAACATTCGTCTTCTTAGTCGTGTTGCACATGTCTGAGTGTCGTGGTTCTTTGGTGATACGGTACTGAGCGGATGATTCACTCCCAGTCTTAAGCCATGATCCATGGAGAACTAGTCATCTCTTTGTTTGGTCTATCCACCTTGCTGAAGACTGTCCTGTTGCTCACCGCATCTCAACATTTTCAGTTACTATCTGCTTGTCCAAACCTTCTTCATCTCTTCTAGTGGCATGTCCGAAGTGCGAAAGTATTCTCTACCTACAAGTCATTAACATACTTTATTTGACCTGTAGACCTTGGAGGATGAACACATTGGTATGTCTTATACATATAGTTGATGAAATGTATGTGAAGAATTCGTTTTTAAAAACGTCCAGCATATATCGCATCTTTCCTTTTTTGTCAGGGTCCATGTTTTTACCCTTTTGAGTACTATGAAGAAAACCCCAGTTCTTACCAGACAAAGTTTAATGTTGAGAAGTATGTTAAAGACCAATTTTTCCATATCTTTATAAATTGGGTTATTACTGAAATTAAGTTTTGTTTTAAAACCAAGTTAATTTTAATTTCTATTTTGATAAAGTTATGGTACGCACATAAATTGTATACAAATAGTGATTATACTCTTTTACTTGTTTAATATGGTTTAAATTCAAATGAAGGCCCTGATATTTGATTATGAAATGAACATACCAGAGTTTCGTCAACTACCGCTGCACGATTTTTGCAAAAGCTTTTATTTTTGACAAGTGACATTTAAAGGATAATCCAGTGTTACACAATCCATTTATTGTATTTCGTGATACATTTGTATTTAAATGTGTTTGTGATTGATATTGTTGCTCTACCGGTACTTAAATTAAAATAAAAACTTAATTTATGTATGTTCTAATTTCAATGTGTTTTATGTATACTACTATATTAACTAATATATGTTTTTGTTTTTTTTTCCGTCATGGATGATTTTCAGCGTTCAATGCGATTTTTATTTTAAACAACAGGTATTTTAATTCATTTGAATATTATGCACTATGCCACATCACTTTATCACAATTGTCTTTGTACAATTTGCCATTGCTACAATAACATACGCGGTTAGGACTTTAACACGCTGACTAAACAAACAGTTAAGTCGTAAACTCCAAGTGACACAAAAAAACTGATGATACGATCAATGACAAAAATTGTCCTTAGGAATCGAAAAATAAATTTATTTATTATTTTTATGAATTGGAGAAAATACTTAAGTGATCCAAATTATCAAATCTACAATTAAAATGAAGTAACAGTGGGTAGGTCATATGATGAGAAGGGATGGCGAATAATGGTGCTACGGTATGACAATATGGAGACTCAGTACAAGAAGATGAGTCTTATAAAGATATAGATCAAAGTAAACTAACAATACTGTGGCGGTGGTTAGAAAACTAACGTGGTGGATATAACAAGGTGGAAAACGTTGAAATTCTTCCCAGTTTATGATCTTTTTTTTTTAAAACGTTGATATAATTAATATTAACTTTATTTAAGGCGAACAGGGAACTAAATCCTGCCACGGGTCTCAGTAAGAAAATCTCAAACGTAAAGAAGTTCTGATTGAAAATCAATCGCTGTAAAATAAAAATATTTCTCACATAGCGTTTTTGTAATCTTTGTAAAGCAATTACTTACATAACATTTTTTATATAAAAAGTACGAAAATCAGACTAGTTACACAATTGCTAGAAAACGGCTTAGCTACGAGTATGTTAGTATGCTTAGACCACCGATACATCAAATGAAAATCAGCATAATATTTATGTTCTTTTTGGATCATATTAGTATTTTTCTACATTAATTTAAATGCTCATATATACTTAAATATATTTTTTTAATGTAAAAAGTTAATTGAGAGAGTTTTACAGATTTCTTCGCGTTCATTATTTCACATATTTTAAAGATTTAATTAATTTAAGATTTTTCATACATATACCCTAAATATGTTTTGTTTTTAAAAATATTTTTTTGTATTGATTGTGTTTAATAAACGAGACATATTACTGTTTGTTTTTCAACAAACATTTTCAAAGTGTGAGAATAAAACCATTTTTATATTATTTTTCTTAACTTGCAATATTTTTAAGCAGATAAGTTGAACTAAATTGGTTTATGTGAGTAAAAGTTGTCGAAAGAGGCCGAATAAATGTGGTAGATATACGTGCTCTGAGAACCATGTGTAGTTCGTCTACGTATTTCAGAAAAAAGAAATCGAATTAAATACAACTTTTTGGGGTTTAAAGTAATATGTTGAACGAACAACTAATTTAATAAATTTACACCGCAAACTTGAACGGAAGACGTGATAGATTATTTAAAAAGTGTTGTTGGACGAAGTGAATGGAATTTTGAAAGATGGGAATGTAAGTAAGAATAACCATAGGGAAAATAGATCCATGTGGACGGAACTCCTGAATCATGGCCGAAGGACAATTTATCATATTAAGAACTCTTTCGTAGATCCGTTTGATAGCTCACGTAGTGTTTTTGTATTTCCTGACGTACCTAATTTACTAAAACTTACTAGAAACCACTTTGTTGAAAAGGGTTTTGTGGTTTGCGGCAATGAACATATCACTAAAAAAATACCTAGAAAATATACTAAGGAAACACAAAAGTGATCTAAAAATGGCGTTTAAATTAACACAAGAACAGTTGTTTCCAAAAAAACAAACAGAATGTTAAACTTATGGCTCAACGTTTTTCAAATACAAATGCGAGTGCTCTTTGGTTTTATGGGGAAAGGGATAAATAAGTAACAACTGGAAAGACACCGCTGATATTATTAAAATGTTCAATGACTGGTTTGACATATTTAACTCATGTGTGCCATATACGACTACATCTTAGAAAGAACAGTGTGCTTTTGGTTTACATTTTGAGTTTCAAAATAAGATTTTGGAAGATATATCAGATTTTATACTGATTTCACGTGTATTTTTGGTCATAAGCAGATTCTATTAAGGATTTACTTACGAACAAATCGTTGTTAGACCTGTATGAGTACTTAAAAGAAACACACAACGTGAAGTACATAATTATCACTAAACTAAACCAGATATATTGGAAAAAGTATTTTCCTGCATTCGTAGTATGCACATAGTACGCACAAACGACCATTCCAAGGCTCTTCAGTTTATTTATAGAATAAGATGATTTAAGATGGGAAGACATTCCACCACAATAATGTCAGTCAAACACAACATTCAACCGGATGTGAAAGAGTGCTTAACAGGAAATAACACCCCTTCAATCGGATCTCTGCAATCTGACGTGTCTGAGGAGTGTTAATCAGCAAAGCGATTCGGCCCACTGATTCAAAACTCTGATTTTGAAGTTGCAGATGGAGAGGAAGAATCATTAGATTTGCACAGATGCAACAACAATTATAGTGATTGAAAATGACGAAAATTTTGCTATGCAGAGTGAAAGCCTTTTTATTTAACTGGCTATGTAGTATTCAAAGTGCTAGAAAAATACACTAATTTAGACAATAAAGGCAGTGAAAGATTTAACAAAAACGAGGACTTTTCTTGGATAGAAACTATGTCGAATGAGAGCAAAAGGGTACCTAGTGAGGATTTTTTTAAATGCGCAAGAATAGTTGAACAAAGTTTTATCACGTTTTATGGTGAAAGGGATTTACGTAGTTAGAGTGATGTGAAAAAAAGTTAAACGCACTGCTAATGATACAATTAAGCAGACAAACATGCCAGATGAAGCCGTGACTCTTATTTTAGTGCGGACTTATATGCGATCTCTAACAAATTTGTTTTAGCAAAATAGGAAGGCCAACGAAACAGTACTTCAGAAAACTTCAAGAGTTCAACAAATAAACCCGGATTACAGGTACTGAACATTTGATTTCTTATCAGTAGGCTTAAAGTATTCATAAATTAATGTGAAATAGAAAACAAAAACATTGGTTCAGACTAACATTCTTAGTAAAACCAAAATACAAGTATTACTGTTAAATAATATTGGATTATTTAAACAATATGTTTTGCACACAAAGTATTAGAAAACAATCTTGACAATAGAACCAATTTTGTGTTGTGTTTTGGTTACTATGTAAGTTTAATTTAAATAAATAATTTCATTATTATTCCCTATTATTAATGTGATTAGGAAATATTAGTTTACAAACGGAAACAAAAATAACTTGTTTTTTTATCGTATTTATTTTCATATAATCACTAAAGGTGGTATTAAAAAGGCTTAAGATCTCTTGCATATATCATATTAAGAATACTACTAGAAAATTTAATTCATTATTGGTTTAAAAAATATTGGCTTTTGTCCAATTTTAACATATTATTCTCACGTGGTTCAAGAAATTCCATTATTCGAATTTGGTCATGAAGTTTTTCCGTTTCTATTTAAGAGTAAATTGACTGCATTTATTTCATAGTCGCTGAATAACTTTTCCGAGATTAACACTGGGATTCGGTTGAAAGACGGAACATGTAATTCTAATTAAATGTGATGTCATATTATGAGCATCTTACTGAAAAGTTGACACAAGAAAGGCTAGTTCAAGTTAAAAAGAACATTTCGTAAGAGTGTCATTTTGAATAATATTAGTTTTTTGAGGTATTTGACAGTGTAGTTAATGTGGTTAACCTCTAAGAAGAAGTCTCGTAGTTCGAAATCGGCGTTTAACTACTCCCCTCGTATATCAAGGACTTTTTGAGCTTAGTTTTCAGAAATAATAGCTTTCTATGATTTGAATATAATATTTGGCGGTTGCTGTGGCCTAGTTGATGAGATGCGTGTCTTTGGGTTCGTTTCTTAATGGTACTATAAAAATGGGTCTGTCTGGTTTGAGTGTTTGTTGATACCAATAGTCACACACGCAGTACGTATGCGAGTTTTATTTCCTCTCCAAGTGTGGTAGTTATATAATGACGGACTACGAGTTCACGTGCTTACTCCAGCGGTTCTAAACAAGAAGGATCGATTATTGGGGGCTGAAGACAATTTTGCCTCCCGGTTACACTCCTTAAAATGTTCATTACAAATTTAGATATCTTGAGAGGTACCATACGAATAAATGTATCTATGATTTCGAAGACAAGTAACATAAAATATTAATTAAAAACTTTTAACACACAAAAAATACTTTAAATTAAATCAAATAAAAATCCCACGAACTTCTGTCAATTATCAATTGATTGTTTGATATGAAAATATATAAATATTATTTGGAAACGATGATTCACTCGAATAAGATATTCTCCAGCGAAGTTAAAACATGGTTGAGACAGTCTGGAAGGAATGTTATCGTTAATATGTTGGAACCGCTAACAACTGGATGAAAACCAAGTCATTTTATTTCAGTATAGTTGTATTTTTAAAGATTTTTTCTTTAAGTGGTGTTTTGGAAGGTGCATTGTTATTTTTTAGCTTTTGCTACGTTCTTTAAATAATTACAACATTTAAAATACATGTAAACATTTACAATGACTATTGAAACCTCTAATAAGATAAATTATACTCAGTACTGCTGCAATATGGTGGGAATACGGTAGTGCAGTGATCAGGTCATCAATTTAATGATTATTTTTGTTAAAAAAAAGTCACATGTTTTATATCAAAATTGATTGTATTTTTAGTAACTTAAAGGGATTATCACAAATATAGACTATACTTTTTATTTGTTTTCCAGAAATAAAATTATAATTATTTTAATAGGAGCAATGATTATCAAACATTCTCTAAGAGCACGAGAACTAAAAACACTTAATGTCATTTTGAAAATAATAAATTTTAGTCAAGTTATTAAGCTGACTGGAACTCCCTTAGATGAAAAATAAATTGGATTTTATTTTTTTACATTATTTTACCCTTTTAATTTTATATTAATGTTTTGATTTTTTAGTAACTTAAAGAGATGGTCACAAAAACATACTGCACATTTTTTCTTCTTTAACAGAAATAAATTTACAATTTTTTTATACAATAAATTACTATCAAACATTCTCTACGTTTTAGTTTTTGAAAATGATAAATTCTAGATAAGTTGCTAAGCTGATTTGAACATCATCAGATGAAAATACTTACGATTAGAACTGGATTAAAAAAGTGTTGAAAAATCAAATACAATCAATAACTGACCGATGAAAAAAAGTAATGTAAATCAATCAATGTCATTTGGTTATTAAGCTATTATAAGATATATGCACGAATTACTTTTTATGAAATAAGCTTCATTAATATTAATAGTTATAAATTGATCGACAAACGGAAATACATTATTCACAACAAAATTATGCAAGCTAAATTTTGAGAAGTCTGCAAAGCCTTATATGAAAAAAAAACAAACAAACAAATTTGGAGATACGGGTAATTACTAAAAAGAAAAAAAAACTAAAAAATGAGACAATGATACAATTGTTTCGATATGAATCCTTTAAATATTTATAGAGCTTAATCTATGTGAAAATAAATTGATAGAAAATTAAAATCTGTAACACATATGTTATAAGTACTCTCGCGATTATTTTTACCTATGGTTTAAATATTTTTGGACTTACGAATTTTCATAATTAGTTCGTACTGTCAAAAAGGCCAACTGCGTGAACGGTGAATAAAATAACATTGGGACATAAGAATGCTGGCCGATTCGGTCATTCCGAAAAAAAACCACTCATAACCAACTTCCGTGGTTTAGTTGGTAAAACGCTTGACTTCCGTCCGAGGGATTCAAATTCTATATACCCTATGGTGCCCAACCAAAAAACAAATATTATAAAAAACGTCTACTACTCCAGTGATTCTAAAGCCCAAGGTTTGATTGCCGCAGACAATAATGTATCCCAGTCATGCTCTTCAATATGTCTGAATCACCAATTCAGATATGTTGAAGGGTACAAAATACAAAATAAAAAGTCTTGATGGTGAACATTTCATTAGTTGCTATGCGTGTCATGTGTGTCGGCTGAGTCTGCATCAATATGTAATCGAGATTTATAAACACCCTAACAATGTTAATCGAGGTGAAGGATTAAATATCAAATCTGCATGATATCGCATAGTAAAACAGAAAATCAAATGAAGTGTTTATGTTTGCTATTGGGATACGCTGTGTTCTTTCACTATGGTTACGAACCAGAACGTACTCGGACATTTCCGTTACAGTCATGAGTGAGGACGGACTCGAGGGTTCACGTTACGTTTAAGACTTGTTATAGATAAGCCAACTTTATAACTAACAAGCCTTGAAGATGAGAATTGCAACGTTCTCGAAAAGTCAAAAAATCGCGGTATGAACCCCAAAATACCTCCCACTATATATGTAACACATGTTTGAATGCTAAAATCACTTTCAATCGTATACATTTTAAATTAAATAATGATAAATCTAAACTTTTGACAGATCACTAGGAACCGGTTTAGAATAACCGATGTGATGCAGATAGGAGCTACCAGTATCAGGTCTGATGAATGGTACCCTCTGAGTGGGCAACACAATACCATCTATACCATACCAAGGCCGTTTCCGTAAATATGCCGTTGGCAATTGCTTTATAATGTTTCTAAATTATAATATTTGCTTCGATTTAGCACTGGGGACACACTTAATATTGTAATAAATTGGAATTAACATTAAAACTTGTTTTACTAACACGAAAAAAAGGTTTTTAAAATTAACAACTGTTTTAATTTAATTTAATTGTAATGGAGAGCTTGAAATTAATACTAGCAGCGAACTAAGTGTTTCATATTACAGTTTATGTTAGGTTTATTTTCATACAGAAAATTATTTTTTTCAATATCAGGTATCAAATTTTCCTTATTGATTTTCGATATTTTTTTTTGTAGTTCACGTTTATTATTGATATCTGTTATCATATGGTTTCTGCCTTTAACTTGGAAATGCTATGTTTTGGTTGATTGAAACATGTACATAAACGTATTTATCTATTATTTTCCTTTCTCGTCTCCTTCCTCCAACTCTCTCACATATGACACATGCTGTGCATTATGTACATAAACGTATTTATCTATTATTTTCCTTTCTCGTCTCCTTCCTCCAACTCTCTCACATATGATACATACTGTGCATTATGACTTTAATCGATTTTATTTGTATTGTTTTTGTCCTATTTCTGTTTTACGTGGAATTTTATTATTGTATTACTCTTTCGTTGTATACAATAAAACCTGGTGGGCTTATTGCCATATTGCAATATTTTCCTACTGGTGTAATTGGTTTAATGTTAAATATTATATTTTACTTATGAATTGTATTGTAATATTAAGTATCAAAATAAAATAACTTATTATATTGCAAGTATTGTATCACTCTTTCGGTGTATACAGTACGGTTTATCGCCATATAGTAATCTCTTTCAACAAGTCAGAAACATGTCAAAGGAGTAAAACGAAAATCAATTGGAATTCTTTAAAAATAAATAAAGTATCAATGGGAATTGAAGCCGCAACCCCCAGGCTCGAAGACAAACATTTTTATAACTAGGTCACGGAAGATATCAATTTTGGACTGAGGAAGAAGCCTTTATTATTTTTCATGAGAGAAAATAAAAATCTTTTTTGTTTGCTTTTTTTCAAACATAAATAAATGAATATGGGTAGATTGATAGCAACATATACTCGTAATAGTATATACATACATACACACATTCCAAAATTGCACACACATCTTAAGATAAAAAGCAGAAAATACATTTAAGAGAGAAGCTATCAAAAGGTCTGGGTTCATCTCATAATATCTGATAACGGCCGAGATACTTCCGACCAATATAAAGTGAGCCAGGCGGTGAGGATATCAGATATGTTTTAGCCCACACCCTTGTACATATAGACTAAGAAAGAAACAGAAAATGAATAAATGGCGGAATAAATTAAAAAGTAAACCTTCAAATACCACCTCAGATTAACTGTCAGCGAGAAAAGAAAAAGCTGACAAGGGTCCAAATTTTATCAAAATAAAATCACAATTGAAAAATGATGTTCATACATACAAACCACAATACGAAAAATGGAAATAAATAAGCAGTAATATAAAAATTAACGAGAAGAGAACGCACACACAACCCCCGATTCACTGCCAGTGAAAAGAGGGAAAACAAATACCAGTCAAAACAAAAAAAAACACTATTTAGAAGGTAATATTTTGGATGATTTCTGAAGGTGTCACTATTCACCCACTCTTTTCAGGGCAAATACAATTCATTCCAGCATTTGCTGGCTGAGAATGAGAAGGCTCCCTAAAACATACGATACTACGCAGTTGTGCCAGACAATTTTAGAAATCGAAGACAGAAAAACTGGGATCTCGAATCTGATCATCTTCAATGTTGAAGAAGATTCCCTTAATGTATCTGTGAAGAGGCCTGAAAATGATAAGATTGTTGAATATTAATTAATATTAACACCATCGTTGAGTCCAGGATAAGAACGCAGAGACTTGGTAAAATAAGTAAAGCCAAATCTAGACTCATCAAAGTATTATTTGAGGACTCACAATTGAGTAAGAAGATTCTCATCAGTATAAGTTCAATTCCAGCACCATAAAAGGTTGGACCAGACAGAACACGGATGGAGAAAAGGATGTATGCCGATGCAAGAAATAAACTGGAGGCCAGAAAAAAGACCGGTGAAACCAATATTATTACAGGATATGTTACCTGAAAGGTATTCCGAAGATTGCAGATAAGACCCCCAAAAAGTTAACGAATATTTCTTGTTTGTATCAGAATGTTAGACTAAATTGTCCAGTTTCCCCTTCTTCCATCTATCTTGATACCCGAAACTTGACTCGATTCCTCCGTCGCTTCATCCGAGTTGGGGTTTTGTGGCCACGCAGTGTACATAAGATACCGGAATGTAGACAGTAGTAATAAGAGGCGTGGAGAGAGAGTCCTCATCTTGGTTCGCAGTGACTATCAATCCAGGGAGCTGAAACCGGTTAATTCGGATGTTGAACAGATTTTTGTGCTAATATCAGCAACACCCTTCAAGTTAATCTTGGGATGCGTCTACATTCCACCTAAATCTGACTTCATTGTCTATAAGCATCACTGTAAAGATATTGAATTTTTACGTAATCATTATCCGGATGGTTAAAATAATTTTCTGTGGCTATAACCAATATATCTGTGACTATAACCAATCACATATTGAATCAAATTCTGAATCATACATGTTATGAGACAATTCGACTGATTTTCTTACCATACCTGTCTGATTTCGTCTTTGATATTTTATCTTCAATTTGTATTTTCTTTTTCAATGATTTGTCTATTTTGTATGTATTTTATGCGCAGTACAGGTTGTGCGCCTATGGACGACCCCGTATTGTGTTGGTAACATGTGATTTAACGATTTGATATCTGTTTCATTCTAAATATTTTTGTTGTAATTGGGTAAAATGATTTATTTTGTTGTGTTAATCTGTCAAACTTACTGTGTTGAACACTCAGGCTTTTTTTATATTTTTGTTGTAATATGCATTGTACCGTTTACTTATAAATAAATAAATAATGTTAGATTATGATAACATCAAAATGCTGAATCTAAAACATATAAATAAAATATACTCGTATATTTTAAACAATTCAATGGACTACATGAAAAGTATGTTGTCCTCGGGTAATAATATATTTTCTATCAAATGATGGTAAGTTTTTGGCAGTTTGTGTTTTTCCTCTCGGTTCATCGAAAACTAACAAGGAAAAATCACTAACGCAAAATTCTACGATCTCTGCACCTCACGCAGCAAACCGAGCGCCCCACCACCCTTGGGATCCACCCCCTTGGAATCCCACCCCCTCCCCTCTTTTCGGTCAGAACTCGAAACAGGGTCGCGGTGTTCTACAAAATAGTTAATGTTTGGCGAGCGAATGGAAAGGTTTACCCATCAGGAGACTGAAGATGAGGGCCTTGGCACATTCGAAACGTCACAGTATTGACATGGTGCGTGATGTACTCGAAAATAAATACAAACATTTATTACCCTGTCGCGAAAACCTATACTAGTTATATTTCACATTTATGGGAGAGAAGTGAAAAAAATTGTTGGACTGTTAAGAATCCGCGCAACGCAAATGTGCTTAAGTGTTGTGTGACTTGACAATAAAGTGATTCTTACAGCGTTTTGTCTTAAGTTTCATACACTTAATTACCATTGTGACGGTGTGTATTACCTGCATCGAGATGTTTTTGGATTGATACGCTTGGAGATGTTGACACACTTCGTATTCCAGACAAACTAAGTACCACTCTTCACTATTTGCATACGAATCTTGCATCCGTCATTCACCTTGCCGTCTGGCATACGTTTGATTTAATGCTAACATACATGAACGCCTAGAGCAAGATATTCTACTTTCAAAATTCAAACAAATTAAAAAGTTTTAAAATCTCCCCGCAAATATTCGCTCTAAAAATCCATAATCATCTAATCAAATTATCCATAACCTCCCTTATTTAATACTAAACGAAGCTTCAGGGTCAATCTTGGCCAAAAGTTTTTATTTCACCATCTTTCCGATAACTATTCCAAAGGAAAAGATAATTGTCACCGTCGAATCATCAATTCGTAAATTAAATGACAACTTGATTGAAACCGTTCGAATCATAAATGACAACTTGATTGAAACTCTAAGCTTAGACAAATCTTACGTAATACCCCACGTCACCTGAATAGAAACGGTAGATACCGATTTTTTTAAACTGCACATGTATAGGTACAAATGTATTAACCCCCTGTATTTATCTTTTTAAAATATGTATCCTATAAAGTCATATCGTTAACCCTCGCCCATTTTCGTAGTATATTTAATAAAATATATGTATATTTATGTATATATCTCAATCTTTTTGTATGTCATATAAACGCGTGTGACGTATATTAATTTAAGTATATTCATATGTTATGTATATTTATAACACTAAGTCCATATGATGAGTCCGATGAAGGAGTAAGGTGTCTTTAAATTGGACAAAAACTTTGAGCACAAACCATCAACGGTGTACTCTCCGTATTAGTTGCCAGCTAACAGCCGATGGGTATGGTTGTCAGCACTGCAGCTCTGCAATCGCTTGAACGGAGAACTAGCGCTGAGTTGGATTTCACTGCGCGCACCGCTACTTACGCCGTCAGTCACACCCGACACCTTGAAGCGATCGCACCTCGTAATTTTTGTCTTCTTACCGCACGCCTGCACGTGAGTTGGGTTTTTCTCTATGTGCAGCTCCTGTCTCGCGCCAACACACAGCGAGTACAACCAACAACATATACACCGGCCTGTAAGGACATCCGCCCAGGCCGACATCACAACTTCGCCACATTTGCCCCGGAAAGAAGTGTCTGACGACGACCACTGAATCTCCTCATCGGGCGAGTGAACGGACATCTATCTATCCTCCTCTCCCTATCTTATTTCATACTTATTTTATATTTACTTAATAATTTGTGATGCCCATTTGAAGCTCCGACGCCGTTCATTGGTGACTAAATAAGATACATAAGCGCAAAGTAATGCTCACCTACTCATAAACGATCTCTTTGTTTCTCTCAGGGGATCTCCGCTGAAAGTCAAATCGCCGTCCCCCACGTCAGATAGATCGGCTTCTCCAAACCCTTCCTTGTATATCTTCAAGAGTTGCTAGACCTAGTAAACACCGGAACGCTTTCTAAGAAATCGTCCATGCATGTCGCTAGTACGTTTTAACCCTCTTTCTCAGGGGAGGGTCTAAAATTTAGGAGTTAAAAGCGGGAAATAGCAAAGTCGTCTTCTTCCTCTTCCGCGTTGGCAAAAGTGAGAGAACCGGCAGTTCACCTTTGTTTTTTCTATCACCATCACCCCAGTGCCCGCTCTTCCTTACAAGCCCAGCCGAATAATTCCGACATGGACTGGGACGGTTACAAAGTTTCGAAATAAGTTTAGAATCAGAGAGCCCACCAAAAGAGCAGCCAGCTCTTTGCAAACCAACTGTTTTTAAGAAGCAGAGGATACCGAGTCCCTCGAGCTTTCCATCTTAAGCCTCACCAGCTCCCCCAAACTGACTCCATGCCCGACCGGAACGCATTCCGCCAATCGTATTGCGAGAAGCGGACAAATACGTGGAGCTAAATAACAAATTCCAAGCGGCCAACATGCCCTTTCGAAGGCTTTCAACGGTGACCTACACAACCAGACCTAGTCTATAAATTCATACCGTCTGCTGGCTAGAGTCTAGTTGGCTCAAAGTGTCTTTTTACACTTATCAACTAGACAGCGAGAGACCCCTCCTCGTTGTCTTGTCATTTATATCTCTTTCGGAGTCGATGAGATCATGGAACAACTTAAAACCCTCGAATATCCGATCCTTAATGTCCTCAGGATGAAGAAATGGCAAAAAAGTCCTCCTGATGGTGATAATTAAACTCACCAAAATCTCAAGAGGAACGGTCCGGTCCATCTACAATAACCTGAATGTCAACTTCGGTGTGAAGATCACCGTAGAAGAACTAAAGAAGAAAACCTCAACAGAACAGTACAACCGCTGTCAGAAATTCTTCTACAGCTCAACCAGTTGTCACGCCCCCCACGTGTGCGTAAAATACGCACGATTTCACCGCACGGCCAAATGCAAAAAGTCGCGCGACGCACCTGCAAACTGCAGCGGGGTTCACTCGGTCAATTACAGGGTCTGTCCCGCGTTTACGAAGACGCTGAATCTTGTCAAGATTCACACTGCGCCCTCCTCAGCTACAGAAATCTCCAAGAGAGCCATATTTCTATCAAAGCCAGTGTCGCGTCTCCTGCGATAATATACACCAGCATCGTGAGAAACATTAACCCCTAACCCTCTCCCTAATTAGCCTACCCATCGCAGGAACATATCACGACGGTACTTAAAAACTTTGACGCGGTCATAATAGTGGCCTAGAGGTATTCAACCACCTTGCAATGTTTGTCTCCCGAAATTACTAAAATGAGCAGACCTGTTCTGGAAGGCAAACGCCACTTGCAGAAGAAACAAGCGAGAAATCGAGGACTTAATCTTCGACCGACACTCCGGTTTATCGAGTCAGAATTTTACTTACCTTTCGCGGACTGCCTTCCTAATATGGTAGCAAGATACCTCAACGCCAAATATCCGTTTTTGGTACAGCCGCGTCGCCAACATCCACGGCCGCACGCTGTCGAAGATCTCCTCTCGCAAAATATACTTTGTGGACTGCCCCGTTACCCCAATGAGATACTCTCTAACAGAAAATCGCTCAGCAGACGTCCTAGATATCATAAAAAATGACATTCTCTTTATTGGCGACTTGCTAACTATACACATAGAACAGTTGCAGTCTGATCATTATCCCGTTTTTATTAACTTTCACCGACAACAATCCCCTCCCAAACCCGCCACCTAACAGGAGGCCCATCACCTCCTGGGATGACTTCGCGACCACTCTCGAGTCAAACCTCAAAGTGCGACCTCTCTACCTGGTCCCGGGGCCATTGACGATGTGGTGAGTTACCTCACTTTTAATCTTCAATGCCCTTTACATGCATATATTTCGCTTTCAAATACGTAGACATCATATTGCTTCCCATACCGGGTAAAAATTCAACTCTCCCGGAAAATTCCCACCCGTAAGCTTATTGCCGACCCTAGGTAAACTGCTCGAAGGACTTATTCTCGATCACCTATCAAGCGAGATAGCAAAATTATACACGCAGCATGGTTTCCTGCCATGTAAAGCTTTCGACAGCGTTTGGACTGTTAGAAACAACGGACTGCTTTTCAACAGTAGGAAAGAAGCCACCGAGTCACCAAAAAAGAAAAGAAATCGGCGAAATACAATACAGATCGACAATTTTGATGAGTGCGTCATTAGGAGATACATTTATGATTTTTATATAAATCAAAAAGTACTGCCGACAATCCCAACATTATTACCAATTTTACGGGAATCAATGAATTTTTCCTGTGGCGAAACGAAACTGAGTGAGGTTGGAAAATCTACGGAATTCAAATGGCAGAAAACCAAAGACAATTTAAAAATACTTTAAGAAAAAATCGACATTGTGTTTAAAATAATTGTGTATTTAAGAGCAATAAAGAAATATAGAGAAGAAGGAAGGTCGATTATCTACACCGACGAGACTTACGTGCATACAAGCCACGTATCTTCAAGAATATGCAGCGATAATTCCAATGAAAGACTTCGGAAGTCCATATTTAAAGGATCTCGCTTCATTATTGTCCACGCAGGGGGTGAAAGCGGATTTTTACCAAATTGTCTTCTCCTTTATAAGTCACACCAAACGACCGGGTATTATCATAACGATATGAATTTCGATAATTATAGAAAGTGGCCAAAGGAAAAATTAACACCAAATTTAGATCCCCGGTCCGTTGTAGTTATATACAATGCATCACATCACAACAAAGTAATTAATCCTGCGTCAAATTCAAATATAAAAAAACCGATATGATGCAATGGCTTACTCGAAAAAATATCATATACCTTTTCCCAACGATATGCTGAAACCCGAATTGTATAAATTAATAACATAAAAACAATTTTAAGGTATGTGCAATCGACAGACTATTTCAAGAACATAACCACGATGTTTTGCGCCTTCCGCCGTATCATCCTGATCTTAACCCGATGGAGAAAATTTGGGCCTCTGTCGAAGGGTATGTTGATTCTAGAAATGTACAGTTCACATTGAATACAATGGATCAATTAGTAATAGAAAAAGTTTCTTTGATAAACTCTGAAGAGTGGAGCAGAATATGTAGCCACGTGAAATACATAGAGTCGGAATATTGGGAAAGAGAAATAATGTTTGACCATAAAAGTGAAAACCACAATTCATAATAAGTTTAAGTGAAGCAAGTGATTCATCATCAGACTGTGAATAATTTTATTTGTGAAATAAAATTAGGCTGTTTCTTTTCTAAATGTATTTATGTACAATAAATTAAGTTCTTTTTGTATTTTTATGTTGTGTTTCTTAACGAATACGTTTCTAAAAAAACAAATATTCATTTCTATTTCTTTAAAATTTTCCATTGTGTATTTGTAAATAAAATATAAGGTTTGTTAGAAATAAATAAAACTTCTTGTTTCTTTCAAACTTTCTTTTTCTGTATCAATAAATAAATATTTTTTCTAAACAAAAAAAAAAACTTCTGTATTTTTAAATGAATAATAAATAAATAAACTACATAATCTGAATATACAATACATAAAAAATCATGGTCACCCTTCTACACTATTCTTTCCTTACGGCGCGTGGACTCTACCTTAATTAAGTATTTTGAGAGTACATGGACATACGCGTTGAGAGTTGTTGAGAGTAATATTTGGGCGTAACTTTTTGTTTTTTTTTTAGTAAAGCAAAAATTTGCATTTCACGTAAACTAGAAATGTTTATTAACGGTGGCAGTTAAGTTGAGCTACAGTTTTGTAGTTTTAATCTAATGGGTGTGAAAAGAAGACAAATTGATGTGTAACTGTGTATGGTATACTCGCAAAAAAATATTTCTAAATGTCGACTATGTGTGTAGGTAAATTAAGCACATAACTCTTATTGAATTATAATAAATAAAAGTCAAAGGTGATCCAGAATCTTGTAGCAGTTACATAATGGATCGTAAAAAGAACGACAGCCTAAATCGTTTTGAGTGTTGTGCCGCTGAAAAACGATCCAAATGTGAACCAGATTTTGACATTCACAATAAATAAATGGTTGCGCACATATCCGCCAAATGAAATATTTACATGCACGTCAGGTAAATGCCACTTGATCAAGGATTGCTCCGGACCTTTATTCTTCCTACAAGACGTTTTATTTGTTGCGAAAGTTTTAAATGTCACGCGTAAAACCGTCGACCCTTTCAAGATCACACTTCTTTTTGGACTTATTGAATACGTCGAGATCGAAAAGATTTCAACATTAATATGAAACTCGTTTCTATTTGCTAAAAATAATAAAGCGACACACCTTGAAAATATATTATAATTGTGAAGCACAATGTCACTTTAATGAACCGACAGATAAGTAACTTTTTGATTTGAACAAAATGATTTATTATTTTATTTAACTGGGTGATTAGAGCAAAATAAATGTAGAAAAAAGGTATCCTTACTTCTTATTTCGAATGGTGATAGTGTTATGGTCGTACAGATACATTTTTTTAGTCCGGTCAATGCATTAAGAGAAGCTATATGTATTCAGAAATGCGCCTTAAAATGCGTAAATGTCTCCGTTATGTGCTCGTCTCCGTTATGTGCTCGTTTTTCTGCATTTATCCACTCTTACAAAGGGGTGAATTCTTTAAAACCCACTTATGCATATTGTATAAAAAACAAGACTGACAGGGTGGAACTTGGCTGATAAAGCTCCATAGCTTCCTAGAAGGCTGAAATCCAGGCTGTTTTTTTTTGTTGGATCCTATATTTAGTGTTTATTTTTAACATCCACCTCCTACCACACCCGTCGGTTATAGGGTTATTTAAAAGAGTTTGCGGGAAACGAAGTGAGTTGAGGTTAGTTTTGTGATGTCCCGGTATTACTCGTAGGTAAGAGCTATCTTAGACCGCGCCTTAGACCGCACCTTGCAAAAAATGTCTAGTACTCGTATTTTAATTTATGATAGAATAATAAATTTACGAATTTACGAGATGTGTTACTTACTGATAAAATTAAGAAAGTTACACTGGGATAGTTTGGCTAAATTACGAAGATCAGTGATGAAAGACTTATAATGTAAAATCTCACATGCCTGAAATTAATGGAGAACGACGATTATCAAGTCTAAAGGAAACATTAATTGAAGTAGTTGAAGGAATTTTAAGTGCGAGAGAGGTGAAAAGTTCAAGAAACAGAAGATAGTGCATTACGCGATGTATGGATAAGGACCAAAAATACGATATGTACATGGATGAAAGTTTGTGAGATATACCTGGGTGGTTTTAAAAGTTTGATAAACAAGCAAATAAAATACATCATTCACTACTGGCAAGTATCATTCCTCAAGTGACCTTTGTCGAAATATCGACCAGGCGTGACGCGTTGTTAATGTTTGACAGCCATCTGAATCGATCATTTTAACATTTGCCGCAACAATGGAAAAAAAAGAGTGCCATAATAGTCGCGCAGATCAAAGCTGAGTTAGGTGAGGTTTACAAATACTCTGCACCAGCGTTAAAGACTTTATTTCTGGATGAGCATGGGTACACGCACCGAAGATGAATCGCGCTCTAGAAGCCCAATTGCACAATTGGATTTCCCAACCTCGTAAATCTACCACGGAGGAAATAGTAATTGAAACGTATACTCTTCGTTATCCAAAAGGGAAATTGCGTGATACCATGTAAGTTTAATAATAATCCTTGTGTCAAACAAAGGACGTTTCGTAAAATACCCTAAATTCATACGAAAGTAGGAAGATATATTAGGAAGTCCTGGAAATATATCGAAGATTATTTAAATTCAAATGTGGGATATAAAAATTCTTCTAGAGAATTGTCTTGAAAAAAACGTTATATTTAAAAAAAATCTAGCTAAAAAATCTAGCATATAAACGAGAACCCTAATAAGTAGTATAAATAAATTTACAATACAATTAAATTAAGTATGGTATGATACAGCACCCGACTGAATAAGCTTTATTCTGCACATAACATACCAATCCAATTCGTATATCCTCTTGCGTACGCTTATTTATTACTGTCTGTCTCGGATCTTATATTTGAAAAACGCCTATTTTATTTTTCAGTACCATAAAAAAATTGCTTTATTCTAGTTCCATCTCTTAGTTTGCATTTTTTAAAATTTTAGAATAAGTGAAATAAAATGACTAAGAGGACCCAGCCCATATTTAAAGTATTTTGAGATAATTGAGGACAGTATTCAGCAACTTTCTATGGGCTTGTATGAAATATTTTTTAAACGGAATTTAACCACAATCATTTATATTGCTTGATAATTGTATATGTTATACTCGTATATACACATCTTATTGAATTAGGGTCACCTAGAATAATTACTATAATTAGTGTTAATACATAATTATTATTAATTTTTAATGTTTATTTTCTAGGAATTATTATTGTATTATGTTGCTGGGTTAACAAGCCTTACAATATTGGTAATTGATGTTGCTACCCCCCCCCCTTTTTCTAGGAATTAACGTTAACTCTTAGAGTATTATAAAATTTGTACTTAATTTCTTAGTGTGATTTAAACTAGTGCGTCCCCAGTGATCCCAAAACTGAGAAAAAAAATCGAAATATATAACTTTTTTTTGTGAACAGTTTGAAATGGGAAAGCATAAATATATCTCTGTAATGAAAAAAAGTCAAGTATTCTGGTTTTATTAAATCCGGGAATATTATCCAATAGACAAATTGCTAAAAAATAGTGTGTTTCTAGTCAAACTGTGGATAGAACATTACTTTTAAAAAATAAATTATCAATAACTACGAGTACAAATAGGCGTTAAAATTGTGCCAAAAAAAAAAAACGCAAAACTAGACCCAGAACGGTTTGGTGAATCATTCAGTGTGCTATCGAGAACCGCAGTGCTCCAGCAAAAACTAAAAAAAACATTGTTGGATTAATTTTTTTTTTGCAAATATACGCTTAAAAGAGCTTTGCTTATTCAAATGAGATGTGATCTTTAATTTATAAAATATCATTGACATGATTGCTCGCAAATCTTTTCAAATAAGCACTATGAAAAGGAAGGAAGTTCATAATATATTGATGTGAAACATCCATTTTATTAAAAGTTTGGATACAGCGTGGCGAAGATACAGCCTGGATAAATAAAAAAACACCTTAGTAATAGCTTTTGACACATTTTTTAAATTTGATTTTATGAACGCAACATTTTCACATATGCATGTGCATGTTTTATACATATGCTTGTGCATGTTTACAAAAAAAATTGCTAGCTTATAGTTCAGAAATTCTAGGATGAGTCCTGTGACAGCTCACAAATTTGCCCCAATACAATCTTGTAACGATGTTCAGTAATTTGAATTATTATATCAACTTTAATATAAGCCTCAATTCTAATAAATAGCAAGTTATTTAGGTAAATACTTTACATAAGATTGTATTGGGGCAAATTTGTGAGCTGTCACAGGACTCATCCCAGAATTTCCGAACTATAATTAACCAAATTTATTGTGTGTTTATTAAAGCAAAATAAATCGTTAATCTACGTATCGAAATTTACTTAATATTATACTCGTATATAATAATAGCACAAGTAAAATTATAAATATTACTTTGCAGGCACATACTTGCAATCCACGTAAAACAAAAATATGAATCGAAAAAATGTATTTAAGTTAAACCATCTCGGGACTAGTCCAAAACTAAGCAGGGGTAGACAAAAGGATTAGCAAGTACGTAAATCAATATACACTATTTACGATCAATAAATATAAAAAAAAATAAAAATGAATTTGTGAATCAACATTAATGACAACATTAGGTGACACCTGAATTTAACTACTAATAAAACAATAGCAAGAATTTCAATACTTTTACACTAATTCGTATTGTGTTAACACATTGTTTTTGTAATAACAAGTAAATAAATCTTATTTCACACTATGCATTTTTTTATAATTTTTCAGCTATATAAATTTTGATGCATAAAAATCTATACAAGTAGATTTAACCCTTAGGCGGGCGCATCTAATCTGTGAGATGAGGTACCTAGTTTTTTTACCAATGGGCGAGGTTTACCGACAAAGATGTGAAGCTTATAGTAGCTTCCTGACTCCATACCCCTCACACAAGGGTATCTTTGTTATTTCGCCAGTGCATTGTTGGTTCCATCATAGACGTTTTAATCTACTGGATGAGTTGCGCCCGATTATGTTAGTATTTTTGATTTCCGAAAAAAAAAATCTCAATATTTCTTTTTATATACCTGCAATAGTACGTATATCTATGTTCCCCTTATTCAATGATATTGATCGTTATTTACTATATGAATACAAACATGCACGCATGATATCTGAAAATTGTTATAAGAATGTTTTAGAAAAGGTTCAGCGTGAGTTTGATCAGGAATAACTTTCTAATCATATTTTGATTACTCCCTTTTGTTTTTGTGAAAAGGTTTTATGATCACAAGTGAATTTGAATTTTATATTCTAAATAATGTTTGAAAAAGTGCTAGCATAGTGTTCTCTAATGTTAAGTTATTGCTTTTATTTTCGTTACATGAACTTATGAAGATGTGACAGTTAATTGCACATACTTTTTACTGTGCTAAATCTTTTTTACAAACCTTTTGTGGGTATTAAATGAAAAAAAAATTGTGATGTTACTGAATTGCATTAGTTATGTTGATAAGCTGCCAATAAAATACTGAGAATGTTGTAAACTAGTTATCTTCTATTTTAAGAAAAACAATATGAGAACATTTAAAATTTTGTTATTGAAAAGAGCAAAGAAATGTACAAATGTTATATAATCATGTTCGAGGGAAAAGTTCAGTTTGATAAGCTTTCCCTTAAGCCTAAGCAGAAATTACATTTTTAATCTCACAGATGAGTTGCGCCCGAAACGTTTGTTTAAAAATATCACGCCATTTTGATGGGTGTTTCATAAAGTCATATCTTTATTTCAAAGAATCATAAACAAAGTGAAGACTTGTTTCTTCAATTATATCAAAACAAGTGTGGGTTAGTTTTTAATGCATAAACGTCCAATTATATTTAAAACCGCTAGACAAGATCCGAAAATCGCACGCATTTGGTTTATCATAATTTTTACAGCTTGCTCAAATGTGTGCTAATTTTTAAATTTTTAAATCTAATTTTAAACCATTCAATCAAACATTGAAATTGAAGCTGTCAAAAAATGAACTGTTAATAAATACGCTCATTAAGTGGAACGTTCTTTTGTAAATCAACTTTTTTTTTTAAACAATTGGACTATACCCAAAAGGAAAAAAAGAATACACGTAGAAAATAAGCATAAATGCCCTTTTATAATGTTAATTCTTTTATTTAATTTCAATTTAAACCTGACATAAGTACAATTACGTCCAAATAATTTTTAATTAAAATAAATTAAAAAATATAGGTTTCGTGCTTACCCTCTCGTTTACCTTGACGTGTTAGTAAAATAATTGGTTGTATTGAATTATTTTTAATTATGAAAATAAATATTTACATCGAATTATTAAATTGAATCTGAATTAATAAATAACAAAAAAAATATTTTTTCGTTATATGTCCATACTTTTTCGTTCTCGCATAAACAATGCAATATTTATTAAATTATGAAAAACAATAAATTAAAATAATTAATAACGTTGCATTGTTTTACCCTTAATTTAAAATGTTCATGAAAATGAAAAAAAAAACATTTAAATTTCTTATATTTTATGTCTGGTTAGTATCTATGATTAATCAAATCTAATATTATTATACCGCTATCTTTTAAGGAAAACACAAACTGTTTGCTAGCATCATACTTAATTTTGAATTCAACAAGTTATTGGAAATGAAATGAATTTATATATTAGTTCGAAAAGTTTTCTATAGATGGCATTAAAGTGTTTGAATTTAAAAAAATATATTTTCCTTCCAAAGTAAATTCTGTCGTGTGCATATTTAGCAATTAAACATATCTTCGCTGAAATAAAAATTTATTGGTTTAACATATAAGCACCATAATAAAAGCAAGGCGCTGGAGGTGGTTAAATCAGGTATTAAGGATGCCGCTTGGTAGCTGATCAAGAATTACGGCATTTCATCACCTGCAACGGCCTCGACGTATCAGACACCTATCCTGCAGCACACACCAGATTTACGATCCATAGTTTCAGCCTAATAGGGCAAGGCGTATAGTATCGGGCTTTGGACCAACCAGGATGGAGGCGTTATATGGCATCCCAGTGTTCTTAATGGAACGTACTCGTCTAGTGATATGATTAGTATCAACATTGTTATTTTGTTTGGCAAACGACCTTTTTCAATGAATTGATAACATATTTTATATTGATTTTCAAATAAAATTATCAATAAATTAAACAAAAATAGTTTCTGGCAGAGAAGACGATGAAGCATCTAAGTATTATTAATATTATAATAATATATTTCCACCTTATATACTTTTTGAACTTTTCTTAAAAAACGAGGTACAGGGCACGCAAAAATTAATTTTTCTGCCTTCGATTTCTGAAATTGTCTGGCACAACTGCGTAGTATCGTATATTCTAAGGAGCTTTCTCATACTCAGTCAGCAAATGAAGGAATGAGTTGCCTCTGCCCTGAAGAGAGTGGGCGAACAGTGACACTTTCAGGAATGCTCTGAAATGTTACAAAATAATAAACATTTTTACATTAATGCTTTCCTTAAATATATGATAGTTATTATATAAATAAGAAAGGTGAAATGTGTCGAAATAGAATGAAGGAGATTCGTTTAATCTGCCTCCTCGATAAGAATAAGAAGAATGGATCGTGATCGTGCCGATGAGTTACGATAGCTCGGTTAAGGATTTAAAAAAAAAATAGTGCCAGAATTTGGGTTTTAAATTATGTACGAAATTAAGCTGTATTTAAGTTTTTGGAGATTCTTTACCAAGTACTTTTTTTCCTCATGCAATTAAAAAACACATTACGCATACATTAATTAATCGATGTTGAGATACTTTTATCTACAAAATACATTTATTTTCAACAATTAATATCCGTCTTATTTAATATTTGTTGAGTACTTTTTTGTCATATACGCGTTTTGTATTTTATTTTCTTCGATATATAAAATTTCTTACCAAGCAGTTAAAACCAGGGCTGTGGAGTCGAAAAAAAAAACACGACTCCGACTCCGATTCCTATATTTACCAACAACACGACTCCGACTCCACAACTCCGACTCCACGACTCCGACTCCAAACTCCGACTCCACAACTCCGACTCAAAAAAGCTCAATTTAATCAGGTTGTTTCCTACCTTTGCATATAGCCATTTTTTTCATGTTATATGGATAAAAATAAAACAAGATCAAACTTAAATAATTATTTATTAGAGTTTATTCTTAAAAACAACATTGCTTCTATTAAATATGTATTCGTAGAGGCTCTCAAATCAGAATTGAGAATTTCAAGAGCGGAAAATAACCGCTCTACGGATACTTGGGTTGGCGGTAATGCTGTAACGATCAATGCTGAATCTTTTACCATTTCTAAATACCGCTGTATTGCCATTTCAACATTTAACTTATAAGTTCGGTCAATTTTTTCCATTATTTTCAATGCATCATAAAATTCAATTTTAAATTTTGAAATAGAGTCTCCTTCATCTATATTGGCACTGTGATTCAAACGAGGACGTTTTAGTTTATCTTTTTGATTGAGATATTTTTCAAAATCGTCTTCAGATTCAGCGGTGTCGGATGAAGATGATGATACTTCGTGTACGCTGCCTGCTGTCGTCTCTTTTTCTAGTCGAAGGCCTTTCATACGAACGGTTAATTCAAACAGAGCGTTTTTAGCTCTATTTATTTGTTCTTCCGTCAATATGGATCGAACCATGGGGTTAACATAGATCGAACCATGGGGTTAACAGCCAACAGAATTTTCTTTCGACGTGAGAAAGAAGGAGACAAACAGATTTTCGTAGACTTGATGCATTAAATGGATCTCGGTGATTCACCATATCGGCGCGACTTGCGCCTGCAAGTTTAATATTCGTGCACAATACACATTCATTATAATAATTAAAAAAAATGTATTTTAAATTTTAACGAAAAAGTAGTCGGAGTCGCTCGTTTTTTACGACTCCTACTCCGACTCCGACTCCGGCCCAAACACCGCGACTCCGCGACTCCGACTCCAACTCCGACTCCGACTCCACAGTCCTGGTTAAAACACTTGTTTGCTTATTAAGTGAACTGAGATATTATTCCAGTATTCCTGAATTGTGAAAGTTAGGCTACATGGATCAACACCGAAAGTTAGGCTACATGGATCAACACCGAAATTAATTGGTGGCCAAATTGGTTATATTATATCAATAAACGGCTTTTAAAACATGATATTTCCTGAACTCAAAACGATTAATATGAAGTCTGTTTGATTGTGACAGAAATGAAAAAGAAAAAAATGTATTTGCAAAGTCTTAGTTCAGTAAATATCCTTAGTTCCTTTCAAATATTCTTGAATATGGTTGAGGTCCATTGAAATATCTCGTGACTGTCGGTAGTTGTTTATTGGAGTAGGCAAATAACATGAGATTTTAGTCTAGATTTGATTTACGTCAGTAAATTTTTATTTTAAATAAATATGATGTGAATAAAATGAAGAAGAGTACTTCAAGATGGTTTGGGCACGTGAAATGAATGGACGAAGAAAGACTAACAAAACTAATATACGACTATATTGTGCAAATGTGAGTGGGAGGCCAAATAAAGTATGACTGGATGAAGTGATGATATTTTGAAAGAAGGAAATTATAGAAGGGAGAGAAATCGTAGGAGCTGTTATAAGAAAAGAGGCAAAATATGTGTGTCGAGATAAAAAAGACTTGCCCACTACCCTCTCTGCTTACCTAAGTGAGAAACAGCGTGATGGCATGTATATATGTATAAATGTTTGAGTTAAATATTTATTATTTAACAGTTTATTTCAATCTAGCAAAGTATTTATGTTGCCTGTAATCATATACATATTTAGTTTTTGTTATACGAGTATATACAACATAAATAATACGTTTAGATATATTCAAATACTTCCATGGCTGCTTTCCATCAGTCTAAAATATTTTTCGGGAGATTTGCTTTGTTGAGTTGACTTCAATGGCGGAAACAACTTAAATAATACACATTGGTCAAAATTAGTTCTTCGTTTGTGAACGTCGTTCATTGTAAGTTTTCATTGTAAACAACATAATCTGGTTGGGACTGTATCTGTAAACGGTGTCGTGTCACTAAACAATAAATTATTAACAGAAAATATGGATAGAATATTTAGTTTTTTTGAGTCCATGTTTTTTGATCATATCACCTTGTGTGAGTTATGTAGGCCTGCCATCATAATTGAGTACACTGAACTCTGCTCGCCGTCTTAATTGTGAAAATAATTTAAATCGTCAAATTATAAAGAATCAATTTTTTATTCTAGTCCACCAGAGAATATTCATATTAAGAGCAGTTATTTAATATGTACGAGTATTAGGTATTCTAAACGGGTGTGTAACTTACTAGCATTGGACAGATTGAGCCTAAGTGCTTGTAATATATGTTCCATAGGAAATTCCATACACGTTTCATTTTTCTTGAAAAAAAAAACAGTTGTGTTTCTTTTTACTCAACCGATTTTTTTATTAAAAAATCGTCCACGAAGTGAGCTTAAAATAATATGGTGGAAAGTATGCATGTTAACGAATAAATTCGTATCATACGATAAGAGGATATTTTCTTTATGAAAAGTCTCATAGGTGCTCATTCGGTAGGCAATTTTTGTTAAAACTACGTAGTTAGTGATTGATAAATAAGGATATAATAAACACAGATAATTATTATTTTTGAGATGTTTATTTTCTTAATTTGGTCTAAAATTTTGATTTTTACACATGTATTACACAGATTTTGTTAATATTTTAACATCAATAATAA